>CM040117.1:227115795-228315795 GCA_022559845.1 Amorphophallus konjac
CCACCTTGGTCGCAGCACTTCCACATTGGCTGGTAACCGCTCCCCAAGGTGAAACCTGCGGGTCTACGACTCAGGTACTTCCACGCCGAGAAGTTGGTCCCTCTTTCTATTAGTCTTTTGTTATGTCCAGCCAAACAGTCGTTGATTTCGGAGGACCTTCTTCAAGGTTGTTTTGCTGAAACTCAGGAAAGATTCCAATCACATAGTGTTAAAAACGTGTCTCATCACACCTTGGCATCCACTTTTCAGTCCATTCTCCACTCCACTTCATTACACTGCTATGTCATTCCACTCCGTGTCATTCCCCTGCAAAGCAGACGCCAAGGCGGGGCAGCTGTAGACACGACATTTTAGCATTATGCT
This sequence comes from Amorphophallus konjac, assembly GCA_022559845.1. NCBI lineage: Eukaryota > Viridiplantae > Streptophyta > Magnoliopsida > Alismatales > Araceae > Amorphophallus > Amorphophallus konjac. The sequence continues at coordinate 227,116,159 of CM040117.1, forward strand.
GAGCAGATCCCGTATTACACTAAGACGCCCCAAAGCAGCTCGCACGGTTAAGTTAGTTGAGTAATCTCTAATTTAATCTAATAATCTGTGGCTTCTTGAATAATTCTTGTTAATGGGCTTGTGATCATTCCTACACAAAATAAAAAATGTTAATGGGCTTGGTCCATCTTTTTAATCCTAAAAAAGGGGGAAGGTTCATCGTGTGGGCTTGGCCCATTCCTATTCAAAAAATATACCAAAAGAAAACATTTGTGCTAATGGGTTTGGCCCATTCCTATTCAAAAATAAAAATATATATATATAGATGTGTGCTAATGGGCTTGGCCCACTTTTGTTCTAAAAAATAAATAAATTTAATGGATATGGCCCCATCTTTTATTACATAATTTATTTCCTCACTCCCCTCCCGGGTCTCTAGGATCTTGCCCCCTCTCTTTAACACTCTCTCTTTCTCTCCCCTTCTCACCTCCTCAGTAACCCACCACCCCATCGGAAGCCCCTGGAATACACACACACCCCCTTCCTCTGCTAACACCATCGCAGCCCCCCACAGTCGACCTCTCTCCCTCCACCCACCACACACACTCTCCACCCTCTCAACCCCCTGGACCTCCAGCCATCCTCCTCCTCACGACAACCACCTCCACCGTCTCCCCTCCCTCCTCTCTTTTCCCATTCCCTGCTAAGTTCCACCTCCAGCCGCGTCCACCTTGCCACTACCCCCGTGCTCAACCGCGACTACGCTCCCACCTCCTACCCTTGCTAACCCACCATCGCAGCACTCCCACGACGTCCACCTCCACCCTCCCTTTCTTTTCTCCCAACAACAGCCATCCCTCCTCTCCCCACCTGCAACCGGCCACCATCCCTCTGCTCCCCCTCTCACTCTCGTCTTCCTCTCTCCCTCTCCATCTCTCTGCTCTCCCTCTCTCTCCATTTTCTTTTCTTTCCCTCAATCTCTCTCTCTCTCTCTCTCTCTCTCTTTCGTGTAAAGGAAAATTTAAAAAAAAAGGTTTTTTTTTTGAGTTCGCAAGGGGGGGCCTCGTCGCCCGTGCCCCCCCTTTGAACTGCGCGGCCACAACGGTCCGCTGCGGCCACCGCCTCCGACGCCGCTCCCGCCTCCGACGCCGCTCCAACCACCGTGCCGCTCCCGCCTCCGACGCCGCTCCTGCCTCCGGCCCGCCTCGATCGCCGCTCCCGCCACCGGACCGCTGCAGACGTGCTCCGGCACCCCTGCTCGCACGCCGTCGCCCGCCCGCAGTGCACCCGCTCGCCTCCGGCCGCCTGCACGCACCCCCCGCGGCCACCGCCTCCGGTCGCTCCCGCCTCCGGCTCCGTCTCCGCCCGCGGCCGCCTTCGGCCCCGCCTGCGCCGCTCCCACCACCTACAGCCCCGCCGCTCCAGCCGGCCCCCGCCTCTGGTCCCACCTGCGTCGTCGCTCCGGGCCACCTCCGCGCCGTCCTCCGCCCGCAGCGCCCTCGCCTCCGGCCGCCTCCGGCCTCGCCGTCGGCCGCCTCCCGCCTCTGCACCGACCGCTCCCGCCATCGCCGTCGGACCCCCCTCTCTCTCGCCGCGACGCAGCTCTCTCTCTCTCTCTCTCTCTCTCTCTCTCTCTCTCTCTCCCTCTCTCTTCCTCTCTCTCTCTCTTCCCTCCTGCCTCGTCGATCTCTCTTTCTCTCTTTTTCTGTTTCTCTCACTCTCTCATTCTATTTTTATTTTGTTTTTATCCTTCTCTCATCTCTCCCGGTTTCTCTCTATTCTTTCTCTCCCTCTCTCTTAATCTCTCCCTCTCTCCCTCTCGATCTCTCACTTTTCTTTTCTTTTTTATCTTTTTTTCTTCCCCCCCCCTCTCTCTCTTTCTGCCTTCTCGATTTCTCTCCCTGTCTCAGTTCTCTCTCTCCCCATCTATTCTCTTTCTCTCACTCTCTCTCCCTCTCCCAGTTTCTCTCTCTCTCACGCTTTCTCTCTCTCTTCCCCTCTCTCACTCTCATCTCTCTGCATCTCACCACCCTCCTCTCACTCTCCCTCTCCCCCTCTCTCTCTCTCGATCTCCCTCTCTCATTTTTTTTCTTTCTTTTTTATTCCCTCTCACCACCGTCTCTCTGACTCTCTCTCTTTCCCCTTCTCCCTGTTTCTCTCACTCTCTCACTCTCTCTCCCTCTCACTCTCTCTTCCCCTCTCTGCCTTCGCCACCCCCCCTTTTTTTTATTTTTATTGTCTTTTTTTTTCTCACCAACTCCCTTCATCCCTCACTCTCGGGTCACTCTCCCTCTCTTATGTATATATAACATATATACATATACTATATATATATATATCTTATATAGTTCATATTCTCTCTCTCTCTCTATATACGCTATATATGTAAAACTAAAGTAAAAATCTCTATAAAAAAAAAGAGTTCTTCTCCTCTTTCTCCCTTTCTTCCTTTCTCTTCAACCCTCTCTCTTTCGATCCCCCTCTTTATAGATGTATTCCCGTTCATGTATATGGGTATGTGTGTGTTCGTGTAGGGGTACGTGTCTGTGAACGTATGCACGTGTTGATTTGAAGTGGAAAAGAGACTTTAAAGCAGTCGTTCTGCTGTGCTGCGTGCCTGGTTCATCCTCACCTTGCCGGAGAAGCTCATCCAAAGCCCATCATCCATCTCTGAATAAGTTTTCTCCCCCCTTGTTGTCTGGTTTTCATTCAGTTAGTTACATATGCATGCATTACTTGTCGTTCATATAGTGTCTCTCTTCCTGAGAGACCCCTCTTTGTTCATTCATCATATCATCTACCTACCTTTTCATGTCTAAAAGGGGTTTTTAAATACTACCAACCAGGTTAGTGTTCTCTTATGCTATTCTCAATATCAGCTTCTAAAGAATTGATGCTACACCACCGTCGTCCTTATCTCGTTGTTGTTTCTCTTCATTTATTTTCCGTGCAGGGTTAACCAGTTGGGGATCCCGCTTCTTCCGTCAACCAAAAGAGTAGGAGGTCATCCCTCCTTTTGAGGTACCCGGCTATTGTCTCTCTCATCTATCCTAATTCTTTCCTTCATCATTATTATTTGTTGTTAAATTTCCATCTTCATCCTCCTTTACGTTTCGTTTAACAATAAGTCTATCTCCTCTCCCTTATTAGTATTATATATCGTTAAAACTCCATCTCCGTTCTTCTCTGTCTTATCTAAAATAAAATTTTCATCATGTCTATATTTTCTTAGTATTCTTTTCCTATAACGTACTACCTTATTCTACCATCTATCACCCGATTTCTCTCTTTGCTCTCTCATCTTTCTCTTAAAAAGATATAAGAACATAAAAACAATAAAAGCCACAAAACCCCCAAAAAAATATATAATAACAAAAAGTAAAACAAAAAAAAGGGATAATAAAATCCGGGTAACCAAAGAAGGCCCTCTTCGTCGGCCGGCCGACTAAAGAGGAAGAGAGGACCCGCACTGCTCCCGCTTCAGCGGCCAAACGCGATCAGACATTTCCTGTGGGGCTCTCAGCCCCTGGCGATCACATCCCCTTCCCACTTTCTTTCCTGTCAATTTTCCCTTTTGTTTAAATCCTGCGACGGAAGTCATTCCTCGCGAAGGTGTACGTGACGGAAGTCATTCCGCGCGAAGCCTTTTTCATTCTGTCATTTTATTCCCTTAATTTTTGTCTAAACCCTGCGACGGAAGCAATTCCTCGCGAAGGTGTACGTGACGGAAGTCATTCCTCGCGAAGCCTTTTTTTTCAATCTGTCATTCTATTTCTTTAAATTTCTGTCTAAACCCTGCGACGGAAGTCATTCCTCACGAAGGTGTACGTGACGGAAGTAATTCCTCACGAAGTCTTTTTATTCTGTCATTTTATTCCTTTGATTTTTGTCTAAACCCTGCGACGGAAGTAATTCCTCGCGAAGGTGTACGTGACGGAAGTTATTCCTCGCGAAACCTTTTTCATTCTGTCATTTTATTTCTTTAAATTTCTGTCTAAACCCTGCGACGGAAGTAATTCCTCGCGAAGGTACACGTGACGGAAGTAATTCCTCGCGAAGCCTTTTATTATATATATTACAGTAAAAACCCCGCGGAGAGTAATATCTCGCGGTGGTCTTATGTATATATACTCATGTTTATTATCTATATTGCAATAAAAACCCCGTAAGGCCAATGTCTCGCGGTGGTCCTAATACGTACATATATATTCATTAGTGTTGATATTACTGCATCGCTGTTAGAACCCCACAAAGACCAATGTCTTGTGGTGGTATGTCTTGGTTCGTATTATCTTTGTAATTTTCTGGAGAACGATACACCGCTGCAGTTTCTGAGTCTTCGTGCCCCCCCATTTCTGTTACTTAGATTCTCGGATTTCCTGGTATATGGAAAACTGCTCGTGGAACGGTAAGTCACGCTTACCGGGAAGGGGTTAGTTTACGCGAGAGGGTCTTCCGACCCCTATCTCCGCCACGTATCGGAGTTCGTTTCACATCCTTCTTTCCTTTCTCTCCTTTATGTTCTTTCTCTTCTTGAGTTGACCTCGTCATTTCCATCTCTTAGGACAAACGAGGGTGGACGTCCCTTGCCGTCTCCACCTCTCTGGCAATCACCTTTTCATCATTACTTTGCATCATTGTTTCTTTTCTTCACGAGGGTGGACGACACTCTTTCGCCGTCTACACCCACCACACCTATGGGCATGCTAATCGAGGCAACACGGTCCCTCCCGACACCCCAAAAACACAGACACAGAACCCATGGGGTGTCCGGGATACTCACAGGGCCGTAGGTCGACCACTGGGTCCCAACCGGGTCGACCGGAGACCAAAACAACACAATCGAAGAGCTAAAAGGTCACCTGGACCCTTAAGCTCATGACACGCAAAACGAGGTAAGTGGGACAACCTCTGGACACCCAAAGACACGGTCACGGAACTCCACGGGGTGTCCGAGACACTCACGAGCCCTAAAGTCAACCACTGGGTCGCAACCCGGTTGACCGAAGGTCAAAACAGCGCAAACCGGAACCAGAACATGGTAGTGGTCACCTGGTGACCGCGACCAGATGGTAGCGGTCGACCGATGACCGCGACCAGGCTGTCACGGTCGCCACACGACCGCTACTAGCCACGCGCAACCCTGCTGGTAGCGGTCGCCCGAGGACCACGACCAGGTGGTAGCGGTCGTCCCCTGACCGCGACCAGATGAAAACGGTCTATCGCACGACCGCGACGCTCAAAGGCCTTCCGACCCAAACACGAAGGATGAAAGCGGTTCTCTCTGGTGGACCGCGATCATTTCGGAAAATCGGAAACGGCGGGAAAACACCCAAAATCCACGCCACGCCCCCAAACATCCACGGATGAGGGGGAGAACATAGGGGAAGCTTCCCAACAACCCCTAGCATGCATCTATGGCCTCGGATCGGCCTAAAACGCCACGAAACGCTAGATCGGGCGATCACTCCCCGAAACATGATTTTCCCCAAAACGCCCCAAACGACCAACTCGGCTCACCACGGCCTACCAAACTCACGGGAATTGAAGCGCACGAGCTGGGGGTCCATCACCCTACCTCCACCGAAGATTTCGCGCACCGTGGACGCCGATCCACGAAGAAAACGCTGTTGAAGCCTCGCCGCTCCACGAACTCACGGCCGAGCTTCACCGCGCCTCCACCGCCTCGATCCTCATCCATCCTCGCCCGCACCTCGCCCGCGCCGTCCCCACCTCGCCCGTACTCCGCCCCGTCGGCCGCCGGAGAGAGAGGGAGAGAGGAGAGAGCGTGAGAAGAGAGAGAGGGAGAGAAAGGAGAAATGAGAGGGGAGAGAGGGTGGGGGGTTTATATAGGAAAATCCGGAAAATCGGAAAAATCTCGAAAAATAGAAAATCACACCCTCGCGATCCTCGGAACGCACCGATCGCAACGGTACCACACTCGCCTAGGTGAACGGCCCGGTTCACCCGCAACAAGGTTCTGAAGGGAAAGCCGAAACCCACGTCGGGAATCGAAAAACACACGCGGAAAAAGCCGCGGAACGCCTCCGGGCCTCCGAAACGACTCCGGATCGCGCTGATCCGAATACGAAAGATGTCCGAAACGAAATTTCGGACACAACAGAGTCGGACGCTCCGAGAAACCAGATCCGGGACCCACTAACGAGGATCCAAAAAAACCGGGGCATTACAGCCCTCCCCCCTTAAAGGAATTTCGTCCTCGAAATTCAGGACCAAGCACGAAGTCACAGGGGAAGAACACTGAACGAACTGACAACGCTGTCAGAGCCCCAGCACAGAAAACCTCTATTCTCAAGAAAACACCAGTCCTGAGGGACACAGCCAGACTTACAATCACAAGTAACACCTCGCTCCTCGCGCCGAGCACACTGGCCAACAGAGCATGCATATACCAAAGGGTACAGTCCGGCATCACCTCAGACAACGCGAGACTCCATCATGGCACTGCAGCCACAATCTCGCTCACCGAGGACACCCAACCCTCGACACGAGCAACAGCTACCGATTCATCCAATGGTCGGCAGACAAAACGCACATCAGCTTCGCAGCCAGCTGACAGGTCGCACACCCTCCTCAAGGGAGCAACCAAAACAGAGCCTCCACCAGCTCAAGCAGTCCTCTCAGCAGACCGCAACCAGAACATCGGCTCAGCACCAAGAAACACCTCACACATGGCAAGCCGAAAGCCAGACATAACACTGTGCCAACTCTTGTTAGAAGACAAACTTCGACAAAGCCCAGATCCCGTCCGGGAAGGCACATCACGGAAACGACCACCAAAGGTTTCGCTGGCACACGGCTCTCGCCACGCTCGAGCCCCAACAACCAGCATCTTCTGTCTCTGAAAAGACCATCCACTGGTCACCAACTGCTCGTCAACGGGAAACCTCCGCTTGCTCAGCTTCTTCCTTCTTTCCTGGTCCTCGACCGGGTCCAAAGGAAACATTCCAAACCTCGGCAAGCCATCCGTCGACTCACATACAGACTGATGCCGCATCTCGAGCAGCACTCCTCTCGGACACCGCATCCGAGTTTGAACATCGCTCCAACTCGACCCTTTCGGGGAGCACGACGAAACCAAATGACGGATCCTGGTGTCTTCAGTCATCACCTCACTGGGCTCAGACTTACAGGGGAACCATCCCATGTTGGTCACCAAGCCAGGGATAACCATTGCGACACCAACGTCCTATCAAGGACCACCAATCCGATGCCAATCTCACAAAAGGCATCCGCCCACAGGCGTCACTCATCCATCTGATCTCATCAAATCCTTCGATCAATGCAAGTGGACACCTGCCAATCCCGATTCCGCCCTTACCACAGAGCCACGGGACACCACCTGAACAATGCTCACGGGTCCCTAAGCAATAAACATCTCACCGTCACAATCCGACAAGACCGTAGAACCAATAGACACTACTGTGGTCGGTCACACGGTTAGGCTCACCAGCCACTCATAGCCGTCAACTGGGACCCATAGTCTGCCAGAGACCACTTCCTCAAAACACGATCTCAACCGAGGACACGACTGGGAACACATGTCGGCACCAAGCCACCGACTCTGACCAACACGTCCTCAACCATCATCAGGCGACATCCTCAACAACCTCATCCAGGTCCAACACCGACGCCTGACATGGCTTCCAACACAGGAACAGGGTACTCATGCGGCGCACTAGCCAGCACATTCCCCAACACTCCATCCTGCCAGTGCTAACACCCTCACACGACAAGGGAATGGGCACGACTTCTCACAGGCAACCACCTTGCCAAGACAAGGAGCACGTCTCGCACGGACTTCATGGCATACAAGGCCAACCAACCCGAACACGTAATGCAAGACGACGAACCTTAACCCAACACAATCTCTCCAACCAAAGGGGAGACCAAACGCACTTCCGACCAACGGAAGGACTCCACGCTCGACCTGACCTTGAACCTCGCGCATGCTGGAAACAGCACCATCCAGCACCAAGGAAAACCATCGCTTCCATCAGGTCAGCGCCTCCGACAACACTTACCAAGTGTCCCGTCGGACCATGATCACAACATCTCTCGATGCACCACTGCTGCAACTCCTCGAACTGCAACACACCACGCCAAGAGCCGCAACACGAGCCATAACCGACAACCGCCGATGCTAACCCTCGAGTCCCGAAACTCACCGCGGAGCCTTCACACCTCAGACCAAATCCAAGGTGAACACAACCCAATCGCACACAAGAGCGCAGGAGCAAGACTTACTGGGACACCACAACCCAATCTTGCCTCGAAATCCGTAAAACAACCGGGACCGACACGTCATTTCTGACGCCACAGAGCACGACAAGGACATCAGGCTCGACAAATCAGCAGCTCACCGAGAAGACATTCCGCTCTCCGGAGCACACTTCTCGATCAGAACACCTGCTCTGCCACCTTAAACCACGACCTGAACACCTCAGGGGCTGGATAAATCTCAAGTTGGAGTGGCCAAAACTGACATCAGCTCCCTCAGAGCGCACTCACGGCCACTTAACCACGAACAGTCCTCTCCAGCCACTTGACCACGCCGCAGATTCCTCGAACGCAGCACCGCGAACTCACGCCTGCCAGCAACCTCTGCCCAACGCAGCACAACCAGGGCCACCACCGATGAGGGAGAAGGCTCTCGACCTCGATCCTTAGACCCCATGCTGGCACGAAAGCCGCGGACAGCAACCACCTTCACAGCGCCGCACAGCGCACTCAAGCTCTCAAGCGAGAAACAAGGCGGAAAGCGAACACAAAACCCTAAGCCAGCTGCCGACTGTACTGGACCTTACGGACTCTGATCACTGCAATATTTCGAATTTCTATGTACGTCCACAACCACCGCTCTGATACCAGCTGTAACGACCCGAGAATCCGATTACCGGGAAGGCCCGATAACCCGAGACTCGCACCGCCGCCCACGAGTCGGGAGGGCTCGGAAGGGCTAAAAGGAGTGTGGAGGCACAAAGAAATAGGAAATAAAGCAGAACAATCCAACAATAACAAGCTGAAAGAAAGAACAACAACAGCTACAATAGAGTCCAGTCTAATAGAAAGTACAATCTAAAGCAGTAAAAACGTACCACATGCCAAGTGAACACTCGGCCCGACAAGCTGGCAACTAAGAACCTCCGCTCCGCGCCCTCGAACCACGAGGAAGAACCGCCACACCTGAAAAGCAGGGAATGATTCTCCAAAACAGAGACTCAGCAGGGATCCCACGGAACCCCAACCGGAAACAAAGGCGGTAGCAGAAAGGAGAGCTACAACTACAGCAGGAACAGCAAACCGGTGGCCGATCAAAAACTCGGCACTACAGCTACCCCTACTGCCAGAAGGCACACCTCGATCACGTAGTCGAAGCTACCAAACCACGCTAGTACCACCTACCGAAGTAAAAACACACGGTAACCACGCCGTGGAGGCCTGTCCCCCGGACAGCCAACCTGGACACGCTGTCCAAGGTGCAACCCCGACCATCCGATCGCAGGTACCGCACCACGAGACGCCACCTCGGTAAAGCCACCAGCACCAATCTCACGGCGCAAGAACCGATACACGCGTCAAGGTGAAACGACCGAACTCAACGGTCAACCCGACCGAAAACTCGAAGGTCAAAGACACAGAAACTGACAGTCTGTCACTCCGTACTCGACAGGAGTACCACCCACTAGAAGCACAGTCGGTAGCGTCCCCTGACGTCTTACACCACACCGCAGGTGAACCGCCTGACGTGGTAGGTCCTACTCGAGGTGCGAACACCGTACAAGTAACCACAAACAAGTGACTAGCTGGGGTCACGCCCGTCGACGTGGGTCCTGTTAGTGTTGGTGTGCTACAGACCAATTTCGGGTCAAGTAGGCCCAATAGTTGTACGATCTTGTTCATTATTAATAAAGTGGTGATTGAGCGTAAATATGCGATTGTGTTACTTTACGTTGTCCCTAGGATATATGGTTGTAAAGTCAGCTCGAGATGGGATCTCGAACATGAGATTGACTTTACATGTACACATACCTTAAACTGTTCCTGGTTGGAGGGTAATCACTCGGGGACTTTGATTACCTATTAAACCAGTATACATGATGTGTCAGTGACCAGTCTCATGGTCATTGGTGCGGGGCACCAACACATATGTGTAGGTGTATGTCCTTGGAGGTTGTACACTGAACTGATCCGCTATTAGATCTTCAGATGGTTGATTATACCTAATGTCAACTGAAGATACAACGGTCTCAGTAGCATCGTTGGTCCTTTGACCTGAGACATTGATCGGATCTTACACGAGGACTGGAATGGTTTAATTACTTAGCTAAGTGACTTTAACCATAAGTCATGAGTTGCCGAGTCATTAACCACTCCAGGATACGTGTGAAGATCATCAATGGTCAAGAGGGGATCGCTCACTGTCGGGTATATATCAGACAGTTAATGGGTCATGACATTGACGCTCCGTTAAATCCCTGGCCAGGGTCGTGTGAGTTCGTTTAGAACGGACGTCATACACTTTAAGGAGGTCATAGTCAAATGGCACGATCATGGGGTTTGACAGAAACCGTACCCTCGATCGTACCAGACTCATAGAAGGAGCGAGGGATTATATCGATGCGGTAACTGTGGACTTACAGGTACCAGACAGGCTGGTTTAAACCCGGCGTCATCTAGGATCACGCGGATTTGCTTGACCCAACGTGATCAAAGGTTCGGAATAAATTAAACTATTCTTCGGCTCTAGTAGAAGCGAAGAATACGTTTAATTTACTTCTAATTGGGAATTAGAAGTTAATGACCTTAAACTAGAGTGACTATGGGCCTAGAGGATCACACACAATGGATTCTTAGGTGACGGATTATTATTATACAAATGTATGTATTATTTCTATTTAATTCCTTTTGGAAAGGAGTGTAAATGGAGCTTAATACATATGTATAATATGAGATAGGACATATATACATTTTTGGTCTTTTGGAGCCCTTTTCTAATAAGCCTAAACTCTATATATATGTTTACTACGTGAGTTCATTCGAACTCTTCCAACCTCTTAAGCTTAAGCAAGCACATGAGCTTAAGAGAGGAGGATTAGCTCCTCCCCTCTCCCTCCCTCTTGCTCCCTTTCTACAGAAGGTGAAAAGGGCCGGGGAAGGTCGTTCCGGGGGGGTTATCGTCGCCGCAAGGGTCCGTATGGATCTGCTCTAGAGGCCGTACAGCTGTGCGGCTCGATATTCTGCATCGGGCATCGCAGACAGCGTCGTTCCGCGCAAGGTGAAACACGCAACCCGTAATTAGGGTATTAGAAACACCGATTAGAGCACAGATTAAGCTTTCCACAACACCGGGATCGGGCAAATGAATTTTTGTTATCCGCTGCGTAGCCCGTAGGTGCTGTACGAAACCTTACAGTGGTATCAGAGCCAGGTTCGCGCTTTGGTCGGTGTTTTTATCACCGTTTAGAATCATGTTTTAGGGGCATTGAAAATCTTCAATTATAATTTGTAGAATGGGATGCTGGGCATCTCAGTTCTTGCTGGATGCTGGGCATCCAAGCATCAAATTTTTTTAAAAAGAAAAAAAAATTAAAAAAAAAATTTTTAAAGCCCCGGAGTGGGCGAACTGCGCCCTGGGCGCAGTGCGCCCGCCGCGTGGGCGGCGCACGCGGCACCCGCGGGTCAGCGCCTGTGGGCGCTGACCCGTGGGAGGGGCGGCGGGCGCGGCCCGCCACGCGGGCGCACGCGTGCGGGCGCGGGTGTGGGCGCGAACGCCCACGCGTCCCGCGTGGGCGGCCGCGGCCATGCTGCCGCAGAAATTTTTTTTTAATTAAAAAAAATTTACTTTATTTTTAATTTACTTTAATGTAGTATCGATAATGTATATATTAGATATATATATTAAAATACTCAGTAAATTAAATAGAATTTTATTTCATAAGTTAAATAGTATTATCTCAATAGTAAATGTCGAATGGTAAATTTTATTTAACCGATTTGAATTTACCAATGTGAGATAATTACTTTTTATCTTGAGATAAAATGGTAATAAATGAAGTTACTTCAGTAAAATTTAAGTTTTTGAATTTTTAATTATTAGATAATTAGAAAAATCAAATTTTAAATTTTATTGAAGTTAAATGTGAAAATTCAATTATTTGAATTTTAATTATTAGATAATTATTAAATTCAAATTTTTAATTTTAAAAAATTACTAATTGAGGATAATTGTATTATTTTAAATTTATTTTCAAACAAAAATTATTGGATAATTAGTTTGAATTTAAATTTAAAATTATTGGCATGTTCAAATTTTGAATTTAAATTTGGTTATTGGATAATTAAATTTAAATTTAATTAATTATCTCAATTAGATGCCACTGTAGAAAATGATGGCTCTTTACGTGCTTTACTTTAATTACCTTGTATTGGCCTGCTTGTGTGTTTAATTTTAGTTAATCATGCTTTGATTTTTAAAATTAAACAAAGCTAGCCTGTTTTTGTTTGCACATCCCATTTTTAAATTCAAAAGTAAGGATTATTTTCAGAAAATAACCCTTGATTGATTTTATTTGAATGGGTTGGCAAGTGATCATGGACTTGGATTAATGTAATTAATTGGGGTCTGCGAACCTCCTTTCTCTCTCTGTTAAAATTCCAATGTACTTCTATCTTCCTCCATTGTTGTACTCGCCCTAAGGGCTGCTGGAATTTGAGTCACATGTAATTTAATTTTTCCGGCCTGCGTGCCGTGTAAAAGTTATAATTAATGCGGCGTCGACGATTGAAAGCGTGGAGCACACCCGACGAGGACGATCCAGCTGCTTCGGAAGCGGGCCGGATGTCTTAGTTACATTAGGGTTAAAGTCCATGATCACTTGCGTTTATTTTTGCATTGGATGCATTTATTTTGTGCAAACTACTAGGTACGGTAAATATATTGGATATATTTATATTACCACCTAGGGTGAGATCAAGATAAAATTAAATTCCCTCGCGTTTAAATTTTAGATCTGGTAAGCGTGGCTCTAGGAGTCGTCGTGGCCCTCCATCATTATGGAGTGAATGAACGTCTTCATTTCATGGATTTGTTGTGCTTTCCACAAGGTCCATGAGTTTGGGGGCGGGATTAAACTCCAAGGCTCGGCCTCAATGGGGTGAGGAATTGAACTCGGCCTTGTTGTGCTTTCCACAAGGGTCGGGTCATGAACTCATTGCTATGTAGTAATGATGGTTAGATCTAACCGAGAATATCCTTTGTTGTGCTTTCCACAAGGGGATGATTTCTCGGGGGCCGAATATCGGATATTGCATTAGATGCAAGTGCTTGTTGACTGCCCTTGAGATGGTGTATGGCTTGTTGTGCTTTCCACAAGGTCGTACATCAGTCTCGTTGGGATTCCGACCCACTAGGTTGATCTCGTTGATCTCCCGTTCTATATACTGAGGGTTATATAGTCGATCGAAAAATAGTGGGACTAACTAAGATAGAAAACCACATCTAAGTTAGAATTTGAACACATGCTAAGTTGTCTTTTATTTCTTATCCAGATTACAATGTCGTCGTCCAACCCCCTCCGCGGCATCTTGGATGCAAATAGATTAACTGGACCGAACTACTCGGATTGGCTGCGTAATCTACGCATAGTCCTTACCGCCGAAAAGATTGCGTACGTGTTGGACACGGTTCATTCTGAGCCAGCTCCTGATGCCGACGAGGGCGAGTTACTGGCTTATGCCAAGTGGTCTGAGGACTCCTCCCTTGCCCAATGTTACATGTTGGCCTCTATGGCTCCCGAGCTACAGAGGCAATTTGAAAAGACTGATTGTAGAAGTATACTTCTCAATCTACGCCAGCTCTTCGGGGAGCAGGGTAGGATTGAGAGGTATGACATCTCCAAAAGGCTTTTCAGGACACGGATGTCTGAGGGTTCATCAGTACAGGCCCATGTACTGAAAATGATGGAGTGGATTGAAAGACTCAATGCATTGGGGTTCAAGTTGGATCTTGAACTATGCATTGATCTTATACTCCAGTCATTGCCCGATTCCTTTTCTTCCTTCATCATGAACTTTAACATGAACAGGATTGAAGCAACTCTCCCAGAGCTGCTCAATATGTTAAAGAGTGCTGAAGGAACCATGCAGAAAGATAAACCATCTTCGTCTGTAATGATTGTTGGCCGGGCCAACAAGAAAAGGAAGGCCTCTCAAATATCCACCACGAGTAACAAAGGGAAGGGAAAGAAAAAGGCCACGGGTAAGCAACTCGCCAAAGTTGACAAAGGGAAGGGCAAGAAGAATGAAAAGGAAGACAAATGTTTTCGATGCGGGGAAACTGGGCATTGGAAAAGGAATTGCAAGGCAATTCTAAATGAAGGTATTTTTGTCATAGACCTTAATTTGTCATATATGGAATCCACATCATGGGTATTGGATACTGGATGTGCATCTCATATCTGCAATTCTGTGCAGGTGCTGGCAAATAGAAGGCGATTGGGCAAAAAGGAGATTGAACTGAGGATGGGCAATGGAGCTTTAGTTGCTGCCAAAGCTGTCGGGACTGCACGCCTCAGTTTACCTTCAGGAGTCATTCTGGAGCTGAATGACTGTTATTATGTTCCTAATATTATTAAGAACATTATTTCAATCTCTGGCTTGTATAACATTGGATATACATTGGCTTTTAATAGCACTGGGTGCTCTATAATGAATAATGGTTTGATTATAGCCAATGGTTCATTAGTCAATGGTCTTTATGTATTAGATACACGTTCTAATGTTATGCAAATTTCCAATGCTGATGAAGTGAATTCTGCATATCTATGGCATTGCAGACTTGGTCATGTAGGTGAGAAAAGAGTCTCTCACTTACACTCAAATGGGTATTTGAATTCGTTCGAATACAAGCCATTTGATACCTGTGAGTCGTGTCTCATGGGGAAAATGACCAAGGCTCCCTTTGGTGGACATGGTGAGAGGGCTGTTGACCTTCTCGAGCTCATACACTCGGATGTGTGTGGACCCATGTCCATAGAAGCAAAAGGAGGTTATCTCTATTTCATTTCTTTTATTGATGACTTCTCTAGATATGGCTATGTGTATTTAATGAGACATAAGTCACAAGCCTTTGAGAAGTTTAAGGAATACAAGAATGAAGTAGAGAAACAGACTGGCAAAAGTATTAAGGCTCTTCGATCGGATCGAGGAGGTGAATACTTAAGCCATGAATTCACTTCTTATCTTAAAGACCATGGAATAGTTTCTCAGTGGACACCACCGTATACACCACAGCACAATGGTGTATCCGAGAGGAGAAACATGACCTTGTTAGACATGGTCCGATCCATGATGTCTATGTCAGGACTACCCTTGTCTCTCTGGGGCTATGCGTTAGAGACTGCGGCTTATTTATTGAATAGGATATCAAGTAAATCAGTTCCTTCTATACCATATGAGATATGGAAGGGCAGGAAACAAATTTTAATCACATTAAAATTTGGGGGTGTCCTGCTCATGTAAAGAAGAACGAGAGTGATAAGCTTGAGTCAAGAACCGATAAGTGTAGGTTTGTGGGATATCCAAAGGAGACGTTTGGATATTATTTCTATCACCCTTCTGAGCAAAGGGTCTTAGTGGCCAAGAGAGCTGTATTTCTGGAAAGAGAATATCTACTCCAGAAAAATAGTGGGAGCCAGATAGAATTGGACGAGGTCCAAGAACCACAACCCATAGACACAAACTCATTAGATGAGACTGTATCGGTTGATCCTATTCAAGGTGAAACACTGACACTACGGAGATCTGGTAGACTACCGAGAGAACCTGAGAGATATGTTGGACATGTCTCAGAGGGGTCCTCTAAGGTATGTATCGATGAGGATGATGATCCTCAGTCGTACCAGGAGGCGATCCGTAGTGTAGACTCCGAGAAATGGCAAGAGGCAATGGATTCAGAGATCCAGTCCATGTACACCAACAAAGTTTGGAACTTAGTTGATGTACCCGAAGGGAAGGTCCCTATCGGCTGCAAATGGATTTTCAAAAGGAAAATCGGTGCAGATGGACAGATTGACACATACAAGGCTAGACTAGTGGCGAAAGGATATCGTCAAAGGCAAGGCATTGACTATGACGAGACGTTTTCGCCGGTAGCCATGGTTAAGTCAATCAGAATCCTCCTTGCCATTGCTGCATACCTGGATTATGAGATCTGGCAAATGGATGTGAAGACAGCTTTTCTTAATGGAAATCTGTCAGAAGAGGTGTACATGGTACAGCCTGAAGGATTCACCTCCAAGCTACATCCTAATAAGGTATGCAAACTTCAAAGGTCCATTTATGGATTAAAGCAGGCATCTAGAAGCTGGAACTTAAGATTTGACGAGGCTGTCAAATCTTTCAACTTCATTCGGAATGAAGATGAACCCTGTGTTTACAAGAAGGTCAGTGGGAGCTCAGTGACCTTCTTGGTCCTTTATGTTGATGACATCTTACTCATTGGGAATGATGTAGGGATGTTGACATCAACTAAGTCTTGGTTGTCCAAGACTTCTCCATGAAGGATTTGGGAGAAGCATCCTATGTGCTGGGCATAAGGATCTATCGAGATAGATCTAAAAGGATGCTAGGATTATCCCAATCCATGTACATAGACACTATCCTCAAAAGGTTTAGGATGGAAAATTCCAAGAGAGGTCTCATTCCCATGAGACATGGAATTTGCCTATCCAAGGGGATGAGTCCTAAAACTTCTGAGGAGGTGGCACACATGAATAAGGTACCCTATGCTTCGGCGATAGGGTCAATCATGTATGCAATGCTATGTACACGGCCTGATGTTGCCAATGCTTTGAGCATTGTCAGTAGATATCAGGCAAATCCAGGCGAAGAGCACTGGAAGGCAGTAAAGGGCATCCTTAAGTACCTGCGAAGGGCTAAGGATCTTTTTCTGCTTTATGGAGGAGAGGACTTACAGCTTAGAGCTTACACAGATTCTAGTTTCCAGTCAGATCCAGATGACTGCAAATCCATGTCTGGATTTGTATTCATATTGAATGGAGGGGCAGTCAGTTGGAGAAGCTCCAAGCAAGACACGACTGCAGACTCGACGACGGAGGCAGAATATATTGCTGCAGCAGAAGCTGCTAAGGAAGCCGTCTGGATGAAGAAATTCATCTTGGAACTTGGCGTAGTTCCCAAGATAACAGCTCCCATCCCATTATTTTGTGATAATAATGGGGCCATCGCCCAGGCGAAGGAACCGAGATCTCACCAAAGGTCAAAGCATATTCTCAGACGCTTTCACCTTATTCGGGAGAGTGTTGATCGTGGAGATGTGATGGTAGAGCGTGTACCGTCAGAAGACAACATAGCAGATCCACTGACTAAGCCTTTGACACAGACTGTATTTGAGCGTCATCGGGATAAGATGGGCCTCAAAGTTGTGGGCAATTGGCTGTAGTTCAAGTGGGAGATTGTTAGTGTTGGTGTGCTACAGGCCAATTTCGGGTCGGGTAGGCCCAATAGTTGTACGATCTTGTTCATTATTAATAAAGTGGTGTTTGAGCGTAAATATGCGATTGTGTTACTTTACGTTGTCCCTAGGATATGTGGTTGTAAAGTCAGCTCGAGATGGGATCTCGAACATGAGATTGACTTTACATGTACACATACCTTAAACTGTTCCTGGTTGGAGGGTAATCACTCGGGGACTTTGATTACCTATTAAACCAGTACACATGATGTGTCAGTGACCAGTCTCATGGTCATTGGTGCGGGGCACCAACACATATGTGTAGGTGTATGTCCTTGGAGGATGTACACTGAACTGATCCGCTATTGGATCTTCAGATGGTTGATTATACCTAATGTCAACTGAAGATCCAACGGTCTCAGTAGCATCGTTGGTCCTTTGACCTGAGACATTGATCGGATCTTACACGAGGATTGGAATGGTTTAATTACTTAGCTAAGTGACTTTAACCATAAGTCATGAGTTGCCGAGTCATTAACCACTCCAGGATACGTGTGAAGATCATCAATGGTCAAGAGGGATCGCTCACTGTCGGGTATATATCAGACAGTTAATGGGTCATGACATTGACGCTCCGTTAAATCCCTGGCCAGGGTCGTGTGAGTTCGTTTAGAACGGACGTCATACACTTTAAGGAGGTCATAGTCAAATGGCACGATCATGGGGTTTGACAGAAACCGTACCCTCGATCGTACCAGACTCATAGAAGGAGCGAGGGATTATATCGATGCGGTAACTGTGGACTTACAGGTACCAGACAGGTTGGTTTAAACCCGGGGTCATCTAGGATCACGCGGATTTGTTTGACCCAACGTGATCAAAGGTTCAGAATAAATTAACCTATTGTTCGGCTCTAGTAGAAGCGAAGAATACGTTTAATTTACTTCTAATTGAGAATTAGAAGTTAATAGACCTTAAACTAGAGTGACTATGGGCCTAGAGGATCACACCCAATGGATTCTTGGGTGACGGATAATTATTATACAAGTGTATGTATTATTTCCATTTAATTCCTTTTGGAAAGGAGTGTAAACAGAGTTTAATACATATGTATAATATGAGAAAGGACATATATACAATTTTGGTCTTTTAGAACCCTTTTCTAATAAACCTAAACTCTATATATAGCCACATACGTGAGTTCATTCGAACTCTAGCTTCCTTCCTTCCCTTAAGCTAACAAGCATTAAGCTTAAGGGAGAGGATTAACCTCCCCCTTTCTCCCTCTTGCTCTCTCTCTCTCCTGAAGGTGATTGAGCTGGGAAAGGTCGTGCCGGGGAGGTACCGTCGCTGCGCAAGGATCCGTGTGGATCATCTCTAGAGGCCGTACAGCTGTGCGGCTCGGTTTTTCTGCATCGGGTTTAGCGGACAGCGTCGTTCCGCGCAAGGTGAAACACGCAACCCGTAATTAAGGTATTAGAAACACCGATTAGAGCACAGATTAAGCTTTCCACAACACCGGGATCGGGCAAATGAATTTTTGTTATCCGCTGCGTAGCCCGTAGGTGCTGTACGAAACCTTACAGGTCCAACCGCCCCCAACCACGTGTGCACACACAGACCACGCGTCCCTGGTCTGGCCCTCTGACCGGTTTTCCCCTCAGCCGGACTCTGGCTGCAAGACGTGGGGCCCGACGACAACCGGTCCACAAACCGCCTCTAAAGGTAAGCCCGTACACCACTCCCTGGTGCGACTAGCACACGCGTACTAGTAGGCTACGACTAGTGGAGGGTCACTGAAGGAGTAGACTCTCAACTCAACGGAAAATAACGTCCACATCTGACGACGTACGGGGACCACCCCACGTACCGGCCCCGTCGCACAGTGACCACAATCGGAGAAGAAACAGGACTCGCAGTCCTCAGCCACGCACGCACCCTGCGCGAGAGTCAAGAAAACTCAAGTGGCGCTAAGCCACTGGACTCTGGACAGTCCTCTAGACGCACTACACCCAACGGTCCTTGAGTCACAAGACTCGAGGTCAAGACCGTTGTACGCAACAGCACAAGGCCGTCAATCTAGTCCAATCTTTAGGTCTAAAACCACGGTAGTACGAGTACCGAGACAGCTCACGAGTCGTCAAGACCACTCCCTCGGAAAGGGAATGCAAATGACTAAGGCCACCCACACGGGCCACACGGAAAACACAGAAGCACGATTCCCAGGGCAGCACACAAGCCACCACGATGATTTCCCATCTTGTAGCAAGCGGGAAACCTCCAGCCCCAGGTCGGATAACTGGACTCGCAGGCCAAGGCCAAGCACATGGCCCACATGGGAATCGCCTTCCAAAAAAACTCACGACATGCGGGGGAGACCCCACCGCACACACACCGATACACGGTGACTCGATCGAGCGCAACACGAAAGCCCGGAACACGTGGGGTCACCCGGACCCACCACACCTATGGACACGCTAATCGAGGCAACACGTCTCTCCCGACACCCCAAAAACACAGACACAGAACCCATGGGGTGTCCGGGATACTCACAGTGCTGTAGGTCGATCACTGGGTCCCAACCGGGTCGACCGGAGACCAAAACAACACAATCGGAGCGCTAAAAGGTCACCTGGACCCTTAAGCTCACGACACGCAAAATGAGGTACGTGGGACAACCTCTGGACACCCAAAGACACGGTCACGGAACTCCACGGGGTGTCCGAGACACTCACGAGCCCTAAAGTCAACCACTGGGTCACAACCGGGTTGACCGAAGGTCAAAACAGCGCAAACCGGAACCAGAACATGGTAGTGGTCACCTGGTGACCGCGACCAGATGGTAGCGGTCGACCGATGACCGCGACCAGGCTGTCACGGTCGCCTCACGACCGCTACTAGCCACGCGCAACCCTGCTGGTAGCGGTCGCCCGAGGACCGCGACCAGGTGGTAGCGGTCGTCCCCTGACTGCGACCAGACGAAAACGGTCTATCGCACGATCGCGACGCTCAAAGGCCTTCCGACCCAAACACGAAGGATGAAAGCGGTTCTCTCAGGACCGCTACCAGATGATAGCGGTTTCTGGTGGACCGCGATCATTTCGGAAAATTGGAAACGGCGGGAAAACACCCAAAATCCATGCCACGCCCCCAAACATCCACGGATGAGGGGGAGAACATAGGGGAAGCTCCCCAACAACCCCTAGCATGCATCTATGGCCTCGGATCGGCCTAAAACGACACGAAACGCTAGATCGGGCGATCACTCCCCGAAACAAGATTTTCCCCAAAACGCCCCAAACGACCCGCTCGGCTCACCACGGCCTACCAAACTCACGGGAATTGAAGCGCACGAGCTGGGGGTCCATCACCCTACCTCCACCGAAGATTTCGAGCACCGTGGACGCCGATCCACGAAGAAAACGCCGTTGAAGCCTCGCCGCTCCATGAACTCACGGCCGAGCTTCACCGCGCCTCCACCGCCTCGATCCTCATCCATCCTCGCCCGCACCTCGCCCGCGCCGTCCCCGCCTCGCCCGTACTCCGCCCCGTCGGCCGCCGGAGAGAGAGGGAGAGAGGAGAGAGCGTGAGAAGAGAGAGAGGGAGAGAAAGGAGAAATGAGAGGGGAGAGAGGGTGGGGGGTTTATATAGGAAAATCCAGAAAATCGGAAAAGTCTCAAAAAATAGAAAATCACACCCTCGCGATCCTCGGAACGCACCGATCGCAACGGTACCAGACTCGCCTAGGTGAATGGCCTGGTTCACCCGCAACGAGGTTCCGAAGGGAAAGCCGAAACCCACGTCGGGAATCGAAAAACACATGCGGAAAAAGCCGCGGAACGCCTCCGGGCCTCCGAAACGACTCCGGATCGCGCTGATCCGAACACGAAAGATGTCCGAAACGAAATTTCGGACATAACAGAGTCGGACGCTCCGAGAAACCAGATCCGAGACCCACTAACGAGGATCCGAAAAACCCGAGACATTACAGCCCTCCCCCCTTAAAGAAATTTCGTCCTCGAAATTCAGGACCAAGCACGAAGTCACAGGGGAAGAACACTGAACGAACTGACAACGCTGTCAGAGCCCCAGCATAGAAAACCTCTATTCTCACGAAAACACCAGTCCTGAGGGACACAGCCAGACTTATAATCACAAGTAACACCTCGGTCCTCGCACCGAGCACACTGGCCAACAGAGCATGCATATACCAAAGGGCACAGTCCGGCATCACCTCAGACAACGCGAGACTCCATCATGGCACTGCAGCCACAATCTCGCTCACCGAGGACACACAACCCTCGACACGAGCAACAGCTACCGATTCATCCAATGGTCGGCAGACAAAACGCACATCAGCTTCGCAGCCAGCTGACAGGTCGCACACCCTCCTCAAGGGAGCAACCAAAACAGAGCCTCCACCAGCTCAAGCAGTCCTCTCAACAGACCGCAACCAGAACATCGGCTCAGCACCAAGAAACACCTCACACATGGCAAGCCGAAAGCCAGACACAACACTGTGCCAACTCTTGTCAGAAGACAAACTTCGACAAAGCCCAGATCCCGTCCGGGAAGGCACATCACGGAAACGACCACCAAAGGTTTCGCTGGCACACGGCTCTCGCCACGCTCGAGCCCCAACAACCAGCATCTTCTGTCTCTGAAAAGACCATCCACTGGTCACCAACTGCTCGTCAACGGGAAACCTCCGCTTGCTCAGCTTCTTCCTTCTTTCTTGGTCCTCGACCGGGTCCAAAGGAAACATTCCAAACCTCGGCAAGCCATCCGTCGACTCACATACAGACTGATGCCGCATCTCGAGCAGCACTCCTCTCGGACACCGCATCCGAGCTCGAACATCACTCCAACTCGACCCTCTCGGGGAGCACGACGAAACCAAATGACGGATCCTCGTGTCTTCAGTCATCACCTCACTGGACTCAGACTTACAGGGGAACCATCCTATGCTGGTCACCCAGCCATGGATAACCATTGCGACACCAACGTCCTATCAAAAACCACCAATCCGACGCCAATCTCACAAAAGGCATCCGCCCACAGGCGTCACTCATCCATCTGATCTCATTAGATCCTTCGATCAATGCAAGTGGACACCTGCCAATCCCGATTCCTCCCTTACCACAGAGCCACGGGACACCACCTGAACAATGCTCACGGGTCCCTAAGCAATAAACATCTCACCGTCACAATCCGACAAGACCGTAGAACCAACAGACACTGTTGTGGTCGGTCACACGGTTAGGCTCACCAGCCACTCATAGCCGTCAACTGGGACCCATAGTCTGCCAGAGACCACTTCCTCAAAACACGATCTCAACCGAGGACACGACTGGGAACACATGTCGGCACCAAGCCACCGACTCTGACCAACACGTCCTCAACCATCGTCAGGCGACATCCTCAACAACCTCATCCAGGTCCAACACCGACGCCTGACACGGCTTGCAACACAAGAACAGGGTACTCATGCGGCGCACTAGCCAGCACATTCCCCAACACTCCATCCTGCCAGTGCCAACACCCTCACACGACAAGGGAATGGGCACGACTTCTCACAGGCAACCGCCTTGCCAAGACAAGGAGCACGTCTCGCACAGACTTCATGGCATACAAGGCCAACCAACCCGAACACGCAATGCAAGACGATGAACCTTAACCCAACACAATCTCTCTAACCAAAGGGGAGACCAAACACACTTCCGACCAACGGAAGGACTCCACGCTCGACCTGACCTTGAACCTCGCGCATGCTGGAAACAGCACCATCCAGCACCAAGGAAAACCATCGCTTCCATCAGGTCAGCGCCTCCGACAACACTTACCAAGTGTCCCGTCGTACCATGATCACAACATCTCTCGATGCACCACTGCTGTAATTCCTCGAACTGCAACACACCACGCCAAGAGCCGCAACACGAGCCATAACCGACAACCGCCGATGCTCACCCTCGAGTCCTGAAACTCACCGCGGAGCCTTCACACCTCAGACCAAATCCAAGGCGAACACAACCCAATCGCACACAAGAGCGCAGGAGCAAGACTTACTGGGACACCACAACCCAATCTTGCCTCGAAATCCGCAAAACAACCGGGACCGACACGTCATTTCTGATGCCACAGAGCACGACAAGGACATCAGGCTCGACAAATCAGCAGCTCACCGAGAAGACATTCCGCTCTCCGGAGCACACTTCTCGATCAGAACACCTGCTCTGCCACCTTAAACCACGACCTGAACACCTCAGGGGCTGGATAAATCTCAAGTTGGAGTGGCCAAAACCGACAGCAGCTCCCTCAGAGCGCACTCACGGCCACTTAACCACGAACAGTCCTCTCCAGCCACTTGACCACGCCGCAGATTCCTCGAACGCAGCACCGCGAACTCACGCCTGCCAGCAACCTCTGCCCAACGCAGCACAACCAGGGCCACCACCGATGAGGGAGAAGGCTCTCGACCTCGATCCTTAGACCCCATGCTGGCACGAAAGCCACGGACAGCAACCACCTTCACAGCGCCGCACAGCGCACTCAAGCTCTCAAGTGAGAAACAAGGCGGAAAGCGAACACAAAACCCTAAGCCAACTGCCGACTGTACTGGACCTTACGGACTCTGATCACTGCAATATTTCGAATTCCTATGTACGTCCACAACCACCGCTCTGATACCAGCTGTAACGACCCGAGAATCCGATTACCGGGAAGGCCTGATAACCCGAGACTCGCACCGCCGCCCACGAGCCGGGAGGCTCGGAAGGGCTAAAAGGAGTGTGGAGGCACAAAGAAATAGGAAATAAAGCAGGACAATCCAACAATAACAAGCTGAAAGAAAGAACAACAACAGCTACAACAGAGTCCAGTCTAACAGAAAGTACAATCTAAAGCAGTAAAAACGTACCACATGCCAAGTGAACACTCGGCCCGGCAAGCTGGCAACTAAGAACCTCCGCTCCGCGCCCTCGAACCACGAGGAAGAACCGCCACACCTGAAAAGCAGGGAATGAGTCTCCAAAATAGAGACTCAGCAGGGATCCCGCGGAACCCCAACCGGAAACAACGGCGGTAGCAGAAAGGAGAGCTACAACTACAGCAGGAACAGCAAATCGATGGCCGATCAAAAACTCGGCACTACTGCTACTCCTATTGCCAGAAGGCACACCTCGATCACGTAGTCGAAGCTTCCAAACCACGCTAGTACCACCTACCGAAGTAAAAACACACGGTAACCACGCCGTGGAGGCCTGTCCCCCGGACAGCCAACCTGGACACGCTGTCCAAGGTGTAACCCCGACCATCCGATCGCGGGTACCGCACCACGAGACGCCACCTCGGTAAAGCCACCAGCACCAATCTCACGGCGCAAGAACCGATACACGCGTCAAGGTGAAACGACCGAACTCAACGGTCAACCCGACCGAAAACCCGAAGGTCAAAGACACAGAAACTGACAGTCTGTCACTCCGTACTCGACAGGAGTACCACCCACTAGAAGCACAGTCGGTAGCGTCCCCTGACGTCTTACACCGCACCGCAGGTGAACCGCCTGACGTGGTAGGTCCTACCCGAGGCGCGAACACCGTACAAGTAACCACAAACAAGTGACTAGCTGGGGTCACGCCCGTCGACGTGGGTCCAACCGCCCCCAACTACGTGTGCACACAAAGACCACGCGTCCCTGGTCTGGCCCTCTGACCGATTTTCCCCTCAGCCAGACTCTGGCTGGAAGACGTGGGGCCCGACGGCAACCGGTCCACAAATCGCCTCTAAGGGTAAGCCCGTACACCACTCCCTGGTGCGACTAGCACATGCGTACTAGTAGGCTACGACTAGTGGAGGGTCACTGAAGGAGTAGACTCTCAACTCAACGGAAAACAACGTCCACATCCGACGACGTACGGGGACCACCCCACGTACCGGCCCCGTCGCACGGTGACCACAGTCAGAGAAGAAACAGGACTCGCAGTCCTCAGCCACGCACGCACCCTGCGCGAGAGTCAAGAAAACTCAAGTGGCGCTAAGCCACTGGACTCTGGACAGTCCTTTAGACGCACTACACCCAACGGTCCTTGAGTCACAAGACTCGAGGTCAAGATCGTTGTACGCAACAGCACAAGGCCGTCAATCTAGTCCAATCTTTAGGTCTAAAACCACGGTAGCACGAGTACCGAGACAGCTCACGAGTCGTCAAGACCACTCCCTCGGAAAGGGAATGCAAAGGACTAAGGCCACCCACACGGGCCACACGGAAAACACAGAAGCACGATTCCCAGGGCAGCACACAAGCCACCACGATGATTTCCCATCTTGTAGCAAGCGGGAAACCTCCAGCCCCAGGCCGGATAACTGGACTCGCAGTCCAAGGCCAAGCACATGGCCCACATGGGAATCGCCTTCCAAAGAAACTCATGACATGCGGGGGAGACCCCACCGCACACACACTGATACACGGTGACTCGATCGAGCGCAACACGAAAGCCCGGAACACGTGGGGTCACCCGGACCCACCACACCTATGGGCACGCTAATCGAGGCAACACGGTCCCTTCCGACACCCCAAAAACATAGACACAGAACCCATGGGGTGTCCGGGATACTCACAGGGCCGTAGGTCGACCACTGGGTCCCAACCGGGTCGACCGGAGACCAAAACAACACAATCGGAGTGCTAAAAGGTCACCTGGACCCTTAAGCTCACGACACGCAAAATGAGGTAAGTGGGACAACCTCTGGACACCCAAAGACACGGTCACGGAACTCCACGGGGTGTCCGAGACACTCACGAGCCCTAAAGTCAACCACTGGGTCGCAACCGGGTTGACCGGAGGTCAAAACAGCGCAAACCGGAACCAGAACATGGTAGTGGTCACCTAGTGACCGCGACCAGATGGTAGCGGTCGACCGATGACTGCGACCAGGCTGTCACGGTCGCCTCACGACCGCTACTAGCAACGCGCAACCCTGCTGGTAGCGGTCGCCCGAGGACCGCGACCAGGTGGTAGCGGTCCTCCCCTGACCGCGACCAGACGAAAACGGTCTATCGCACGACCGCGACGCTCAAAGGCCTTCCGACCCAAACACGAAGGATGAAAGCGGTTCTCCTAAGACCGCTACCAGATGATAGCGGTTTCTGGTGGACCGCGATCATTTCGGAAAACTGGAAACGGTGGGAAAACACCCAAAATCCACGCCACGCCCCCAAACATCCACGGATGAGGGGGAGAACATAGGGGAAGCTCCCCAACAACCCCTAGCATGCATCTATGGCCTCGGATCGGCCTAAAACGCCACGAAACGCTAGATCGGGCGATCACTCCCCGAAACATGATTTTCCCCAAAACGCCCCAAACGACCCGCTCGGCTCACCACGGCCTACCAAACTCACGGGAATTGAAGCGCACGAGCTGGGGGTCCATCACCCTACCTCCACCGAAGATTTCGCGCACCGTGGACGCCGATCCACGAAGAAAACGCCGTTGAAGCCTCGCCGCTCCACGAACTCACGACCGAGCTTCACCGCGCCTCCACCGCCTCAATCCTCATCCATCCTCGCCCGCACCTCGCCCGTGCTGTCCCCGCCTCGCCCGTACTCCGCCCCGTCGGCCGCCGGAGAGAGAGGGAGAGAGGAGAGACGTGAGAAGAGAGAGAGGGAGAGAAAGGAGAAATGAGAGGGGAGAGAGGGTGGGGGGTTTATATAGGAAAATCCAGAAAATCGGAAAAATCTCAAAAAATAGAAAATCACACCCTCGCGATCCTCGGAACGCACCGATCGCAACGGTACCACACTCGCCTAGGTGAACGGCCCGGTTCACCCGCAACGAGGTTCCGAAGGGAAAGCCGAAACCCACGTCGGGAATCTGAAAACACACGCGGAAAAAGCCGCGGAACGCCTCCGGGCCTCCGAAACGACTCCGGATCGCCCTGATCCGAACACGAAAGATGTCCGAAATGAAATTTCAGACACAACGGAGTCAGACGCTCCAAGAAACCAGATCCGAGACCCACGAACGAGGATCCGAAAAACCCGGGGCATTACATTATGTCTCTCAACTTTACCTTTAGAGTCCACTTTAGTTTTGAATATCCATTTGCATCCAACAAGTTTGAACCCTTTAGACAAGTCAACGAGATCCCAGAATTGATTTTTAGCCATTGAGTCAAGCTCTTCCTTCATGGCTTCAAACCAATAGGTGAACTTTCACTCTTCATGGCTTGTGAAAATGTCACTGGATCATCAATGTCACCCCTGTCTACATTATCCTCCTGTACGTATACTAGAAACTCATCAGATATGGCAGGTCTCCTGACTCTTTCTGATCTGCGTAGTGCTGGCCCCTGATCCACCTGAGGAGGTGGTTGGTCAACAATTGCAGCATCATCAGGTTCTGGAGCCACTTAAGGTGGATCAACTGTAACTTCTTGTTCCCTCTGGATATCATTCTGAGGAATGAATATGGGAATAAAGTTGTCAGTTGTTATAGGTATCTCAACCTGATCCTATAACTCCTTAAAAGAAATCTCTCAAGAAAGTCCACTCCCACTGACTCCGCCATCCTCAAGAAACCTTGCCTTATCTGTTTCTATAATGATGGGAACATGTGATGGACAATAGAATCTATACCCTTTTGATCTTTCCGGATAACCAATGAAGAATCCACTGGTTGTCCTAGGATCAAAAACTTTTTCTTGTGGGTTATATGGTCTGGCCTCAGCTGGACATCCCCAAGTGCGCATATAGCTCACTGAAGGTTTCCTACCACTTCACAACTCATAAGGAGTCTTAGGAGTAGCTTTAGTAGGCACCTTATTCAAAATATGTACAGCTGTCTTTAAGACCTCCCCCCACAAAGATAAAGGAAGGGTAGAATGACTTAACATTGTCCTGACCATTTCTTTAAGCGTTCGGTTCCTTCTTTCCGCAACCCCATTCTTATAAGGGCTGCCAGGCATAGTATACTAATGTACAATGCCCTCCTCTCTAAGGAACCCAGCTAATAGTCCAGGTCTTTGTCCCATCTTTGTATACCTACCATAATACTCACCACCCCTATCAGATCTGACTATCTTAATAGATTTTCCTGACTGTTTCTCTACCTCATTCTTAAAATCTTTAAAGGCATTGAAAACATCTACCTTTTCAAGAAGTAGATAGAGATACATATATCTAGAGTAGTCATCAATAAATGTAACAAAATATCGCTCACCAGTTAGATAGGGTGAAAAGGGACCACAAATATCAGTGTGAATTATTTCCAGAAGTTTAGAACTTCTAGTGGCATCCTTATTGGGCCTGTGTATTTACTTTCCCTTTATGCAATCAACACAAGTCTCAAAGTCAGTGAAATCTAGAGTGTGTAACACCCATTCTCCCACTAACCTCTTAAGTCTCTTAATGGAGATATGCCCTAATCTACTATGCCACAACATGGATGAATTTTCATTAACTCTACCATGATTGTTGCTAATAGAAACTGAAGTATGCAGGGTATTAAAGAATTGTTCATTCACATTACTAAGACACAATTTATATAAACCATCATATATAGAACCAGTACCAATAACAACAGAATCATTCATTAATTCAACTACAGAGTTTCCAAAATTAATATGAAAACCTTCTGAAGCAAGTTTTGATACTGAAATCAAATTTCTACTAAAAGAAGGTACATAAAAAGTATCTTTCAAATCTAGAACATATCCAGAACTCAAAATAAGCCTATAAGTTCCTACAGCCTTCACTTGTGAGCGTGTCCTATTTCTTGAAAAGATGCATTGCTCACCCTTATTGATAGGCCTTTGGAATATGAATCCCTGCATAGAAATGGCAACATGCATAGTAGAACCTGAGTCAATCCACCATGTATTATTAGGAACATTTACTAAATGAGACTCATAGCAAACATAAGATGAGAGATTACCTTTCTTTTCAAACCATCTCTTGAATTTCAAGCACTCTTTCTTAATGTGTCCAGGTTCATGACAGAAGAAGCATTTCTTTTCATTTTCATTTTCATTTTCTTTACCTTTGTCCTTTCCTTTCTTGTTGTGCTTCTTCTTGCCCTTCTTCTGAACACTCTTGTACTTTTTTGAACTTCCACTTCCTTTATGAAAGGAAAAATTAACAACTTGATTCCTCTCCTCTCTCAACCTCTCCTCCTCCTGAACACACATGGTCATCAATTCATTTGGTGATCATTTAGCATGATGTGTGTTGTATGAGATCTTAAAGGCCTCATACTCATTTGGAAGAGCGTTGAGAATAAAGTGGACAAGGAATGTATCTGAAATGGTAACCTCCATTGCATTAAGCTAAAATGCAATATCTCTCATCATCATAATATGTTCCCTAATACTACCACTGCCAGTGTATTTTATTGAGGAAAGCTTATCCATTAAGGTGCTAGCCTTTGCTTTATCAGAACTGATGAACTGTTCCTCAACGGCCTTTAAAACTTCACTAGTTGTGGCCTGCTCAGGGATAGATCCCTTAATGTTTTGACCTACATGTCCTTATAAGAACAATAGGCACAAACGGTTGGATCTTTCCCATTTCTCAAAATGAGTCTTCTGTTCCTGTGTGCTTTCTGTTGTAAGTGGAGCTAGTTTTTCTTCACGCAAAGACAAATCTAAATCCATGCACCCTAAAGTAAATAGTACCCTTTATTTCCATTCAGTAAAATTAGTGCCATTCAGATAAGTGACAGTACCAGTGAAGGGTGCAAACAAAGGAGAAGCACCTGAAGATAACCAAATGCTCACATATATCAAAATATGAAATGGCAGCTGTAGCGGCAGGAAAATGGTTCCTAGGCCACATACCACCTTCTCTATTTATTTGTTGGGGAAGTCATCTCACGCCCGTGGATGCCTGTACACACCAAGAAACCAGAAGGACGTCAGAAGGAGTCCCGGGTGTTACCCTTGGAGACAACCCTCCGATGTTTAAGTCAGCAAGGGATTAATGAGCAATAGAGAGGAGCAAAGTAAGAGAGAAGTAGAGGCCGTAGACGTCGATCCAGTAAGCTTGTAGATCCCCTGCACGCGTGCTCGCCGCTCCCAATGGGCTCTGGAAGAATGCTCGCTGGGTGGTAAGGTCGTGCAGGAGGAAGTGGTTCTCTGGAGGTAGTAGATTGCCTCTCTGTCGTAGTTGTAGGTCGGGTCGCTCTCTTCTCAGTAGAGAGCTCTAATGGCGGAAGTATCCACTGTATCTCCTCTTGCGTAGTAGTATGGGGATTTAGTAGAAGGATCTACCGTCCTCCTCTGTCGATGTCGCTTTTATAGGGGGGTTGTCCTGGAGAGGATGCTTGGTAGGCCCGAAGAGCATTTGGAGACTTAGAGAGTACTTCTGGGGGAGTGCTTGATAGGCTTGGAGAGCACTTGTAGTCTTGGAGAGCACTTCTGAGGAGAGTGCTCGACAGACTTGGAGAGTGTTTGGAGGCCTGGAGAGCACTTCTAGGAGAGTGCTCGGTCTTGGAGAGCACTTCTGGGGAGTGCTTGGTCGGCATGGAGAGCACTTCTGGGGAGAGTGCTTGGCCTGCTTGGAGAGACTTGTACGCCTAGAGAGCACTTCTAGGAGAGTGCTCAACCTGCTTGGGGAGCACTTGTACGCTTGGAGAGCACTTCTAGGAGAGTGCTTGGTGACCTTGGAGAGCATTTATAGGCCTGGAGAGCACTTCTGGGAGAGTGCTTGACGGCCTTGAAGAGCACTTGGAGGCCTAGAGAGCACTTCTGAGAGAGTGCTAGGTGGCCTTGGAGAGCACTTGGAGGCCTAGATAGCACTTCTGGGAGAGTGCTATGTGGCCTTGGAGAGACATTCTGTCCTTCGTGGAGTGGGTCTCTGTTGGCATAAGTAGGCTCCTTGCTCTCTCTATGTGTCTCTGTCTCCATAGTTGTGCCGCAGTCTTTCCTCCTTCCTCCTTGGCGTGGAGCTCTGGTAAAATAAAGATGTCTCTCTCTCTCCTTCTGTCTTTGCAAGACTAGCCTATTGGGGTGCCTCCGTTCGTCTCCTCCTGTTTTGGATCCAGTGAGGTCATATTTATATAGGCCTTGGTGGTACAGGCTGTTCCTCGGTTAGGAAATGACGTAGATTGCGGAGTGACGTTTTCTTGATCGCGGGGGTTACCCGTTACGTGCTTGCCCATTCCTTGAAGGGAGGCTTCGTGGCGAGAATCTCGGCAGGGAGGGTGTGACTCAATCCATGCGGGGGAAAGCCCTGTGATGACGGTGGCAACGCTCATCTGTTGGAGAGAAATGCGGCGTTTGGATCCTGTACGCGCAGTAATTTCACATGTGGGCTCACGATCCTTTGCAGGCTCTGTCGAAGTGGGCTTTGCTGGATCTAGCAATATTGGGCAGTGTTGGGCCTGGCGAATTTTACCCTCCTCACAAGCCCCCCACTCCCGAGCGTCGAGTGTGCTCGACACTTGGGAGGAATCATACGAGGCCCGATGAGGGAGAAATTTTGGTGAAGCCATCGTGAACCCTATCGTCGCTTGCTGCCTTTCTTGGTGGGCAAGGCAGCCCCCCTGCACATGTAGGATGATGTCCCCGGCATGACAGTAGCTCCAAGCCACCTTTTGTATTTTGGAGGTGAGCGTATATCTGTCTCCTGAAGAGGAGGATATTATTGCTCCCTCTTAGAAGCTGAAAAGCCACCCTTTATATTTTGGAGGTAAGTGTACGTCTGTCTCCATAAGAGGAGAAGATTATTACTCCCTCTTGGAAGATGAAAAGCCACCCTTCATATTTTGGAGGTGAGTGTACGTATGTCTCCTTAAGAGGAGAAGACTATTACTCCCTCTTGGAAGCTAAAAAAGTCACCCTTCATATTTTGGAGGTGAGTGTACGTCTATCTCCTTAAGAGGAGAAGACTATTACTCTCTCTTGGAAGCTGAAAAAGCCACCCTTTGTGTTTTGGAGGTGAGCGTGCATCTATCTCCTGAAGAGGAGAAGATTATTACTCCCTCTTGGAAGTTGAAAAAGTCACCCTTCATATTTTGGAGGTGAGTGTACATCTGTTTCCTTAAGAGGAGAAGACTATTACTCCCTCTTGGAAGCTGAAAAAGTCACCCTTCATATTTTGGAGGTGAGTGTATATCCGTCTTTTGAAGAGGAGAGGACTATTACTTCCTCTTGGAAGCTGAAAAAGCCACCCTTCATATTTTGGAGGTGAGTGTACATCCGTCTCCTGAAGAGGAGAGGATTATTGCTCCCTCTTGGAAGTTGAAAAGCCACCATTTATTTCTGAGGGAAGCGGTGCTTACCTCTAGGAAGCCCGTAGGCTACCTTTATTTTCAAGGGGAGCGGTGCTCGCCTCTAGGGAGCTCGTAAGCTACCTGGGTTTTCAAGGGGAGCGGTGCTCAACTCTAGGAAGCCCGTAGGCTACCTTCATTTTCAAGGGGAGCGGTGCTCACCTCTAGGAAGCTCGTTGGCAGCAACCGTTGGTGGTAAACGGGGGGAGGATGAAGCCTCCTGAGACCCTCGCCGAGAACCAGGGGCCTGATGAGAACTGCGCCCACGGTTACTGGCGTTGCGAAGGCTTCCATGGGGCGCCATAGCCTTTTGCTCTGATTCCCACAGACGGCGCCAAGAAGTGTAGCGGCAAGAAAATGGTTCCTAGGCCACATACCACCTTCTCTATTTATTTGTTGGAGAAGTCGTCTCGCGCCCGTGGATGGCTGCACACACCAAGAAACCAGAAGGGCGTCAGAAGGAGTCCCGGGTGTTACCCCAGGGGACAACCCTCTGATGCTTAAGTCAGCAAGGGATTAATGAGCAATAGAGATGAGCAAAGTAAGAGAGAAGTAGAGGCCGTAGACGTCAATCCAGGAAGCGTGTAGATCCCCTGCACGCGTGCTCGCCGCTCCTAGTGGGCTCTGGAAGAATGCTCGTTGGGTGGTAAGGCCGTGTAGGAGGAAGTGATTCTCTGGACGTAGTAGATGGCCTCTCTATCGTAGTTGCAGGTTGGGTCGCTCTCTTCTCAGTAGGGAGCTCTAGTGGTGGAAGTATCCACTGTATCTCCTCTTGCATAGTAGTATGGGGGTTTAGTAGAAGGATCTACCATCCTCCTCTATCGATGTCCCTTTTATAGGGGGGTTGTCCTGGAGAGGATGCTTGGAGGGTGCTTGGTAAGCCCGAAGAGCATTTGGAGACCTGGAGAGTACTTCTGGGGGAGTGCTTGATAGGCCTGGAGAGCACTTGTAGTCTTGGAGAGCACTTTTGAGAAGAGTGCTCGGTAGACTTGGAGAGTGTTTGGAGGCCTGGAGAGCACTTCTAGGAGAGTGCTCGGCCTTGGAGAGCACTTCTGGGGAGTGCTTGGTCGGCATGGAGAGCACTTGGAGGCCTAGAGAGCACTTCTGGGGAGAGTGCTCAGTCTGCTTGGAGAGCACTTGTACGCCTGGAGAGCACTTCTAGGAGAGTGCTTGGTGGCCTTGGAGAGCACTTGTAGGCTTGTAGAGCACTTCTGGGAGAGTGCTTGACGGCCTTAAAGAGCACTTGGAGGCCTCGAGAGCACTTCTTGGAGAGTGCTAGGTGGCCTTGGAGAGCACTTGGATGCCAAGATAGCACTTCTGGGAGAGTGCTATGTGGCCTTGGAGAGCACTTCTGTCCTCCGTGGAGTGGGGATCTGTTGGCATAAGCAGGCTCCTTGCTCTCTCTATGTGTCTCTATCTCCGTAGTTGTACCGCAGTCTTTCCTCCTTCCTCCTTAGCGTAGAGCTCTGGTAGCACAAAGATGCCTCTCTCTCTCCTTCAATCTTTGCAAGACTAGCCTATTGGGGTGCCTCCGTTCGTCTCCTCCTCTTTTGGATCCAGTGAGGTCCTATTTCTATAGGCCTTGGTGGTGCAGGCTATTCCTCAGTTGGGAAATGACGTAGATTGCAGAGTATCGTTTCCTTGATCGTGGGGGTTACCCGTTACGCGGTTGCCCATTCCTAGAAGGGAGGCTTCGTGGTGAGAATCTCGACAGGGAGGGTGTGACCCAGTCCATGCGGGGGAAAGCCCTGTGATGACGGTGGCGACGCTCATCTGTTGGAGAGATATGCAACATCTGGATCCTATACACGCAGTAATTTCACATGTGGGCTCGCGGTCCTTTGCAGGCTCTGCCGAAGTGGGCTTTGCTGGATCTGACAATATTGGGCCGTGTTGGGCCTGGCGAATTTTACCCTCCTCAGCAGTAAATAATGAGGCATAAAAATAAATGCTAAGTAATTCTAACAACTGAAATAAATTACTTTAGCAAGTTGTCAGGTTGCATCATTATAATCTCTCCTTTGGGTGAGAATTATAACATGCTAATAGACAAACTCCTCACAAAATAACTTAAGTGATAGAACTAAAACTTATATACACTTTGATGTCAAGAGAGAGCACATTTGGGTACAAAACTCTCAAGAGTCGTCGTGCACATAAATTGTATTCTATCATGTTCATGACATGAAAATAGAACACTCCTTTGGGAGTTAAATTTTACATTCAAGTCAGGAACACAAAGTTTGATATCATTTTAATTCCTTAATGAGAATACTTTATTATTCTCCATGCATAAGGCCACTTTGGTGGTCAACTTACACACTTTGAATGCTAAAATATCCTCCCCCAATTAAAAATGATATCAAATAAATCATAATGCTCATAAATGACACTATTTATAACTTAAGAGTGTAAATTTTGATCATTCCTCGTAGTTAGTGTCACTTTGGTGGTCTACCTAACCACTTAAAAATTAAAAATTTCACACAAAACTCTATAATAGCATCAAATAACACTTAATATGAGCAAAAAGGTCATAAACACAATAATTATTGCAATCTGAAATAGAGATATTAATGCATGAATAATTACAGTAGAGAGGTCAAAATATCACAAAAATATCTCCTAATATTACTGCAACGATTATTAGTTCATTAACAAGCCTTAATCATGCCAAAACTAAATTAAAAAGGGTCAAAAACACAAGTTCTAGCATGTTATTACATAAATATCCCTTTCTGTTTGCAGAAATAAATACTGAATTGCAAACATACCCACAGAAATTGCTTATGTATCCAAACTATTTACATAATGAACCTTATATCCTTTAAAATGTATTAATGGGCTCAAAATGTACCCAAAATGAATGGGCCCAAGATCCAGAACTTAATGGATCCTATAAAAAACTCATTAATAGAATTTAAAGAATAAGGTTATAATTAAAATGAATTTGAATAAACAGTTTTATACTTAAAGGATACAATTAAGCAATAACGGATACAGATATTTAAAAGGAATGGATTTTAATTAGATTCGGATATATAAACGGATCCGGATTCGAGTTCCAAATAAGATCCATATGGATCTCAAACCCAAAATCCGAACCCTGAACCGTTTAACAACTTAAACCCAGATCCGAAAATATCCACAATCCAAACCCAAACTTAAATCCAAATGCATTAATAAGAGACCCAAAAATCGGATCCAAAAATCTTATTGGATCCTATTTTGAATTCCAAAACTTAACAATAGCATAATTGAGAGGGGCAAAAGGGTCAAAGACCCTTCATCTTCCCCATCGTGCGAAGCCCCATGCCCCAAACCCTAACTGCAGGAGGCTGCCACCGCCATGGGGAAGAGGGGAAGGGGGCGCCCCCGACCGCAGTAGGGCCTTCGCCGGCCGGAGAAGGTGCCGACGGCGTCGTCCGGTGGGGTCGGCACTCGCTCGCGCGCGGATGGCCGAGCAGCGCGAAGCCTCTCCATGCGCTCCCGATGGTCCCCTACGCGGCACCCGCGCGACGCGGCACCCCAGCGCGGGTGGCCGCCTAACGCAGCACCCAGCCTCACCGGCTCCACGGTGCCTCTGCATGGGTGGTCGCCGAAGGCTGTGCCCCAGCACAGGTGGATCCGCATCGGTGCCCCTCCGCGCGAGAAGCCCCGCTTGCATCCGTCGCCCAGGGCTGCGGCCTGCCGTGGGTTCCTCCGCGACGGTGGTGGCCGCCCGACGGCCAAACAAGCTAAAAGGTTCTTCTCCGTACGACGTGACAAGAGGAAGAACGCAAGATCGAAGCCCCATAGATCAAACACGGGCTCTGATACCACATGTTGGGGATATGTACCTGAAGCGGAAGCCATCCCACAAGGAGGAAGACGACGAGGAAGACGATCCACGCTCACGAACACCGGGAAGGGAGTGACGGAACCCACGTTCTCCCTCTGGTTTCCTCTCTTTATCTCACGTACTGTATGTGTGTGTGTAACCTAATGGGGAGTTGCACACTTATGTAGAGAAGAGGGACCAGTCCCTATTGGGCTTAAACGGGATCCCACCCATAATAGGATCCTAATGGGCTCTCAATGGGTTCAGCCCAATAACGTATTCTTTTAACTGGACTTAATGGTGTGCTTAAAAGTGTTTGGCCCAATCACAAGTGGACCACAATATTAGGATAAAACCCAACAGTGGCTTCCTGCAAGAAGTTCCCCCCACCGGCTAGCTTGGTTGGCCTCGGCCATGTTCAGGGCCCAGCCGCACACGGTAATGCTTTGCCGCCCCCCATGGCATGGCAGCCCATCCACGCTGCTTCTGCTGCTCCGGCTCCTTCGGCCACCCTCCATGCAGCTGCTCCTACCTCTGATTCCCTACCCCTCCGGCAGGGGACTCCCGGGCTCCTAGCCCCTTCGTCTCTCCTAGGCCCACCTCCTCGACCCTCCCCTACTTCGGGTGACGCTGCTGCCGTGGACCAGTTGCGGTCCCATCTGCTGTCCGTCCGGCTTCAGGCCTGGTGCCTCTGGCCGCCTGCGTTGCTGATGCAGGTGGTGCATCCTCGTCAGCATCAAAGGCGGTGGTTTCCTTGCATTGCACTCCTCCTACTACCTCCCTCGAGGCCCTCTGACAGCCTCGGGATGAGGATGCCACCCTCGTGCCTACCTCCTCCTCGTTTGGCGTTGACCCCTCTGCTATCTCTGTCCTGCTCAGCGTCGTCTCCCAAGTTGTCTACCCCGCTGGTGATGGCGTGCCCACCGTCATCCCTGCGGTGGCCTCCTCCGTACCCGGCAGCGACCCCCTGCCTACCCTCCTGCAGGTTCCTGTGGTCTCTTCAACTGAGGCTCTGGTCCTTCCTCCCTTGATGAGTGTCACTGTGATGGGGACATCAACGTCAGCCCGCTCACATTGTGTTTGCATCTACGTCCTTTTATATTTGTATGTATACCCTTGTGATATATGGGTACACAATAGTAGGTCTGAGTGGGTTTATTTGCAAAAGGCCATTGGGTCTTTTTGTAAAAGTGCATGTAGGCCCTGCAGGGGCCCTCTCCCTCCTCCTTATTGGTCCACTTGGACTCCCGGGCCCAAGGGGGCTGGTCCATGGTCCAACCTTGGACTTGGACCTAGATTTAATTAAAGAAGACAAAATCAAATTGCCTTCTTTAAAGGGGGGGGGGGCGAACCTTGTATTTTATTGTGATTTATTGTGGTTGTTCAAACCACATCCCAGCCCTTCACTCATCAACCCTTGATCCAAGGGTCTAGAATTAGTTAGAGACCTAGTCTATATAATGTTATATTTTTCATGAGAAATTGGATGGAAAAATCAGAATTTTTGTGAGTGTTCAAGGAGCTTGGTGCGCCCCTCTCTCCTCGCTTGCTGTTCTTCCTTACCCAAACCCAGATCTAGAGTGTATCCCTCTTCTATCATCCCCTCTCAACCTCCGGTGATCGTCTGTGCCGCCGCCGCCGCCGTTCGTGCCGCCTTCGAGCCGCCGTGGAATCGTCATCAAGTTTCTATCCTGCTGGACAGAGGTGTAGTTCGAGAATTCCTGAAGCCAGCCACGCATTCTGATCGATTTGAAATTTTAAGGGTTGGTTCCTATCTTCTAGCCCCTTCGCCACAAAAACATTGAGGTTCAAAATCCACCGTTTCATATCCTTACCATTTCGTTCAACTCTCAATCTCAGATCTGTTCTGTCATTGTCTACAGTGACAGTAGCCCTGAGTTCTCCACCTTCGACCACCCTTTTTATTTTTTTTATACCTCCCAATTTAACTGGGCGTTCTGTCCATCGTCCCCTACCACCACAATTTTTCTTATATTTTTATCATCCTTCTACCTATTTTTCAAAATTCATGTTCTACCAAAGCTACAGTGTTGTCAGCCCATTTCTAGATCCGACCTTCATCCACTAAACAAATCACAGAAAATCATAGATACATCCAAACGGGTCCAAACCAATTTTTCTATCTTCCCAGATCAAATTCCAACAACTTTGCTGAAGAACACAGCCCTTGATTCGAACGTCTCCCTCGCGGTCAAAGGCAATCCACAGGGAAGTTCTCTGCTGACCTGTGATTTCAGGAACTGTATAACAGGAGATTGAAAATTCCATAAGTCAAGATCCGAACATATCCAGGCTAGATAATTAGGCCTAGGTTGAATAACTTCAAGCTAGCTTTCCAACGGCGCCAGTCTCGTGTCGATCCGACATCGGGGCTGATCGCAGCGTCCATTCTCGCCGGAGCGCGCGCTGCAAAACAGCAACCACCAGTCCGTGGACAGCAAACCCGACTGGTGCCGATCGGAACCGCCCGACCCCCGGGCGACGTTCCGGTTTGCCGCCAGCCCAGGGAACACTTCCCTAAGTGTCCACACTACAGCGGTGCCACCGGGTCCCACACGACCCCTCCAGAAAGCACGTGGGCCCCACGGTCGTGATCACGCGTGTAGCCGAATCAACACACGAAGCTGCCCGTCATCCCGAATTCGGTCCTCCCGGGCCCCTGGTGTCGCCCTTTACCTCCCTGCGTGGAGTGGGCATATTTCCATTGCTGTAATATTAACTGTCCCGGGAGCACGAGTTCGGCCAGGCCCGTCGTCCCCACGCCGAGCGCATGGAGGTATCGCATTCGCTCCCTTACTTGGCATTTTGCTTAATTTTCATATATACTTGCTTATGCCACTGCTAGAGAGCATGATAGGGTAATTAGCTCGCTTTCTATTTATATCACCGCTGCTGCGAGAGAGAGCGTTACCGTCCCGTGACCCGATCCGGGCATAAGTGAGAGCCGACCACCCTAGCTCACAGCCGGTTTCTCAACCGCGCACATCCGACGCTTCCCTCGTTAAGGGGCAGTCACGAGCTTGTCATGTCCGTGGTCTCGTTCCGCA
This sequence comes from Amorphophallus konjac, assembly GCA_022559845.1. NCBI lineage: Eukaryota > Viridiplantae > Streptophyta > Magnoliopsida > Alismatales > Araceae > Amorphophallus > Amorphophallus konjac. The sequence continues at coordinate 227,155,789 of CM040117.1, forward strand.
TCAATTTGGTATCAGAGCGAGTTTGAGTCTAGGGTGTCAAAAAAAAAGTGTGTCATTTACATCGAGTCATTAGTCGGTTTAAGTCGAGTCTAGGATCATCATTGTTTTAAAACAAAAAAAAAAGTGTCTTTTGCATCGCATCCCAATAACCCGGTATATCAAAAGGTGTTGTCTGAACGTTAGGCTACGCCTATCAGGAAGGCCGCACACTTGTGCGAGTGACCTTCGGGTCGATTATCTCCGCCGCGTACCGCGTTTTGGTTAAGTCTAAGCGCATCATTTTGCATTAGTGTGTTTTGCTTTAGTCGGCATCTTCTAGTCGGTGTGTTTGCATGCCCACTCGTCGGGGTACTCAGTACTCACCCCCACCACCACCTATGGCCAACCCACGGGATAGCTCGGGAGACTTCCACTCCTTACAAGAGGCGATGATGGCCATTATGACTAGGTTGGACCAATCCGATGCTAACTTTCGGACTTTCTCCGATAATATGGATGGTCGCCTTAGAGCCATGGAGGGGCGCTTGGAGACCTCCGACAGGTCGGTCCAAGACCTCGTTGGGCGGTTAGATAGGATGTCACACGGGGACCCTCCAGGGGCAGCCCAAGGCCCACCCACACCTCCTCCCGCGGTGGTCCAAGTCCAACCCGCTCCCATGGCCCAAGTCCAGGCCGCTCTCGCGGCCCAAAACCAGCCACCACAGGCTCCTCCACCCGCCCTTCCTCGGGTTCCCCAACTACCGCACCGTGACCTTGGTCTCGAGGACTATGGTTCCGACAATGCCTATGAGGGATATGGTCAACGCCGTCGTGGTTTTCAGCCACAACGAGATGAGGATGATGACCGGGTCCTTAAGACCGTGCGAGCGGACCCTCCCACTTTTTACGGGTCTTTGGATCCGAAAGTCTACCTAGATTGGGAGTTCGGCATGGACCGTTACTTTGAGTGGTATGATATGTCGGAGCGTCGAAGGGTCCGATTCGCCACCATGAAACTCATGGGGCAGGCACAAACCTATTGGAAGAATGTGGAGAGCCTGCTACTTCAGCGGTTAGAACCCCCGATCGACACATGGGCCGAGATGAAGAATAAACTTCGGCAAAAGTACCTTCCTCCCACATACCGCCAGCGACTCATCGATAGATGGCAAAGTCTTAGCTAGGGAGACCGGTCCGTCTCCGAATACATCGCGGAGTTTGAGGAGTACTTTCTACGATGTGGTGTCACGGAGGAGAGTACCATGTCCGTATCCCGCTTTCGACGTGGTTTGCGGCCACACTACCAGTATGAGCTTTTCTGCCGCAATGCCAAGACGTTGGAAGAGGCATACTAGGTTGCTCTCGAGATGGAGCAATTTGAGGGAGAGTTCGAGTCTAGCCATCGGTTGGGCCCCACCCCTCTCCGTAGTGCCGAGCCCCGTCACTCCATAGGCCCACATCAGCGGCCTCCCATGGCTCGACCTCAGGAGTCCACCCGTCAGGAGCACTTCGCTCCACGGCCTCGTCCTCCTCCACCCCGGGATCTATTTCCACCCCAACCACCGGCACCCGTTGCCCGTTCCCCGGCTCCTATAGCCCGTCCTCTGGCACCGGCACCCCCTCCACTATTATCCAAAGCACCTACATCTCCCCCATTACTGCCTACACCCCCTACCCGACGGGATGATAAGGGTAAGGCCCCTTTTATAGGAGAGAGTAGTCGGTCGAGAGTGGAGTGTTTCCACTGTCATGGGTTTGGCCACATTGCCAGCGAGTGTCCCGCTCGCACCACCCTAGCCTTAGGTGTTGGAGGGTCCGTACCTCCCGAGCCTGAGTGTGTTGATTACGAGGCCGATGAGGCACTAGCCGAGGAGTACTATGCCTTGGGAGGGGAAGAGCAGGACGGCTCTCCTGCCGCCCAGGATGCAGCCACCTAGTGGGCTTGATGCTACCACCTTAGTCTAGAGTCGTGCATGAGTCAGTGTGTTTTCTTTGTGTGGTTTGCATTCGTGTGTCAGTGCATGGTGAGTCTGCATGTGTCTTGTGCAAGCTCGTTGTCGTTCTCTTGTGAGTGTGAAGCGAGTCGACTCACTGATGAGTATGGGATCGGTTTTACTTCTATACCCGGATCAGTCACCTATAGGGACTCAGCGGTGATTCCTAGTGAGTCTTCGAGCTGTTTCCTTCCTTTCGAGAGTGCCCTTCGGAGTGACCACCTTTAGCCATAGCAGTTCGCATATCGAGTATATATGGAATGAGCAGGTGCCGATCACTTGGAGTGGAGCATACCTGCGCTACTTGGTTCGGTGACGGATCCGCCGGCGCTATTCAAGCAGCAGCACCCCTTACTCGACGGGGTCGAGTTCCTCCCACCCGGGGAGAATTGATGGGGACATCAACGTCAGCCCGCTCACATTGTGTTTGCATCTACGTCCTTTTATATTTGTATGTATACCCTTGTGATATATGGGTACACAATAGTAGGTCTGAGTGGGTTTATTTGCAAAAGGCCATTGGGTCTTTTTGCAAAAGTGCATGTAGGCCCTGCAGGGGCCCCCTCCCTCCTTCTTATTGGTCCACTTGGACTCCCGGGCCCAAGGGGGCTGGTCCATGGTCCAACCTTGGACTTGGACCTAGATTTAATTAAAGAAGACAAAATCAAATTGCCTTCTTTAAAGGGGGGGGGGGGGGGGCGAACCTTGTATTTTATTGTGATTTATTGTGGTTGTTCAAACCACATCCCAGCCCTTCACTCATCAACCCTTGATCCAAGGGTCTAGAATTAGTTAGAGACCTAGTCAATATAATGTTGTATTTTTCATGAGAAATTGGATGGAAAAATCAGAATTTTTGTGAGTGTTCAAGGAGCTTGGTGCGCCCCTCTCTCCTCCCTTGCTGTTCTTCCTTCCCCAACCCCAGATCTAGAGTGTATCCCTCTTCTATCATCCCCTCTCAACCTCCGGTGATCGTCTGTGCCGCCGCCGCCGCCGTTCGTGCCGCCTTCGAGCCGCCGTGGAATCGTCATCAAGTTTCTGTCCTGCTGGACAGAGGTGTAGTTCGAGAATTCCTGAAGCCAGCCACGCATTCTGATCGATTTGAAATTTTAAGGGTTGGTTCCTATCTTCTAGCCCCTTCTCCACAAAAAAAGTGAGGTTCAAAATCCACCGTTTCATATCCTTACCATTTCGTTCAACTCTCAATCTCATATCTGTTCTGTCACTGTCTACAGTGATAGTAGCCCTGAGTTCTCCACCTTCGACCACACTTTTTATTTTTGTTAGACCTTCCAATTTAACTGGGCGTTCTGTCCATCGTCCCCTACCGCCAAAATTTTTCTTAAATTTTTATCATCCTTCTACCTATTTTTAAAAATTTATGTTCTACCGAAGCTACAGTGTTGTCAGCCCATTTCCAGATCCGACCTTCGTCCACTAAACAAATCGCTGAAAATCATAGATACATCCAAAGGGGTCCAAACCAATTTTTCTGTCTTCCCAGCTCAAATTCCAACAACTTTGCTGAAGAACACAACCCCTGATTCGAACGTATCCCTCGCGGTCAAAGGCAATCCACAGGGAAGTTCTCTGCTGACCTGTGATTTCAGGAACTGTATAACAGGAGATTGAAAATTCCATAAGTCAAGATCCGAACATATCCAGGCCAGATAATTAGGCCTAGGTTGAATAACTTCAAGCTAGCTTTCCAACGGCGCCAGTCTCGTGTCGATCCGACATCGGGGCTGATCGCAGCGTCCATTCTCGCCGGAGCACGCGCTGCAAAACAGCAACCACCAGTCCGTGGACAGCAAACCCGACTGGTGCTGATCGGAACCGCCCGACCCCCGGGCGACGTTCCGGTGTGCCGCCAGCCCAGGGAACACTTCCCTAAGTGTCCACACTACAGCGGTGCCACCGGGTCCCACACGACCCCTCCAGACAGCACGTGGGCCCCACGGTCGTGATCACGCGTGTAGCCGAATCAACACACGAAGTTGCCCGTCATCCCGAATTCAGTCCTCCCGGGCCCCTGGTGTCGCCCTTTACCTCCCTGCGTGGAGTGGGCATATTTCCATTGCTGTAATATTCATGTATTAACTGTCCCGGGAGCACGAGTTCGACCGGGCCCGTCGTCCCCACGCCGAGCGCGTGGAGGTATCGCATTCGCTCCCTTACTTGACATTTTGCTTAATTTTCATATATACTTGCTTATGCCACTGCTAGAGAGCATGATAGGGTAATTAGCTCACTTTCTATTTATATCACCGCTGCTGCGAGAGAGAGGATTACTGTCCCGTGACCCGATCCGGGCACAAGTGAGAGCCGACCACCCTAGCTCACAGCCGGTTTCTCAACCGCGCACATCCGACGCTTCCCTCGTTAAGGGGCAGTCACGAGCTTATCGTGTCCGTGGTCTCGTTCCGCATCAATTTGGTATCAGAGCGAGTTTGAGTCTAGGGTGTCAAAAAAAAAAGAGTGTCATTTACATCGAGTCATTAGTCGGTTTAAGTCGAGTCTAGGATCATCATTGTTTTAAAACAAAAAAAAAGTGTCTTTTGCATCGCATCCCAATAACCCGGTATATCAAAAGGTGTTGTCCCAACGTTAGGCTACGCCTATCGGGAAGGCCGCACACTTGTGCGAGTGACCTTCGGGTCGCTTATCTCCGCCGCGTACCGCGTTTTGGTTAAGTCTAAGCGCATCATTTTGCATTAGTGTGTTTTGCTTTAGTCGGCGTCTTCTAGTCGGTGTGTTTGCATGCCCACTCGTCAGGGTACTCAGTACTCACCCCCACCACCACCTATGGCCAACCCACGGGATATCTCGGGAGACTTCCACTCCCTACAAGAGGCGATGATGGCCATTATGACTAGGTTGGACCAATCCGATGCTAACTTTCGGACTTTCTCCGATAATATGGATGGTCGCCTTAGAGCCATGGGGGGGCGCTTGGAGACCTCCGACAGGTCGGTCCAAGACCTCGTTGGGCGGTTAGATAGGATGTCACACGGGGACCCTCCAGGGGCAGCCCAAAGCCCACCCGCACCTCCTCCCGTAGTGGCCCAAGTCCAACCCGCTCCCATGGCCCAAGTCCAAGCCGCTCCCGCGGCCCAAAACCAGCCACCACAGGCTCCTCCACCCGCCCTTCCTCGGGTTCCCCAACTACCGCACCGTGACCTTGGTCTCGAGGACTATGGTTCCGACAATGCCTATGAGGGATATGGTCAACGCCGTCGTGGTTTTCAACCACAACGAGATGAGGATGATGACCGGGTCCTTAAGACCGTGCGAGCGGACCCTCCCGCTTTTTACGGGTCTTTGGATCCGAAAGTCTACCTAGATTGGGAGTTCGGCATGGACCGTTACTTTGAGTGGTATGATATGTCGGAGCGTCGAAGGGTCCGATTCGCCACCATGAAACTCATGGGGCAGGCACAAACCTATTGGAAGAATGTGGAGAGCCTGCTACTTCAGCGGTTAGAACCCCCGATCGACACATGGGCCGAGATGAAGAATAAACTTCGGAAAAAGTACCTTCCTCCCACATATCGCCAGCGACTTATCGATAGATGGTAAAGTCTTAGCCAGGGAGACCGGTCCGTCTCCGAATACATCGCGGAGTTTGATGAGTACTTTCTACGATATGGTGTCACGGAGGAGAGTACCATGCCCGTATCCCGCTTTCGACGTGGTTTGCGGCCACACTACCAGTATGAGCTTTTCCGCCGCAATGCCAAGACGTTGGAAGAGGCATACCAGGTTGCTCTCGAGATGGAGCAATTTGAGGGAGAGTTCGAGTCTAGCCATCGGTTGGGCCCCACCCCTCTCCGTAGTGCCGAGCCCCGTCACTCCATAGGCCCACATCAGCGGCCTCCCATGGCTCGACCTCAGGAGTCCACCCATCAGGAGCACTTCGCTCCACGGCCTCGTCCTCCTCCACCCCGAGATCTATTTCCACCCCAACCACCGGCACCCGTTGCCCGTTCCCCGGCTCCTATAGCCCGTCCTCTGGCACCGGCACCCCCTCCACTATTGTCCAAAGCACCTACATCTCCCCCATTACTGCCTACACCCCCTACCCGACGGGATGATAAGGGTAAGGCCCCTTTTATAGGAGAGAGTAGTCGGTCGAGAGTGAAGTGTGATGCGGGACGGGACCACGGACACGACAAGCTCGCGATCGTCCCTTAACGAGGGAAGCGTCGGATGTGCGCGGTTGAGAAACCGGCAATGAGCTAGGGTGGTCGGCTCTCTTTTGCGCCCGGATCGGGTCACGGGACGGCTTCGCTCTCTCTCGCAGCAGTGATATTATAAATTGAAGGTGAGCTAGGTATCCCTACACATGCTCTCTAGCAGCGGCATATAAAGCATATAAAGAATTAAGCTAATGCCAAGTGTAAGGGTGAAGGCGATACCTCCACGCTCTCGGCGTGGCGAAGACGGCACCCGGCCAAAGCTCGTACTCTCGGGAACTTAGTACATTATGTTTACAGCAGTACAAATAAGCCCACTCCACGCAGGGAGATAAAGGGCGACACAAGTGGGCCCGGGAGGACCAGTTTTGGGTTGACGGGCGGTTCCGGACGATGCTTCGGCTTCACGCGTACTCGTGTTAGTGGGGGCCCACGTGTTGACCGGAGGGGTCGTGTGGGGCCTGATGACTCCTCTATTGTGGAGACACTTGGGAAGCGTTCCCCTGGGATGGCGAGCTGCTGGAACGACCACCGGATGCCGGGCGGCCCTCGGACGACGCTCGCGGGGAACTCGGCCACAAACCTGAACTTCTGTTTGCAGGCGCGCGACTCGGAGAAAACTGCTGCTGCGATCAGCCCCGTCGTCAGAATGCGACGAGATTAGCGCCGTTGGAAAGCTGACTCAGAATACTTCGACGTAGGGGTCTTCAAAAAAAATAATCAGATCTGTATTTCTGATCATGTATTTTACAAACTTGCTAGAATCTGGCCAGAACTGCAGGGGCAGGTTCTGACTTCTCTTAAGATTGACGTTGACCGGGGAGAAGACCTCCGAATCTGGAAATGATTTCTTCAGAAAAGTTGAAGGTCTCTGAGAGAGGAATCCGGGACTATTTTTTGTTTTTTGATTGGATAAGAAATGGATTTTCTGGGATGTTTTTACTAGACCTGGGTCGGATCTAGGAAACTGTGGGCAGACTGTTCTTGGGAACTTGGACGAATTTTTTAAAATACTTGGAGGGTGAACCAAAAATTAAGAAAATTCCTGATAGTAGAGGGATGTGGAAAGAACTCCCAGTAAATTTGGGCGTCCCAACAAAAATCAAAAGATGGTTCGAATGGGGTAGACTCAGAGCTGATGAACAGTGAACAGAACCAGGACAGATCTGGAACTTGGACTTGGACGAAAATCAAAAAATAGCTAAATGATGAATTTTGACGTGATTTTTTTTGTGGGGATAAGGGTTCTAGAGGGGAACCAACTCTGAAATTTTGAGCTTCAGAAGACGAAGGGAGTGATAGCAGAAATTCAGAGAAGAAGGATCTGTCCTGAGTGGACAGAACACCGAAACCGTTGGCAACGACGCGTCGGCGGCGAGTCGATGGCGGCGGCGATCACCGGAGTTGCTTCAAATGCTGGAGGGGATCAAGGGGGAAGGGATTACACTCTAGAAAGGGGAGAGGGGGTGGAGGAACCAGGGAGAGAGAGGGGAGGGGCGCAAGCTTCACTTGGGGGCAAATACCTTTTTTTCCATTCATTAATTGCTTCAATATGAAAAATACAACCTTATATAGGATGCCAACCAAACTCAACCTCAACCCTTGGATCTAGGGGTTTGGATTGAAGGGCTGGGATACAATGTGAATCACACATTTAATACATTAGTTTAATCTAATTTGACCATACTTATTCAACCTTGGACTAGATCCATTCAGACACCACCTAATACACACCAACCATGCCTAATAAGGCCAAAAGAGGGGGCGCCCCATTCATGGGCCTCTTCTTGGGCCAAGTGTGGTTAAAGGCCATGTAACCAGCCCACCAACTATGCTAGACCCTTCCAACTTAGTTGGCCCATGAAGGAGTGTAACCCAATTTGGGCCTTAAGTGCATTAATGACCCATTAACAACCTAATGACCCAATATGGCATAAGCTCCCTAATGGACTCTACTAATGGCAACCTAGCCTTGGACTTGACATAACAAATGGTCCATTGGCTTGATATAAGCCTTACAAGGAGCCCAAAAGAAAGAAAATACACAATTACAATCTCATACAAGCCATAACTCACAAATACACTTCACCCGTGTATGGAAATCGCCTTTGATGCCCCATCAATTCTCCCCGGGTGGGAGGAACTCGACCCCGTCGAGTAGGGGTATGGCTGCTCCGGTCCTCCGGCGGATCCGTCACCGTGCTAAGTAGCGCGGGTATGCTCCACTCCAAGTGATCGGCACCTGCTCATTCCATATATACTCGATATGCGCACTGCTATGGCTAAAGGTGGTCACTCCGAAGGGGCACTCTCAAAGGAAGGAAACAGCTCGAAGACTCACTAGGAATCACCGCTGAGTCCCTATAGGTGACTGATCGGATATAGAAGTAAAACCGATCCCATACTCATCAAGTGAGTCCACTCGCCTCTTACTCGTAAGAGACCGACAACGAGCTTGCACAAGACACATGCAGACTCACCATGCACAGACACACGAATGCAAACCACGCAAACAAATCACTCAAAACAAAACCACACAAAGAAAAAGCACACTGTTAGTCCGACCCGTTCATGGGTGACGGCGGACCAGGACACCCGAATATGTGCCATGCATATAATAGATGTACACGATGGTGGATGGAAGGGAGGACTCCTAGACACCCTAAGATGTACCACTCATGCATTGGTGACCGATGGGATTTGGGTGAAGAAGGGGTAGGAGATCCAAAACTACCCTCGTCATCATCCCTAGATGTAGAGACGGCTTGCCGAATAGACCGAGGGGTATGGGTGGAATAGTGAACTCCTTGGAAGAGGTGGAGGGAATGTGATAGCTCGGGAGCTTCACTAGTGAGGGGTCAAAAGGGTCAAAGAAGGTATGACCCCGGGAGATGGGTTCCTCCATGACACGGTCCCAATCGTGAAATTCTTGAAGGTGTGAATGGTCACCTTCATCCGCCATAGTGAACGGGACGATGGTCATGTGAAGAAAACAAACTTCCTCCCTCGGGCAAAAGGAAATGAAGTCGGACTCGGCCTGCATCGGGAGGAGTAGAAGAATCTCCGTGGTGACACAACCCACGGTGCACTCGGAGGTAATGGACCCATAGGCCGGATGGGTGAAGCTAAGACTAGCGGGTTGGTCGAAGCCTCGGGCCAATAAATGTGTAAAGGTCAACTGCCGGTCTAACCCTTTAAGAAGGTCGTCCAATGTGTCCACATGGTGACGAGACCGGAAGGTGGTATGAAATGAGTTGCTTGACACTAGTGGTAGTGTGGGGTCCATTGATGGGAAGGGATGTGGGACCAAGCCATCCTTGAGCCAACTAAGAAGTGGCTCGGCTATGAAAAGCGTACCCGTTAGAAATACGGGTGGCTCGGGCCTTGGTGGTTCCAAATGAGAGGATTCCGAATCAAATTCGGAAATAGAGATGGATGACATTGGAACTCTCTCGAGTGGTGAAGGCCATGGTGTAGGCGGCTGGGAGGTAGATGCTTGTCTAAAGCCACCATACCGAGAGAAGTGTGACTCAAATGGTTCGACCACTAGAGCGACCGTATAGGATTCCGCTAGAGAGAATGCATTGCGGATAAGACATTCCAATTGGAAGTGAAGGCGCAAACCTCTCCGGAACTGAAATGCGGCCGTGTTGCTCTCCTCTCCCAAGCCATGTTCCAACCAATACTTATGATATGCCCGAATGTACTCGGACACGGACCTATCACCTTGGACGGGTCGACATGGGTTGGCCATAGTTGCCAAAATACGGGAATGGATCCCTAGGAATGGATATGCAAGGCCATTTGGGCAAGACACTAGACACGACCCTAAGTAATGCAAAGTTGGAATGCATGCACACTAAGGACCCTAGACGTAAACCAAGACTCGGTACGTGGCAAGAGGTAATTGATCCGAAGATCACTCGCGCAAATGTGCGGCCTTCCCGATAAGCGTAGCCTAACGTTCGGACAACACCTTTTGATATACCGAGTAAAGGGATGTATGCGACCCAAAAACGACTCTTTTTGTTGTTTTGAAAATATGATGATCCTAGACTCGACTTAAACCGACTAATGACTAGACGTAAATGACACTCTTCTTTTTTTTTCTTTTTGACACCCTAGACTCAAACTCGCTCTGATACCAAATTGATGCGGGACAGGACCACGGACACGATAAGCTCGCGATCGTCCCTTAACGAGGGAAGCGTCGGATGTGCGCGGTTGAGAAACCGGCAATGAGCTAGGGTGGTCGGCTCTCTTTTGCGCCCGGATCGGGTCACGGGACGGCTTCGCTCTCTCTCGCAGTAGTGATATTATAAATTGAAGGCGAGCTAGGTATCCCTACACATGCTCTCTAGCAGCGGCATATAAAGCATATAAAGAATTAAGCTAATGCCAAGTGTAAGGGTGAAGGCGATACCTCCACGCTCTCGGCGTGGCGAAGACGGCACCCGGCCAAAGCTCGTACTCCCGGGAACTTAGTACATTATGTTTACAGCAGTACAAATAAGCCCACTCCACGCAGGGAGGTAAAGGGCGACACAAGTGGGCCCGGGAGGACCAGTTTCGGGTTGACGGGCGGTTCCGGACGATGCTTCGGCTTCACGCGTACTCGTGTTAGTGGGGGCCCACGTGTTGACCGGAGGGGTCGTGTGGGGCCTGATGACTCCTCTATTGTGGAGACACTTGGGAAGCGTTCCCCTGGGATGGCGAGCTGCTGGAACGACCACCGGATGCCGGGCGGCCCTCGGACGACGCTCGCGGGGAACTCGGCCACAAACCTGAACTTCTGTTTGTAGGCACGCGACTCGGAGAAAACTGCTGCTGCGATCAGCTCCGTCGTCAGAATGCGACGAGATTAGCGCCGTTGGAAAGCTGACTCAGAATACTTCGACGTAGGGGTCTTCAAAAAAAATAATCAGATCTGTATTTCTGATCATGTATTTTACAAGCTTGCTGGAATCTGGCCAGAACTGCAGGGGCAGGTTCTGACTTCTCTAAAGATCGACGTTGACCGGGGAGAAGACCTCCGAATCTGGAAATGATTTCTTCAGAAAAGTTGAAGGTCTCTGAGAGAGGAATCCGGGACTATTTTTTGTTTTTTGATTGGATAAGAAATGGATTTTCTGGGATGTTTTTACTAGACCTGGGTCGGATCTGGGAAACTGTGGGCAGACTGTTCTTGGGAACTTGGACGAATTTTTTAAAATACTTGGAGGGTGAACCAAAAATTAAGAAAATTATTGTTGGTAGAGGGATGTGGAAAGAACTCCCAGTAAATTTGGGCGTCCCAAAAAAAATCAAAAGATGGTTCGAATGGGGTAGACTCAGAGATGATGAACAGTGAACAGAACCAGGACAGATCTGGAACTTTGACTTGGACGAAAATCAAAAAATAGCTAAATGATGAATTTTGACGTGATTTTTTTTGTGGGGATAAGGGTTCTAGAGGGGAACCAACCCTGAAATTTTGAGCTTCAGAAGACGAAGGGAGTGATAGCAGGAATTCGGAGAAGAAGAATCTGTCCTGAGTGGACAGAACACCGAAACCGTTGGCAACGACGCGTCGGCGGCGAGTCGATGGCGGCGGCGATCACCGGAGTTGCTTCAGATGCTGGAGGGGATCAAGGGGGAAGGGATTACACTCTAGAAAGGGGAGAGGGGGTGGAGGAACCAGGGAGAGAGAGGGGAGGGGCGCAAGCTTCACTTGGGGGCAAATGTCTTTTTTTCCATTCATTAATTACTTCAATATGAAAAATACAACCTTATATAGGATGCCAACCAAACTCAACCTCAACCCTTGGATCTAGGGGTTTGGATTGAAGGGCTGGGATACAATGTGAATCACACATTTAATACAGTAGTTTAATCTAATTTGACCATACTTATTCAACCTTGGACTAGATCCATTCAAACACCACCTAATACACACCAACCATGCCTAATAAGGCCAAAAGAGGGGGCGCCCCATTCATGGGCCTCTTCTTGGGCCAAGTGTGGTTAAAGGCCATCTAACCAGCCCACCAACCATGCTAGACCCTTCCAACTTAGTTGGCCCATGAAGGAGTGTAACCCAATTTGGGCCTTAAGTGCATTAATGACCCATTAACAACCTAATGACCCAATATGGCATAAGCTCCCTAATGGACTCTACTAATGGCAACCTAGCCTTGGACTTGACATAACAAATGACCCATTGGCTTGATATAAGCCTTACAAGGAGCCCAAAAGAAAGAAAATACACAATTACAATCTCATACAAGCCATAACTCACAAATACACTTCACCCGTGTATGGAAATCGCCTTTGATGCCCCATCACAGTGTTTTCACTGTCATGGGTTTGGCCACATTGCCAGTGAGTGTCCCGCTCGCACCACCCTAGCCTTAGGTGTTGGAGGGTCCGTACCTCCCGAGCCTGAGTGTGTTGATTACGAGGCCGATGAGGCACTACCCGAGGAGTACTATGCCTTGGGAGGGGAAGAGCAGGACGGCTCTCCTGCCACCCAGGATGCAGCCACCTAGTGGGCTTGATGCTACCACCTTAGTCTAGAGTCGTGCATGAGTCAGTGTGTTTTCTTTATGTGGTTTGCATTCGTGTGTCAGTGCATGGTGAGTCTGCATGTGTCTTGTGCAAGCTCGTTGTCGTTCTCTTGTGAGTGTGAAGCGAGTCGACTCACTGATGAGTATGGGATCGGTTTTACTTCTATACCCGGATCAGTCACCTATAGGGACTCAGCAGTGATTCCTAGTGAGTCTTCGAGCTGTTTCCTTCCTTTTGAGAGTACCCTTCGGAGTGACCACCTTTAGCCATAGCAGTTCGCATATCGAGTATATATGGAATGAGCAGGTGCCGATCACTTGGAGTGGAGCATACCTGCGCTACTTGGTTCGGTGACGGATCCGCCGGCGCTATTCGAGCAGCAGCACCCCTTACTCCACGGGGTCGAGTTCCTCCCACCCGGGGAGAATTGATGGGGACATCAACGTCAGCCCACTCACATTGTGTTTGCATCTACATCCTTTTATATTTGTATGTATACCCTTGTGATATATGGGTACACAATAGTAGGTCTGAGTGGGTTTATTTGCAAAAGGCCATTGGGTCTTTTTGCAAAAGTGCATGTAGGCCCTGCAGGGGCCCCCTCCCTCCTCCTTATTGGTCCACTTGGACTCCCGGGCCCAAGGGGGCTGGTCCATGGTCCAACCTTGGACTTGGACCTAGATTTAATTAAAGAAGACAAAATCAAATTGCCTTTTTTAAAGGGGGGGGGGGGGGGGGGGGGGGCGAACCTTGTATTTTATTGTGATTTATTGTGGTTGTTCAAACCACATCCCAGCCCTTCATTCATCAACCCTTGATCCAAGGGTCTAGAATTAGTCAGAGACCTAGTCTATATAATGTTGTATTTTTCATGAGAAATTGGATGGAAAAATCAAAATTTTTGTGAGTGTTCAAGGAGCTTGGTGCGCCCCTCTCTCCTCCCTTGCTGTTCTTCCTTCCCCAACCCCAGATCTAGAGTGTATCCCTCTTCTATCATCCCCTCTCAACCTCCGGTGATCGTCTGTGCCGCCGCCGCCGCCGTTCGTACCGCCTTCGAGCCGCCGTGGAATCGTCATCAAGTTTCTGTCCTGCTGGACAGAGGTGTAGTTCGAGAATTCCTGAAGCCAGCCACGAGTTCTGATCGATTTACAATTTTGAGGGTTGGTTCCTATCTTCTAGCCCCTTCTCCACAAAAAAAGTGAGGTTCAAAATCCACCGTTTCATATCCTTACCATTTCGTTCAACTCTCAATCTCATATCTGTTCTGTCACTGTCTACAGTGACAGTAGCCCTGAGTTCTCCACCTTCGACCACCCTTTTTATTTTTGTTAGACCTCTCAATTTAATTGGGCGTTCTGTCCATCGTCCCCTACCACCACAATTTTTCTTAAATTTTTATCATCCTTCTACCTATTTTTAAAAATTCATGTTCTACCAAAGCTACAGTGTTGTCAGCCCATTTCCAGATCCGACCTTCGTCCACTAAACAAATCACAGAAAATCATAGATACATCTAAACGGGTCCAAATAAATTTTTCTGTCTTCCCAGCTCAAATTTAAACAACTTTGCTGAAGAACACAACCCATGATTTGAACGTCTCCCTCGCAGTCAAAGGCAATCCACAGGGAAGTTCTCTGCTGACTTGTGATTTCAGGAACTGTATAACAGGAGATTGAAAATTCCATAAGTCAAGATCCGAGCATATCCAGGCCAGATCTTTAGGTCTAGGTTGAAGAACTTCAAGCTAGCTTTTCAACGGTGCAAGTCTCGTGTCGATCCGACATCGGGGCTGATCGCAGCGTCCATTCTCACCGGAGCGCGCGCTGTAAAATAGCAACCACCAGTCCGTGGACAGCAAACCCGACGGGTGCCGATCAGAACCGCCCGACCCCCGGGCGACGTTCCGGTGTGCCGCCAGCCCAGGGAACACTTCCCTAAGTGTCCACAGTACAGCGACGCCACCGGGTCCCACACGACCCCTCCAGACAGCACGTGGGCCCCACGGTCGTGATCACGCGTGTAGCCGAATCAACACACGAAGCTGCCCGTCATCCCGAATTCGGTCCTCCCGGGCCCCTGGTGTCGCCCTTTACCTCCCTGCGTGGAGTGGGCATATTTCCATTGCTGTAATATTCATGTATTAACTGTCCCGGGAGCACGAGTTCGGTCGGGCCCGTCGTCCCCACGCCGAGCGCGTGGAGGTATCGCATTCGCTCCCTTACTTGGCATTTTGCTTAATTTTCATATATACTTGCTTATGCCACTGCTAGAGAGCATGATAGGGTAATTAGCTCGCTTTCTATTTATATCACCGCTGCTGCGAGAGAGAGCGTTACTGTCCCGTGACCCGATCCGGGCACAAGTGAGAGCCGACCACCCTAGCTCACAGCCGGTTTCTCAACCGCGCACATCCGACGCTTCCCTCGTTAAGGGGCAGTCACGAGCTTGTCGTGTCCATGGTCTCGTTCCGCATCACACTGTCTCAGCTGCTACGGCTCCGGCGCTCCCTACTGCTACCCCTTCATGTCCTATCTCCTGTCCCGTTGCGGCCCCTGCCCCTTCGTCTGAGGTGGTTGCTCCTGATCTTTTGGCTCCGGCTCTCCATCCGTTTGTTGCCCCTCCCGCTTCGTCGGCCTCTACGCCTCCCACCATATGTTGTCCGGGCCCATGTGCAGCTGCAGATGGTGCTCCCCGCTCTGCTAGTGCTGGAGGGTGTTTTCCTGTGCGTTCTTCTGTGCCGGCATCTCCTCCAGCGGCTACCTTCTCTACCGGAGGGGTTGTCTCTCCCCCTGTTGCTGCTATTTTCTCTGCCCTCGGCCCTGTTGGGCTGCCCGCCGCATCCTTGCCTTCGGTGCCATCGCCTGGTGTCGACCCCCATCCTCTAGGGGTCAACCCTCGTCCCCTTGCCCAACCTCCTGGCCTCGTTCGGGCCTCTGCTGGTGCTGCTCCCTTGTCGCCCCCTCTGCCTGCCTTGGGGCTTCATTCCGTGGTGCTGGCTCTGCGTGCTAACCCTGACCTTGGGCCGCCCATCCAGGTTGCTCCTCCGCCTGCGGACGATCCCTCCTTCACGCCTTCCTTGCCATGGGTTGTCCATGCTACGGCCTTAGGATCTGCGCTTTTGGCTGGGTCTTCGGACACTGCCAGGCTGCCCGTCTCTGGCGCTGGTAGCTTTCGCGAGCGAAAATTCTAGGGGGGTATTATTGTAATTTCACCTGGGAGGGTTACCCTAGGCTCCTTGTATGTACAGTCAGCATCTCTTGTAATTGTTCCTTAGTGCGAAATAAGAAATCTCAGTGCGGTCGTGGATGTAAGAAGGCACATCGCCTCTTCGAATCACGTAAATCTCTGTGTTCTTGTGATTTGATCTCTTCTTCCCCCTTCTTTATTCCTCCTCTATTGTTTGTCCATCTCTACAGGTACTCCGGTTTCTAACATTCACCCCATACACGATGATCTCAATGACGGGCTTCCTACCTCCGAGATTGGTTCGCTTGCAGATTCGGTTGACGAGCCGGGCATGGAGTTCTTGGATCCTAAATTCAGGCGCACCCACTGGAACCGTAGAAGGTCCCAACGCAGAAAGGACAAGCTACGCGAGTATCTCAGTTATCTCTGAGGCCTACTTGTCTTGGGCCTGGGGCCTATAGGAGGACTCATTGGTCTCGGCGTCGGCCCAGCAACCCCATCTGGCTATCCCTGGCGAGCTCCAGGTTTCGGGTGGCGAGCAAGGCTTGGAGCACTTTGACCCCCATTTCAGGCCCGCCCACAGGAGCAACAGTAGATCTCACGATTCTCGCCGTCGATCCCCGCGAGAATTGAGCCCAACCTATCTTCTTGTCTGGTGGGTTTTTGTTTTGGTTTGTAGTTGTTTTAGCTGGTTGTCCCTTCGGTTTGGGTTCCATGGGCTTGTGATCTGTGTGTTGGGCTGCTGGCTTCACTTTCTTCTGGGTATCTTGGGCCTTGGCCCTAGCGTGTATCGGCCTCTTGCCTTCTAGAAGGGTGCCCCCCCCTCCTCGGAGCTTGCTCTCCCTAGCTTGTGCCCCCCCTCCTTCTCTCTTTCTTTTCAGCATGTTATATATATAATCCGCTTGTCTGGTGGTCAGGATGGAACGTCCATTCCTTTTCGCAATGAAAGGATGAACGAACTTCCTCGTCTCCCTCTTACAAGTATTACCTTTGAGTTAAAAAAAAATACTCTCGTGACATTCGTCGCCCCGTCTCTTTTATTCTCGCTAAGGAAGTGCTTAGTAGTCTAGACAGGTGGACTACTTTAGTGGTCCCCAGCGATGTCCCCGCATCGCGCATTTTATATTTGCAGTAATACTCTTATTTTTTTTCTATGGGGCGGCCAGATTTATACGAAATCTCCTTCACTTTATTAAAGCATTATGAGCTATCTTCTGGCCAGATGGTCAAATATGCAAAGAGTAATTTTATTATTCGTCGCAGCGCTTCGGATAGGCTTGTTTGCTCCATTGCTGCCCTCACAAGTTTTTCCAGGGCATCTCTCCCCTTGAAGTATATCTTGGTGTTCTGTTGTACGAGGGACGCACTTAAAAATCTTTGTTCTCTCATGTTCTTCGGATTCAGGCAAAGTTGGACTCTTGGAAATTGATTTCCCTTTGTTCTAGGGGTAGCCTCACTATTATCAAGCATGCTCTCTCGAGCATCCCATGTATACTCTTGCTGCGATATGTCTATCCCTTCGGCGACCATCGATCGTAGATATCCAACACATTTTTTCAATTTCTTTTGGGGTCTTTTAATTTGAAGGCAGACCAAATAGGTATTAGTTGGCATGGATCTCTATTTACTGCTCTATCTCTTCTGGTGGCCTTGGTGTACTGATTTCTATTCAAGATATGCAGATTGGCCTACAGGTTAAGCAATTGTGGAATGTGGTTACTAGAGAGTCTTTTATTATGGACTTCCTTTTTCAGGGCTAATTAAACATCTCCCAAACCTGCATTTTTCTAAGGCCACTTTTTAAAAGATTTAAGGCCCCCCAGGTAGGGCACTCTGGACTCAGGCAGCTCAGATTCTGTATAATAGTTGCATGGTACTCGTTGCAAAGGCAGGCTTCACTATTAATGAGTTTCTGGTGTGATAAGTGGTCTGGCGACCAACCCCTTTCACGCCCAACATTTTGCTTCTATGTGCTCCTCTATGAGTGCTAAAATTGTCATGGCACATGATGTTCTTTCCACTGCACAACATTTATAGTCATATGGTGACCGTCATGCAGCATACTTCCTTGGTAGTGGCTGGCCCAATCCTCACCAATCCTTCCAGTTTTGATAAATGGATTTAGTGTCCTACCTGCAAGGGAGATTCCTCTACCAATTAAATCAGTTAGGACCTTGCTTCATACTAATCCAGCTAGCCCTGTATGGTCGCGTACGTATCTAGGGCACGGCCTTTCATGTCAATGGTCTATTTTGGCTTGGAGAATTCTGCATAACTGTCTTCCTACCGATAAAAATGTTGTTCAAAGACATGGTATCTATCATTGTTCAAGATATACTTGCCTTGAAAGTTGAAACCCCCCCCCCCCCCATGCTGACTCTTCCCTGCACTAGTTCTTCGAAGGCCGTGCTACTATATCTACACTTGGGTTGGTTTGTTGGATCTCCTTAGGCTTCCCAATTGGCCCCCTTCTACCTGTGCGGCGGCTTTATTAAATGATTTTTTTATTGCTGCATTGTCCCTCTAACTCTTATGGGAAGATCACTATATTTATAGCGTTGTGAGACATCTCTGGGAATTATGGCGAGGTAGAAACCTTTGTTAATTTATATGAAGGGCAACAGATGTCTCATGTTGCGGTTGTTCATCGGGTTCTGTAGGCATCTCCAATGCTATGCTTCTACTCTTAAATTGGTGGATTCCTGTTTGACATAGGCTACTTAAGATTAATCTGACGCATATATTTTTTAAAATTTGGCTTCCGATAATTTCTTCTTCAAGTCGTGGAAGCCCGCGTACGTGTTCTATGCCTTCGTGATAGACCATAAATATGCTGGTCATATGTCGTTAGTGTTAGAGTGTGGAGTCGAAATTCGTCATCGTGCGTCCTCACATATGGATCGACCTATGCGATCAGATCGCGGCTCTCGGAATAAAATTTTTATTTATAACAGGGGCATTATTGTCCTTTGTTCCCTGACTGTTGGGCACCCTAATCTCCTTGTATAAAAGGGGTGCGAACTCTCTTTGTATTGTATCTTTGTGTGATTATTCTAGTGGAAACCCTGTTGCGACCGTGGATGTAGAAAGATACATCGTCTCCGAACCACGTAAATCTCGGTGTTCTTTTGATTTGATCTTTTCTTCCCCCTTTCTTCTTCCTCTTCTGTTATTTATCCATCTCTACAGGTATTCCGATTTTCAACCGTTAGAAAAACTAACACTACTCTAACGTTCGTCCAGACTCTGTACATGCATCAGCCAAGACAATAATCAGCAGTTTTAATTGCTTATTATCTAAAAATTTTAAATCGTGAGTAAGTCTAGAACGAGAGTAAAATTAAAGATGATATTTACATATATGTACGTCTCACGACTCATAGACCAAAATACTACAAAAAAAAATATCTGCAATTGTGATTTTTACTGTAAAAACCACATTTAAATTCGAAAGATTAGAGTGATTTTTTTAAACAAACCCTTTTCTGCATTTTTCCGTGGCTTTTTTGAACTCCTCCTACACTCGGATCCAGCCAATGTCGTCGGAGTCAAAAAGGTCTGTATAGAAGAATTGGGCTGGAAAGGTTAAGTCGGAAGAAGAACAATACAAACACCCGGCAGGCCCGCGTGTGGCGCCCTCGGGGTTTAGTGAGGTCTAGCCCGTTTCTGGGTTCTCCGGCATGTATCTGCCAATGTGGTCCAGTGCGATTAACGTGGAGAGCCCATGGCCCATGGTATACGTAAAATGGTGTCTCGATCACACTTTTTTATCATTTACTTATCATATTTATTCTCTTCACTATGTAATTTAAGATTCGGATAATGAAAAAGACTGAACTTAAGTTTGATGTATTCTTAGTGGGACATATCACTTATATTCCTCTTAAGATACATACGTACTCCCTTGTTAGGCTCCTCATCTCTAGGCCACTTGTAGCTGAACCATTTCAATGATGATCTTGGAACACAATCAATGGTGATGATATATAGAAGGAATATGACTTATAAGAGAATCACAATATTACAAAGAGTAATTACAATAGCGCGCATTTGTCTTTTAAATCAAGATCACCGCACTCATGTTGGGAGTTTTTTTTTTTTTGAAATGAAAGGAACTGATATTAAGGCAAATTAAGAGAGTTTACAGCATCCAGAATACAAGATGGAATGGCAGGGAAAGACCAAAATATGTTGGTTTTAGATAGAAGAGCCTCTTTTGCGAGAGCATGGGCTAGCGTGTTGGCTGACCGGGGAGTGAACTTCACCAGGGTGAGAGAAGGGATCAGCAGGCTCCTACAATCCTGGATGATGGGCAAAATTCTCCATGGGGGGGAGGTCCCGTTTATGTATTTAATCACATTGAAGGCGTCTCCCTCTATCGTCACCTGCTGGAGTTGAGCTGCGCCTAGTTTAATGGCTTGGAGCATAGCTGAAGCCTCTGCCATTTCTGGGGAGGAAGCATCGATTGGAAATTGCATACAAAGAAGTGGAGTGGCAGCTTGATCTGTCAAGATTATACTACCTGCCGCCCCCTGTCCATCGGAAAAGGCCGCGTCCACATTGATTTTAAGGTATTGGCCATCAGGAGGATGCCAGAGGGCCTTATAATGAGAGCTCGGATTGCGTTGATCTTCCAGAGTTCCTCCCCAACTGTGAAGGTGATTCATCACTTTTGCAATTATGGATCTCGGGTGCTCCTCGTTTCCTTCAAAGACCTTCTTGCATCTCGTCACCCAAATTTGTCACATGATGGCATAACAAATGGATATCACTTGAATGTCCCTCCTTCCTGCGGAAAGGGGTGGGCTGGTCCAGTCCAGGATTCTATCCTCCAGTGTCCTCGGGTCCTCAGTGAGTGGTAGTTTAGGGGAGACAGCTTCCAAGTAGCTCTCGCGGAATTACAGAAGAAGAGCATATGTTGTATCAATTCTTCTTTGTCATGGCAGAGTGGACAGCTTGGTTCAGCGGCCATAGTGCGCTTGGCTATTTTGGAGTTTACTGGGATGGCTCCCGCAATGCACTTCCATACAAATATTGAGACTTTTGGTAGAACTCTATTATAGATAAAGGGGTTCCAGATCACCTTCCAGATATTTTGACTTGTGGACGTCGAAGGAGGGAGAGACTTCTCAGCGATCATCATGTAGGCAGATTTAATGGAGAATTGCCCATTCTTGGTGAGGCTCCATATAGTAGTGTCACCCTTTGGGTAGGGGTTCTGTGGCAGATTTATGCTCAGAATCTCTTCCGCAGTCTCTTGCTGAAAATACAGTCTTATGAGAGCTTGGTTCCATTGTTGATTGGAGATCAGCTGGGATACCAAATTCAAGGTGAATGGTGTAAGGTCATTATGGGGGACGGGTGGGCAAGGTCTGTCAGGTAACCACTTGTCTTCCCATATATTTGTATTTATGCCGTCCTGGATAAGCTTGAACAAACCGCATTTGACTTCCTTTCTTACAGATAGAATAGCGGTCCAAATATGAGAGCAGCTAGCTGGTTTTCTAACCGTCCAGAAATCCCTCCCTTGTAAGTATTTTACTCCCAGGATGGTAGCCCAGAGAGACTAGGGATCATTTATGAATCTCCAGACCAGCTTCATGATGGCTGCTTTGTTGTAGGTCTTAGGGTCTCTGAAGCCCAAACCCCCTGCAATCTTATGAAGCTTAAGTCTTTCCCACTTGCAGAAGTGAATTATGTGCTTGTTTGGGTCTTCTCCCCACCAAAATTGGCATTCTAATTGGTTTAACTTGTGGATGATGCCTTTGGGGAGGAGGGTGGTGGCCATAATGTGTGAAGGAATGGTTGAGAGGGTGGATTGGATGAGGGTGGCCCTCCCAGCTGGTGACAGGGTTTTACACTTCTAATTGCTTAGCTTGTTTCTAATCTTATGTTCTAGAAATCTGTATTGTGGAATTCTACTTTTCTCGGGCCAAAGAGGAACTCCCAGATACATCTCCTTTTTAGGAAGACAATTTATGCTAGTAATCTGACATAAATGGTTTAGCAGGATGGGAGGTGTATTGGGAGTGTGAAAATAAAGCCAGATTTTGTTTTGTTGGGGGACTTACCTGACCAGGCTGTGTATGTATGCAGAATATCCATGTATTCGTTGATCTCTGGTTCCTCTGCCTTGCCGAATATGAAAATATCATCAGCATACATCACGTGAGTGACTGCAGGAGCCCTGCTATTTACCCTGAAACCATGGATCTTCCCCTCCTCAACTCTTTCCTTGATCAAGCTGGTAAGAACTTCGGCACACATAATGTATATATAGGGGGAAAGGGGACAGCCCTGTCTTATCCCTCTGGTCGGGTGAATCATACATGTGGGCTCACCATTGATGATGATTGAGTAGATGGCAGTGCTGATGCATTGAAGGACGATGTCTCTGGATGTTGCTGAGAATCCCAGTTTTTCCATGGCAGCGTCGATGAAAGGCCATTCAAGGCTGTCATAAGCTTTGCTAATGTCTACCTTGAGACCAAAAAAAACCAGTCTTCCCTTTCTTGGATCTGATAGAATGCATCATCTCCTGTACTATTGTGATATAATCAGAAGTAAATATGTTAGGAACAAAAGCATTTTGGTTGGTGGAGATAGCATGATAGAGAATTGGCTTGATGCGGTTGGCCAAGATTTTGGTAATGAGTTTATATAGCATGTTACAGAGGCTTATGGGTCTGAAGTTTGTGGGTGTGGATGTGGGCTATTTTTTGGGAATAAGAGTGATGTGGGTATGGTTGAGGGTGGGGGGTAGGGAATGGCTGTGGAAGAAAGTAGTGATGAGATCCATGCATTGGGGTTTGAGGATATGCCAATATTTTTGATAGAAAAGAGGTGGGAAGCCATCTGGCCAGGGGATTTCTTGGGGTTCATGTTATGAAGGGCCTCTTCAATTTCAACAAGAGAAGGGGGGGAATGGAAATGTAGGTCTTCTGTCAAGGAGATGGGCGTGTTAGTAGGGGGAAGGTGCAACGGGTTGGGGGTAGATGTGTATAGGTGTTTGAAGTAGTTGACGAAGGTATCTTTGATAGCCTTGATATCCCCTGTCCAGCTATCATCCGGAAGCCTAATCCAAGAAAGTTTGTTGATTTTTCTTCTGTTCAGGACCTTTGTGTGGAAAAACTTAGTACATCGGTCCCCCTCCTTGAACCAATGAGCCTTGGCTCTTTGTCTCCAAAATTCCTCCTTCATCCTAACTTGTTCCTCGAACTGGCTTTCCAGCAGAGCTTCTTTTTTGACATTTTCTTATGTGAGTGGGAGGGACCGGATATGGTCCATTTCCTTCTTTATCTCTTCTGCTTGGTGGAGAGGGTTGTTGAAGTTGCTCTTCTTCCAGTTCCTGATGTATGTTTGGATTTGGTGGGTCTTCCGGCGATAGTTGAAAGGAAGGGGGATGGAATTATTCCAACTACTATGTATCACTGTCTCGAAATCCTTCCTCAGAGTCCACATAGATTCAAACTTATAAAAAGTAGTCTTTCTTCTAGTATTGCCTCTTTGCAGACTGGTATAGATGGGGTTGTGGTCACTGCCAATGCGGGGAAGGTGGTGAACAGTTGCATGTGGGAACAGCATCCTCCACTCAACGTTAGCCAGAGATCTATCCAATCTTTCTTTAATATGCCATTTGACTATCCTTCGATTTGTCCAGGTGTATGCAGGCCCATTGTAGCCCAGGTCTAACAGTCCAGTGTCAAGTGTGAAATTCTGGAATTCTTTTACCTGTTGGGATTTTACTTTGGAACCCCCTACTTTGTCAACTTGTCTCAAAATAGAGTTCATGTCTCCGGTGACCAAAATAGGAGTATTATGAGCATTGATGTAGGCTGCAAGTTCGGTCCAAAAAGCTTGTCTGTTGGCCCTTGTTGCGGGGGCATAAACACATATGAGCTTCCATTGTGTCTGAGGGGGGGGGGGTTTCGATATTTATGACCGACACCACGGACTCTTATATATAGATGGGAGGGCTAATTAATTAAAATAAGGGTGACTTTGGTTTCACATAATTAAGTAGTAGCTCATTTATATCGAGGGTGAGCTCATGAAATTAAGTGAGTTACATCTAATTAAGCCGGCTCAAATTGTAATATTTTAATAAGTTGCTTAACTCACATTCAAGAACACAGTTTTATTATTTCGTTGTGTATAACTAACCTTGGTGAAATATATCAATTTTACTTGTTTGATTATGTAAATGCAATATAAAAGTAGTGACTCTGATTTAGTACAGAGAGGCCAGCACCATAAAACTGTCTTTCAAACATTTTTTTTTAAATCAGTGGTTTCAACTCTTCTTTTCAGCTCATTTAAGATTGTAATTTTCACCTTTCTTAAAACCCTGAAAGAAAAAGTGGCACGTAACCTCACTTACTTCCAATTTTACTTTAATAAATATAGCGATAAGCATCTTAATATTCTTCACGAGGAACATTAATTACACTGCAATGTTACTTTTAGGAATACCATACCATCCCTCCCCAGTCATGTATTTCACATCTTTAGATTAGATAGTAAAGTGAAGGGTGACATATATATATATATATATATATCACAAGAGTGTGAGGACGAGTGTAGCGAGTCTGCTCGGTGTGGAGAGAGTGTGCCTACCACTGCGTTTATCCATTCTTCAAGGATCTGCTGACGTGATCGGGCACGGATTGGGGAGCGGGGATCGAGGTGGGTGGAAGACTGGAATCATCATCCCGGTTGGATCTTAGAAGAAGAAGAATCCGGCACAGGCGTGGAGTATCTTGTCTGTGGTAGAATCTTGTCTGTGGTGTGATTGAGGGTGGGTATGGGTTGGAAGCGCGGGTCTTGTTCTATGTTTGTAGGACCCGAGGCAATCTCCTCGGAGGAATCGAGGGAGGATAATCCGACGAAACGAAAAAAAAAGGGGGGAAAGTATGTCATACCATGCCCAAATTAACTAATTAAGTGCCGTGACTCCCTAGCATTCCCCTACTATTCACCATACTCGCCATAAATTTTCTATAAATAGCGACCCCTCGCATTGCCACATCCCTCAACCCCTCCTCCGTCTGTTCTCCTTCTTCACCTGCAGCGTCGATTCGTCCCCTCTTTGCCATGGCGCCTCCTGTGCTGCTCGGTTCCCTTTGCGTTCTCCTCCTCCTGCCCTCCACCATCAACGCCCAGACGATCTGCCAGCAATCCGGCACCCTCACATGCAGAGGGAAGTCGTACCCCAAGTACCGCTGCTCGCCGCCGGTGACCTCCTCCACCCGGGCCATCCTCACCAACAACGACTTCAGCGAAGGCGGCGACGGCGGCGGCCCGTCCTCGTGCGACGGCCAGTACCACAGCAACTCCAAGCGCGTCGTCGCGCTGTCCACCGGGTGGTTCAACGGCGGCAGCCGCTGCCACAAGATGATCCGGATAACCGCCGGCAACGGGAGGAGCACGACGGCCAAGGTGGTGGACGAGTGCGACTCCATGAACGGCTGCGACAAAGAGCACGCCTACCAGCGGCCCTGCAGAAACAACGTCGTCGACGCTTCCAACGCCGTCTGGAAGGCCTTGGGGCTCGACATCGACGTCGGCGAGGTGCCAATAACGTGGACCATGGCCTGAACAAGTCAGCCAGCCGTGCTGCTGCTGCCGCCGTTACCGTAGTGGCTCGTAGCCCAGCATTAATGCTAGCTATTTCCGTGGCTTCTCCTGCCTCTCGTCCACCACGCAGAGGCAGAGCAGTAGTTAACTGCACGTAGTAGTAACATAAAACGAGAATAATCACGGGGATGGTGTTCTCGCTTTGGGAACGTACGTACGTATTCCTGTACGAGTGAAGTGTGTTTTGGTTGTGTATGTGTGAAGTGTATTTTGGTCATTCAACGATAAAATAATAAAAATATTTAAATCCGTGTACGTGCGTGCGAAGGATATTTTGATCATTCAAGGATAAAATAATAAAAATATTTACATTATTTTTAAATATTTATCTTTTTGAATCTTTTTAAAATATTCATCTTCTCGTAGATAAAAGTTAAATGCGATGGTATTTTGTCAGCAATAATGCTACATGTGATAATATATTTTTAAGAATGATATTTTTTCATTTTACTTTTAATTTTACTACATTTTAATAATAATTTATACGTAGAAAGTATTTTTGAAAAAGATGTATTAGACCAATAGAAATTCAGATCCAAATGGTAAATTCGGATCTCTATGTATCATTACCTATAATAAATATATATATTAGGATTTCAGGTTAAATCTGAGTCAGAAGTTTTAGCTCAAAGTCTGGTTAGATCCAGATCAAAATCGCGTTTGGATCTTACACTATTGGATCAAGATTTAGGTCAGAAAAGATCTGATTCAGATATAATCTATTGACACCTCTACTAATCACGCTACAACTCCATCCAAACCGACTAGCTGCTTCGTAACTCCCTTGTGGTGCTACTTGTGTCGGTTGGTTCTTCCACTTTATGGAGCACCCGAGTGCTTCTAGAATTAGGACTGTTTTGTTTCGGATTTAGCTCACGATTGAGCTAATTTTAATTCAAAGTTAGCTTAATTTATTTTGACGAGATGGATTTGACTAATCAAGTTAAAAATGGTGCAATTTAAAGTTAAGTCAGATTAAATTATTTCACCTCAAGAGATGGAATAACTTAATTCAACACGTGAAGTTCTCCTTTTTGCCCTCACTTCTTTCCCCCTCCCCTTCACCCATTACGATCTCCCCCTCACGCCCTCCCCCCTCCCGATGTAACCTTTTTGCTCACCTGTCAGCCACGACCCCTACCCCCTCATCCGCTCATGCCGCCCCCCTTCCCTCCTAATCTCCCGCTCCCCCTCACCCATCTCTCTCTCTCTCTCTCTCTCTCTCTCTCTCTCTCTCTCTATATATATATATATATATATATATATATATATATATATATATATATATATATATGAATGAGACAACGGAGATAAGTGAATTAAATTCAATCACTTAAATTAATCAGACTAAATTTAATATGTTACTAAAGAGGAGCTTAGAAGTCAGAGCCCCTCCACCCGACTAGCACCGTGAGCGTCGTTGGAGGGATACGGAAGAGATCTTTTTATTTCGTTATAGTTGTTAAATAACATTCTAAGAGCATTCTTTGGTAATGGATGTCCTTCAATTCAAGTACGAGGGGCAATTTTTTAAAAATTTGAGGAATATTAGGATTGTTAGAATGGTCCTTGAGATTAAAAAAATTAAGAATATAATATTATGATTTTTCCTCAGTGTTATCAGAATTAGATCGGTGTCTGAACTAGACAATGAGTTGATTCGGTTCGAACCGACTTGACCGTTCAATAGAATCGTTTTGAACCGTGATGTCGTTATAATATTAATATATGATCCAACCCGATTCTATAACCTAAGATAATAATAAATAAGATATAATGATCAAAATAAATAAACATACATGTATAATTATTAGTCTTGATTACGTAACTACTAGCTATATAAGTAAAAAAATAACAATAACATTGTTAAATACATTAACCTAAAATTTTATATTATTTCATTGGTGTTCACTCACCACAATTGACATTTATATTCTTTTAAATATTTAAACTTTAAATATATCTAAAATAAAATGATAAATAATAACAAATCAATAATAATAAGATACTTTTGTTCAGACATATATATCATTTTGAATATTTAAATATTTTATATTTTTTTTGAAGGGTGAATTAAGTCGAACCGGTTCACCGGTCGAACCGCGATTCATCCGATTCGTCCGATTCTTTAATATTAGATCGGACCGGGCCTAATCAGACTGGTTCCTGGACCAGTTCACGGTCGAACCGGTTCGACCGACCAATCCGATCCAATTTTGATAACACTGTTTTCCCTACTCAAAACTGTAAGACCGAGTATATCACTGTTTCAAACTTGTTTTTTGTTTTATCTTTTAGAGAGAGAGAGAGAGAGAGAGAGTTTCGTAGAAAGAAAATATGTCATCACCCACCGTCGCTCAACATGGTGGAGTCAACAGGACATCCAGTGGTTTTGACTTTAGCAAAGCGGTGATGTCTATTGATGCAGTTTCGACGCGGACTTCGGCGACTTCTCCAAATTGGATGACAGCTTCCCAACCATCTATACGTAGGGTTGTCAATGACTGGGTTGGCTCGATAGGTCTACGGACCTAACTCAATTTTGAGTCAGATCGTAAGATTTTTTCTGGTCCGTAGATTCTTAGTCGGGTCTAAAAGTCAGACTCGATTAGATCCAGGGTCGGGTTCGGACTTTAAGTTCGGCCTGTGGACCAGCTCGACCCGTTCTCTTTTTTTTTCCTTCTTTAAATTATATTATTTTACTTAATTAAAAATTTTAAAATTTTATTTTCATATAAATTATGTAATTAATATCAAAACTTTAATTAATTTAATGAGATTATAAATTTTATATTATTAAATGTATTAATTTTTCTTAATTTTTATTTTTTATTTAAATTGTCAGACCGGACCGGACCTTAGTCGGATTTTATATTTTTTTAATAATATCAAACCTGATCCGACCCGACATAACTCGAGTCTGAACCGGACTCGAATCTTAATATTAATAAATCGAATCTGAATCGGACTGACCTAAACCCGATCTGAACCCACCCCATTGACAGCTCTACCTACGCGGGTGCGGCGGCCTTTGTCACCTCGGCGCCACGCACCGCGGCTCCACCCTCGCCACCGCCCTTTTCTGCCGGCTATCAGCTATGCTGCGTGACTCCTTCCGAGGGTTTAGCCGCAGTTCCACTCGCGGCTGATCGCCGTATTTTTCATGCCTACTATTTAAAAAGAGTGTACGATCTGTTAAGATAATTTTATATTAAAAATAGATAAAATCAAAGTAAATTTATAATTTTGGAGGCCTCTTCACTTGACATCATAAATTTGTGAGTTGAATAAATCAATTCAATAACTCTAAACATGACGTCAGTCCATGGTTATAATCAGACACACCCATCTCGTGTTATGCCGTAGCCTATATGACAAAATCTAAATTGATCTGTCGAGGGGACATGGTAAAACAGTTTCATACATTGGAAAGAGAAAAACTCAAAATAAAATTATAATAATAGAATCATTTCTACTTAACACTGTTCAAATTTTGAGTCGGACAGTCCGATCGATAAACATATTCCGTCCACTATCAATTGGGTGCTCCACTGTTCTTCCAATCTTATTTTTCTTTCCTTGTTAACACTGCTTTTGGATGGTAACTTGTTATTAATGTCAGTGAATAATGGAGAACATCTGTACAGCCAACCATTTTATCCTGGTGGTAACTCTGGCCTTTTACTCTTTTATTACAGTATTTAAGTCTCACAAGTGACAGGTACCACCCACTTTCAAAAAAGTCCCATAAGTGACAAAGCAACGCAGAGAGAGAAATGACAAACAAAAATCTCAGCTGCTCACCAGCCCTGACGGGAGCTGCTGCTCTCAATGTGAACATTTGCTCCCAGGAGAAAAGGCCTTTTTCCTTTGATCTCCCAAGCAGAGTCTTCTGAAGTTGTCATGGGACCATGGTTTATAAGATCAGCTAGCGGGATCAGAACAAGGTTTTCACCCTGAAGGCGGAAAATGCCCGTGACCTGAGAATTCCAAAAGCCCAGACAAAACACCAATCTTCCAATCTCATCGTTGTACTTTTAATTGTGAGAGAATGGATAGTAAGCGTAGCGATAATAATATCAATGTGCTTTGGATGTACAATTTTCTTTACTTTTCACACAAACACCAAAACCTATGCGGCCGCAAATACCGTCGTCGTTTGTTAGCTTGGTACCGTCCCAAATACCCATTCTAGTCTGCAGGCCGTGCGTTTGCTATGTGCAAATATATTATGTCACAAAATTCCATCAAGATCACCTTGAGTTAATTTGTCTCTCTTTTTCATGTGAAAAGTCTTTTTAAGGCCGATTTGATAGCCATGTAAGCTCCTATTAGGATGGCATGCATGAGGTCGACTGGGTTGGTCTGTTTTAGGTCATTTTTTTTTATCAGATGGAGATAAAGTTGGGTTTCGACTGATTTTCTCGTTCGACCATTTCCAATCGAACGAGGAGTTAATCGTTCCCAATGACTCTGTTTGATTGTAAAATAAGTAAAGCGGATAAGTTAAATCATGAGTGAGATATTTTTCATAAAATATATTAAAATATTTTGATAGGGAGATAAGATAATATGAGACATCTTTTCGAGAAGCGTGAAAAAGTTTAATCCTCTTTATTCTATCTTTTCGATAGAAAAATTTATCTCAAGATAAATCAGGATCATAATGTATATATTCTAACTCAACTGAAATATCTTATACGAATAATTAAAATGAATAAGATAATTTTTAATGAGATATCCTAATTTGTCTCGCAAATAAGCAGAGTCAATAATTAGAAGGGTTTTTTGTATGAAAACTATTGTTAGAGGTGAATTTATAAAAAAATCATTCTTAGAAATATATTAGTAGGTATATCACCGTGTAAATCTGAATTGTGCAAAAATGTCATATTTATTTGCATGCATATCACTTCTTTTTATCAAAAATTTATAAAAAAATCACGTTTAAATGATATTTATGCACTATTTGAATTAACCCAGTGATATGTCTGCTAATATATTTCTAAGAATATATTTTTTATAAATTCACCTCTAACAATAATTTTTATACAAAACATTCCTAATTAAAATAGCAGGCGGGCAGGTTACCTCACGTACGCTACCCACCCTTATCCTGACTGATAAATGTACTCGCCCTTAGCTAATTTATCGGTTGATCCTTTTTAAAACTCACCCTTCAATCAGTGTGGACAAACGTGGGCCGTGCGGTACTCCTAGGGGGCCACTACAGAGAGGGCGGGGGAGCAAGAGCTTTCACGGCGGTGCGTGGTGTCATCTGTCGCTTTTTCCCTTAACCCGTACGGTGGACATGGAAACCATTGTAGTCGATGGGAGGCAGCCATGGAAGAGGCATTGTAGTGACTAGTGTCGGCCTAAAATGGGATGGTCTGGAGGCCGTGACAACACTTTTTTTTTTGGGTATATTTTCATTCTTAACTTTGGCGTAAGAGTTATCTAAGTTGATGTAAAATATTGAAAGTTATAGGTTCTTCACGTTCTTCGTGGGATGAAATATCAAAATGTCTTTCCATCAGTGAGAGCTCTCACTTTTTTTTTCTTTTTGATTGATGTCAAGGTTCGCAGGACACCGCACCGTGACAGTTCAGACTTGGTACTGTACGGTATTGTGATGCAATCGGATAGAGAATAGTTTTTAAAATTTTAAAATTTTAAGATTTTTAATAAAAAAATATTTTTTAAAAATTTAAGTTTAACCTATTACGCAATGCAAGGAAGCACAGGTAGCACATAATTAAGGAAGCACTGTACACCTTCCACAGATCGACCTACACCTTCCACAGAATGACCTGCCAGAACAGAGGAGACGTACACCTCCCGCCCAAAGACCTGCTAGAACAGAGTAGTTGGGCAATAGCTGTTTTTGGGCGAATTCGTGTTAATATAGCAATCGTAAATATGTCAATATTTGTGATTATATATACAAGGTAGTGCTCTCCAGAAGGGAAGCAAGCCATCGCTATTCTCCTAGGGCACTGTTTGATTGGAGAGTACGTTAAGTGGATAAGCTAAATCGCAGGTAAGATATTTTATAAAATATACCAAAATACTTTGATTAGGAGATAAGGTAATCCGGAATAACCTTGAGAATTATGAAAAAGTTTAACCTTCATTGTTCTACATTTTTAGTAGAACAAGTTATCCTGAGATAAATCAGGATAAGAGTCTATCCCATGGAATATCTTGTATGAACAACCAAAGAGAATATGCTAATTTCAATGGAGTATCCTGATTTATCCTGATTTTATCCCTCAAACAAATAGGCCATTAAATCTTTCTGTTTCTACATGGTATCAGAGTCACTCCGGCTCTACAGCTTGTGATCCCTGGCTCTCGTACCCTCCTCCTCCTCCAACCCCACTGCCTCCCCAACACCCCACCCTCTCATAATATTCTTGCCATCCCACTCGTCAAGCTCAAGAAAGATAATTTTCTGCATTGGAAGACCCAATGTGTCCCCCTGCTCAGAGCCTACGACCTGTTTGGTCTGGTTGACGGGACAGAACCTTGCCCCCCCCAAAGTTCATGCCTCCTTCTACCCTGATGCTGCTTTGCCTACCAATGACAAAGATGCTGCTCCGCCAGTTCTCAACCCGCAATACCAAACATGGGTCAAGTGGGATCAACAGGTGAAGGCGTGGCTTATTCTTTCTCTCTCCGAGTCTTTTGTTACGTTGGTTGCTCGCCTGGAAACATCCAAGGCAGTCTGGGATGGCATTGGCTGGTGCCTTTGAATCTCACTCTCGGGCACGTATCTTGCAACTCAAGACCCAACTCCTCACTGTGAAAAAAAGGCTATGCTGGTGTCTCTGAGTATATACAGCATATCAAGGGGATTGCTGACAACTTGGCCATTATTGGCCATCCTCCATCCAACACTGATCTCGTTATGCAAGTTTTGGCCGGTCTCGTTCCAGCATATGAAGCCTCTGTTCCCACCATTACAACTCGGTTCGATGAGATTTCTTTGGAGGATCTCCATGGGCTGTTGCTTGTTCATGAAGGATGGCTTCATCACTAGGCTCATTCCAACTCTGATGCAACCCCTTTTCCGTTGGCCAATACAGCGGTTCATGCTGGTCACTCCTCTAAGCCACACTTCGGCAATGTGGCTTTGCCTACTGCTCGTGGACGTGGACGGGGCGCGGTCGTGGCCGCGGACAACGGAATTCACCTTGGTGCCAACTCTGCCAAACGTACACCTGGCCATCGTGCAGTCGACTACACTCGTCGCTATGACCCCAACTATAACGGGTTAGATTAGGAGAGGGTGGTTTACCCCGGTTAGTCCACCTCACCCCTAACTCTAACTCGGATGGATTAACTCATTTCACCTATTTCTTAAGAATGAGTTAATCCACTTTAACTCTATCCGACTCAGGTTAAGAAAAAAATTATCAAATAAGGAGTAACTCACCCGATCCCAATTAATTCACCCTAACCCAACTTAACCCGTTACCGAAGTGAAAGAGACCAACACCATCTCCACCAGCTCTGGCCACTTCGTCAATCCCCGCCGCCTTTTCTATTCAGCCCGGTGTGCTAGGCGACGTGCCGTCAACCACATGGTTACCAGACTCCGGCCCCACACATCATGTCACACCCGACTACCAGCGTTACTGGCGGATCCCATCCCACACAGCGGCTTTGAACAAATGAAATGACTGTGGGTAGTGGTGCAGGTCTGCGTATTGCCCATACGGCCGGGTTCCTCTGTTATCCCTACTTCTTCCTCCCGTCCACTTCATCTTACTAACATTTTACATGTTCCTTTTGTTACTCATAACTTGCTCGGTGTTCCTCAATTTACCAAAGATAATGAAGCCATATTCGAATTTCACCCTTGTCATTTTTTGATGAAGGATCGAGCCTCCGGGACAATCCTTCTCCGCGGGCTGCTTAATCAAGGTCTCTACCAGTTGAATGTTCCGAATAAAACTGCGACTAAAGCGAATCCACCTCGAGCATTTTTTGGTGAGCGGGCGTCCCCTGTCTACCTGGCACAATCGACTTGGCCATCCAACAATGCGGACTGTCTCTTCGGTTCTCTCCAAACATGGGCTCCCTGTCACACGAGAACAAACCACTTTACTGTGCACCCCTTGTCAAGTTGCCAAAAGTCATCGTCAACCACTTCCTCCGTCTCCCTCTGTATCTCATGCTCCACTTGAACTTATATTTTCTGATGTCTGGGGACCATCACCGATCACGTCTGCTTCTGGATGTCGCTACCATGTTTCTTTCCTGGATGATTACAGTGAATTTTTATGGCTATTTCCCTTGCAGATGAAATCTGATGTTCTCCCTGTCTTTCTACACTTCCAGCGCCATGTTGAAAATCTTTTTAATAGTCGTATCAAGAAATTCCATTCTTATTGGGGCGGGAAATCTCAAGCTCTCTCCCGCCACCTTGATGTCGTCGGAATTGTGCACCGTCGATCGTGCCCTCACACTCCTCAGCAGAACGGTGCGACTGAGCATAAGCACCGTCATGTTCTTGAGACTGCCTTGGCACTCATGTCGGCTGCCTCCGTTCCACACCAATTTTGGGATGATGCCGTTTCCACTGCCGCTTATCTCATCAATCGCCAACCCACCCCCTCTTGTCCAATATCTCCCCATACGAAAACCTTTTTTAACTCCACGCCAAACTATGAGTTTCTCCGAGTCTTTGGAGGTGCCTGTTTTCCCTATCTTCAGCCTTACTCCAAACAGAAGTTGGAAGCCCGTTCATCCCTCTGTGTCTTCTTGGGATACAGTAGCTCCCATTTGGGTTATCGCTGCCTGCACATACCCACTGGCCGCGCATTTATGTGGCTCGCCACGTCGTCTTCGACGAAAGGAGATTTCCATTTGCCGAGCAGCCCATGTCAAATGAGACTTTAATAACAGTTTACTCTCACAGCAATCTCTCTACTTCTTACTTGTGCAGCACTCTGTGGGCGATGGAATTTTGGGTGCCGGTCCCTCAGTTTTGGTCACCAGATCGTTGGATGGCACTCGGCGTCCCAAGATTCTAGTGGGCCACTCAACTTCACATGCCCGGCTGCCAGCGGAACCGACATGCTTCTCACAAGCGTCAAAGGACCCGGCGTGGCGCTCTGCAATGGCAACAGAGTTCGACGCTCTTCTTCGGAATGGCACTTGGACCTTAGTTCCTCGGCGGCCAGATATGAATGTTATCGGCTGTAAATGGATGTTCAAACTCAAGCAGAAGTCTGACGGGTCCATTGATAGGCACAAGGCACGCCTGGTCGCCAAGGGCTTTCGCCAGCAATCGGGTGTCGACTTCACCGACACCTTCAACCCATTCATCAAGATTACAACGATTTGACTTCTTCTCGCCTGGGCAGTGTCCTCCGGTTGGATGGTGCGTCATTTGGTTGTATCCAATGCCTTCCTCCACGGCGACTTGGACGAGACAGTGTACATGGACCAGCCTCCTGGATTCATTCATCCCCAATTTCCATCACATGTCTGTCACCTATGCAAGTCGCTCTACGGCTTGCGCCATGCTCCGCGGGCATGGTTTCGTTGGCTTACCACGCATCTTATTCGCCTTGGCTTTGAAGGATCTAAAACCAACACCTCACTCTTTTATCAACACCGTGCTAAGACTTCCATCTACGTCCTTATTTACGTAGATGATATTCTTATTACTGGCTCGGATTCTGTCGGTATCACTCACCTTCTCACCTCCTTGATGGCTGAATTTGCTGTTCGCGATCTCGATGCAGCACGCTTCTTCTTGGGTATTGAGTTCACCCCCACATCCTTCTGGTTGCTTACTCTCCCAACAGCGATATCTCACAGATATTATTGCTCGAGCTCACATGGAAACGAGCAAGCCCATCTCCACTCCGATGGCCACCGACTGTGACCTTGCCACTACCTCAATGCCGTATGAAGATCCTTCTCAATACGGAAGCATCGTTGGGGCTCTACAATATGCTACTTTAACACGACCCGACATTACCTATGCGGTCAACCGAGTCTGCCAGTTTATGCACGCTCCTACCAACGTGCACTGGACTGCTGTTAAGAGCATCTTACGCTATCTTAACGACATACTCGCCCATGGCCTGCTTCTTCACCGATCTTCTTCTCCCTGTCTTCGTGCCATTAGTGATGATGACTGGGCTGGATGTCATCAAGACCGACGATCGACCAGTGGCTATGTCATCTATCTTGGTCACAATCTTATCTCGTGGAGTGCTAAAAAGCAGCCTACGGTGGCCACATCTAGCACCGAAGCTGAATATAAGGCCATTGCAAATGCCATAGCGGAGATCATTTGGCTCCAATCTCTGCTCGCTGAATTAGGTGTTTCTATTCCTGCGGTTCCCCTACTATGGTGTGACAACATCGGTGCCACATACTTAGCGGCCAATCCCGTCTTCCATGCACGCACCAAACATGTCAAAATCAAAACTCATCTAGGGTTCCATCCACGACACCTGCCGCCGCCCCTCTCGTGCGATCTCGCGGCATCCTGAGATGTCCCAACTCACCAAGATGCAGTGAAGTCAGGGTTCCTGCTGAGCGGGATCCCCCCCCACCAACCATGGCCGGCCCTGGGGGGGCCTCCGCCTCCCCCCCCTCCTTCGCTGGTCCCTCCTCCGGCTGTCGCTCAGATCCTTCCCCCTGCTGGTGCGTTGGTTGCTGGCCAGGTCTTGTCTGATGGGTTTGAATACACCGACTTATGTGTACGAACAAATCTAGACGGACCGAATAACGCAGCGGAAAATTCAATCGAAACACAACCACATGCAAACACCAAGATTTACGTGGAAAACCCCTCCAATGCGAAGGGGAAAAATCACGGGCAAGCTAGAGGAAAAACTTCACTATGAATATAGAAAGAATAGATGTTTTACTCAAAGTCTCTTGCCAAGACTTGAGTTAGAACTACAAGAGAATAACTGGGATATAAACACAACTGAACTCTCCTACTCGATCACGGTAGAACACACTGTAAACCTGATCTTCCCTGTAGTGAGAACCCTGTTCAGCTGATGGAGATCTTCCCTGCTCTTCACCTTCTCCTCTAGCAGCACCTTCTTCCCCGGAGCTACAGTAACCCCTTTCCTTCACCCTTGATGGCCTCCTAGATCTTACCTTTCAACTTAGGTTTTTGATCCCAATAAGATGTTTTATACATCTAGGATGATCAAGGGACAACCTAGGTACCAGATCCACCAAACCTGCCAAATCTCATGACTTTTGAGATTAAATAAACCAAGTAAAAGATTTATTTTCGGACATGGAACGAAAGGTCAAACATAGCTGCCTCGGGGCTGGTGGTCGACCGGACCTACAGTGGCGGTCGACCGGAAATTCTCAGACATCCAGATCTTTACTCCCTGGCAAAATCGGTTGACCGGAAAAGATCCGGCGGTCGACCGGTTCCGATCAACCAGAAATCCCGGTCGGTCGACCGGTGGTGGCTGGGACGAAAATAGGATATGGGCAACGTGCCCAACAACCTCCCCCTTCAGCCCATGAGGGAGGCTGTCCCGTGACTTCTCAGTGTGTAGTCATGCCGACCAGGCGTCGGTAAACCTCTTGTCTTTCTTTTGGCAAAGTCTTCGTCAACATGTCTGCCCCATTGTCATCTGTGTGAACTTTCTGAAGCTTCAGTTGCTTCTCTTCAAATACATTTCTAATCCAGTGGTATCTAACGTCTATGTGCTTTGACTTGGAATGAAGAGTTGGGTTCTTGCATAGGTGGATGGCACTTTGGCTGTCACAGTACACCACATAGCTTTCTTGTTTCAGCCCCAATTCATGTAAGAATTCTTTCATCCACAACATCACTTTGCAAACCTCTGTAGCAGCAATATATTCCGCCTCTGTGGTGGAGAGAGCAATACACCTTTGTAACCTAGATTGCCATGACACAGCTCCCCCTGCAAAAGTAAGAACAAAGCCTGATGTGGACTTCCTTGTGTCAATATCTCTTGCCATATCTGCATCTGTGTAACCTGTGAGAACAGGTGATCCACCTCCAAAATTTAAACAAATTTTGGAGCTACTTCTTAGATATCTAAGGATCCACTTCACTGCTGTCCAATGCTCTTTTCTTGGATTTGCAAGAAATCTACTAGCAACACCCACTACATACGCTATGTATAGCCTCGTACATACCATTGCATACATCAGACTTCCGATTGCTGAAGTATTTTCTCCTTCTCCTCTTCATTTGTTGGACTCTGCTCTGAGCACAACTTAAAATGACCTGCAAAAGGAGAACCAACTGGCTTTGCATTGCTCATACTGAACCTGTCCAATACCTTCTTAATGTATTTCTCCTGTGACAACCATATTTTCTTGGCTTTTCTATCACGAGAAATCTGCATGCCCAGTATTTGCTTTGCTGGCCCCATGTCCTTCATTACAAAGGACTTGCTAAGTTCCTTCTTCAACTTGTCAATCATAGACATATCTTTCCCAAGGATAAGCATGTCATCAACATATAATAAGATAATTATAAAATTCTCACCAAACTATTTGATGTATACACAATGATCTGAAGCCGTTCTTTTGTATTCATTTTCAGCCATAAATGAATCAAACTTCTTGTATCACTGCCTTGGAGCTTGCTTCAGTCCATACAAGCTCTTTCTCATTCTGCAGACAAGATTCTTTTTACCAATGACTTTGAATCCTTCTGGTTGCTCCATATATATTTCCTCTTCTAGATCTCCATGGAGGAAAGCTATCTTTACATCTAGCTGCTCAACCTCCAAGTCCAGGCTAGCAGTAAAACCTAGAGCAACACGAATAGACGATATTTTTACAACAGAAGAGAAAATTTCTTCAAAGTCAATGCCTTGCTTTTGACCAAAGCCTTTTACAACCAATCTGGCCTTGTATTTTGGTTGAGAACATTGCTCATGGGTCTTCAATTTGAAAACCCATTTGTTCTTCAATGCCTTTCTTCCCTTTGGTAGTTGCACCAAATCATAGGTGTGGTTCTTCTGCAGAGCATACATCTCTTCATGCATAGCTTCTAACCACTCATTCTTCTGCTCACTTTGCCTTGCTTCTTGGTAACACTCTGGTTCACCTGCATCAGTAAGCATTACATACTCATCTGTAGCATACCTTTTGGAAGGCTGATGTTCTCTGGAAGATCTTCTCAGCTAAAGTTCTATAGGAGGTTGCTCCTCATCTACTTCATGTTGTACATGTTCTGCAGGTAACTCAGCATCTGCCTCTGCATCATCTTCCTGCTGATCTCCCCCATCACCCTGACATATTGGAGGAGAGATTGGATCACGAGCCTGACGCACCAGGACAAGTGCGTCAAAGCCGATAGGCCCAAGCTTAAAAACTGGTCGAACAGTAGGTAACGGTCCAGCACGGACGCGTTATAGCACCCTGGCGCATGGGGGCAAGGCCGTTAGAGCCAACCGACACAGCCACCCAACTCGGCCAAATAGCGTGTAACGGCCTAGGACAGACGCGTTACAAGGCTGTGACGCACAGGGGAACGACCGCTACACGAACTGACTGACACAGTCAAATCCGGTCAAACAGCATGTAACGGCCCAAGGAAGGCGCGTTACAGGGCTGTGACGCATGAGGACTGGGCCGTCAGGGCAACCGGCTGACAAGAACCTCAAGAAAACGAAATGGCTGTGACGCACCTACCTGGATGCGTCAGAGGGCTGTGACGCACCAATGATGGACCGTCACACTCCCACAGCCTCACAAAAACTAAAATGCCCAGAGCCTGTGGCGGTCTATCGTAGGGCCGTCAGAGACTGTGACGGCCTCTGAAACGACCGCTACACCGGCCACGGCGGGAAAACAGTGGAAACGCCGAATCGGCCCATTCCACACCCCATACACGCCGAAGCGCAGAGGATACAAAGTTAAACGACGAAAAACAACGTCTCGAGGCTAAAAAGCCCACATGCACGTGCTAAAACGCAAGAATGGGGCGATTCTAATGAATCGACCCAAAACGGGTCACCGGGGTTCCCGGACTCCTACCGGCCCTTGAATGACAACTGATCGACACGAAACTGACGTGAATGGGATCCAGACATCCCAGCGGTCATTTTAACACTAGCCACGCCGCAAATGGTTGTCGTTTTCTGACGAACCCTGAAAACCCCAAAAACTACCATTTTCACTAAATCGGCCCGATCTCCCCCGATCGAGTGCCAAACTACGCACAAAAGCAGGGAAAATGTGCGGAACGAAGTGGCAGTCCATCTCCCAACCTCCACCGAAGAAACCGAGCGCCGAAGCGACTAAACCACGCCGAAAATCACATCGCGAACCGAACCGTCAGCTTTGAATCCACCGTTCGGGATCGCGCCCAAACCGCACCGATCCTCGCTCCATCACGTGTCTCAGCAGCTCCCCAGCATCGTCACCTCACCCACGGCCGCCTCCGTCCGTAGCCGGAGCCGAGAGGGTGAGAGAACAAGAGAGAATGGGAGAGAGAGAGAGAGAGAGTGAGGGCGTGAGTGAGATGAGAGAGAGAGAGGTGGGTTAGAAAAGGAGAAATTAGATATTTTTCTAATTTCCAAAAATCCATAAAATGCGTCAAAAATGTACTAATTCAGAAAAATATGCAAAAATAGTCGAAACGATCGGCTCAAAGAGTACATCGTAACTGCGGTGTCGACGAGTCGATGAATTGAGAAATAAACTCACCGTAGGGTTCCGTAACTAGTACGAGGGAAAAACCCACACGGATCGTAAAACTTAACTCGGGAGCTACACAAGCGATCTGAAACTCTCCAAAAAGGATCCGAAAGACCTAATAGAGATCTAACAAAGATCCACTAAGGATCCAGCAAAGATCCGGGACATTACAACCTCCCCTCCTTCAAGAAATTTCATCCTCGAAATTAAGGACTAACAAGAAGGAAGAAGCAGGGACGGACAACCCAACAGATACAACCACGAAACAACACAAATCTCGAGAAACACAACTCAGAGGAACACAGTCAGACCACCATCACAAGCACACGCTCTGGGCAGAGCACAACGCAAGTGAACATAAGTCCGACACCTCCGAAACAGGGCAACGTCGTTCACGTCTCACCAGAAATAGAGACACGACTGCCACAACCATAGACAACCGAACCCTAGGAACACAACGACAGCACGGCAAGCAGCAGCTTACACAAGGAGACACAGTCCTCTCAGCTGATAGCTCGACCACATCATCGGCTCCGGTGCCAAAGGTAACCGGGAATACCTGGCACACAAGACGCCAATGACGAACAACACCACTGGACCACAAGCGCAATCAAGTCAGTCCTCATCAGACAACACAATCTGATCGAGTCGCGAGCTGCTCTACCAGGAAAGAAGAGTAGGCAAGCTACTGACAAGACAATGGTCTAAGGCAGAAACACAAAATCATACAGAAACAGCACTCACAAAACAACACAGCGGCGATACTCGTAGGATTCCGGCTCCATATAGCACACAGAACCACGGAACTCGACTGCAAGCAGGGTCACATCAAGGCACAACGGTAGCTGATCACACGACTATAGAGAACAAGTCATGCATCGAGCAGCTTACCAAGGGAGACCCACAACAACGAGAAAATGACACGTAAAGCCATAATCTCAGGGAACGCATCTCAAGGACCACAGACATGTCTCGAGAGCACAACACCCACGAGAAGAAACGCAGATTAGAGGGTACTCAATCAGAATGAATGTCGATAAATTCCCCAACACTCGCAGAGGGCAATACCGATAACAAAATAACTCCAGCAACAGCACGGCAACAGACAGAGTCAAGGCACAATAAGCCAAGACGAAGTCACATCGATAAGAAGCAAATCTCTCGACCGGCCAGAATCTAACAACAACGATCCTGGACCAGTGGGTAGCCAACCCACACGCTTCCGCCGCACACACAAGGAACGCACATAGGCAACAGAACAACCTCGGCAATCGCATCTCAGCACACACCAGGTGCCATCGCAATCTATGGAGATCTCAATTAACACGCCACGAGTACCGACCCAGCGAATAACCGATCACAAGAGCCTAAGTGCAACAGGAGAAGAGCAGCAGCTTCAGCACAAAGCACAAGGAAAAATGCTAATCTTAGCTTACCTCCATGTCCTGAAACGATAAATGAGCCCTCACAATACATCGGTCGCTGGACACGGCACGACAGAACACGGCACGCGATAGCTCTCGACACAAGGATTAGGTCCAAAGCCAAGCAACCGTAAAATGACGAACAGATCAGGCTCAGAGTAAGGCTGTCCACACTTAAGTAGACACAGGACAAAAGCACCACTAAGACAGCAATTCTAAGGCCAACCTCAAAAAGACTCCACCAGAAGGAACGAGAAGCATCAAGCTCAACAACGAAAGCTCACGAGGAAGGGAAAATCCTAGCTTGCCTGAGCAACTTCTCAATCACGGAATCTAATCGAGCACTTCAACCGAAACGAAGCACATCAGGAGCTGAACAGACTCAATCCGGGACGACCAAAACAACGTGAGAACATGTACGGTCATCAGACCAAGGCCAAAGGTCAACAGTAACCTGAACAACTTACAAGAAAACCCTCGAACAACGTATCGCAGATTCAGGCCTTCCGGCAAACACTGACAAGTACGACATGATCGAGACGAACATCACAATGGTATAGAGGCACCTCGTCACTTCCTGAAGAGAGCAAAACCACCGCGCACAGTGCTAGAACAGCACACACAAGACAATACACGAAAACCAAGCGACACTGAACCGCAAAACCGAAGCCAGCTGAAGACTGTACTGGACTTTAATGACTCTAGTAATTGTATATCTGAGATTCCCTTATACTTCACACGACAACGCTCTGATAGCTCAGAAAGGAACTCCGAATATCTTAGAACACCGCTCTGATACCAACTGTGACGACCCGGATCCTGGATACCAGATATACCCGATAAGATAATCGAATACACCTGATACCACTTGGAACCCGCGATGCCTCCCAAGAGCGGTAAAGCTCCGAAGGGAAAAAGGATTGTCGTGTAGTACATTGAACTGACAGATATAGGAGTAAGTAATTAAATTTCATTAGACCGGGTTGCTGAAATAGCAGAAATAAAATTACTTTTTAATTAACAGATTACAATTAACAATTATATACCCAGAGTCAAGTCCAAAGGAAGGACAGCAAGTCTACCAAGTACAGTCGACAGAGAAGAAAGACGTACCAGAAAGTTGGGGAAAGCCCGACGAGGGTACCAGCTGGCCACAACAGCACACAGATCCAGGAGCCACGGAAGCAGAACGAACATCACCCCACCTGAAAAGCAGGGGTGAGCCTCGTGTCACTAGCTCAGTAGGGGTCACACGGATCCCCACTGAAAAATATGCAGTAACACACTAAAAACTGCAGGGTAAACAACAGCAGTAGCCAAACAGGAAAGCTACACTAGAAAGCTGCAAGTCTACACTAGAACGCAGTAAAGGAACAGACGGGTAGCAGGAGTAGGGAGCAAGCTAAGGAAGAGGGGGAGGGAGCCCGTGCCAAACAACGACTACCGAACTAACCTCGGCACCCCAAACTACTCCAAGCAACAGTAGGAAGGCGACTCAGAGCTGACACAGTCAGGAGTTGCCGATCTGTCGACAAAACGCCAGGCCTAAAGCGAAGACCCGCAAGGACAACAAGAAAGCCTAGGAAAACCTAGACCGAAAATCGACAACACGACCAAGACGTTGTGCACACTGCCCCACGCACGACCAGAACGTCCCGGAGGCGACAGAACACTGACCTCGAGTACAGCCACAGAAAGGCTAACTCGGGAAAGTCGCGACGCACAGAAACACCGAGTCACGTGTCACGTGAAGGGAGTGCCTCTCCATAGCCAGCTGCGTCCACTGACGTCTTATGCTGCGCTCCACGTACCGAGTCTAACAACGCCTAACCAAACCGGTGGAGACTCCAGTACACGCTGACCGGACCCAAACCAGAACAGCAACCGAATTCGAGTAACTAGTCAGGGGAACGCCCGTCGGCGCCTCGTCCACAAGCCCCTAACCACGTGTGCACACACTGGCTCTCGTCTAAGCCAGGCCTCTAGCTAGTATTCTCCCCCTGTAGGACGCTACGGTAACCGAGCCGGGAGCCCACGGAACTAGCTTAGGAACCGTTTAACGGGAACACCCCTCCCACCACTCCTGAGGTGGGTCGACAACTGAAAGTCGAGGGTAACAGAAGGTGGAGGCTCACGAACACAGAGACCCAAAACACAAGTGCCGATGTAATACCTTGTAAATTCTTAGTTTAATAATTTATTTGTTTAATAACATTTAATAAAAAGATTGATCTTATCTAAATATTTAATTATTAATCTTAACTATCTTAGTCATGGAAAAAAAGATTGAAAGGCATTTAAAATATAAGAAGGAAAAATTTTAATTATGTGTAGTTATTAGTATCTATAAATGTATTTAAGTCATGATAAAGAAATTAATTATAAGAGAAAATTTAAAAGTTAAAAGAAAGTAAAGAAGAAAAAAAATAATAATAAACAAAGTTTAAAATCAATTTATAGGAAGTTATTTGTTTTATAAGAAAATTTAAAGGGGTTAAAAATGAAAAACTAATAAAGAAAAGGGTATAAAATAAATTTAATAAAATTTAAGGTTAA
Organism: Amorphophallus konjac; assembly: GCA_022559845.1. Classification (NCBI taxonomy): domain Eukaryota; kingdom Viridiplantae; phylum Streptophyta; class Magnoliopsida; order Alismatales; family Araceae; genus Amorphophallus; species Amorphophallus konjac. The sequence goes on from CM040117.1 coordinate 227,199,992, forward strand.
AAATGGAAAAAATATATATATAAAAATAAAAAAAGAGAGGAGGTCGGCAGGGGGGCCCGCCCCCACCCGCGCTCGCGTGCGCGGGCGGGCGCCGCCCGCGGCGGGGGGGCGCCGCCCCGCCGTTTTTTTTTAAATTTTTTTTTTGTTTTTTTGTTAATTAGTTTCATTAGTTTAGTGTCTTAAATTTCATTAGTCAAATTCCACATCTCTATTAGCTAATAAAAAAAAAGAAAAAAATGTAAGTTGGTCAAAAGAAGGTAAGTGAAGAGTTGGTGAAGTTTGAAAGACAGATTTTGATTAAATACTATTAAATTAATGAGTTAATCTCCACCCTTAATTTAAATCAAGGGCCAAGATGGATTTAGGGGAAAACCCCTATAAATAGTCCAAGAGGGGGCTTCATTTGTGCTGTTGGGGAGCTGAGTTCGTGAGGAGCAGAGGAGAATGCTGGAAGCTGATTAAGGGAGTTGTTAATACGTCGTTAAGGTAAGTGATTTAGCCTATATCCTTCTAATTAGCATGAATTAGCATAATTAAGGTGATTTATGGTATGTTTATGAGCATCTAAAATGATAGTCAAGTCTAGAGATCCTATTTCACCATGGGTGAGTAAAGATTGGTCGAATTTCCATGAGATCATTAGTGTTAAAGTAATGGATTAGCATTTTATCCTATTGATTAGCATGGATTAGCATTTTATCCTATTGATTAGCATGGATTAGCATATTTAGATTGTTTTAAGGTGTGTAATTAGCATCTATATGGATAGTTAAGTGCATAAATCGTTATTTTATGATCTGTGATCATATCTTAGTCGTATTAGTATTAGATCATTAATATTAAAGCATGTAATTAAGGATAAATCAAGTGATTAATATCTTATATATAGAAACGATGTAAGATAAACTTAGAAAGTTTTCAGAATCATGAAATATGATGTTCTAAACTTTCTGGAAAAAGTTTCATGTCTGATTTAATTTATTATTACGTTTATGAATATTTTAATATTATATTTAATGTGTTCAATTATACTAAAATATTAAATGGATGATATTAAATCACCTAAAATTTTAAGAATGCATCTTACTGTGAATGCCATGTATAGAAAAATTATCATAATTTTTGGATCACGATTTTTATTTTAATGGATTTTCATACATGATAATATATATAAATAATTATATAAAAAATTACAGAAATTAGAGATCATGTTCACAAAACTATTTAAATTTCAAAGAAAGGTTATTACATTAAGTTTGTTTTATTCTGAAAATTTCAATAATTACTGATGCCTGCAAGTAATATTACATAATTTTTGATATTTTGTTAGAGGTAAAAAATTATGGGATAAATAGAAATACTATATGGAAATTCTTGAAACTTTACCAGAATGCTAAAATGCATGTTAGAAGTAAGTGATGAACTTTTCACCTTAGTCTGATAACAAAATCTTTACTAGTATAATTACCCATGTTTAAATAAATGATTAAAAATTTGAATAAATACTAATACTCTGTGAAAAATTCTGAGATTATTACAGAATTGATATAGAATACTTTTAAATTAGTTTTCATTATATTTTGGTCATTGAAAGTGTTCTGGATAATTTTATCTATTTAAAAGTTATTATTGTAAATTATTATAAATTTTAGAAACTGATATAAAATTTTATAAAATAGACTTACTGAATGAAAAATGATGAAAATTTTTATGTATGACACTTCTGTCTGAAATAACATCTGTAAATTTTTAGAAATTATCTGATCATTTTGGATATATTTAGTTGATTTATTACTCATAATATATTTTTCTTACTTAGTGTGAAAAACAGTAATACAGTGTGAAAAATAGTAATGCAGTGAGAAAAATAATAAAAAGTTTCAAAATTGATATTTCTGTTATGGACGATGGTTTGACGAATTATGGTGATTTTTAGAGTGTTGTGAGTAAATTTAGATAATTTTCCATATATAGGAAAATTTATACAATTCTGGAAAAATTCAATTTACTATATGAAAATTTATGGAAATTTTTCTGTATAATGTTACATGTAAATGTGATTTGAAGTAAAAATTTGATTAATTTCAGAACATAGTAACTAAATTTAGTTAATTTATGATACTTGTTGAAATAGATGTAATTCTGGAAAAATTGAAATTACTGCATGCAAATTTGTGAAAACTTTTATGTGTAATGTTACATATAAATATGATATGCAGAAAAAGTTAAGTGATTTTCAGAACATGGTAGCTAAATTTAGTAAATTTTTGATACCTGTTGATATACAAGTAATGCTGGAAAATTATAAATTCTGTCTGAAAATTTATGAAAATTTTATGTTTGGATTATTTCTGTAAATATATTGATTCCCTGAAATTTCAAGGCATGCTGATACCTGTAAATAAATTTAGAAATTTTTGATATATAGATATGTCATTATATATGAATAACTTGAAAATTTCAGAAAAAAAAAATAATTTTAAGTATTGGTATATTAATATTCACAGTATGAATTTTGAGTGGCATGTGTCCATTTCATATAAGTCATATTTATATTTTTACCGTACCGTTAGTAATTCCAAATGGACATTGCCACCATAGGGGGAGACTGGAACCAAACTATAGAAATGCCCCTATGGGGAGGTTCACACTGTACTGGCCCCGAGGGTAACGGGGATGAAATCTTGGAGGTGGACAAGTACCACTCGTTAAGGTGGAGAGGACTTCTCCCGGTTCTGTGCAGTAACCAAGACTCATCACTATTTACCTAGGTGATCGAGTACCGACTGACTGTCCTTCTATGAGTGGTTTGGGCACTATGTCTGGCTAGTTATATCACTGTTATTAATTACTGAATTGAATTTGAAACTACTATTTACTGAACTGAAATCGAAATGACTATTACTGATTACTGAGTCATTATTCAAATGACTATTACTGCTTACTGAGTCATTATTGAAATGACTACTACTGTTTACTGAACTGAAACTGAAACGACTGCTATTGTTTACTGATTCATTATTATACTGACTATTACTGCTCATTGAATTGAAATTGAAATTACTATTACTATTTATGGAGTCATTATTATAATGGTTATTACTGCTCACTGAACTGAAATCGAAACAACTGTTACTGCTTATTAGACTGATATTGAAACTGTTATTACTGTACACTGAATTGATATTGAAATAACCGTTACTGCATATTGTTACTGCTCATTGAACTGATAGTGAAATTAGTATTACTATCTATTGAATTGTTATTACATTTTACTCTGATTACACTGTAAATGTTCATATTTACAAATGATGAATTATCATTCACTTTGTCATTGATAGAATAAAATTTAATGTACATGTTGTACTTGTAAAATGTTAATAGCATGACTTATGATCATAGAAATTGAGATTTGGGTTAAATGTATTAATCTCGTGTGTTATCTAATTGACATTATGCCTAAGAATAAATTATGAAATGAAATACCATAAATCACTTTGGATGTGTTTTTACATGTTATGATTGGGGACTAGGCTTAGTCTCTTACTGGGTCTATTCGTAGACTCACCCCGTTGAACATTTTCAGGAGAAGCGATAGATGGAAGCGAGGAGTGATCTCGCAATAGTCTGACCGCGACTTGGAGTTACTACCAGTCTTTATCTTAGGTAGTTGTGTTATGAGTTATGTCTTATGAAAAAAAAGTGTGTGTGAAATTGTTATCTAAATTTCTATTTGTGTGGATGTAGTCTTTGACTGTAAGCTGAATGATATGAGAAATTTTATTTCCGCTGCAATAATATCTCAGTGTTTATGTGAAATTCTCAATCGTAATTGTACTGCTTGGGTTGTTCCCACTGTGACGTTCCGATCGGGATCCGACGGGAGTCTTTACGACTGGACCGGGTCTCCGAGTCGGGGCGTCACAGCCGAAGTACAGACAAGTTAAACAGACACTGTCACCCGTACTTCCAAGCACCAATGGCAGTACAGACAACTGCCGACCGACTCAGGACAAGGCAACTAGACCTACCAGCGCAACGATCCTTGAGTCGGATGACTTGAAGGCAAGATCATCACGAATAGCGGAACAAGCCGCCAATCAGTCTAACTCCTAAGCCAGGGAAAACAACACACTTCGCAAGAAAGCGACGCACGGAGACCTGAGGGAACACCGAGAATCCTCAGCATGCCTGGACACACGGACCGAGGTAGGATGACACCTCGAGGCATCCAGAACCAATGTCTCGAGCTGGACAGAACCGCCCAGACACACAAAGCCACCTGTCAACCCCTGCGTAACCCCGGGTTGACCGGAGCCAGACAACACTGACACAAACAACCGACGCACAGACCCACACGCAGCAAGCACAAGCATCCCTGGCTGTCCATCATGGTCACTGCCCTCATAGGACGTCAACAGACACCCACGGGTCACGGGCAGACAACGAGATCAAGCCAAGACAAGCAGAAACTGAAGTAGCAATAACGACACTCTAGCAAAACGGACCGTCATTCAACTGCTAGGCAGACCCGGCAGTCACGGAACATCCACCACGCAACCAGAGACAAGGGCATTGGCAGTTCTAGATTGCGTCGTTAGGGAATTGTCGCAGTCAGGGAAAAGACCGCACCCAGTCACCTAACCCGACCGATCCAGAAGACCACTGCCACACAAACAAAGCCCTAGAACACAAACCTACGACTGTCCAACACACGGGCGAACACCGAACCACCCAACGGCCATCACGACCACAACAGGGCTGTAACGCACCACCACAGGCGCGTTACACGAGCCTAACGCACCAGGACAGGTGCGTCAGAGCCGATAGGCCCAAGCTTAAAAACTGGTTGAACAGTAGGTAACGGTCCAGCATGGACGCGTTACAGAACCCTGGCGCATGGGGGCAAGGCCGTTAGAGCCAACCGACACAGCCACCCAACTCGGCCAAACAGCGTGTAACGGCCTAGGACAGGCGCGTTACAAGGCTGTGACGCACAGGGGAATGACCGCTACACGAACTGACTGACACGGTCAAATCCGGTCAAACAGCATGTAACGGCCCAAGGAAGGCGCGTTACAAGGCTGTGACGCATGAGGACTGGGCCGTCAGGGCAACCGGCTGACAAGAACCTCAAGAAAATGAAATGGTTGTGACGCACCTACCTGGATGCGTCAGAGGGCTATGACGCACCAATGATGGACCGTCACACTCCCACAGCCTCACAAAAATTGAAACGCCCAGAGCCTGTGGCGATCTATCGTTGGGTCGTCAGAGACTGTGACGGTCTCTGAAACGACCGCTACACCGGCCACGGCGGAAAAACAGTGGAAACGCCGAATCGGCCCGTTCCACACCCCATACACGCCGAAGCGCAGGGGATACAAAGCTAAACGATGAAAAACAACGTCTCGAGGCTAAAAAGCCCACATGCACGCGCTAAAACGCAAGAACGAGGCGATTCTAACGAATCGACCCAAAACGGGTCACCGGGGTTCCCGGACTCCTACCGGCCCCGAATGACAACCGATCGACACGAAACTGACGTGAATGAGATCCAGACATCCCAGTGGTCATTTTAACACTAGCCACGCCGCAAATGGTTGCCGTTTTCCGGCGAACCCTGAAAACCCCAAAAACTACGGTTTTCACTAAATCGGCCCGATCTCCCCCGATCGAGCACCAAACTACGCACAAAAGTAGGGAAAATGTGCGGAACGAAGTGGCGGTCCATCTCCCTACCTCCACCGAAGAAATCGAGCGCCGAAGCGACTAAACCACGTCAAAAATCACATCGCGAACCGAACCGTCAGCTTTGAATCCACCGTTCAGGATCGCGCCTAAACCGCACCGATCCTCGCTCCATCACGCGCCTCAGCAGCTCCCCAGCGTCGTCACCTCGCCCACGGCCGCCTCTGTCTACAGCCAGAGCCGAGAGGGTGAGAGAACGAGAGAGAACGGGAGAGAGAGAGAGTGAGGGCGTGAGTGAGATGAGAGAGAGAGAGAGGTGGGTTAGAAAAGGAGAAATTAAAATTTTTTCTAATTTTTGAAAATCCGTAAAATGCGTCAAAAATGCACTAATTCAGAAAAATACGTAAAAATAGTCGAAACGATCGGCTCGAAGAGTACATCGCAACTGCGGCATCCACGAGTCGATGAATTGAGAAATAAATTCACCGTAGGGTTCCATAACTGGTACGAGGGAAAAACCCACACAGATCGTAAAACTCAACTCGGGAGCTACACAAGCGATCCGAAACTCTCCAAAAAGGATCCGAAAGACCTAATAGAGATCTGACAAAGATCCACTAAGGATCCAGCAAAGATCCGGGGCATTACAACCATGTGGTCTTTTAATTTTTGAGTACCTTAGTTTATTGACCCCTCTTTATTCATTCCAAGGCACACCTGTAGCAAAGTAATCATTTTGATCCTGCAGGAACCCAAGCAACCTTGGGTCCTGTATTAGCCCTAACATGAGTTATGAACAGTTTCTTAGCGACATTGTCATCAAAATCCATCAGATAACAATTGGCCATGAAGTGACCGAATTTACCACAATATCTACGTAAAACAGCAGATTTTCTGGTCCTATGATGCATATCAATAGCAGCATGAGACCTATGAACTTGAGCATGAAATGTTCTGTTGTTTTCATGGACATTTTATTTCTTATTCTTAATCAGCCAACATTCAGTAGATTTGTGACCTGGCTTATCACAGTCAAAGCATGAAAAGTTCACATGTCGTTTTGAAGAGAATTTGACAAAATAGGGATTAACAGAATTTTCCTGAACATACCAACAGTCCTCGACTGTATAGCCATGCTTCCCACATTCGAAGCACCTGATGTGCTTACCTTTAGAACCATTTTTATCCCAAGTAGATCCAGACCAACACTCAATGGCTTTGTGACCACGTTTGTTACAGTTAAAACAAATAATGTGCTGATTTGATGCAAACGTGTTTCTTTTGGGGCCATGATGATTACCAGAAGACCTAGCATGCATTTTATCATCTTGTTTCATGATGAAACATGCATTCATGAGATGACCATGCCTACCATAGTAATGACATGATGCACCAGACTTCCTAGTAGCATGATTTCTACCAAATGAATTTCTAGAATGTAATATTTAACTAGCACGCTCATCTTCTATCAATAATCTACAATCATCCATTACGTGGCCTACCTTGCCACAATAATGGCATGAAACACTCTTGTCAAATGCATACGAATAAGTAAATGAGTTATGAGCAGTATGCATTGACCCATTAGATGCAGCAGAGCTAGCATATTTCAAGACACAAGTAGGGACATTTTTGACTTTATTTTTCTTACCATTCGTGTTCAATTGTTTACCCTTGTTCACAACTTTTGTTTGTTTTTCATTTTTCTGAGCCTTAAATTGAAAGACAGATGGTGAAGAAGTTTTCATGTCTTCATTTTGTTTTGGGGATTGACTTGTGGTACCAGCTACTTCAGAATTTTGCACGAAGGTGGTATATAGCTGGTTTCTAATAGTTTCCTTAACATCAGAACTGCAACTTATCCCCCTTTTTGAGTCATTATCCTCACTTTTTATGACAGCTTTCATTTTTCTCTTGTTTTCAGCAGACTCGGATGTTGATTTTTCCATATCCTGAATTTTAGTTTCCAAAAAGGCGATGTGAAGTTCATAACTGGCTATCTCATGTTCACTGCAATTAACGCATTCACTTAGGACTTTGTTTGCAGTTTTGTACTTCTCAATTTCTTATTCCAAACTGCTCAATATGTTAGTCTCTTCATTGTAACCAATTTTTCCTTTCTTTAATATGAGAAGCTGTTCAGACATACCAGTGTTTAATTGTTTTTTAACTTCTCAATTTCAGCTTTCAATTCATGGTTTTCCTCCTCGAGTTTTCCAACTTCAATTTCCTTACTAGCGCACCTTTCTCTCTCTTTAGCCAGAAGCCTCTCTGAAATAACAGTATTTAGGACCTTGAGTTTTTTGTTTTGTTCTTTCAATTCCTTGTTCTCATTTGTTAGCTTCTAAATTTCTTTACTACTGGATATAGATTCCAGTCTTTCAATTAGTTCGTCTTCTCTTTCTTCAACTTTAATTTTCTCAATCAACAATTCTTTGTTTTCTTCTTTTAGAGATTCAATCAATTTTCTCTGCCCCTCATTTTCATCATACAGATCTTCATTATGTTCTTTTATAGCCAAGCACTTGTTGCAGATCGATTTTAGAGAGGAACCCTGCACACCTTCCTTGTTAACTTTCTCTATTTCAGCTTTTAGATTTTTATTATTCCTCTGAATTTCTCCATTCTCAACTGTCAATTTCTCCAGATTAGAGTTAATCCTTTCCAACTCTTCCAGGTTTATCAGATGTTCATCAGTTTTCAACTTTAACTGACTTTCTAATTCAGAAATTTTATTGGCATGTTCTTGGTTTTCATTTTTCAGCAAGCACATTTGCTTCATATTCACGTGAGTCTTAGATAGACATTTATCATATAATTCATTGATATTCAAGCACTTTTCACAAGATGAATTAGAATCATTTTTGTCAATTTTCTTTTTCATCTTCTTATATTATTTTCTTAGATGATCATGAGACTCTAGCAATTCATTATATGCAGCAATCCAATCATCCAGGGCATAGTCTTCAAAGATGTTTACCTGATCATTGTCATGTTCTTCATCTTGATTGCTGCTATGATCATTTCCTTGAGCCATCATGCATCGATTATCATTTTTGCAACTGCCATCCTTCAGTTTGTTCAAGATTTCTTTGGCAGACCTACAAGATGAGACGTATAAGATTAGTGCTCTGTCAATTGATGCTTTTACCATGTTCAATGCTCTAGAATTGACGGAGTCTTTCAATATGTCCTCCTCGGTCCATTTAGATTTATCTTTTGATAATTTGTGTGAACCGTGAGTCATTATCATCCACAAGTCAGGATCGGTTGTTCTTACATACCGACGCAACTTTTTCAGCCATAGCTCAAAACCATCACCTCTAAAGATCGGTGGATGAGCCATCGAGAGATGAATTAATCAAAAGAAAGAAATGAGAAGTGCACCGGAATTAACCGAAGTACAGCAAGACACGACTCAGAAAGGCTGAAGCACCAAAAGCGACAAAACCAGATCCACTCTGAAATGCACCACGGAAGTAGCAGATCCTCTGTAGATCGTTAGATCTAAAACACAGAGACCCGCTCTGATACCAATTGATGCTTTTACCAGTGCGATGGATTCAAAAGGGGGGGTGAATGAATCCCTCTCTAAAACTATGCCTAATTAAAACTAATAACAAACAGAGATGCGGAATTAAAAGCCACGGGAGCCTTAATCAACTTAGATGCACTCTTCGAAAGATGGAAGGAAGATCTGAGAGACTGTACTTCTGATCTACTCCATATAGACTAAAGAGATGACTCAGTTCATCTAATCAACTAGACTCTATCAAGACCAGAATCAAACGCACAGTGTGCAACCTTATCTCTCACTAGATATAAGATCAGACTATCATGAACGTTCCTAAGCATATATCTAGCGAAGCAGAATAAACAATCAAACCACGATGAACAAAAGATTTTAAGGTGGTTCGGTCCTCCAGACCTACGTCCACCCCACACTCCAACCAGAGTGTGGCTTCCCGCTGATACACAGCTCAACAGCTGGGCCTCACAGCTTGCCTACATCCGCTGAGCATCGCAGCTTGCTTCTGCTGGGCAATACAGCTTAGCCATCCGCTGACACACAGCTTGACCTGCTGGGCATTACAACTTCGCCGACCAGAGGACACCACACCTCTGCAACCGCTGGGGCTTACAGCTTAACCCATCCAGAGGAATCCTCCTCTGCTACAACTTGAAGTAACAAAAAAATGGAAAACAAGAAACGGGAAATGACAACAACTGAAATCTATAAATACTAAAGCGTAGATATGGCTCTCAAGGAGCTGACTGGATTGGATTTGATCCAGATTCCAGTAGGGACTAATCTTCAGATGAAGCTTCTCTTCTTCTCTTCTCAAACTCTCGATCTCTCTCTCTTCATGTCTACTTCTTCTTCTTCTGCGTTTCTCTGCTGCTCTCGATCTCTCTCTTTCTCTTTTTCTTCTACTGCTTTTTCAAGAGATTTTTTTTTGTTTGCAGGAAGCAGACTATATATATACTCCATCAGGTCAGGTTGATGATCTCTTGCCCTAGGAGTGCGGAGGGAACGCTCCGGCCTGGAAGCTTCAGAAGACAATCGCCACTTGTCAGAATCTGGAAGCTTCAGGGTCCACGTGGCAGCATCTTTGAGTGAGGATCGTCATTGGATCACGTGCCCTTCTTGAAGAACACGAGCTATTGACATGTTGCATAAGTGTCTTTCAGTTATGTATAAAATATGCATAGACTTCATTCAATCACGAAAGATGTACACGGACATAGGGTATTATATGCACTAGTTCAGTACTGTCACACTAGCATATGCACAGACTTATTTGCAGCACAAGACTAACAGATGCACTAACTATGCAGACTACAGACATTTCATGGACTAAGATGCATGAATCTCTTATGCACTGAGTTGGTTACGAGGTGGGCACAGACTTGATTTAGCATGAGATTATGTATGCACGGGCTCAAGTTAACAAAGCAGATATATGCACAGACTTGTCGTGAATGCGGAGCTATAAATTATACTGACTATGTGTATGCGATATGCATGAACGGCACTGACTTATTATGCAAGTATGAGATCGTGCACAGACCTGAGAATGCGAGGTGGCAAGCGTGCACGGACCTTGGTGAGATGTGCACCGACTATGTACCAACTAGCATGAAAATGAGCACAACAATAAGAATATGCACCGACGTAGTGCTAGCCCATAGCAAACATTGCATTGCACCGACCGTGAAGGCTCATGTGCATCGACTTATGGTGTGTGTGAGACGCACACATGCACCGACTCACGCACACATGCACCGACTCCAGGCCACCATGAGACGCAGAATAAGCAATGCACCGACCTAACACTCGCCAAGACTACGTTCACAGAGAGTGGAATGCACAGACCTTTAATGCCTATGAAAGGTGACATGCACCGAGGTTGTTGAGCAGCCGGACTGACAAAAATGCACTAGCCTTAGACAAAACATAAGTGCACTGACTTTACTGACCTAAAGCAGCAACTGAATGCTCATCAGTTAAATCATCATCAAGGCATACAGATCAAGCACTCAACCATAGATTAATCATGCAATCTTATGTGGTGACACTAATGTTGCTATCATCAAAACATCACAGCATCATCAAGGCACAAGGGGCACAACAAATGTGTGATTACGTGATGATAACTAAACTTATGGTTGATTACACATGTTCTTGATGATTGTGTTCATTCATCTTGATTGTTTATGCTGGTTGCATATGTTGGTTTTACAAGAGGCAAGAGGTTTCATAACCTCTTTAATGTGAACAAGCACGGTATTAACCCTGACTATCTTGCTTGCAGGATTAAACTCATGACAGTCACCTGGTGAACCAAACGTGTGGATACTCACCTTGCTCCTCTACAATCCAAAATAGGTGGTATATGTCATGTACTATTAAAGAACTATTGGTGAGACTCTTACCTTATCTTAGCATCGATCTCATCATGTGTATCTCATATACCTCTCCTTAATACACCTCATTCATGCATATTAAACATGAAACCCTTCTGGCCATCGTGCGCCCTCGCCCGCGGATCGACCTGCGCGGTCAGGTCGCGGGGATCGACATGCCCGGTCAGGTTGCGGGGGTCAAGGGGGCAGCGCCCCTTGCCGAGATGGTCTAATGTATAAACCAAACCCAAAAATGCATGGATTTGATATAGACATGAAGCTCTTGACTTATGGATATGTTTCTTGGAGTTAACACTTCATTTTTGCAGGTATAGGTCTTTCCGGTCGACCAACACACCTTGGTCGGTCGACCAGAACTGCCAGAACCTAAAAATCCAGTTTTTTACAGGTTTCGGTCGACCGCCCCTACTTTTCCGGTCGACCGGTTCTTCCAGAAACAAAAAACTCAAGATTTTACAGGTTTCGATCGACTGCCACTATAGGGCCGGTCGACTGGTTTTGCCAGAGCCAAAAAGTTCTGGCTGCAACAGGATCCAGTCGACCGCCCCATGCCTTCCGGTCGACCGCCAGTCCCGAGCCCCCTTTTGTTGACTTCGATTTCAAGCTCGTGGAGAGGAATCTTTCACCCATTTCTTTAATCCCACTACCCACAATCTAGGAGGGATTTGTGGTTCTGGTCTAGGGGTTGTCCATAGACCATTCAAGGGCTATAAAATATCTCATTTGGAGCCATAAACCCTAACCAACCAAGAGAGCTTCAAGTGAGATCAAAGGAGAGGCTATCCAAGTGGAGGAAGAGGAGAAGTACTGTAGCCGTGAACAGTACTCCGTGCAGCAAGTGTTCTTCATCCATCCTCAACCCATTAAAGGTAGATCTGAAGCAAACATCCTCCAAGGAAAAGAAGCAAGCAAGGAAGCAAGGATTCAAAGGAAGATTACCCAAGGAAGATAGAAGAAGAAGCAAGCAAGCACGGATATGAGAAGAAGGTTGTTCAAGGGTGAAAAGAGCAAGGTTTTCACAATCCACTTCAAGCCATTCAAGCAAGAGGGAAGGCAACATTCAGGATCAGCAGCATACGTTGAAAAGGAAGCCAAATCAGAGGATTTATAAACTGTGCCTTATTGTGTTTCAAGTTCATATTCGTGTTTTGTATAATCTGCGAAAACTTGTGTGTGTGTGTGGATCGTTGTTGGATCTGTGGTCGTGTGTGTGTGTGTTGTATTTGATTCGTGTGTGCGTAGGTCTTCTTAGATCTGCGTGTGTGTGTGATTTTATCTAGATCTTAGTGTTTGTGTGTGTGGAGTGCTGCACTTGTCGCAGCGTGTGTGTGTTTTGTTGATCCGCTTGTTAGATCGTGTTGGAGACCTCGTCTCCGTGTGTATGTGTGTGTGTTGGGGTGCGTCCCAGTGTGTGTGGGCAGGTGTTGTCCTGCGTGTATGGTTGGAGCGTCATTTCCGTTTGGGGATTTATCCCCGAGTGAAGCCTCACCGGGTTTGGTGAGGGGTGGACGTAGGATTGCCGTCGTTGCATCCGAACCACCTTAAAATCCGCTGTGAACTATGGTTTGATTTGTGTGGTTTGATCCATTTCATCTACCTCCATTCTACATGAGTGTTAGTATTTATTGTTGTTCCGGATTTATCTTCGTATATCTTGCATAATCTATATTATCATCAATTAAGTTTGATAAATCCAATTTGTGTACAAATAGTTTTGAATCTTTTAACTAGCATTCTATCACATATTTTATAAAAGGTTAAAAGTTTCCTTAAAATTTGTAAACACCCAATTCACCGCCCTCTTGGGTGTCATTGATCGTGGGACTTCAGCTACTAGCACCCGTCAAACGGTATGAGAACCGACACACACGCCACGGCGAAACACCCGGAACTCAACGGTCAACACGACCAAAAACCCGAAAGTCGAAGTCACAGAGACTGACTGACAGTCTGCCACTCTCGACTCGACAGGAGTACCTCCCACAAGAAGCACAGTCGGTAGCGTCCCCTGATGACTTACACCGCACCGCAGGTGAACTGCCTGACGTGGTAGCGCCTACCAGAGGCATGGACACCGTACAAGTAACCACAAAGCAAGTGACTAGCTGGGGTCACGCCCGTCAGCATGGGTCCAACCGCCCCCAACCACGTGTGCACACACAGACCATGCATCCTAGGTCTGGTCTCTAACTGTTTTTCCCCTGGAGCCGGACTCTGGCTACCGACGAGGGGCCTGACGGAAACGAGTCTAAAAACCGTCCTCAGGGTAGACTCTCCACCACTCCTTGGTGGGTCCACTCACGTGCAGGCAGGCTACGACTAGTGGAGGGTCACTAAAGGAGTAGACTCTCAAGTCAACGGAAAATCACGTCCGAACGCGATGAAGTACGGGGACCGTCCCATGTACCAGCACCATCGCACGGTAACCACAGTCGGAGCAGAAACGGGACTCACAGTCCACAAAGAAATGTAGAAGTACGGTTCCCAAGGTAGCTCACAGGCCGCCAAACTAATAACTGGACTCGCAGTCCAAGGCCAAACACACGGCCCACTCGGGAATCATCTTCCAGGAAAACTCACGACATGCGGGGGAAACCCCACCGCACACACATCGATACACGGTGACTCGATTAAGCGTAACACAAAAGCCCGGAACACGAGGAGTCACCCAGACTCTCAAATCTATGGGCATGCTAAACGAGGTAACACGGTCCTCCCGACACTCTCAAGAAACGGACACAGAACCTTCGGGGTGTCTAGGACATTCAAGAGACCGCAATCGACCACTGGGTCACAACCAGGTCGACTAGGGACCTACACAATGTGAAACAATCGTGGCAAGCACGAAGAACCACTTCGGTGCAACACAGTGCCTGGCGGTCTACCTTTGGGCCATCACAGCTGTAACAGTCCAAGGCTAGACCGTCACAGCACTCTAACGGTCCAACACAGGAGCGTTACGCGAGAGGGGCAACACCGGCTGTGATGCACCTATCCTGGGGCGTCACAGTCTCTAACGGACCAAGCCTGGTGCGTTAGAAGACAGAACGAAACAGGTTGTGACGCACACCCCTCGGGGCGTCACAGCCTCTGACGGTCCTACCTAGGCGCGTTAGAAGAATGGACTGCGTCAGCTCTAACGCTCCCATTCAGGGGCGTCACAGTGCTCTGACGGTCCTACCTAGGCACGTCAGAAGACTTGTGACCCCCAACGGTCTGAAAACACGAGAACGGACGTAGCGGTCGAACCCAGGCGTGTCACAGCCTCTAGCGGTTTATCGTGGGACCGTCAGAGCGACCGACGCCCTGCCGACAAACAGGACCCTGTGACGCACCCTCCTTGTAGCGTCACAGCACGTAACGGACCCACCCTGGGGCGTTACAGACTGTGACGGTCACTGGAAGGACTGTCACACCGTCCCGAGAACGCTACGGCGGGAAACGACCCAAAAATCGTCCCACGCCCCCATACCTCCACGAGAGAGGGGGAAAACAAGGGGGAAGCCCCCAAATAGGCCCTAGCATGCATCTACGGCCTCGGATCGGCCAAAAACGTAACGAAACGAGAGATCCGGCTCACTCCCCAAAAATATGGATTTTTCCCAAAAATCCCAAATACGCCTGCTTGGCTCACCACGGCCTACAAAACTTGCGGGAAAGGGAATGCACAAGCTGGGGGTCCATCTCCCTACCTCCACCGAAGAAACGACGCGCCGTGGACGCCGATCCATGAAGAAAATGCCGTGAAACCCTCGCCATTCCACTAACCCGCGGCCGAGCTTCCATGCGCCACCGCCCTCGATCCTCAACCCTGATGCGGGACGGACCACGGACTCAAGACCAATGGATATGTGACCCTCGGACTCTAAGCAAGCTCGCGATCGCCCCTAATGAGGGAAGCGTACGGACGTGCACGGTTGAGAAACCGGCAGTGAGCTAGGGTGGTCAACTCTCAACTTCGTGCCCGGATCGGGTCACGGGACAGCCTCGCTCTCTCTCGCAGCAGCAGTGAATAACAATATCGAGCTAATGGCCCTAACACATGCTCTCTAACATCGGCATATAAAAGCATATACGAATAAAGCAAAGTGCCGAGTAAGGAGCGAATACGATACCTCCACGCGCCTGGCATGGGCAAGACGATCCCTGTCGATCTCGTACTCCCGGAACAGTAAGTACACAATAATTAAAGCAAGATAAATTACTGTCTACTCCACGCAGGGAGGTAAAGGGCGACATAGTGGGGCCCGGGAGTAGCGGTTTCGGGTTGACGGGCCGCTTCTTGTGTTGCTTCGGCGGCACACGTACTCACGACCGTGGGGCCCACGTGATGGTCAGTGGGGCCGCGTGGGACCAGGGTGGTACCGCTGTGGTGGGGACGCCTGGAGGGACACTCCCTGGGATGGCGGTACGCTGGTTCGCCGGTCGGAGGTCGGGCGGCTCCGATCTTCACTTGTCGGAGTTGCTGCCCACGGATCTGGATGGCTGTTTCAGACCCGCGCGCCCCGATGAAATCTGCTGCTGCGGTCACTACCTATGTCGGATCGACGCCCAAGAGGTACCGTTGGAAAGCTGTCTTCAAATCCTTCGATCTATGGCCAGAGAAAGAAATTGTAATTTCCCGTTGATGGCCTGGTTCATAGGATCCGAAATCTCATGACAGAAGTGCTTTTTCCTGAGAGTTGGCGTTGACCATGACATAGACCTTCGATTCAGCCTTTGAGTCCTTCATAAAAGTTGTAGAGGCCGAAGAGAAAAAAATAGGAATATATTTTATGAAAGGTTTGGTGGAGATTTGACTATGAAAAAGTATTTTCTAGTTTCGGGTGGTTGGATCTGGACAGCTGAGACAGAACAGAATTTTGGAGAAAGACATAATTTCTAAAAATAAGTAGAGGGCTTTTGAAATTCGACGAAAATTTGTGGAGGATGGGGATGGTGGAAAGAACCTCCAATAAATTTGGAGATTCAAACAAAAATCAAGAAGTGGGTCAAAACATAGGAATACAGAGCTGCTGTTACACAGATCTGAACTGTTACAAAACTAGAAGGTGGAAAGACACCAAAATGGAGAAATATAAAACGAAAGGTAAATAATGGGATAATTTTACTGGTGGTTGCGAATCAAGAGAGGAACCAACCCTGAAAATCTCAGCTCCAGATGATGTCAGAGTTGGGAGCTAAAATTCCCAGAGTGAACCTCTGTCCAGCAAAATAGAACCTGGACAGCACTTCGGAAGCAGATTCACGGCGGCTCGATGGCGGCACGAACGGCGGCGGCGGCAGTAGAGATAGAAATCAGAGATAAAGGGGCTAAGATAGAAGGGTTTTATACCCTGAAATGCTGACGGAGGAGGGAGGAACCAGAGGGAGAGAGGAGAGGGGCGCGCCAAGCTTCTTGCTTCACAATAATTTCCTTCTCATTAATTCTCATTAATTCTAACAAAATGTGGAAATACAAGTATTTATGTGAAATGGAAAATGACTCAAATTGCCCTCAGATCTAGGGTTAGAAGGGGCACTAAGGGGATAGGAGAAAATATTTCTTCCATGTGGTCAAAACACATTACACAAATTCTATTCAAACTCCACCTAACTTGCCTAACAAGACAAAGAAGGGGGCTCCCCCCTTCATGGGCCATTAGAAGAGAATATAGGCCAAGGCCATATACTTGGCCCATGAACCCATTGTTACACTATAGACCTTCCAATCTAGATAGCCCATGAGAGGGAAAACCCAATTGGGCCTTATGTGATGTAAAGGTCCATAATGAAGGCCTTAAGTCCAATATGAACTAACGCCCCTTAATGGACCGAACAAATGAAAGCCACTAATGGATTCTACATGGAATGTGGCACAATGGCTTATTAAAAGCCTTACAAAGGAGCCCAAATGAAAAAAACCCAAACAAACACACTAATACAAGCCCATACACACTAATACAAGCCAATACGCACTAATACATTCCATTAGCCTTTGATGCCCCCATCAGACCCGTTCCCCGTTCCCCGTTCCTCGCCTCCCGCCATCGCCGCCTCGCCCTCCTCCCCCACCGTCGGCCGCCCGGGGAGAGGGGGAGAGAAAGAGATGAGAATGAGTGAGAAAGAGAGAATGAGAGGGGGAGAGAGAAAAGGGTTAATATATATAGAAAAACCTAAAAATTGAAAAAATTCAGATAATTACAAAAAATTACCTCCGCGATCCTCGGGAAGAGCACAACGCAGTGGTAACGTCCCGGAGTCAGAGAACACCACGGTTCGCCCTGCATAGAGTTCCGAAGGCACATCAGGGAAAAATACGTGTAAAGCACAAAATACACTCCGAGACCCACTAAAATGATCTGAAAAAATTCGGGGCATTACATAAGCTCCGTGTGACGGTTCTATTATAGACCGTTTAGTGGTTTGACTAGTTAAGTCGGTTCGGGGTTGACTGGGTCTGGCGGCCTAGTGTATGACCGCTATAGTCACCTCGCGATCCTTCTTATGACCGCCAGCGTCTGTGTTCTCTGCGTGAGGGTAACGGTTCATTATCTGACTGCTTGGTTCACCAGGCGGCCTGGCATATGACTGTTTATTTCCCATAGCCTTGTTTCCTGGATATTTGGCCTCCATTTGCCTTAGCCTTACCCTGTGGTTCGCCCATAGTCCCATGGATATCTTGGATATCCTATGAGGGCGATGACCATGTTGTGAGGTGGCCGGGGAGTGCCATTATATTCCGTAGTGTTCCGTGCTATTTCGGAGTCATTATTGGTGTCTGGTCAACCCGGTGTGATCCAGTGGTTGACGTATGAGCTTGTGGTTGTCTCGATGGTCCTGTATGGATCGAGAGATGATGTTGGACACCTTGAGGTGTTACTTTACCTCAGTTTGCGTGTCCACGTGCTTTGAGGGTCTTAGTGATTCCTCAAGTCTCCGTGATTTGTGTTAAGCGGAGGCATGGATCGGGTGATCCTGTATTGTTTCCTTTATCGGTGTTTTCTCGTGATGTGGCTTAGGGACTAGGCTGATTGGCGGCTTGTTACCGCTTTGTACGACGATCTTGACCCCGAGTCTCCGGACTCAATGATCGTTGTGTTAGCAGGTCTAGTTGTTTGTCCTGAGTCCGGTGGCAGTCTGGTACGCTACCTCGTGTCTTTTTGCGATCGTTTATGTTTTACCCGATGGATCTACCCGGGGGTGTTTTATTATGTAGGTCCCTGATTGTTTGGGACGGGATTTATTTCACGCGTCAATCAATCAATTAACTAACTGGTAATTAACTGACTGATTGACTGCGCAGGCGTGCCAGTCACGTGAGTGACGAGTTTATTATGCGCTCATTCTGACCCGTGTCGGGCGAGAGTGAGGTTCGGTCGGGATCAACAGTCCGTCATACCATAAAGGTCATGACGTTAATTACATCCCCCGCGAGGAGGGAAAACCTTTGATTAATTGCCGAGATAGTGAGCCGTCGAGGCCGGAATAAAAGATGCGATGTTATGGACATGACGAGATCATGTGAGATGCATTTATCTATCATGCAAGAGGGACATGGTTCATTGAATTGGAGACCCTTGGCACGTGGCGGAGGACGTAGGTCCGAAGACCACCATTGCGCATAGCGGAGACTTCTGATCGGAAGTAACCTGGCCTTCTGTCAATGCCGTTTGATATACCCAAGGGTCTATGCAAGCATGCATATATGATGTTCATGACTATGCTAAGCATGGCAATAGAGTCGTGAAAATAAGCAGTGCTCAATCACATTTTATTAATCTCCGTCAAAGGGGAAAAGGTGACACAAGCATGATAGCGAAAGCAGAGTGCCGACGGACATGGTAGTGAAATCATGATAACGAAACGATTCGAACTTGAAAGGCCCTCCTCTTATTTAGTTTATTACTAATTAGAGTTTATTAACTCCGACCACGGGAGACGAGGATCGCTCCGGAGGCGAGCAGGGGATTAGACAGCGTAACGATTCGAAACGGCGCCAGAAAACGTAGGTATAGGACTTGAAACGGCGTGTGAACCGTAGGTATACAAAGGGGTTAAAACGGCGCCACCCGTAGTTGTAAAATGGGGTAAACGGCGCGGCCCTTTTGGGGCGCGTCGGGAAGGGGCGTGCCGGGATAGGGCGCGCCGTTTTAAGGCGCGCCGGATACAAACGGCGCCGGTTTGACCCAATCATGTGGAAACCGAAGTTTTATTCATTATTTCTTGAGTTTATTAAAACACTTTAGGAAATTTTGAAGGTTTATTTAAGTCATTTATTCAATGGGTCGGCCCCGGGGCATCCGAGAGCCGAGTCACAGACTCGCGCGAGGTTCACACTCGAGCGCGGTGATTGTTCCGAGTCAGACTCATTCGAGCCGAAATTTCGGCAGCATCTCCCCATCCCGGAGGATTGTCGGGGAGAAGCGGGGAATACTCACGTAGCGGAGCAACCCCTGAAGGCCGGGTGGCGCAACGGCGGCCGGCAAACCCGAACGGAAAGGAAAAAGCTCGAGGTCTAGCCTACTAGGGGCACCAAGTCCGTGGGCGAGAGTGAACGAATGAGGCGACTCATTATGGGAGTGAAAACCCCGAGAGCTAGCCTACGAGGGGCACGCAACCCGAGTCGACACAACGCTCAAATCGGGACGACCGATAGAGGGAAGGAAATCCCGAGGGCTAGCATACAAGGGGCACGCAACCCACGGCCACCACAAAGTCCATTAAGGACCGTGGATTTGAACTATAGGGCTTAGCCCCGTTACTGTGCACTCAATGGCTTGAAGGGACACTCATCATCAATGGATGAACCCCTGCCGACCGAGTGGCTAGTATAGAAGATTGGGGGAATATTCCCTCTCCGGGCATTGGAGCGATGCTACAGAGCAGACTCCCGAATGTTGAGATGCAAACGGAGTGGAAAAAGCGGCAAACGACATCGTTCGACGACAAGTGGACAAACGAGTTGTTAGACATATATTAGAACAGTGAAGTCCGCGGGCTGAATGAATTAACCCTTACATGTTATATGATTAGCATACAGATCTGGGGAAGGGATATGTATATTATGTTCGCAAAAACCAACAGGGGCTCGGCACAGGATGAACGGGGATGTTGGAAGCGATCCTCCCCTCCCCTCTGGCCTATGAGGAAGGGCACAGGGAAGGTGCAGGGTTTGATCCCTAGAGAGGGGTTGACAGAGATACATACGCAAGTGTGTCTCCAACCACAAAACTCGAAGCACACGTAGTGCAGAGCTCGACCATTGCATTGGAATAAAGAGAGAAACCCCGGGGAGGGGGGAGAGCGGTTCATGTAGCCCAAGGGCATAATCAGCGCTGGGAAAATGGATCCGGGAACTATGCAACGCCGGGAAACCATTAAATGCGCATTTGAAAGGAAATTAGAGAGAGCATGAAAGGTAGATACGGCACCAGGCACAATCTCATTCCATTCATTCGATGAACGATAGGTAGATGTACACAGCATATATTCCGGCGCCGACGTTGTCGCTCGGCCGTCGTTTACATTAATAGAAGAAGAACGTTGCAAATGAAGAGAAGGAGCAACGATAATGGTGAGGGGGGGAGGCCAGGCTCGTATCATCGCCCCTCCCCCCTCTCACTTACATTATATCAGGAGAGGGAAACAAAGAAAAAAAGGGGGAATCAACCGGAGGAAACCCACGGAAACCCACCTAAACCTTTTCTCCAGAACAGAGTATCGGACCACAGGCTTCTCTTCTCCGGCTTCGGAGATACTCAGACGAGCAGACGAGGAAGACGACCGCGAGAACCCTCAGTGGAAACCCTTCTTCTCCCCCAAGGCTCTTCTCTCTCTCGAACGAACCGTCTCTCTCCCTTCGTATTGGCTCTCTTCTATTTTCTTTTCTCTTCTTTCTTTTTCTTCCTTCTTTTTTTTTGTTTCGAAGCCACGGTGTATATGTAGCCTTCGTTAATCCGACGCCATGGAAAGAGGCGCGCCGGATTCAATGGCACTGGGGAACATGTCCCCAATTGGAATTGGCGCGCCGGATTTGGCGGCGCCGGATTAAGGGGCGGCGACGTCCCTTTGTGCGCCAATTTAACTTGTTCGCTCGACGCGGGCTAGCTGATGGGCTCGGGGATGGTTCCGGAGGCTCCCGTTGATTGTTCCTCTCGCCCTGGTCCTTGGAAAACCTTGACGGGGATTTGATGAAGCTCTTGATATGATGAATGGCCTTAATCAGAACTTCGCGTGTGTCTGGCCCAAGCATATGGGTATCCTGCTGGTATGGCCTTCGGCACGGTGATTTGTGCTTCTGGCCCAGACGGACTCGTGCTCGAAGCTTCCTTGCGGGGTGGTACAACACCCGGGATAATTCCGCCTTGACTGGCGACCAATCGGCCACTAACGGGCCCACTATGGCGAGAAGCCGAGCCCGTGTCGGGTGATCGGGGCCCTCTGCTGACAGAACCTTCGGCCCCCTTGTTGTGAATGGCCGAGGATGTTCTTCATCGTTAGGAGAGTCACCGGGTAGACCGTCGTCCTTGGTCGGGCGACGGATGTAGGGTAGCGGCATGACAGGGTCTATGCCGGATCATTGGGCAGGCTTGGTCGCACTGCCGGTTGGTTGTGGATTCATCTCGACTCTCCTGAGGTGAAGTCCCCGGTGTTCACTTCAAGGTGACTCGGGGCTCTGGCAGCTTGAGGAACCTTTAGTGAGTTGATCTTCATCGGCTTCTGTGTTTCAGTGGGCCGTATCATTCGTCTTTGCGGCTTGGTCGTCGAAGGATCATACTTTGAGTGCCAACAAATGCCCCCCAGACGTGGGTGGTGCAAGCGAGGCAGGAGTGCAGCAGGGCCTACGAATGAGCTTCGTTTGGTGACGGAAGCTCGAAACGGCACTTAATTCCGGCATTGGACGTTAATCCGGCGCGGTAGGAAGCTTGAACGGCACCATTTAAAACGTCGTGCCCGTTATTCAGGGGTTAAAAATGTTAGCTAGGTGCGATTGATAAACACATCCAGATGGGGGGTGAATGGATCTTTCAAGGAAATCTACCCAATTTAAAATTCGCATGAGATGATAACAACTAGATCAGTGGATAATTGATCAAACAAGATATGCAAACTCAATTAAACTCTAGGATATAGATAATCAATTAAATCACGGTCCTAGCATGCATCTAGCGGAAGCAGTCAATCAAACAAACCACTGCACGATGATTTTAGGTGGTTCGGTCACCAAGACCTACGTCCACCCCTCACTCCCGACCGGAGTGAGGCTTCCACTAGTAACACTAGCACAGCAGACTCAATCTGCAACAAATGCTGCCACACAGCTTGACCATGGGAATAACCTCCCCTCTTCCTCCCAACCGGAGGGACACCCCAAGTGACTCCCAGCCACTTAGAAACCAGAGACACACGGTCTCTCTTCCTCCAGACCCGGAGGGAACCCCTGGACTTGCTACCCACAAGCCCAGAACCGGAGGACCAAACCTCCCTTCCTCCAAATCGGAGGGGAACCTAGAGACCTAAATCTCTCTTCCTCTGAACCCCAGAGGGAAACACAAGTGACATTAAGTCACCTACAAACCAGAGGTCTCGGACCTCTCTTCCTCCCAACCGGAGGGACCCCTGGACTTGAACCCTACAAGCCCAAAACCGGAGGACGAGCCTCCCTTCCTCTAACCAGAGGGGACACACAAGTAGCACCCAGCTACTTGCAACCAGAGATAGCAATCTCCCTTCTCCTGAACCAACAGGAGGGACCCGATCCCCAACAGGGCAATCGGAAGAACAACAAGTGAATATTCAAAGGAAAAATAAAACCAGCAACAGAACGCTGAAAATATAAAATCAAATGTGGCTCTCGCAGGAGCTGGATGGCCTAGATTTGATCCACGGTCCAGCAGGAACTTCTTTTACTGCTTCTCTCTTTCTCCCAGCACGAACTCTCTTTTCTTCTTCTTCTTCTTTCTTACTTCTTCTTCTTCTTACTGCTTCTGCCTTCTCCTTCTTCTCACTCTCTGTATCTCACTGTCTCTCTTTCTTTTTCTTCTTCTGCTCTCTCGATCTAGCTCTCAGCATTCTCTATCTCTTCTTTCTCTTCTACACATCTTCTCTTAGCTCTGGCTGCTTTTACTTCAGTCACTCTCTACACTCGCTACACTCGCTACACATATATATAGCAGCAGCAGATTAGGGCGGCATGTGCTTTCCACGAATCCCGCCCAAATGCTTCAGTCCACGTGGAGGCTCCTCTGCATCTCGGATCACGTGCCAGATGCCAGCCTCGTATCACGTGCCCACTCTACATAGGCTCCACGAACAGTAGAATAGAGCAAACTGGTTCGGATTTGATCCTGAACCCAGAATCCTTCTTCTTCTTCTTTTTCTTCTTCTCCTGCAAAGAGATTAAGAACATTAATACTCAGGGTTCTCTATATATATATATATATATTTACCTGAACTAAGTCGGTTGACACTCAAGCTAAAGCTGCACGAGGTGTGTAGGAACAACAAAAGGTGCACTATACTGAGAACGACACGAGGTACATAAGATGACTACAGCACAAGATAAAGAGAGAACGACACGAGGTAAAGAAGGAAATAACACAGAGTAAAACGGTAGAAAAACACACGATCAGAGGAACCTTGGACGAAGATAGAAAGAAGCAACACGAAGACACAAATATAACACTAAGACACAAACACAGAAATAACATGAAGACTCAAACACAAGAATAACACGAAGACATAAAAATAACGCGTAGACATAAAAATAACACGAAGACATAAAAATAACACGTAGACACAAATACGGAAATATCATGAAGACTCAAACACAAAAATAACACGAAGACATAAAAACAACACGAAGACATAAAAACAACACGAAGACACAAAGACAAAAGATAACACGAAGAACACAGAAAAATGACTCGAACACGAGGACGACACGGGCTGAAAATAACTTGAAGATGAAAATAGAAACCGACACGAAGTGTAATCACAAAGCAAGAAAGACACGGGGTCTTGGAAGAAACAACACGAATACAGAAGACTCGAAGACATAGGGGTGACACAGATGGAGCGACACGAGGTGGCACAGAAAGCAGCACGAGGTGCTGCAGTGTTCAGCACGCGATGGAACAAATAACGACACGAAGACAACTGGAATGATGTGTGTAACAGTTCGTTGTACATACTTCCAATGTACAGACTTTGAAATAAAGAGTGTACAGACTTGAGAGATCAAGGCCACGATGTATAGACTTTGCCCAAGGAAACGAATGTGTAGACTTTGGCTTGGGACGAAGGTAAAGATGAGGCTGTATAGACTTGGCCAGAACGTAGAGAAAAGCACCAATGTGCAGACATGAACATCCAGCAGTGTATAGCCTTCGTGAACAAGATGCTATGCTGACTGATGTATAGACTTGATGAACTACAACATGAACATATCAGCAGAGAAGCAATGCACAGAACAGAAATCAAGCACAAACCAATTTATCACAGCATGACTCAAGCATACACATGCATTCTTCACAATTCAGACATGGCACACTCATGCAATCTCCCACAGAATAGATCAGACATATTCAAGACAATGTGGTGACTCATTCATGTTGCTATCATTAAAACACCACATCACCAACAAATCACAAGGGGCACAACAATCTCCCCCTTTTTGATGATGGCAACATAATGAGTCACACTGACTCATCAAACTATTCTCCCCCTTTGACATAATCAAAAAGAAGGGAAATGGTTTGATAGTCAAATGCAGCACATAAATGCAGAGAATGAGTCAAGGTTCTTTAAAATGAAGATCACCATTATGACAATGAAACAGCTCTCCCCCTATCAACATGCATGATTGACTACTCTCCCCTTAGATGTTAATAAACCATAACTCCCCCTGAAGCACAGGAATGGACTCTGGTTATCCAATAAATCAATCTGAAATCAGCCAATACAAAGAATCTGAATTCTGGTTAAAATACCACAGAATCAGAACTTATTGCAGAATAAGATGGAAGATTCCAACAGTGTGGAGAGAAATACATCTCAAGAATCAATCTGAAATCCACCACCATAAGGATTCTGAAGTTCAGAAGGCTGCAAGTGAACAAGGTAATAATGGGAGTGGCACCTCACATTTGTATGGTCAGAAAATGCAGAAGGGATCAGTCAACTAATAAGAGAGGAGTTGACTATACAGATCTTATTGATCAAGCATGAATCTGATCATGAGGGATTTGAATGCATACATCACTTCAATAAGTCTTAAAAGATGTAGACTCTTCTATCATAAAGAATTTTGAAGTGGCAACTTAATCAATCTGATTTAATTTTGATGTATACCAACTTTGCCAAAATAAACTCAATACTTATATCTGAATCCAAGTTTTAATAAAAGTGAACCAAATAGTCAGAAAACACTCATAAACAATCATCTTTTATCTTACACATATGATCTCAATTGCACCTTTGAAAAATACACAGGTTAGTACTGAAGTTAAACACTTTTTCAAGAACATTAGTTGACAGATTTTTCAAGATAACTTTATTTGAAGCACATTATATTTTTCCTGAGTAATTTAAGTTGATCAACACCTTTTTACATAGGGCACAACAAGTCTTAGTTGAAGTGACCCAGTTACTCAGTGTGATAACTGGCATTGTCTCTCACTTTGAGAGCAGAGTTAGCAATATGAGTGTCTTTTTACATGAGAAAACACCTTTATCAGAGGTCAGACTCCCCAGCTACTCAACACAAATAAGCTATTGCTCTGTCAGGTTTTGTTTCACTAAATTATTATCAGAGATAACTGTGGCACCTCATGACATGAGTTACTTTATTTCATTGATAAAGAACTCAGTTTCTCAGTGACCGAGTCATTGCTTTGAATTCATAAATTTTTTATTTATTTATTTAGTCAACTTTTTCAAGTTAATGCTTAACCACAACACTCACTCTATGTATCTCTACCAAAGTAGCTTAGATTTCAAATTTTCAGATATCAGATGAGAGACTTTAAGGATTACATGACACAAGAGGTTAAAGTTTATTAAACCTTCTCAACAGATATTTTCAATTCATTTAATTACAAAGCTGAGAATACATTAATCTTATATCAGTCTGATTCAGTGATAATTCTTAAACCCATATGAGAGGAGTTTCTACCAAAATCTCAGACTGAATTGCATGACATGCAGCTTAAGTTCCTCAGATCAGAAAATTAAGTTTAGCTGACTAACAAATCAATAGTAGAGTCAATTCAGTCACACCAGCTGAGAAGAATGTGAAGGGTGAGTATAGGCTGGTGCAAGAGTAAATCAGCAATAGAGAAGAGCATCAGAAGAGATTTTTATCATCAGACAGTAGCTGAGTCTGGAATACAGACTGATCAGCTATTTTAGAGATACCAGCAGAGAATACAGTTGAATAGCGCATAGTCAAGAGAATGAATCAGGTAACTTAAACAAAAGGAGTTCATGAGGTAAAGAAGATATGAAATAGGAATGCTCCCCCTGTCTAAGTGCAGTGAATTTCTTTTTAGATTTTTCAAAAATGTATGATATGCACTATCCTACATATGCAGTATGCAACAATTCTAACACGGAGAGCATGATGATCAATCAACAACACTATATGATATGCAATACATGATGTGCAATGAATCATTTCTTTTCGAATTTTATTTTCTTCAAATTTATGATATGCAATACACTGCTCTATATGAGAACTAGACCCATGGTACTAGGCGGAGGACTCGGTCCAAGGACCACCTCACACATGGCAGTAGCATCCAGACATACTCTATATGCCCTTCAGCACTGTTCCATTTAATATATCATGATAGTCATGCAAATGACATATGCAGTGCAAAGCAATCTCATTTGTTTAGTACAAACAACAGCATGAGAAGAACATCAAAAATCAACCAAGCAAAACAACAATTTCAGAGAATGAAATTGAAACAGATTTCAGAACTGACCTGAATTGAGTCCTGGGGTTTTCTTTTTGAGTGCCTTGGTTAACCCCTTTTATTTCTCCCTCCAAGGCACACCTGCAAAGTATTTGATCATCTTGATCCTACAGGGACCCAAACAACTTTGGGTCCTGCGTTAGCCCTGACAGGTTTTCTAAACATTTTCATAGCAACATTATCATCAAATTTCATCAGTGAACAGTCATCCATAGAATGTCCAAATTTTTCACAGTATCTACATGAAATGGCTGGTGTTTGATTCTTATGATGCATATTAACAGCAGGGTGATGTTTATAAACATGTTCATAAGATTTTCTGTTATATGCATGAGCAGTTTGATGCTGGTTCTTAACCATCCAACATTCAGCAGATTTATGGCCTGGCTTTCCACAGTTATAGCATGAAATTTTCACAAAAGGTTTTACAAGGAATTTGACAAAATGGGGTTTAACATAGTTCTTTTGAGCATACCAACAGTCCTTGACTGTATGCCCATTTTTTCCACAGTGAGAGCAAGCAAAAGAATTCTTCTATGAAAATCATTTTTACCCCAAGTAGATCTAAACCAGCACTCAGCAGCCTTGTGCCCAGGCTTATTGCAGTTGAAGCACACAATGTGCTGACTAGAATTGTGTTTAGATCCATATGGATCATGAAAGTGCATGGAAGACCTGGCTTGTAGTTTGTTGTCTTCTTTCATGATAAAACAATCATTCATGAGATGACCATGTTTCCCACAATAATAACATGAGGCATCAGGCTTCCTAGCAACATGGTTTCTATCAAAAGAGTTTCTAGAATGTAAAGTTCTACTAGCATGCTCATCCTTTAACATCAATCCACAATCCTCCATTTTGTGACCTCCTTTCCCACAATAATAACATGAACCCTTTTTAATGTGAGTGTGTGAGAGATCATGTGAATTGTGTGTAGCCTTCTTTATAGTAACAGGAGTGTCTTTATCCTTTTTCTGTGAAGTTTCACCCTTTTTCAGTTTTTAATTTTGTTCCACAGTTTTGGGTTTCACAGTGGATTTTTGTGCAGTGAATTTGAAGACAGAGGAGCAGAGGTTGTGTTCTGATTGATGGCTTTGACAAAAACAGTAGATGTTTCATTCCCATTACTCCTTTTATTTGTTGGACTATAGCCCAGTCCCTTTCTCTCAAAGTTATCACTCTTTCCAAGAAGCTTATTCAGATTATCCTTACCTTTGACAAATTTTGATAGAGAATTTTTCAAATCTTTAATCTCAAAATTCAAATCAGCAATTTTAGCTTCATATTTGGACAGATCTGTTTCACAGGAAATGACTTGTTGATGCAAGGCATCATTCAGACTCTTGAGTTTTTCAACTTCTTGTTTTAGTTTTGTTTCATTGTCAGCTTCAGATAGGGACTTATAAAGATCATCAACTTCTTGTTGAAGGGATGTGATAGTAAGCTCACATCCAGCTATTTTCTGTTCACTGCAACTGACATTTCCATTTAACATTAAGTTGATGGCTTTTAGACTCTCAATTTCTTGTTCATCATTCATCAACCTATCAGAATTATCCACACTCACACACTTGTCTTTTTCCATTGTCATTAGCCTATCTGTCAGCTGGGTGTTTAGATGTTTCAACTCATTGATTTCCTCTTCCAGTTTACTGTTCTGCTCTAGGAGATCGGCATCAAGCACCCATTCATCTGAGAGAGACTGACATTCATGAAACATTTCCTGTTATTTTTCAGAATCTTTCTGTAATTCTATGTTTACAGATTTTATGGCACTAAGCTTTTCAATCAGCAATTTGTTCTCCTGTCTAAGTTTCTCTGATTTTTCATCATTTTTATTGGAGAACTCTTTAAGAGAATCATTTTCAGATTTCAGCTTGTTTAGTTTAGACTTAACACATTCAATTTCTTTCAGCAAATCCTTGCTCTGAACAGAATCATGACTAGCTAGACTAATCTTCTTTTCAAGTTCAGAGATTTCTTTCACATGATCTTGATTCTCAGTTTTCAATAAAGAAATTTGTTTCTTCAACATTAGAAGATCAGACATATAGGGATCATGAATATTTTTCAATTCAACACAATTTCTGCAAGGAGAACTTGAACTATCTAAACCAGTACTCTTCTTCAATTTTTTATACTGTTTTCTTAACAGTTCATGAGATTCAAATAATTCAGCATATGCATTCCCCCAATCTTCTAGAGAAAAATTCTCGAAGAGATTTACCTCACCATCATCATCTTTAGTCTGACTGCTGTCTTGATTGCTGCCAATTGGATTACTTCTGTTAGCCATCATGCAGTTGTCCTCGTTTACCCTGTGAAATTGCTTCAGCCTATCCAGGATGTCCTTTGCTGAGCTGCAATTATGAAGACAAGACCATAAGGCTCTGTCAGTAGCTGCTTTCAACAGGTTAAAGGCTTTCTGATTTTCTCCATCCTTTGATCTGTGTCTGTCGGTCCATTTGGACACTTTCGTTGGTAAGGTGTGAGGACCTTGTGAAATTAATTTCCAAAAATCAGGATTAGCAGAATTTACATAAGCATGTAAAGCAGTGTACCACTGACTGAAACCAGAACCAGTAAAGACGGGTGGTAAAGCCATTGAAAAATAAATAGCGAGTAAGTTCAAGGCAACATGAACAATTATGCACTAAAAACAAATTAGCACCTAAGACAGCAAGATCGAATCTGCAGGTCGCTGGACCTTGTATGCAGACACCGCTCTGATACCAATTGTTAGCTAGGTGCGATTGATAAACACAGATCCAGAGGAGGGGGTGAATGGATCTTTCAAGGAAATCTACCCAATTTAAAATTCGCATGAGATGATAACAACTAGATCAGTGGACAATTGATCAAACAAGATATGCAAACTCAATTAAACTCTAGGATATAGATAATCAATTAAATCACGGTCCTAGCATGCATCTAGCGGAAGCAGTCAATCAAACAAACCACTGCACGATGATTTTAGGTGGTTCGGTCACCAAGACCTACGTCCACCCCTCACTCCCGACCGGAGTGAGGCTTCCACTAGTAACACTAGCACAGCAGACTCAATCTGCAACAAATGCTGCCACACAGCTTGACCATGGGAACAACCTCCCCTCTTCCTCCCAACCGGAGGGACACCCCAAGTGACTCCCAGCCACTTAGAAACCAGAGACACACGGTCTCTCTTCCTCCAGACCCGGAGGGAACCCCTGGACTTGCTACCCACAAGCCCAGAACCGGAGGACCAAACCTCCCTTCCTCCAAACCGGAGGGGAACCTAGAGACCCAAGTCTCTCTTCTTCTGAACCTCAGAGGGAAACACAAGTGACATTAAGTCACCTACAAACCAGAGGTCTCGGACCTCTCTTCCTCCCAACCGGAGGGACCCCTGGACTTGAACCCTACAAGCCCAGAACCGGAGGACGAGCCTCCCTTCCTCTAACCAGAGGGGACACACAAGTAGCACCCAGCTACTTGCAACCGGAGATAGCAATCTCCCTTCTCCTGAACCAACAGGAGGGACCCGATCCCCAACAGGGCAATCGGAAGAACAACAAGTGAATATTCAAAGGAAAAATAAAACCAGCAATAGAAAGCTGAAAATATAAAATCAAATGTGGCTCTCGCAGGAGCTGGCTGGCCTGGATTTGATCCACGGTCCAGCAGGAACTTCTTTTACTGCTTCTCTCTTTCTCCCAGCACGAACTCTCTTTTCTTCTTCTTCTTCTTCTTATTGCTTCTGCCTTCTCCTTCTTCTCACTCTCTGTATCTCACTGTCTCTCTTTCTTTTTCTTCTTCTGCTCTCTCGATCTAGCTCTCAGCATTCTCTATCTCTTCTTTCTCTTCTGCACATCTTCTCTTAGCTCTGACTGCTTCTACTTCAGTCACTCTCTACACTCGCTACACTCGCTACACATATATATAGCAGCAGCAGATTAGGGCGGCGTGTGCTCTCCACGATTCCCGCCCAAATGCTTCAGTCCACGTGGAGGCTCCTCTGCATCTCGGATCACGTGCCAGATGCTAGCCTCGTATCACGTGCCCACTCTGCATAGGCTCCACGAACAGTAGAATAGAGCAAACTGGTTCGGATTTGATCCTGAACCCATAATCCTTCTTCTTCTTCTTTTTCTTCTTCTCCTGCAAAGAGATTAAGAACATTAATACTCAGGGTTTTCTATATATATATATATTTACCTGAACTAAGTTGGTTGACACTCAAGCTAAAGCTGCACGAGGTGTGTAGGAACAACAAAAGGTGCACTATACTGAGAACGACACGAGGTACATAAGATGACTACAGCACAAGATAAAGAGAGAACGACACGAGGTAAAGAAGGAAATAACACGGAGTAAAATGGTAGAAAAACACACGATCAGAGGAACCTTGGACGAAGATAGAAAGAAGCAACACGAAGACACAAATATAACACTAAGACACAAACACAGAAATAACATGAAGACTCAAACACAAGAATAACACGAAGACATAAAAACAACACGAAGACATAAAAATAACGTGTAGACATAAAAACAACACGAAGACATAAAAACAACACGTAGACACAAATACGGAAATATCATGAAGACTCAAACACAAAAATAACACGAAGATATAAAAATAACACGAAGACATAAAAATAACACGAAGACACAAAGACAAAAGATAACACGAAGAACACAGAAAAATGACTCGAACACGAGGACGACATGGGCTGAAAACAACTTGAAGATGAAAACAGAAACCGACACGAAGTGTAATCACAAAGCAAGAAAGACACGGGGTCTTGGAAGAAACAACACGAATACAGAAGACTCGAAGACATAGGGGTGACACAGATGGAGCGACACGAGGTGGCATAGAAAGCAGCACGAGGTGCTGCAGTGTTCAGCACGCGATGGAACAAATAACGACACGAAGACAACTGGAATGATGCGTGTAACAGTTCGTTGTACATACTTCCAATGTACAGACTTTGAAATAAAGAGTGTACAGACTTGAGAGATCAAGGCCACGATGTATAGATTTTGCCCAAGGAAACGAATGTGTAGACTTTGGCTTGGGACGAAGGTAAAGATGAGGCTGTATAGACTTGGCCAGAACGTAGGGAAAAGCACCAGTGTGCAGACATGAACATCCAGCAGTGTATAGCCTTCGTGAACAAGATGCTATGCTGACTGATGTATAGACTTGATGAACTACAACATGAACATATCAGCAGAGAAGCAATGCACATAACAGAAATCAAGCACAAACCAATTTATCACAGCATGACTCAAGCATACACATGCATTCTTCACAATTCAGACATGGCACACTCATGCAATCTCCCACAGAATAGATCAGACATATTCAAGACAATGTGGTGACTCATTCATGTTGCTATCATTAAAACACCACATCATCAACAAAGCACTAGGGGCACAACAAAAACGGCGCCCCCTATACATATGCTTGTTAAAACGGCACCGCTTAAAGCGGCACACCCTTTCGATTGAGGGTTGAAACGGCGCGGCCTTCACGACGCGCAAACGGGTTAAAATGGCGCGCTCCGAGGCGCGCCATTTTAACAGATGCGAACCCCCCCCCCCTTATAAAAGGATTTCATCCTTTGTTTTTTCTTCTTCATCCTCATTTGATGTTTTCTTTCTCTCTCCTCCCTTTCTCCTCCTTCCACGGCGCCGAGTGAGTCTCTGGGTTTTTGAGAGAGAGGGTGAGTCGAGCTGCTGCTCTATTTGGGTTTCAAACACGTCCTTCGGGCCCCGGGAGGCTCCTCGTAGGACTTGTCCTCGGAGCTAGATCCCTCGGGTGTCCCATTTGGCCTTGGCTTAGCGCCTATGGCTATTTTTAGGGGCTGCTCCCTTAGTGGATGGCTTCCACTTTTCTTTTGGCAAATTCTCGAGCTGGGGAGACTCTGCCGAAATTTTGTCAGAAGTCTTGCTTTGATTTCTGACTTTGCTTGTTCTCTTCTGGACGCTGCCTTGCAGATAACATGGCATCCGGCCCTTCTTCCTCTACATCCCGGGTCGCTGTGACATGGGGGAATGTCCACTCCCTTGATCGGGGGTCGAGGCGGATAGCCGTGGTAGCTGAGTCTTCAGACTCGGAGACTGACACCGTTGACACCGGCCGCATGTTGATTATTGACGGTAATCATTTCAAGTATGAGCGAGGGGATGGCGTCAAACTGGACCACCCCAAGGACAAACACTTGATGGCATTCCTTGGGCGCTTCAACCTTGGCGGGAAGCGCGATATAATTCTTGTCCGTCGAGCTGAGGGAGCTTTATTGGCGGACAGAGACAGTCTGACCGAGTCAGTTACCCATGGCATGCCCATATATATCCCGGGCGAGCTCAGAAAATGGGGGGCTGTTCTTGGCATGCAGGAGTTATCTCCAGAGGCCGGGTTACTGAGAAGAGCACCGCAGTACACACCAGCCCACTGGAATGAGACTACCGGGCGCGTCGACAGGGAGAAGCCCGTATATGGTTTGTTCCTCGCCCCGCTTCATTGGGGGTACCGAGATGAGCCTTTCCTTTTGGACTGCTTGGCGGTCCGGTTCAAGCATCAGATCTCAGTGGGATAGTTCAGAGAACTCAAAGCCACCGATGCTCATACCTTCAGACCGGGAGCCGTTGAATTTACAGATTTTGTATTGCGACAGTACGCTCCCATCCTGGTACATGCTGGTGTCTATCAGAGTGTATATGCTTCCCGGTACAGGTATCCGATCTCCCGAGGTCTATGCTGCGGGATGATTGAAGTCTTCTGCCCGGAATATAACACTTTTTATACTGCAGAGGGTGAGACTTCACTGGACCTCTGGAGTCTTTCCCAGCTGAGTGGCTTGCCGATAGACGGGGAGCCGTACGAAGAAGTTTGTATCCCGCACTGGCTGAAAGACCAGACAAATGGCGAAGGAAAATATTTCACGGGCTTCGCTTACCGCTATTTGATGAAGGCATACCGCACCCTGCTGCGCCTGACGCTTGACTCACGGGAAGCGCGGAAGCCTGGCGAAAAGAGACGCGTGCGGATGGGCACGTGGCTTCAATACTTCTTCGATGGGGAGCAGCAATATGAGGACTTCCCCACGGTGGTTCCGACAGCAGTGAAGCGAAAGAAGCGGGCTCGACGCCAGATGACATACCCTGCTGCTTCAGGGAGAGGGCGGCAAGGGGGCCCGAATCCCACAAGAGTTGACGCAGTCACACACTGTGCTGCGTATCTGACATATTGGCTTTGCTCGTTCGCCCTCCCTCAGGGGGACAAGACGGTAATCAGGCCGGAGGCCATTTACCCTGCCTGTTTGATGGCTTGGGGGACAAAATTGTCCCTGTGCCCGGTGGCTCTATGCCTCACATATAAGATGCTGGGGGATTTGCACAAGTCACGCATCCCCAAAAATTCACGGACGGTTGGTCCCATCCACTTCTTCAACGCCTGGGTCTGCACCTTGTTCGCTGAAGCAGCTCCCCGGTCGATGCAGTCGGATCGTCCTTTGCCGCGGATGATCGAATTTGCTAGTGATGAGCCGTCTTCACTGGCGGATCAGCTTTTTACTATTCGGGGGAAGCTGACTACAGTTCCGACAGATTCCCCAGAAGTTCTGCATTTTTGGAGCTTGGCTGCTAGCTCCAGTCCTCTCGTCAACAGGATGCGGCAATGCCTATTGTTCGAGACAGAAGATTTCATTCACCAGCTCACCGGGACCAAGAGCACGAGGCCAATCTTGGAGCAAGAACTGGTTGATTGGGCACTGTCTATCCGCCCCAGTGTCCTTGTATTTAGAAAGAGCGGCTTACTGTGGCTGGATCCGTACTACCCCTTCCGCTTTGGCCGGAATTTCAGATACGACCAGCAGATTCCTTCTTCTTCAGCCCGGTTCAATCTCCCGAACAGACATCGGGCTGGTCAGATGACTACAGATGAAGCCTGCACATGGTGGGACTACTTCCATCGTCGGGAGGATGTATCCTTCAGGGTGCCAACCCCGGCTCGTCTGCCCCGAGTGACTTCGGACTTCATCAAGTGGTGGAATGCACGGACGGGCTTCTATTGGAACTTTCGGAAAGACTGTTGGCATGTTGCCGAACGTCGTTTCTTAGATTCCCAGCGGGAGCCTGATTTGGATGTTGATCCATCCTATTTGAAGAAATTGAAGTCCTGGTCCAACACCGAGGTGATGGCATATCTGGAGGCCAGGAAAGCTGTGAAGGGTAGGTCGTCCAAGACCGACCCGAAGATGCCAGAGATCCAGAAAGATGACTATGTCAAGACTCTCTGGGGACTGTGCCGAGTTAGCAGTGACCGGATCGCCCTCCAGACGATCCCCCTCCCGGTGGAGGAACCTCTGCCTGTAGTGGCGGGTTGGCGCCCAGAAGCTGACCGTTTTCATCCCTACCGGACCTTCATCAGGAGGGAAGATAGACGGGCTGACTTGTATTCCAGCACCCCTTGGATATTCGCCCTGCTTCATTCTCACGGGCTTTCAATTTCTGGTCCATTAGAAGCCATCCGGGACCATCAGCTCCTAGTATCTTTCAAGTATGTTGACGGCTGGGGTTTGGACCACTTGGGCCTATACCACCACTTATCCTCCAGTGGCCATGAAGATTTGGCGCAGCTGGCGAGAAAAGTGAGAAGATTGGTGACGTGTGCTGGCTTATTCACGAAGCGGCTTCTCGAGATAAGGCGCTTGTATTACTTTACTGGTCGCTCAGCCCCCGATATATAGGGCCGCCAGGTAATGCTTGTGTTTCCTTTCAACCTTAAAGGTGCTCCTTTCATAGTCAGTATGCATCTTTCTCACCTATGCACTTTTGCAGCTCACCTCTCTGTGGAGGCGACCAAACATTATAGGGAGTTAATATCTAAGGCGCAGAAACCTTCATATTTTAAGATTCCAAAGCCAGCCCCGACCACAACACCGCTGCCCCCTGGGGATTCGCGGAATCGAACCAGGTCCCAGGTCAGGGAGGCTATCAGCAAGGCCAAGAAGGCCAAGAGGGCGGACTCCCGCGCTACCCGGGCGCGCCGGAGGAAGGCCGCTGAAGAGGAGCCCATAGTCACCCCTTCTCGGGTTCCATCATTCTCCTAGTTTGAGGCTGCTTCGATGCAAGGGCCTGAGGGCGAAGGTAACTTCTTGTTCTTGTATGGCTTGTTTGCTTATTTCTGCCACCTTGGCTGATCATCCTTCCTTTTATTAGCTGCTGGTACTACCTCCGCCATTGTCGGGTTGGAGGCGGTGACCGGAGCTGCGGTTGAGGAGAGAGAGGAGGAAGCCCCCTCAGCCTCTGTTGAGGGTGACTTGCCTTCACCGACACCCCATCAGGAGATGGAAGGTAACTTACAGCTTGCCTATGGAGCTCGGCGTTACATCGTGCTTTCAGTCGGGCCTTGACTGTTTATTGTCTTCTATCTCCAGTCGATGTTCGACCAATGATGCTCCCCGAGGTCGGTGCCATGGCAGGAGCTGCTACTGGAGAGCAGGTGTTTCCAAGGGACAAGTCCCAAGATATTCAGCCAACTGGTGTTCCTGAGGCAGAGACCGCCGAGGAGGTTCCGGCTAAGGGGCCTCCTCCTAGTAGCATGGTTCCCGCTCCGATACTGGAGATTCAAGAACAGGCGGAAGAGTCCTCCTCCTCCGAGCGAGTTGATTATGGTGGCGGCTCCGGGGATGACGAGGGGTTCCCATCGGTTGACACCGAGGCTGAGGATGCTGGGGCCTCTTCAGCATATGAAAGTGACCTTCTAACATTTAGCCCTCCGAGACTACTGGGAGTCGAGCCTCGGGCCATCATACCCGACCGCAGGAGGAGGACCAGAACCTTCAGAGGCCACTTTTGGAGGCCTGAATATAGTGCCGGTCGAGGTAGGAAATGTTCCGACTCCCGCCCGCAGCACTTCTTTTTATTTCCAAGCCAGCTGGCTGACATACATATATGTGATGCAGGCTGAGGTGGTACCGCCAGCTGTGATGGTTCGCATACCCCTTTCTGACTTGGACATGAGCCAATCAGCCTTTCCACATGTTGTGCGGCCCATCGCCCTACGGCTTCCACGGACCTATGCTGCTGCAGCGGCCTCGGAGGAGCCCGACGCAACTGTTGGAGTCGGCGACCTGACCGAGGTTGCGGGGACTCAAGCCTTGGTTGCCGGCGAAGAATTATTGCTGAAGCCAAGTGGTCCCCCGGAAATAGAAGCGGGAGAAGTCATTACAGAGGAGGCCGATGCTACTAAAGCCTTGTCTGTCATAAAAAGCTCCCCTCCTTTAGCGGCCGGTGAGACTGTTCAGGAGGAGCGAGCGCCCTCAACTGCTGAGACGGCTGTCATAACCTCATCTCAAAGGACGGGCAAGGAAGTCACCAACGTGGAGAGACCTTCAGCTGTTGCAGCTGCAATTGTCAGGCCGGGCGTCGGCGCTGTGCAGACCATGCCGTCGACATCCCTCAGGGTGGCCGATGACATCTGGGCCGAGATAGACAGCAAAGTGGACTTTCAGCTCCCTGAGACTTCGCCACTAGGCTTACAATTCTCCAGTGACATGGTGTGGCAGCCTCTGGACAATCTCCAGCGAGCCATGTCAGCTTCCCCGGGTCTAACTTATGTGCAGCGGAGAGGCCTGATAGACCACCTCTCCCGGTCACTATTAGCATTTGGCTGCCCAATGGATGATTGGACTCCGCGGGTTATAATGCTGTTAAAGCACGCCAACAGGCGGGATTTCCTCAGCCGAGAGGTATCTGATCAGCTAACGGCTGTGAACCTGGAGAGTGCAGATTGCCGCGCCGCTACTACTTCATTGAGGGCGACCGTGGATCAATTGAGAAATGTTGCTGGCAATATCTCAGAACGTCGGTTGCTCCTCACGGCGCGGATGGAAGAGTTGCGCGCGGAACTTGCTAAGGTTGAAGCCGAGCTGCAAGAAGGCGAGTGCCTAGAGGTCCAGACAACGGAAGAAGCTGATCTGGCCGAAGGATGACTTGTCTCACTAGATGAGAGGTTATCGCAGCTGACAGCCACCGAGACTCATTTGCAGGAGTTGACCCAATACCCCTCACTAGGCCTCTTGGAGTTGGTAGATATTTTCCGGCGCCCTTTGCCGTAGCTTTGCTTTGCCCTGGTTTTTGCCTAGAGCTCTGCTTCTTTTTGCCTTCGGAGCTTATGTACCCCTAGGGAATGCCCCGGGCACAAATGTATTCTGACAGCTCATATTAATCAAACATCTTTGTTTGTCGCATCAATCATGACTTCTTTCCCTCTTTTCTTCTCTTTCTTCTTCTGGCCGATCATCCGAACCTGGGGATACGCGCCGACGGTGCAGGAGAGCGCTCACGCCTTCAGCGAAGGGGTGAGGTGTTCGCTCCACCGCGGCACAGCCGTTCCCGGAGCAGGATTTTTGGCCAGGGCGGGACACGGGTAGCATAGGCGGATGTGCCTTATGAACTTCGCCAATGATGACGAAAAGTGTGTTATAACCATCGACATGGGTTAAATGTCGATGCAATGATACTTTGTTTATTAACGAGGGTGGAAGGCCCAGGTTAGGGGGGTAGTTGACCAGGCTCGTCGATGGTGACAAGGGTCGAAAGGGTAGCGACCGATCTTGCCGATGGTGACAAGGGTCAAAAAGGGTAGCGATCGATCTTGTCGATGGTGACAAGGGTCGAAAAGGGTAGCGACTGATCTTACCGATGGTGACAAGGGTCGAGAAGGGTAGCGACCGATCTTGCCGATGGTGACAAGGGTCGAAAAGGG
This sequence comes from Amorphophallus konjac, assembly GCA_022559845.1. Taxonomy (NCBI): domain Eukaryota; kingdom Viridiplantae; phylum Streptophyta; class Magnoliopsida; order Alismatales; family Araceae; genus Amorphophallus; species Amorphophallus konjac. The sequence goes on from CM040117.1 coordinate 227,239,334, forward strand.
TAGCGACCGATCTTGCCGATGGTGACAAAGGTTGAAAAGGGTAGCGACCGATCATGCCGATGGTGACAAGGGTCGAAAAGGGTAGCGACCGATCTTGTCGATGGTGACAAGGGTCGAGAAGGGTAGCGACCGATCTTGTAGCAACCCTGAAAAAAAATATAAAGATTTTGAAAATGGATCAAATTAAAATAAAAGATAAGTAAATAGATGATAAAAGCCTAAACGCATAAGAATAAGCCAGAAGGAAAATAACGCCTTGGATCAAGGCGCTACTTCAAGAAGAAACGCCCTTATACAAGGCGCTCATTTATGAAAGGACGCCAACATGTGAGGTCGTCAATTCTTAACGGCCAAAATAATAAAAAATGGCAAGTAAATGTAACGCCCTCCACCTGGGCGCGTTTTATACAAGAAACGACGCTTGACAAGGCGTCAATTTAAATTAACGCCCTCACTTATGACGTTAATTCAGTTTGAGTTTCGTTCGACCCAGGAGTCTATCCAGAGCAAGTTCTGGATAACTATATCGAAGATGGAAAATAGTAAGGACTCTATTATGAAATATAACTCCCAATAGAACTCTAACCCTATGAGGATTCCCAAAATCCTATAAGTAACCCTCTCTGTCGAACCCTAACGAGCTGTTGGCCGAAGGAAGCTCTGCCGCTGCTGTGCGTGAAGAACAGGTTTATGTTCTTCTTCCTTCCTTTGCTTTTGCCTCTGGTTGTTTGAGGAAGGAACGTTAATATTCTTTTTTTTCTTCTCCCTCATCTTCCTTCGCAGGTAGCATACAAACAACTCGTTGAAGAACGTGGTTCTTCATCAACATCGTTCTTCTTCTTCTGCTTTCAGTTGAGTATTATGAAGAAAACTCATGTTTCTTCGTCATCTTTTGCTATAGGTTGAACACCCTGTGTGCTGAAGAACGAGGGGTTCTTCATCAACGTCCTCTGCGTCCACAAAAGAAGACATCTTCCTAAGCTCACCTGTTGTCGAGAAGCTCATATTACTTGGCTATTTAGAACGTCTGAAGGCTCTGTTACGAACAGAGCATCGTTTTCTTCTCCAAACCTTCATCCGTTCATCAGTTAAATCTTCATAAGGTAGGTTTTCTCAGGAACGTAGCCCGAACTAGCATAAGATCCTTAAATAAATATCATCAGTCATCCATGCATATAGTTTTATTGCGATTTCAAAAGTTTTCTCTAAAAATTCAAAGAAACGCCCTTGACCAGGGCGCTAATTTAAAGAAGCGACCCACACTAGGGCGCTAATTATTATTTTGACGCCCTACCCAGAAGTCGTCAATTGCATGTAAATAATAAATAGTCACGTTTAAAATTTAATATCTATGTAACCATGAATCTAATATATTGCATGAGTACACCTGTGAAATCCTGCTATTTTTCTTGTCATGATCATGTACCATTTTTCCTGAAATTTTATTATCTGAAAATTGGTAAATTCTTGAATTCACGACCTTGTCAAGGTCGCCTCTTATTTAACTGACGCCCCAGAACATGGCGCTAATTGAAAAGTAACGCCCCTGTCCAGGGCGCGTTTTTGTTAAAATTCCATATTAACTAAATTCTACAAAATAGAAATACAGAATGGACGACTGCTGTATAAGTCGTCAAATTGTAAATAAACGCCCCTGTAAAATGCGTTAATTTGATAAGTAATGACTTAGATTAAGTCGCTATTTTCCTGTGATACTATTTTACACTGTTACTGTTAGCCGAAGGTTTCATATGTATATTGATAAATATATATATAAATATATCTATATATATCGGCACTATATTCCAGTCCGTGAATATAGTCCCACGTTTCATGATGTTTTAACGTTACCCCCTTAACTCTCAGTGACATACAAGCTCTCCATTGGACATTCTGTTCCTTTGGACTAGCGAGTTAGTCATAGAGACCTCTGTAAGACTCCTCGAGCCTTGGATTCCCTCAAGGCCGACTGAGCTGGTTGTACCCTAAAAACCCATTACACAATCTTTACCATGTCACTCTATAGAAACATGGTATACCGGCCCTCATGTTATGCAAAGTGTGTATCATGAGAATTCTCTTAATGGGATGAGGTTATCATGCCATTTGATGCTGTTCTTGTAAACCCCAATTCTATATTAAACTTGATGTTCTTGTGGACCTCAATTCTATATTAAGAATGAGGACGTCTTGCCATTGATGTGCTGTTCATGTGGACCTCAATTCTATATAAAGAATGTCCATACTTGTTTGTCATGGTACCCAAGTTAGGGAACCAATTCCACCTAGTTTTATCGATAATCATGATTGTACCGTTATTATCGCCATTCTATGTCAAGTGTCATATTTTTGGACTCTACTCTATCCAAGTTTATCCTACATGTCTACAAGCTTTATTCTTGAAATTCCATATTGGCTATACACAAAAGTGGATGTTAAAATACATGATTAATGCCTGCGCATATAGGGTCCGATCTGGTCCTGGGAGGAGCACCCGAAAGTACTTGTGCCCATGGGAGTTGATTGATCACGGTATTGGCATTATACCGAAGTGCATGACTAGCTTGATTGAACATTCCACAAATCTTGTACTTGTACTTGACTTGATATTACATGACTTGCGTGGCCCGAAAAAGGGTAATTTCATACTTACGTGCTTGAAACGTGATAGCCAAATTCTAACATGACATGATGAATACACTTGCTTGAATATCTTGATATCTTTTGATATAAGTTCTTGAAAGTTCATGACTAGTCTTCTCGCTATCTTATTGTTATACACTCTCTCTAGCTTGTCGTTTTATGCGAGCATGCATAGCTATAGTGCATTCATGAAAGATGTAATCACTTAAACCCCTTGCTAGTTCTTGAGATATAATTTCCTACTGAGCGTTCGCTCACTCAGTGTTTCCATACTTTTCAGGTAAGTCCGATGACGAGACCCAAACAGACGGGGAAAGTCAAGAGTGAAAGAGATAGAGCTTCTTCCGTGTTATCTAGTCTTTTCATATTTTCTTGAGTCAACCTTGTATTTTTCCTTTATTTTAGTTAGTACTTCAAGGGTTTGTAATAGACATATTCTTATGAAGGAATAAAGGATTGGGTTATCTTTACTTTTGCGCTTCTCTGTCTTTGTGTCGAATACACTACTACTCTGATTGACATGATTGATATAAACTCATCGCGCATCTCCGGGTATCTTCTGCGCTCGGGGCGTGACAGTTTTTGTGGTATCAGAGCCTAGGGTATTCAATTCCTAGGAAAACCCAAGTCCAAGGATAGGTTTAACCTTTAACCGGTGAGATTAGGTAGAACCAAGGGTTAAAGTTAACATAAAAATGCTAGCTTCTAAATGAAATCACGTATTAATCTAGTTATTGTAATTGTAGGACGATGGCTGCCGAACGTGCCCAGTGGCGCAACATGCAGCGTACACTCCAAGGCATGACCCAGGTACTGCAACATGTAGCACAGGGAGGTGCACAACGAGACGGAAGTCTCCACCAAGTCTTCAAGAACATTAACCCTCCCAAATTCATGGGTTCTACTGATCCGGACGACGCAGAGCGCTGGATCAGGGAGACGGAGCGTATATTCTATGTTATGCAATGCACGGATCAAGATAAAGTCTTATTAGCTACCTTTCAGTTGGAAAGGGATGCCCGATGCTGGTGGGAATCAATAGAAGCTACTTTAAATCAAGACCAAGTTACTTGGGAAGAATTCGTTGAACATTTCAACGCTAAATATTTTTCGGACCGAGTCCAGGAGAAGAAAGCCGCAGAATTCGCTGCACTGAAGCAACGATCTTTGTCGGTGGCTGAATACGAGGCCCAATTTTCTAGATTATCTCGGTATGCTAAGCACTTAGTTAGCACCGAGAAGATGAAAGCTAGGAGGTTCCTAAATGGGCTCCGGCCCCAATATATTACCCAACTGGCGCCGATGGATATTCAAGTCTATTCGGAGATAGTACGTTGAGCCCAGCTTCTAGAAGATGCCACGGAACTATCAGATAGAATCCGTGGGAAGGACAAGAAAGAACAAGTTACAAGTTCGGGTTCCTTTAAACCCAACTTCAAGAAGAGGCCTAGCAATGGAGGTACTTCCTCACAAGATCAGAAGTTTAAGAAGACCAAGCCCTTCTCCATCACCACTACCCCATCAAATATAGTGTGCAAGCATTGTGACAAGGCGGGCCATAGAGCAGAAGAATGCTGGAGGAAACTAAGAGCATGTCTCCGCTGTGGGAGTCGCGATCATCAAATTCCCGATTGCCCATTACTTAATGATCAAGCCGGGGACGGGAAGCGCCCAGTAACCAAGAATGCTCGTCTTCACGCAATTAAGGAGACCGAACAAGAAGAAGAAGGCGGACTAGTAGAAGGTACATTGAAAGTTTGTTCCAAGTCTGCATATGTCTTAATTGATACTGGTGCTTCACATTCAATTGTTTCCAAGAAGTTCGCTGATCCGTTACCCCTAGAACCGGAATGGATAAAATTAGTCTTGTCTACTCCTCTAGGAAACGAGACTGATATTACACACCATTACCAGAACTGTGAAGTATTGGTTCATGGTAAGAATCTCCCTATTGATCTTATATGTTTAGATCTAAAGGAGTATGATGTCATACTAGGAGCGGATTGGTTATCTAAATATCAGGTAACGGTCGATTGCCGCAATAGCAAGGTTACTTTCGAGGAATTTCCAGAATTGATCTTTACTAGCCCCAAGAGGCGAAGTAAACCCCCTCTTATTTCGGCTCTCCGAGCTAGCAAGCTCATCAGGAAAGGATGTGTATCTTTCCTTGCATTCGTCACGATTAAGGAGGCTAAGAAAACTAAGATAGAAGATATCCCGGTGGTACAAGAATTTCCGGACGTATTTCCGGAAGATTTGCCTGGATTACCCCCACAAAGAGAAGTGGCCTTCACCATCGATTTAGTTCCTGGTGCGGGTCCAGTTTCTAAGGCACCTTATAGAATGTCCCCTGCTGAACTCAAGGAGTTAAAGGAGCAATTAATGGAACTTCTCAAGAAGGGATTTATTAGACCAAGCACTTCCCCGTGGGGAGCGCCTGTATTATTTGTAAAGAAGAAAGATGGATCCATGAGGTTATGCATCGACTATCGACAGTTGAATCATCTCACTATCAAGAACAAATATCCACTGCCGAGAATCGATGAGTTGTTTGATCAAATTTCAGGATCCAAGTACTTTTCCAAAATTGATCTCAGGTTAGGTTATCACCAACTAAGGATCAAGGATGATGACATTCATAAGACTGCATTCAGAAGCAGGTATGGCCATTATGAATTTGTTGTTATGCCTTTCGGACTAACGAATGCCCCTGCTGCCTTTATGCAGTTAGTGAATAGTATATTCAGGCCTTATTTGGATCAATTCGTGGTGGTATTTATTGATGATATATTGATTTATTCTGAGACCAAGGAAGAGCATGAGGAGCATTTAAGGATTGCATTACAAATATTGAGGGTAAACTAATTATATGCAAAACTCAGCAAGTGTGAATTCTGGCTTGAGGAAGTGACTTTTCTCGGACATGTTATATCAAAGGATGGCTTATCAGTAGATCCATCAAAAGTTGAAGCTGTAAGAAATTGGAAAAGATCGACCAATGCTAGCGAGATCCGAAGTTTCTTAGGTCTTGCCGGTTATTACAGGCGATTCATCAAAGATTTCTCTAAGATCGCCGTACCACTTACAAGGTTAACTCGCAAGGAGATCCGTTACGAATGGAGTGAGGAATGTGAAAGAAGCTTCCAAACTCTCAAGGATCATCTTACTACAGCTCTTGTCTTAGCATTACCAATGGAAGGAGAGAAATTCGAGGTATACACTGATGCTTCTGGCATTGGCCTCGGATGTGTTCTAATGCAACAAGGAAAGGTTATAGCTTACTCTTCTCGTCAATTAAAGAAGCATGAAGAGAACTACCCAGTCCATGACTTAGAATTGGCCGCGGTGATATTTACACTCAAAATATGGAGACATTATCTTTATGGAGTACAGTTTACTGTATACTCTGATCACAAGAGTCTCAAGTATCTCTTTTCACAAAAGGAACTAAATATGAGGCAAAGGCGTTGGCTAGAATATCTCAAGGACTTCGACTTCAATATACAATATCATCCCGGAAAGGGTAACCATGTAGCAGATGCCCTTAGTCGAAAGCCGAGAGCACTGTTAGCCAATTGTATGATTCAAGAATGGAAGTTGCTGGAGCAATTCTCTAAGCTCAATATAAGCATGGACACGAACTTCAAATGTGTCACATTGTCTCATATAAGCATTCATCCAGACCTATTAACTGAAATACAAGCACTTCAGGATGATGACCCAATATTAGTGGAAATCAAGGGCAAACTAGAAGGACAATCTGATTTCCAATTAGCATCAGATATAAGGTTGTTATTCCAAAATAGAACTTGTATACCGGATTGTCCCGAGTTAAAGAAGAAGATCTTAGATGAAGCTCATAGATCAAGGTACACGATTCATCCAGGATCGACCAAAATGTACCAAGATGTGAAAAGAAATTTTCGGTGGCCCAACATGAAAAGGGAAATAGCAGACTATGTATCACGCTGTCTCACTTGCCAACAGGTCAAGGCGGAACACCAAAAGCTTGCTGGAAAACTACATCATCTAGATATCCCTAAATGGAAGTGGGAGGATATTGGTATGGATTTCATCATGGGTTTATCTAAATTAAAAGGAGGACATGATGGAATATGGGTTATTATTGACCGATTGACTAAATCGGCGCATTTCTTGCCAATAAAGAGTCGATGGTCAGTTGATGTTTTGGTTGCATTATACATCAAGGAAATAGTCAGATTACATGGTATTTCTGTCTCAATCGTGTCTGACAGAGATCCCCGTTTTACTTCTCATTTTTGGAAGGGACTACAACATTCGTTGGGAACAAGGCTTAACTTTAGTACAGTTTTTCATCCTCAAACGGATGGTCAGACCGAGAGAACTAATCAGGTCATTGAAGATATGCTTAGGGCATGCATCATTGATTTTGGTGGAAGCTGGCATGATCACTTGCCTCTGGTTGAATTCGCATACAATAATAGCTACCAGGCAAGTATACAAATGGCACCTTTCGAAGCCTTATACGGAAGGAGTTGCCGATCACCCTTATGCAGTGACGAAGTTAGAGAAAAATAACTATTAGGACCAGACATGGTAAGGGATACCACTGAGAAAATACAATTGATTAGAGAAAGACTGCAAGTTGCTCAGTCTAGGCAAAAGGCTTATGCTGATACAAGAAGGAGAGATCTTGAATTCCAAGTTGGAGATCATGTATTTCTCAAGATATCGCCTGGACGTGGCATACGGAGATTTGGTGTCAAGGGCAAGCTTACACCAAGATTCATCGGACCCTTCGAGATACTGGAAAGAGTTGGCGAGGTTGCTTATCACATCGCATTGTCTCCTCAATTGTCCGATGTTCATAATGTGTTCCACATATCTATGTTGAAGAAGTATGTACACGATCCATCACATATTATTGAACATGGAGACTTGATTATCCAGAAGGATATCACATATGAACAGAAGCCCGTAAAGATACTAGATCGTGAAGTACGTACTCTAAGGAATAAGGTTATTCCCATGCTAAAAGTACAATGGAATAAGAGTTCCGATCATGAAGCCACATGGGAGACCGAGGAATTCATGAGGAAGCAATTTCCAGAATTATTTTAAGGTATATACCCTACACTCTCCACATATATATACTATGGAATTTGGGGACCAAATTCTTTTAAGTGGGGGAGGGTGTAGCAACCCTGGAAAAAAAAATATAAAGATTTTGAAAATGGATCAAATTAAAATAAAAGATAAGTAAATAGATGATGAAAGCCTAAACGCATAAGAATAAGCCAGAAGGAAAATAACGCCTTGGATCAAGGCGCTACTTCAAGAAGAAACGCCCTTATACAAGGCGCTCATTTATGAAAGGACGCCAACATGTGAGGTCGTCAATTCTTAACGGCCAAAATAATAAAAAAGGGCAAGTAAATGTAACGCCCTCCACCTGGGCGCGTTTTATACAAGAAACGACGCTTGACAAGGCGTCAATTTAAATTAACGCCCTCACTTAGAACGTTAATTCAGTTTGAGTTTCGTTCGACCCAGGAGTCTATCCAGAGCAAGTTCTGGATAACTATATCGAAGATGGAAAATAGTAAGGACTCTATCATGGAAATATAACTCCCAATAGAACTCTAACCCTATGAGGATTCCCAAAATCCTATAAGTAACCCTCTCTGTCAAACCCTAACGAGCTGTTGGCCGAAGGAAGCTCTGCCGCTGCTGTGCGTGAAGAACAGGTTTATGTTCTTCTTCCTTCCTTTGCTTTTGCCTCTGGTTGTTTGAGGAAGGAACGTTAATATTCTTTTTTTTCTTCTCCCTCATCTTCCTTCGCAGGTAGCATACAAACAACTCGTTGAAGAACGTGGTTCTTCATCAACATCGTTCTTCTTCTTCTGCTTTCAGTTGAGTATTATGAAGAAAACTCATGTTTCTTCGTCATCTTTTGCTATAGGTTGAACACCCTGTGTGCTGAAGAACGAGGGGTTCTTCATCAACGTCCTCTGCGTCCACAAAAGAAGACATCTTCCTAAGCTCACCTGTTGTCGAGAAGCTCATATTACTTGGCTATTTAGAACGTCTGAAGGCTCTGTTACGAACAGAGCATCGTTTTCTTCTCCAAACCTTCATCCGTTCATCAGTTAAATCTCCATAAGGTAGGTTTTCTCAGGAACGTAGCCCGAACTAGCATAAGATCCTTAAATAAATATCATCAGTCATCCATGCATATAGTTTTATTGCGATTTCAAAAGTTTTCTCTAAAAATTCAAAGAAACGCCCTTGACTAGGGCGCTAATTTAAAGAAGCGACCCACACTAGGGCGCTAATTATTATTTTGACGCCCTACCCAGAAGTCGTCAATTGCATGTAAATAATAAATAGCCACGTTTAAAATTTAATATCTATGTAACCATGAATCTAATATATTGCATGATTACACCTGTGAAATCCTGTTATTTTTCTTGTCATGATCATGTACCATTTTTCCTGAAATTTTATTATCTGAAAATTGGTAAATTCTTGAATTCACGACCTTGTCAAGGTCGCCTCTTATTTAACTGACGCCCCAGAACAGGGCGCTAATTGAAAAGTAACGCCCCTGTCCAGGGAGCGTTTTTGTTAAAATTCCATATTATCTAAATTCTGCAAAATAGAAATACAGAATGGACGACTGCTGTATAAGTCGTCAAATTGTAAATAAACGCCCCTGTAAAAGGCGTTAATTTGATAAGTAATGACTTAGATTAAGTCGCTATTTTCCTGTGATACTATTTTACACTGTTACTGTTAGCCGAAGGTTTCATATGTATATTGATAAATATATATATAAATATATCTATATATATATCGGCACTATATTCCAGTCCGTGAATATAGTCCCATGTTTCATGATGTTTTAACGTTACCCCCTTAACTCTCAGTGACATACAAGCTCTCCATTGGACATTCCGTTCTTTTGGACTAGCGAGTTAGTCATAGAGACCTCTGTAAGACTCCTCGAGCCTTGGATTCCCTCAAGGCCGACTGAGCTGGTTGTACCCTAAAAACCCATTACACAATCTTTACCATGTCACTCTATAGAAACATGGTATACCGGCCCTCATGTTATGCAAAGTGTGTATCATGAGAATTCTCTTAATGGGATGAGGTTATCATGCCATTTGATGCTGTTCTTGTAAACCCCAATTCTATATTAAACTTGATGTTCTTGTGGACCTCAATTCTATATTAAGAATGAGGACGTCTTGCCATTGATGTGCTGTTCATGTGGACCTCAATTCTATATAAAGAATGTCCATACTTGTTTGTCATGGTACCCAAGTTAGGGAACCAATTCCACCTAGTTTTATCGATAATCATGATTGTACCGTTATTATCGCCATTCTATGTCAAGTGTCATATTTTTGGACTCTACTCTATCCAAGTTTATCCTACATGTCTACAAGCTTTATTCTTGAAATTCCATATTGGCTATACACAAAAGTGGATGTTAAAATACATGATTAATGTCTGCGCATATAGGGCCCGATCTGGTCCTGGGAGGAGCACCCGAAAGTACTTGTGCCCATGGGAGTTGATTGATCACAGTATTGGCATTATACCGAAGTGCATGACTAGCTTGATTGAACATTCCACAAATCTTGTACTTGTACTTGACTTGATATTACATGACTTGCGTGGCCCGAAAAAGGGTAATTTCATACTTGCGTGCTTGAAACGTGATAGCCAAATTCTAACATGACATGATGAATACACTTGCTTGAATATCTTGATATCTTTTGATATAAGTTCTTGAAAGTTCATGACTAGTCTTCTCGCTATCTTATTGTTATACACTCTCTCTAGCTTGTCGTTTTATGCGAGCATGCATAGCTATAGTGCATTCACTTGAGATATAATTTCCTACTGAGCGTTCGCTCACTCAGTGTTTCCATACTTTTCAGGTAAGTCCGATGACGAGACCCAAACAGACGGGGAAAGTCAAGAGTGAAAGAGATAGAGCTTCTTCCGTGTTATCTAGTCTTTTCATATTTTCTTGAGTCAACCTTGTATTTTTTCTTTATTTTAGTTAGTAGTTCAAGGGTTTGTAATAGACATATTCTTATGAAGGAATAAAGGATTGGGTTATCTTTACTTTTGCGCATCTCTGTCTTTGTGTCGAATACACTACTACTCTGATTGACATGATTGATATAAACTCGTCGCCCATCTCCGGGTATCTTCCACGCTCGGGGCGTGACAGATCTTGCCGATGGTGACAAGGGTCGAAAAGGGTAGTGACCGATCTTATCAATGGTGACAAGGGTCGAGAAGGGTAGCGACCGATCTTGCCGATGGTGACAATGGTCGAGAAGGGTAGCGACCGATCTTGCCGATGGTGACAAGGGTCGAGAAGGGTAGACGGTCTTACCGATGATGACAAGAACCGGAAAGAGTAGCGACCGATCTTGCCGATGGTGACAAGGGTCGAAAAGGGTAGAAAATATATAGGTGGGACATTGGATGAAGACTCCGCTTCGACCCTGTAAAGGGTCTTCAGGACGGAGGATGGATCATCACTATTCATCATTCATACATATATTGTTTTATTCTCATTACTAACCTAAGCGCCCTTTCGGGTTTTCACCGAAGCCAGCCCCCTCTTGCTTTTGCCCACGCGCCCTCTCGGGTTTTCACGTGGCGGGGTACCCGATTTTGCCTGCGACGCCCTTTCGGGTTTTCGCCACAGCTGGGTTATTGCCATTTTTGCACTTGTCCTAATGTAGGAGCAAGTCTGGCAGGATATCTCTTTTAACCCCATTTTCTCCCTTTTTTTATTTTGGAGTACAGAAGAATTCGACTGTGAGAATGCTGACTGGCCTTGCCGATGATGACAAGGATTGGTCCTAGGTTTAGTTCGTCGACACTGGTTAAATGTTGAAGCAAAGGTCATGGTTTATTAACAAGGACGTAAGATCTGAGTTAAGGGTAGAGGTCGACCGATCTCGCCGATGATGACGAGGGTTGAACACGGATTTATTCATCAGCATGGGTCACATACCGAAGCAAAGGTAGAATTATTAACAGGGACGAAAGGTCCAAGTTAGGGGTAGAGATCGACCGATCTTGTCGATGATGACGAGGGTCGAACATGGGCTTATTCATCAGCATTGGTCACATGTCGAAGCAAAGGTAGGATTATTAACAGGGACGGAAGGTCCAAGTTAGGGGTAGAGATCGACCGATCTTGCCGATGATGACGATGGGTCGGACATGGGTTTGTTCATCAGCATGGGTCACATGCCGAAGCAAAGGTAGGATTACTAACAGGGACGGAAGGTCCAAGTTAGGGGTAGAGATCGACCGATCTTTCCGATGATGACGAGGGTCGGACATGGGTTTGTTAGAGGATCTCCGGTGGGACTTTTGATGATTGTCCCTTTTGGAGCTTCGTCGGGGAAGAAAAAAGAGGAAATTTTTTTTTAAAATTACCACTTTATCGACTTAAGTGCCCTCTCGGGTTTTCGCCGAAGCCAGCCCCCTCTTACTTTTGCCCACGCGCCCTCTCGGGTTTTCACGTGACGGGGTACCCGATTTTACCTGTAGCGCCCTTTCGGGTTTTCGCCACAGCTAGGTTATAGCCGTTTTTACACTTGTCCTAATATAGGCGCAAGTCTGGTGGGATATCTCTATTTTTAACCCCATTTTTCTTTTCTTTTCTTCTTCTCTCTCTTTTTTTTTTGATATAAAGGGTGGTAGGTCGAAGTGTGATATCCGACCCTTGGTTGACAGTAGACGGCTGTTGGCCGGATCACCGGGCCTTGTTCCGAGCAAAGCGGTTTATTCGTTAGCAGGGGCTGAATGCTAACGCAAAGGAATGATCTTTCGCCGATTCAGACGTAAGGCCCGTAACGGCAATATGGTGTATTCTTTTGAGAGCTCGACCAGGGCGAGTGCCACTAGACCAAGGAAAGGTAGCTCGATCAGGGCGGAATGCCACTAGACCAAGATAAGGGTAGCTCGGCTAGGACGGAATGTCACTAAACCAAGATAAGGGCAGCTCGGCTAGGGCGGAATGACACTAGACCAAGCTAAGGGTAGCTTGGCTTGGGCGGAATGCCACTAGACCAAGATAAGGGTAGCTCGATCAGGGCGGAGTGCCACTAGACCAAGATAAGGGTAGCTTGGCTAGGGCGGAATGCCACTAGACCAAGAAAAGGTAGCTCGATCAGGGCGGAGTGCCACTAGACCAAGGAAAGGAAGCTCGATCAGGGCGGAGTGGACCAAGGAAAGGTAGTTCGATCAGGGCGGAGTGCCACTAGACCAAGGAAAGGTAGCTCGATCAGGGCGGAATGCCACTAGACCAAGATAAGGGTAGTTCAGCTAGGGCGGGGTGCCACTAGACCAAGGAAAGGTAGCTCGATCAGGGCGGAATGCCACTAGACCAAGATAAGGGTAGTTCGGCTAGGGCGGGGTGCCACTAGACCAAGATAAGGTATTCCGACCGATCACTCGGGGAATGTTGGTTGTGCTGCATGATACAGCTTTATATGCTTTCCGTTGAGGGGAGAGAACCGGATGACTCCTTTATGGTCTACCAGGACGTAGGCACCCCCTTCATATACTCGGCGGATGATATATGGTCCGATCCAGTTTTCGACCAACTTCCCTTTGGGGTTGGAGGCCATCACTTCTCTTCTTTTGACCATCACCAGGTCTCCTTTCTTGAATTCTCGACCTTTGACCAGCTTGTCAAAAGCACGGGCCATGCGAGCTTGGTAAAGTTGGATGCTTTGTTGTGCCCGGAGGCGTCTTCCTTCGAGCTCAGCGAGCTCTTCCAATCTTCTTTCTGCATTGGTTTGTTCACCATTGGCTAGTCCATGCTGGATGGCGACTCGCAGCGAAGGAACTTCCAGTTCAATCGGCACCACAGCCTCTGACCCGTACACGAGGGAGAAAGGCGAACAGCCGGTTGGGGTTTTGTAGACAGTACGATAGGCCCATAGTGCTTCGTACATCCTTTCTTCCCAATCTTTTTTATTAGACTTGACAGTCTTTGCCAGCAACGTACATAGTATCTTGTTGAAGGCTTCTGCAAGTCCATTGGCTTGAGGGTTGTAGGGGGACGATGTCCTCCAGTCAATCTGGTACTTTTCGGCTAGCCGATAAACCTTCTGGTTTCTGAAATGGCTGCCATTATCAGAGATGATTCGGCTGGGGATCCCAAACCGAAATATTATATTCTGTCGGAAGAATCTTGCAACTAGTTCTCCCGTTACATATCTTAGTGCTACCGCCTCTGCCCATCTGGAGAAGTAGTCAGTAGCTGCCAAGATATATTTGCATCCTGATGAAGATGCTGGTAGCGGCCCTACCACGTCCGTGCCCCACTGGGCGAACGGCCAGCTTGGCAAGGTGGGATGCAGTGGCACTGGAGGTCTCCTTGCCACGTTAGCGTGTTCTTGACATTTCTGACAAGCTTTGGCGAACTTGCAGCAATCATCAAATATAGTGGGCCAATAGTAACCCAATTTCTTTATCTCAATTTTCATCTTTGGGCCAGCCTGGTGTGCTCCAGCTGATCCCGCATGGATTTCTTGCATCACCTATCCCGCCTCTGTTGAAGACAAGCAACGAAGTAGGACTTTCCTTCGGGCATCTGCCATTATTCGGAACAGGGTTCCGCTTCTCATCTCATAAGAGTCCTTGACCCTCAGGAGCTTCATTCTCTGTCCTTTTTCTTTCGGGAGCTGCTGGTGTTGGAACCACCGTAGGAGATGTTCTCGCCAATCAGGCTGCTGAACCTCTTCGACGACTGCCACCTTGATTTCTTGCTCATCGGCTAAGACCTCTGTTACACTGGGGACCTGCCGGCGGTTGATCACTGTTATATTCAGGCTTGCGTCTGGCGGGACCGCCAATTAACTGGCCAGCTTAGCGAGGGCGTCTGCCTGAGCATTCTGACCTCGGTTTATGTGCTTGATGTTGATGAAGTAGAATCTTGACATTAGGCGGGTTGCCAGCTGGTGATAGGGGAGAAGCTCTTGCTTTCGCACATCGAACTCTCCTTCCAGTTGTTTTATAACTAGCATGGAGTCTCCGAATGCTTCCAGCATCTGAATTCCCATGGATAGAGCAATTTGCAACCCGATTATCAGGGCTTCATATTCTGCTTCATTGTTTGTGCAATGTTTGTTTATGGAGCAGGATGTATGCACCACTTCTCCTTCTGGGGATTTCAGGGCTATGCCTGCTCCTGCCCTGACTCTGGCCGATCCAGTGGCAGAGGTGTCAATTCTGGAAGCGCCATCAAAATATAGTTGCCATAAGGAGGGCCGCACCTGAACGGCTTCCAGGGTTTCGTCTTCAGGAAGCTCCGGTTCCAGTGGGCAGTCCTCGGGTACTGGGTGTTCAGCGAAGAAGTCTGCAATAGCTTGGCCCTTGACGGCCTTGCGCGGTACATAGGAGATGTCAAACTCCATAAGGATTACCGCCCATTTGCCCAGGCGACCTTTGAGTGCCGACTGAGACATAATATATTTCAGGGGATCCTCCTTGGAAATCAAGCTGATTTCATGCGACAACATGTAGTGTCGAAGCTTCTTAACTGCGAAGACCAGTGCCAGACAGACCTTCTCAATATAAGTATATTTCTCCTCAGTTCTGACCAGTCTCCGACTGAGGTAATAGAGGGCTTGCTCTTTCCCTTCTTCATTATTCTGGGCCAGCATTGCCCCCAGGGAGTTATGTGTAGCTGCTATATATAGTATTAATGGCCGTCCTTTCACCGGTGCGCCCAGCACTGGAGGAGTCTTCAGATAGTCTTTCAGCTTGTCGAAGGCTGTCTGGCAATCTTCATCCCAGTAAAAGGGAACATCTTTCATCATCAGTTTGTGGAAAGGCTGGCATCGCCCTGACAAATTGAAAATGAACCGCCGGATATAAGCCAAGCGACCCTGTAGTGATCTCAACTCGGAGAGATTCCTTGGTGGAGGTAACTCCTGAATTGCTTTGATTTTTGCGGGGTCTATCTCGATCCCCCGATATCGGACAATGAAGCCCAAGAACTTACCGCTCGACACTCCGAACGCACATTACATGGGGTTCATCTTTAGCTTATGCTGCCTCAGCCTCTGAAAGACAATCCGGAGGTCTTGCAGATGATCTTCTTTTCTTCTGGTTTTGACCACCAGATCATCTATGTAGCACTCGATCTTGTGGTAGAGTAACTCATCAAAGATTTTGGTCATTGCGCGCTGATAAGTTGCGCCAGCATTCTTTAGTCCGAACGGCATCCTCTTATAATGATAGATGCCTTTAGGGGTTCGGAAAGCGGTATGGACCCTGTCATGCTCCACGATCCAAATCTGATTGTAACCGGATGACCCGTCCATAAATGATAGGGCCTCATGGCCGGTTGTAGCATCTATCATGACTTCCGTTATTGGCACCGGAAACTCATCTTTGGGGCAGGCTTTATTTAGATCTCGGAAGTCAACACATATCCGGATCTGTCCATTCTTCTTTTTCACGGGGACGATATTCGCCAGCCATGTGGTGTACTGGTTTTCTTTAACAAATCCCACGTCAATGAGCTTGTCGACTTCAGCACAAATTTGAGTAATGAGTTCTGGCCTCATGCACCGTGGTGGTTGCTTCACCGGCTCGGCCTCAGGGCTGATGGCCAGCTCATGTTGTGAGACAGCGGGGTTTAGACCTGGCATTTCTTTGTAAGTCCAGGCGAAGCAATCCCGGTACTCTTGCAGCAGCTGGGTGTACAGCTCCCATTCTTCTGGGGACAGTTGGGCACTGAGGAAGGTAGGCCTAGGGTCCTCCTCACTTCCCAAGTTGACTTCTATCAGTTCGTCGACTGTGGCTTGGCCTCCGTCTTCTATCTCCAGAGGTGCCGGTTGGAGGTCAACGAAGTCTGGAATACCATCTTGAGGGTCGAGTACTTCGACTTCCTCGTCAGACACCACCAGAGCTTCTTGAGGATTCTCTATTTCTTGTGCTAGCGGCTGCGCGGATTGTTCTATTAGCAAATCCACTGCCGTTGTAGCCCCCAAGGGCGAGAGAGCGGCTTCAGTGTTTGTAGATAAGGTTGCAGCCGCGACGGGCTGGTATTTGTTTATTGCCGGGCTTGGACAGCATTCTGATTTTGTAGCAGAAGTTGAGGAGGTCTCGCCTTCTGGGGCAGTTGTATCTTCCGTAGAAGTGGCTTTTTCTTTCCTGGTGGCTTGTTCCCCTTGACCGGAGTCGACCGAGGCTTCCCTGATTGGCAGAAGGGGTGTTGAAGTTACCATCAGTAGGACTTTACTAGAGGGAGAAATCCCTGCTTCTTCAATATCTTCGGCTTCACTGCTGCTAGCTGTATCAAATTTGGCTTCAAGGGCCGCCTCTTCAGGGTAGACCTGCTCCCAGCATCGGCAGGGGACCGAGGTCTCTATTTCTTGATTTTCGGGTCGAGCCAGTTCAACATGCTCAGCTTCCACCGGATATTCATCAAAAGTTGCCCCCAGCGGGCTATCTTCAGCAGGATAGAAGGCGGAGATGGTGTCCACCTCGTATCGCCCACTGTAATAATATTCTTCCAGGGTGAAGCCCAACCCCGGATGTTGAGAGACACGTCTCATTTCCTTATCCAGATTTGCGGGATACCACATTTTCTGGAAAGGTTCCTTGCGCTTTTGAGACTGATCGGGGGGGATGTGTTGCTTCTGAAACATCCTGGCCATCCGCTCAGTCGTGAATGCCAGACCGTGGACGGGAACCGGCGGGTTGCTTATATCTTCGGGGAGGCTGCAGTCTGTGTCTTCCCGAGTATGGTGCTCTTCAACCGTATAGAACAAGCTGCTAGGTCCCTCTTCATGTGTCACCTCCCAAGTTTTGAAAGGCTCGACAGTAGGGTTATCAAGGCCGGGAGTTGGCTTGGTAAGGCCATCCGGGATTTCAATATGATTGTGCCGCCGAGCGACCCGCACTTCATTAGCTTCAGGGTATAATGTTGGGGGTGCTGTTCTGCCCACGTCCCCGGATGCTGTGATATGGGAGACCACCTTGGGCTTGACATATCCGCGCGGCAGTGGTGGATACCAACTGCTGCCGGATGTGCTTCTTGATGCCCCCGCAGGGGTCTTAGCTTCAGAGGTCTTTTGAGAAGGCCCTGTATATAGGTTGGCATCCGCCAAATGACATTCAAACACCTCAAATGGGTGGGGGTCTGCAAATATCCTCTCCTCCTTCCCTTTGAGACTGTACTTGATGCATTGGTGGAGCGTGGAGGGCACCACCATATTTTCATGCAGCCATGGGCGGCCGAGCAGTGCCTTGTACGAGGTGCGGGAGTCAATGACATGGAACTGCACCGTCATAGTGAAATCTACTAAGGTGAGGGTGAATTCCGCCACCCCCATTGACACTTCACATTTTTGATTGAAGTCGGCGATACGCATATCTCCGACTTTCTCGAGGTGCACGTTAAAGTGGTGCCTCTCGTATATTCTATAAGGCAGGATGTTGACCGCTGCACCGGGGTCAACCAGAATCCTGTTCAGCTCCCTTCCATTCAGGTGCCCCTTCATATACAGCGGCCTGTTGTGGCTGATAGTGGGCAGCAGCATATCGTCTGGAGTGAAGGTCATGCTAGCCTCCGGCATTGCTTCAGCCAGACATGTCTCAAAATGAGCAGGCATCTGGAGAGCTGTAATAATCACCTGTCGCGTCTCTTCACTCAAAGAAAGGATCTCCCAGATTGTAAATCGAGCAGGGAGCTTCTTGAGTAGCTTCATTATTCAGCTCCCAGCTTAGACATTGGAGAGCTTCATCTCTTCAGCCCATCTGGGCCTGGGAAAATCTTGGTTTACGGGCCCTGACGGACCTGCTTCATCTTCCTCAGATTCGGCGCCCTTCTGGCTGGTACCGACTTCTGGGTGTTCTTTGTTAGCTGCTGCGGGGCAAGCTCCATCTGTATTTGGATCTTCGGCAGATTGTGCTAGCTGCGGGTGAACGCCCCCGGGTGTAGGGTTAGTCTCCTGACAAGGCCGCTTCCCCTTGGACATCTTCATGAATTCAAGAAATGAAGGGACCCCCTTGCCCCCACTCTTGTTATACAGTCCTGGCAGAGGAGGGATTTGGACTCCCTTGACCTCCGGCGGAGGTGTTTTGTAAGGCTGCTCTCCCCTGAATATGGTGTTGTGGTTGGGCGGCGGCTGGCGCCCCCATTTTCGGCCAGACCGAGTTGCATGTGCAGCAGTTGCGGCCTCGGCCTTACCTCCCCCAGCATGGGGTGTCAAGCAAATTTCCTCTTCTTCCTCCTCTCCAGATAGGTTGAAAAGTGCTGATAGAGTATTACAGGAGACAACCTGCACTTTATCGGCCTCAGCGGCCTTCCTTTTCTTCTTCTTTTGTTTCTTCTTCTTTTTTGTTTCTGCGGGCGGGTGCCCCCAGAACAGACTGCCCTCTCTATCGGGTGCCGCTTCAGCTTCCTCCTTTTGTTCGAGTGGGAGCTGCTCTAATTCCTGCCACGGGACGTGGTCCCGCACCAGCAAAGGCTTCAATTCGGGCTGCACATACTCGTCTACCCCCTCAATGAGGTTTTGCAGTCGAAGGACCCCAGGATTGGTTTCCTTAATCACTGGCAGCGGAGTTTGTCTCCTCCGATTATGTGTAGGTATCCTGACAGTTGTAGGTGGAGTGATCCATACCGGTGCTACCACCGGCGGAGCAGGCCGGGGTGTAACACCACGGATATGTGCCCCCTCTTTCAGGCGGGGTGCCCTCTTTTTCTTATACTTCACAGGGACCTGCTACCATCCCTGCTGTTCTTTCGCGGGCTCCAAGAAATGAGCTTCATAGGTGCTCTGCGTACTGGTTTCAGAGATCTCCTCGGGCAGTGCCTGGTATAGGGAGATCATGTTGACTCCTGCCCTCCTTCGAGGGGCTTCATGTGGCTGAGGAGGGTCCACCTTGTACTCTCCCAGCTCGATCTCATTTTTCTTCACCATCCCTTCAACGATGTCCTTGAAAACATAGCAGTCTTCGATTGGATGCCCCAATATCTGGTGGTAGGGGCAGAATCTTGGGCTGTCTTTTCTCTTTAGGTCCTCCGGCCTCCTTAGCTCTGGCAGGGTGACCATGCTATATTCCGTTACCCAGTAGAACAGAACCCGGGTCTTGTCCTTTGGAAATGAATAGGCCTTCTTCATCTTGTCCCTCAGCGAAGGACCTTCTTTGCCGTCTGGGGCTTCTGCAGGCTGTGGGGTGACTCCCTTCTTGCCTTCACTTTTCTGTTGTTCGAACGCCTTTATGTCAAGAGCGTTCGCTTCTTTAGGCGACGAGCGCCGCTCCACCGCCTTGCCCTTCTGGGTCATGACGGCAGCAGATGTAGGGGCAGGTCTGGCCAGGAAAGCTTCCACCTCGGCCACGACATTGTTCAATCGATCAAACGATCGTATTTCCATTCCGATCATCTTTTCCAGAACCTCCCTTCTGAGATTCTGTTTGCATATCTGCACAGCATCTCCTGATGCGGGGGCCGCTTGCACCTCATTCTGAGGTTCCTCCACCTCTTGATATAATCGAGGACTGTCTCATCGGCCCTCTGCTTTGTTGAGTAGAGTTCGGCCACTGTGACCTCCCTCTCTGTAACATGGAATCTTTCTCTGAACTTCTTCTGCATATCTGGCCAGCCGCTGATCGACCCGGCCGGGAGGCTAGAATACCATTCAAATGTGAGCCCCGTCAGCGAGGACCCGAAAAATTTTAGCAAGTACGACTCGTCGGTGGCCAAGTCGCCCATGACGGTCATATAATAAGCTATGTGTTCTCTCGGGGACCCCTTCCCGTTGAATTTGTCAAACTTGGGCGGCTTGTTGATTCCTGGGGGAAGCCGCTTAGCAGCATGGTGTTGCGGGTATGGCACCCGGTATGCATCAAACGCGACGTAGTCACCTTCACCTCTTTCTGCGAGCTTCAGCTCGATCATTCTTTCCACCATCATCCGGTTCATGACTACAGGGTCAACCGGCTCTGGGTAGAAGTGTGCCGGCTGCAGGTACGGGGTTACCAGGGTGGTCGCCTGTGGAGGACGCGGCAGCGGGGATGTCTGGTGCACTTGAGGGAGCACCGGTGGTAGCAGCGGCTGGAGCTGTGGTGGCCGCTGTTGCATTGTCGCCATGCTTGGTTCTGACGACTGAGGCAGTGTGTAGAGCGGTGGAGGGCCGTCATGACGGATCGCTCCCCGAGATGATTCACCCTGGACTTCGGGTGGCTTGGAAGCTGAGGACTGTTCAGTTTTCTCCATCAGCTGCTTTTTTAGCAAGTCTATCTCTTGCCGATATTTCTGAAGCAGTATCAAGACTGATGGGTCTATGGTGGCTGTAGTGGGGATAACTTCTGCTGTCTCCCCGGACGTACCCTCAGGTAGGATGTCGAGGGGGACGTCATCTTCTTCTTCCGCCGTCACCACATTGGCGGTCAGGACGGGGGCTTTATCATCCCACTGGTGGTAGACCTGGGGTTGTTTTCCTTTAGTCATCATCAGGAGCTCCCTTGCTGTTTCTGTCCTCCGAGTGCTAAGCCCTGGCCTTGCGGCCAACTGAGCCAATTCTCGGGGATCTTCGGGGAGCCCCCCGTATCGGTCGAATATACCAGCCATGTTACAGGTGAAGACCTGCATCCTTCTCCTTTGTCATTGGACCCTCCTCTTAGCTTGGTGTGGGAAGGTCAGCCTCTCAAACACAGAAATTCTTCTTGTTTCTTCCCGCTTGGGGACGGCTTCATCGGCTTCGATCTCAAAGCCGTTGTCATATCCATTATCGTCGACTGACGACACCATCATTCTTTCTCCTACATCTTCTTCATCTGCCATTGACGGGCAGTAGTCTTCACTGGCGGCTGCTGCTTGCATCAGTCGCTGTTGCCCAAGCGAGGGGTTGCCTAACCCTCGAAAATAGTTCCTGACCAGACAGGTCATCTCTTCTTGACCCCGCTCTTGATGTAGGACAGGGGACAGTGGTCTACCTCCCGCAGGAGGGATGTAGGCCAGCCGAACTCTATCGGTAGGCTGTTGGAATCTCCGTCCCATGGCTGGGACGTTGGCTTGGCGGGCAGCAGCCTGGAAACTTTCGCGGCGCGGATGATCCGCAGCCGCTTCTTCTTCTTCCTTCGGGGGCAAGCCCCTTTCTCTTCTCTCTTCCGCCCCGTCATACACAGGACGGCGGCGAATAGGTACCAGCTGATGGACAGGTTGGGCCCGTTTGAGAACCCACACCTGTTTGAACTTTCTCGGCCTGGGGGCCGACCTTCCTTTTCCATAGAGGCCAATTTCTTCTCTTTCTGCCCTCCTTCCAGCGAGGGCCTGATATGTGTTGTGGATAGGGATGGTGGGGATGACTCGGTCTGCGACCACCCGTGCGTTGCGTCCGTTGAGGAAGACGCGCATGCCACCCACCATCATAGACTTCCCGGACTGAGACAGAGTTCCGGCAATCACAGAAGCACTCCTTTGGACTTGCCGGCGTTGACGTCCTCCAGGGTGCTTGTTGACAATATTGGGGCGGGCCCCATGGATAGCATGGTGCACCAAGCAGTTGGCGACCGGGGTTGGACTCTTGAACGAGTCATGGCAGGATCGGGCCTTCAGAGGCTCCATATTCTTCGTAGCTCCCTCGACAGGCTCCGGGGGTTCCACCTCTAGCATATCCACAAAGGCTAACCACAAGAAGTTGGGGAAGCCAACAGCGGCAGGGAAGCTGCCGAACTCCATAGGCACCGCCAGGTACCCCTGCGCATGACCGGCAACAATCGAAGGACCGAAGCCGACGCCAGTTAATCCAGTTGTCGTCATCGTTCGCCTGTAAAGACAGACAAACCAACGATCAGCAACCTTTGGGAGGGCCTCGAAGCCCAAGTATCTCAGCAAAGAGATGAAAGGTGACACTGGTCCCACCGGGCGTGCCAGACTGTTTGCGATCGTTTATGTTTTACCCGATGGATCTACCCGGGGGTGTTTTATTATGTAGGTCCCTGATTGTTTGGGACGGGATTTATTTCACGCATCGATCAATCAATTAACTAACTGGTAATTAACTGACTGATTGACTGCGCGGGCGTGCCAGTCACGTGAGTGACGAGTTTATTATGCGCTCATTCTGACCCGTGTCGGGCGAGAGTGAGGTTCGGTCGGGACCAGCAGTCCGTCATACCATAAAGGTCATGACGTTAATTATATCCCCCGCGAGGAGGGAAAACCTTTGATTAATTGCCGAGATAGTGGGCCGTTGAGGCCGGAATAAAAGATGCGATGTTATGAGCATGACGAGATCATGTGAGATGCGTTTATCTATCATGCAAGAGGGACATGGTTCATTGAATTGGAGACCCTTGGCACGTGGCGGAGGACGTAGGTCCGAAGACCACCATTGCGCATAGCGGAGACTTCCGATCGGGCGCAACCCGGCCTTCTGTCAACGCCGTTTGATATACCCAAGGGTCTATGTAAGCATGCATATATGATGTTCATGACTATGCTAAGCATGGCAATAGAGTCGTGAAAATAAGCAGTGCTCAATCACATTTTATTAATCCCCGCCAAAGGGGAAAAGGTGACACAAGCATGATAGTGAAAGCAGAGTGCCGACGGACATGGTAGTGAAATCATGATAACGAAACGATTCGGACTTGAAAGGCCCTCCTCTTATTCAGTTTATTACTAATTAGAGTTTATTAACTCCGACCACGGGAGACAAGGATCGCTCCGGAGGCGAGCAGGGGATTAGACAGCGTAACGATTCGAAATGACGCCAGAAAACGTAGGTATAGGACTTGAAACGGCGTGTGAACCGTAGGTATACAAAGGGGTTAAAACGGCGCCACCCGTAGTTGTAAAATGGGGTAAACGGCGCGGCCCTTTTGGGGCGCGCCGGGAAGGGGCGCGCCGGGATAGGGCGCGCCGTTTTAAGGTGCGCCATTTTAAGGCGCGCCGGATACAAATGGCGCCGGTTTGACCCAATCATGTGGAAACCGAAGTTTTATTCGTTATTTCTTGAGTTTATTAAAACACTTTAGGAAATTTTGAAGGTTTATTTAAGTCATTTATTCAACGGGTCGGCCCCGGGGCATCCGGGAGCCGAGTCACAGACTCGCGCGAGGTTCACACTCGAGCGCGGCGATTGTTCCGAGTCAGCCTCGTTCGAGCCAAAATTTCGGCAGCATCTCCCCATCCCGGAAGATTGTCAGGGAGAAGCGGGGAATACTCACGTAGCGGAGCAACCCCTGAAGGTCGGGTGGCGCAACGGCGGCTGGCAAACCCGAACGGAAAGGAAAAACCCGAGGTCTAGCCTACTAGGGGCACCAAGTCCATGGGCGAGAGTGAACGAATGAGGCGACTCATTATGGGAGCAAAAACCCCAAGGGCTAGCCTACGAGGGGCACGCAACCCGAGTCGACACAACGCTCAAATCGGGACGACCAATAGAGGGAAGGAAATCCCGAGGGCTAGCCTACAAGGGGCACACAACCCACGGCCACCACAAAGTCCATTAAGGACCGTGGATTTGAACTGTAGGGCTTAGCCCCGTTACTGTGCACTCAATGGCCTGAAGGGACACTCATCATCAATGGATGAACCCCTGCCGACCGAGTGGCTAGTATAGAAGATTGGGGGAATATTCCCCTCCCCAGGCATTGGAGCGATGCTACAGAGCAGACTCCCGAATGTTGAGATGCAAACAGAGTGGAAAAAGCGGCATACGACATCGTTCGACGACAAGTGGACAAACGAGTTGTTAGACATATATTAGAACAATGAAGTCCGCGGGCTGAATGAATTAACACTTACATGTTATATGATTAGCATACAGATCTGGGGAAGGGATATGTATATTATGTTCGCAAAAACCAACAGGGGCTCGGCACAGGACGAACGGTGATGTTGGAAGCGATCCTCCCCTCCCCTCTGGCCTATGAGGAAGGGCACAGGGAAGGCGGAGGGTTTGATCCCTAGACAGGGGTTGACAGAGATACGCACGCAAGTGTGTCTCCAACCATAAAACTCGAAGCACACGTAGTGCAGAGCTTGACCATTGCATTGGAATAAAGAGAGAAACCCCGGGGAGGGGGGAGAGCGGTTCATGTAGCCCAAGGGCATATTCAGCGCAGGGAAAACGGATCCGGGAACTATGCAACGCCGGGAAACCATTAAATGCGCATTTGAAAGGAAATTAGAGAGAGCATGAAAGGTAGATACGGCACCAGGCACAATCTCATTCCATTCATTCGATGAACGATAGGTAGATGTACACAGCATATATTCCGGCGCCGGCGTTGTCGCTCGGCCGTCGTTTACATTAATAGAAGAAGAACGTTGCAAATGAAGAGAAGGAGCAACGATAATGGTGAGGGGGGGAGGCCAGGCTCGTATCATCGCCCCTCCCCCCTCTCACTTACATTATATCAGGAGAGGGAAACAAAGAAAAAAAGGGGAATCGACCGGAGGAAAACCACGGAAACCCACCTAAACCTTTTCTCTAGAACAGAGTATCGGACCACAGGCTTCTCTTCTCCAGCTTCGGAGATACTCAGACGAGCAGACGAGGAAGACGGCCGCGAGAACCCTCAGTGGAAACCCTTCTTCTCCCCCAAGGCTCTTCTCTCTCTCGAACGAACCGTCTCTCTCCCTTCGTATTGGCTCTCTTCTATTTTCTTTTCTCTTCTTTCTTTTTCTTCCTTCTTTTTTTTGTTTCGAAGCCACGGTGTATATGTAGCCTTCGTTAATCCGACGCCATGGAAAGAGGCGCGCCGGATTCAATGGCACCGGGGAACATGTCCCCAATTGGAATTGGCGCGCCGGATTTGGCGGCGCCGGATTTGCCGACGTCCCTTTGTGCGCCGATTTAACTTGTTCGCTCGACGCGGGCTAGCTGATGGGCCCGGGGATGGTTCCGAAGGCTCCCGTTGACTGTTCCTCTCGCCCTGGTCCTTGGAAAACCTTGACGGGGCGTTGACGAAGCTCTTGATATGACGAATGGCCTTAATCAGAACTTCGCGTGTGTCTGGCCCAAGCATACGGGTATCCTGCTAGTACGGCCTTCGGCACTGTGATTTGTGCTTCTGGCCCAGACGGACTCGTGCTCAAAGCTTCCTTGCGGGGTGGTACAACACCCGGGATAATTCCGCCTTGACTGGCGACCAATCGGCCACTAACGGGCCCACTATGGCGAGAAGCCGAGCCCGTGTCGGGTGATCGGGGCCCTCTGCTGACAGAACCTTCGGCCCCCTTGTTGTGAATGGCCGAGGACGTTCTTCCTCGTTAGGAGAGTCACCGGGTAGACCGTCGTCCTTGGTCGGGCGATGGATGTAGGGTAGCGGCATAACGGGGTCGATGCCGGATCATTGGGCAGGCTTGGTCGCACTGCCGGTTGGTTGTGGATTCATCTCGACTCTCCTGAGGTGAAGTCCCCGGTGTTCACTTCAAGGTGACTCGGGGCTCTGGCAGCTTGAGGAACCTTTAGTAAGTTGATCTTCATCGGCTTCTATGCTTCAGTGAGCCGTATCATTCGTCTTTGCGGCTTGGTCACCGAAGGATCATATTTTGAGTGCCAACAGTGTCTTGTGCCTGGTGCTTCGTAGTACGTGCCACAGTGCATTTTTAGCCTGTCTGTACTTCAGCACTAGTGTTTTGGAGTCTTTGTGTCCAGTGAGCCTCCACTAGTCGTAGCCTGATGACTCACGTGTTCTAGTGTGTCGGCCCACCTAGGAGTGGTGGCGGGGCAGTTCCCGATAGACGGTTTGTAAGCTAGTTTCTGTGGGCTCCCTTGCCTTACAGTAGCGTCCTACTGGGGGAGAAAGCTAGCTAGAGGCCTGGCTCAAGGCATTGAGCTTGTGTGTGCACACGTGGTCAGGGGCGGTTGGACGAGCGCTGACGAGTGTGACCCTGACTAATCACTCATTACTGTTGTTCCTTGTACTCGGTTCTATGAGTGTCTTAGTTACCATCGTTCCAGACATGTGGGAGACACTTGTGGCGCAGTGTAAGACGTCAGTGGACGCATCTGGTTGTTCTTCTAGTGAGGAGGTGCTCTTGTCACTTGACACATGACTCTAGTGATTCTCGTGTCTCGTGACTTGTGTTTCCGTCATTGGATTTTGAGTAGCCAGTTGTGGCTTTACTCGAGGTCTAGTCTTGTGTAGCGTACACGACGATCTAGTTGTGTATGTTCGTGGCTTTGTCTGTGTAGGTCTTTTATAGGACTTTTGCCTGTTTTGTTAGGCTCTAGCTTTGGAGCTTGTGTTTGGTTGACGGATCGGTGACGCCTGACTTTGTGAGATCGGGGTTGGCCTGTCTGTTGCCGTTTGGAGTAGCTTAGAGGATCGTGGTTTGGTCAGCGGCCATGTTTCTAGTTAGTACGGCTTCTCTCTCTCTTTAGCTATTCTTTCTTTTGCTTACTGCTGCTTTTTACAGCTTTACTATTATAGTTACTGCTGTTGCTCCTGCTCTTTCCTCTTTAGTGCTGTTTAGCGTGTTACTGCGTTGTTTCCAGTGGGGATCTGCGTGACCCCTACTGAGTCAGTGACACGAGGCTCACCCCTACTTTTCAGGTGTGGACTTCTTCTTCCTGGTGGTTCGTGGCGCGGTGTGTCAGTTCGTTGTTGTCAGCTTTGCCAACGTTCTTTGCGTCGGGCTTCCCCCGACATTCAGTGTACGTTTTAATTTCTGTTGGTCTGTACTTGTCTTTAATTTGGACTTGACTCTATTAATTTAAATTGTTAATTGAAAATGTAATTTTTATGTCTGCTACTTTAGGAAACCTGATCAATGAAATATTAATTACTTACTGCTTTATCTGGGACTTCAATGTAATACACACACTCCTTTTTATCCCTTCGGAGCTTTTCCACTCTTGGGAGGCCTCGCAGGATCCAAGTGTTATCGGGTTTACCCGGTATCCGGACCCTGGGTCGTCACAGCAGGCCCCTCCTGCTGCTGGCCAGATCTCGTCTGCTAGTGGCACCCTTGTTGCTCCAGCCGTGGGTCCTCCTGTCGCTGGCGTGCTGGGAGGTACTCGTGGTCATTTTGGTGTGCCATGTGATGCTGCGGTGGCTCGAGCCCTTCGTGCTCCATTCGCTGTAGGTGCCTTCAAGGGTGGGCTTCATGTGCCCATTAGCGCTGGGGTCCAAGCTTCTGGCTGTGCTGTTGAAGATGCCCACGCTGCTAGAAGTGCTGGTCCTGCTGCGGTTGGTCCTACAGAGCCTACAATGCGCACTACTCAACCTGGCTTTTGTTTGGGGTCTTCTTCGTCGGCCCTTGCTGTTGGAGGTGTTCTTGCGGGTCAGTCTTATGCTCAGGCCGTGAACCCTTGCGCTGTTGCTCGCGGCTCAAGCTTTGGCCTGCCTCCTCCGTCTTATGTTGTAGGGGGTGTGCGTGATGGTCCGCCACTTGCTGCGCCTCCTTCTTTCGCAAAGGTGCTCTTCCAGTCTGTCCCTCCTCCGGCCATCCCTCTTGCCGTCCACAGCCCTGCATCTACAGATTCGGGAGAGCATGCAGCCTTCTTCACCTTGGACGAGATTAACCTGTCCTGCAAGCCGCTGGAGCATGCTATTGTTGTCAAGACACCATTGGGTAGGCCTCCATTCCAAGACATCAGGTTGCATTTTGCCCAGCGGTTTCAATTCAAGCAAGATTTCCTCCTTAGTGCATTGGATGGACGCCACTTGTTGCTGCGGTTTCAGAATCAAGAGGATTTCTTACAAGTCCTGCTCAATGAGTCTTTGTATGTCAAGGGCAAGCCATTCTAGTTTTCCAAATGGACTATGGCATTTTCACCGGATGAAGATTCTCCTTTTGTTCCTGTGTGGCTGGAGATGCCGGGTCTTCCGGTAAATTTCTATAGCGAAGCCATGATACGTTCTATTGCTGGTAGCATTGGCCCGATTCTTCAAGTGGACAAAAATACGTTATGCTTGACACGCACGCTAGCTGCTCGTGTTTGTGTCCAGCTGGATGTATCCAGGAAGCCCCCGCACCGAGTCTGGATTGGCATTGGGTCTGGTGGTGCATGGCAACCCCTCCATTATCCTGCCCCTCCTATGTTCTGCTCCATCTGCAAACGGCTTGGTCATCTGCCGTCCAAATGTAAAAAGAAGCCTGGTGTCATTCCTGGCCCTGCACCTAAAGCCATTGCTCAAGAATGTGTTACTGCACCTGCTACTCTCGCCGGCCCTTCCCAACCTGCTGCTCCAGCAGGTCCTAAGTGTGTATGGCGCCCTGCTAAGCCTCCTGGAGTTGTTGTTCCTCCTTCCAATGCCCCGCCTCCAGTACCTCCGAGTTCTGCACTGCGGTCTACTGCAATTGATGACGCTTCTGCTGTTAATGGCTTGAAGGATGTTGGTTGCTCTGAGGTACTCCCTGCTGCTGTCCCCCTTCAGGAACCTCGAGGTCTTCTTTCTCTTCTGAGTGACAATTCTGGTCGCCTCTCTCCGATGTCAGCCCGAATCGGCAACCCGAACAAATCTGCTGGTTCTCCAGTTCGCAGTCGGCACGGGACTAATCTGAATGCTACTGCTTCACCTGCTACTGTTGTTAACCCTGTTGACATAAATGATGCTGCTGCTAAAGGTGACCATCTCAATTTTTCTGGTGAAAACCTGGCCCCTGCTGTGGGTTCGGGTTTGCAGCCCCCTTATGTCTATGGCTGATGGGCATGCTGAACATGAAGACCAACCCCTTGTGCAGGGCGCCCCTGCGCCTCTTGTTGCCTTAACGCGGGGCGGTCCTGCGCCGCTTGGTGCGTTGCTGCAGGTCTCGCCAGCCCTTGCCCCGCCTTCGCCTGCTCGTGCTGTAGGGGTTCATCTTCCGCCTGTTGGTGCTTCGTCCGAGGCCTCTGCTGCTGGGTGCGTCGACGTTGGGCTCCCTTCCGCAGCTGGCCGCGTCGACGCTCACCCCCATCCTATTGTCGATCGCATCGTTGTTCTACCCTCTGCTGGGTCTGGTTGTCCAGCCCTCCCGACTTCTCCGGCAGCCCCTGCTGCTGTCGTCCTCCAGAAGGAAGAGACGTGTTTGGCCAGATTGGTCGCTCTGCGCGCTTTGAGGGATGATGTCAACGCCCTTCCAATTTTCTCTGGGGCCAGAACTAATGACCTTCTACAGTCATGCCCTGCTGCTGCCCCCTTGGCGCACCCCTTATCGGTATTGAAGCCCCACGATGTGATCATGGCTTTGCGCGCTGACCCTTGTGATGAGGTTCCCCCAGCCCCTGCTGCCTCTTCTCTGGCTGTTGGTGGCTCTGCCTGTGGCATCTCCAGCCAGCCGTCTCCCCTAGTTGTCCCGCTTGATGTTTCCCGAAGCCCCCCCGCACAAGCGATGCAGCAGGATGGCCATTTTTCAGATTGTGCTCCCGACGAGTTTGATGATTCGGTGGATGAGTGGGGCATGGAGTATGATGCTACCTTCCAACCCGCCCGCAGGAGCAAAAGAAAGAATCATCGTAGGCCAAAACATCTCGAGTTCTACAATGTAAGGATTTAGCCGGCAGGCTCTTTGTATTGGCATTCCTGCCTCGTTTCTGCTTCTTTAGGCCGTCTTTGGGTTCCAGGCTTCTCTCTCAACGAGTTTTTGGTTCTTTCTCATTTTTGTTGTACGTGGCCCCTTATTTGTTTGGAAGTCTCTTCTCTCCCTCCCTTTTCCCTATTCTGTTCTACCCTTTTACAGTTTTGCTTAATGAAAACGTTCGTCTGATAGTCGGGGTGGAGCGTCCATTCTCTTCCGTAATGAAGAGGTGAATGGGAACCCTAGTCTCACCTTGCAAGTATTGTATTAATAAAAAAAACATGTCAAAATCGACTACCATTTTGTGCGTGAACGAGTTGCCGCAAAGCAGCTTCAGGTGTCGTACCTCTCCACCAAAGATCAAGTCACCGACATCTTCGCCGAGTCATTGTCACGAGCTCGATTCACTTCTCCGTGCATCAAGCCCAATTTGGAAGAGCCACCATTGTGCTTGCGGGAGAGTATTACGCATTGCAAGGAAGCACAGGTAGCACATAATCAAGGAAGCATCGTACACCTTCCACAGAATGACCTGCCATAACAGAGGAGCTGTACACCTCCCGCCCAAAGACCTGCTAGAACATAGTAGTTGTGCAATAGTTATTTTTGGGCGAATTCTTGTTAATATAGCAATCGTAAATATGTCAATATTTGTGATTATATATACAAGGTAGTGCTCTCCACGAGGGAAGCAAGCCATCGCTATTCTCCTAAATCTTCCTGTTTTTACATAACCTTAAATAGTAGATTTAATTTAAGAATAGTAAATTTAATTTTTTACATGTGGTCACACCACTAAATAAATAAAACATATAAAAGAATAAACATAGATAAACTCAAGAAAAGATATATATGATTGATATTTAATTAATAGTAACATACAATGTCAAACATCTTAATCATGTCCTCATGTGACTCAGAGTCCTTTTTCTTCTGCATTGCTCAGCCTCTTTTCTAGAAGGTGTTTAGCCATTGTAATTTCCACATCGGTAAACACGTATGTATAACCAATAGCCTCTGGATAGCTAACGTGTGGCTCTCCTGCCAGACGCTTCTTCCATTGAGAGGCATCTCCTCCCTCGTGTTCTTCGTAATCATAGTTACAATATCATCAATGTTAATTGTCCTTTAATAAAACTCCACGCCGTCATCCAAGGTCACTGACCCCGCTCTGGGCAACATCTCTTACACAATATCGAACATCTCTTACACAATAATAATTAATGAACGTCAAAATACCACGAGAAGAATCAATAGCCTCGCTCACTTTCTAACCGTATCAAAGCACCCTGAATTTCTAAAATGTTGCAAGTAAGAATCAACGAGCCAGAATAGACAAATTTTACCACTAAGTCAAATCTGTCCTCTCAAATGGTCGATTTCAATAAATATCAGTAAGATTAAATGTGTCAATTTCATGACATGGTCATCGACGCCTTGCGGCTATGACATCGGGGACACAACCAGAATGATAAGATTGGAGCGCATCCGATGGATGTGTGCCCGCAGATCGACCACTTCGACCACCGGATCCAATGATGTAAAAATATTGAATATATAATCACTTGTAAATAATGTCAGAAGTTTTGTTTCCAATGGTCTTCAAAAACAGCGCTTTCAAAATCTAATGCTACGCTCCGTTAAGAGTATTACCCATAAAATGATGTTAACATTTTAAAATATTAAGGGATTTTTAATTTGTCAACTCTTAAAATATATCATATTTCCATATTAGTCTCTCTAATCTAGATATTTTTTGAGAGAGAGAGAGAGAGAGAGAGAGAGCCAAAGTTAAAGGATAAATTATTAGAGAATTTTCTCCTCTTAACCTACACTGAGTTCGTGATCACCACGAGAGATCATTGACAACGGGGGCAAAGTATCCTCTTAACCTACACTGATTCCGGATCTCATCCGCCGAGTGACAAAATCAATATCTTAATTTTCCTCTTTTGACAAGCTCTGTCATCCACCATAATCAACTCATCCTCCCTTGTAGAAATAAAAAAAATTAAGTCAACTTCCTTGAATAAAAGAAAAGATTTTTAAATATAAATTATTGTTAGGTTACATATATAATTAAAAATATTAATATTGTACAAAAGGATCATAAAATAATCTTTTTTATTATTTTCATATAAAAAGGATCAATTAAAAATATAAAATGATCTATAGTCATTTTATATAATATTAATATTTTTAATAATATGTACAAATGCAGCAATGATATGTCTATAGTTTTTATTTTAACAATAATATATATATATATATATATATATATATATCTAAAAAAACACATACGTCACTGCCGTTGCGTCAGAAGATGCGTAATGCGGTTACCGGCACCTGGGCTCACCGCGGAGCCATCGACACGGAGAAGTCGGTCGGGACCCGGACCTTATCCGCCCAGGTTCGCGACTGCACCAACAGGCGCGAGAGCTTCCCGGCCACCCGCACCATGTCCGGCCGCCGCCCCGCCTCGGCGGCCACGCACTCCAGCGCCACCCTCACCGCCTTCTCCGCCACCTCCATGGGGAACGAGTCCTTCAGGCGCCGGTCCACCCACCGCCGTAGCCTCCGGTGCCTCTCGGCGGCTGCGGCGTCCGCCGCCTCGCCCTCCTCCTCGCCCGAACCCATCATCTCCCTCGCCGTCTCGACGAGGGAGACGCTCTCGTAGTCCTTCGTCTCCCTGTTGTACCTGTACTTGACGGGCTCCTCCCCCGTGAGCAGCTCCAGGAGCACCACACCGAAGGCGTACACGTCGGATTTCTGCGACACGGCTGCGCCGCCAAGGATCTCAGGCGCGATGTAGCCCCTCGTCCCTTCGAACCTCACCTCACGGCTGGCGGTCCTCCGCAGCTTCGGGGAGACGTGATCGGATTGGGCCTCGGAGATCTCCGGGGCGCCGGCTTTCTCCCCCTCGGCCTCGTCGTCCGAATCGGAGGTGGGGATCTCGCCCGCCAACTCCGCGGCGCCGAAATGGCAGATCTTGGCGCGCAGTTCGGGGTCGGTGACCATCACGCCCGAGCTCGTGATCCGGTTGTGGGCGGGGCCTCCCCGGGGGGCGCCG
Organism: Amorphophallus konjac; assembly: GCA_022559845.1. Lineage (NCBI taxonomy): Eukaryota > Viridiplantae > Streptophyta > Magnoliopsida > Alismatales > Araceae > Amorphophallus > Amorphophallus konjac. The sequence continues at coordinate 227,272,561 of CM040117.1, forward strand.
TCGGTCTTGAGACCCGTAGAGGGCGCGGCACCCGCCCCGGTGCCTGCGTAGTGGTGGATGTACTCGAGGCCCTGCGCGATGTCGGTGGCGACCTGCATTCGGTCGACCCAGGTGGAGAGGGGCGTGTAACCCGGGTTCTTGGGGTTCCTCAGGCAGTCGGCAAGGCTGGCGCCATTCACGTACTCGTAGACGAGGAAGATGTGCTGGCCGCCGAGGGAGGCACCGACGAGGCGAACTATGCTGCTGTGGTGGATCTTACAGGTGGCGGCGAGGCGGCGGCGGAGGGAGGCATGGTCCCCCCGGAAGCGGCGCTGGAAAACCACGGCATCCTTGCCGCGGAGGGTGCAGCGCCAGGAGTTGGAGGAGGAAGAGGAGAGACGCTTGGCGAGGAAGTTGTTGGTGGCGGAGCAGATCTCCGTGAAGGGGTAGAGGGTGAGCGATTCTGGGAGGAATTCCCTGAGGCTGGCGAGGGAGGCGACGCTGGAGGAGGTGGAGGCTGTGGAGGGCTTAGAGGAGGAGCCGGTGGTGGTCCGCCCGGGGTTACTGTTGGCGGCGCTGCTGGAGGTGGTGAAGCCAGCACTGAGGGCAGCCGAGGAGGAGGTGGAGGTGGCCGTGCGCGGAGAGGTGGAGGAGGTGCGCCGGGGCGTACGGGACATGGGTCTGGGATCGCTCCCCAGGGCGTCCTTTCTGGTGTTGCACATGCGAGGCCCCCGCCGCCACTGCAGCTGCTGACAGCGGCGCCGGCGGTGGTAATGGAGGGAGAGGGGAAGGGAGATGGGGTTGGGGAGGTAAGGATCCCGCTACCATGAGAGAGAGAGAGAGAGAGTTTGGCTTGGCGACGGAACTCGTTTGAGCCGAGCCGAGGGAGAAAACGCGGCGACGGAGTGAAAAGGGGTCCACATCTGAACGGAGACGACATAAAATGGCTGGAGGCCGTGGAGGCGCTGGCTGCGCACGTGACGACGACACACTCGGCGGCCTATAAAAGACGTGTAGTCACCGCCTGTGTGACTCCGGTCCGGCCCAGGCCCACGACAGCTACGATGCCGAGATGCCCAGCCAATGGGAAGGCGTCAGCGTCCATTTGGCCAACGCCGATCGCTTTGTAAGTTCGTAGGCGGGAAAGAGACCACGTGGTCCACGCCTTCTGCTTGATTATCCACCCGAGTTTTCTCCACTTTTAGGATTCATATATAATAAAGTGCAGTATAAATTCTTGGAGGAAGTCGGTGACAGTTTATAATCTGAACAGACCCAACTCACCATGATTCCTCTCCCGTCTTTAGAGAAGTGGGATGAGAGAAGAATCTGATCATCGCACCCAAATCTCGCTGTGTACGAAGTATTTTTTTTTTTTTTTGCAAACGATGCCTCGTTTCGACTAACTCCGCTCGGCTTGCTAGAAGGGGGCCATATATTATATAAATTTTCTTCTAACGCGCCCCCCAATAATAGAATTATAATCAAATATTTGTCTAAAAATTTTTGAATTACTTCAAAGTGAGGAAACTCCACAAACTCATCTGTACTCTAATTATCTATAATTTACGTGTAACCTCTATATATATCAACCTTTTTAATGGCACCCCACAATAAATAAAAAATAAAAAATAAAAATTTCTGCCTCCACCACCAGCCTAAAATGATTAGATGACTGCAGGAGACAATTCTTAGGCACAACAAGCTAGTGAATGGGGCTGCAGTGGATTTGTTGGGCGTCGACTCAATGGTGAGGGCAACTTCTCATCCTACTACCTAAATATTCCTTTGGCACATAATTAGGCGAATCAAACGTCCCAATTTCTTTGGTACGTGTGATCTGGAGTGTGAACAAATGCCGCGAAGCAAGAAATGAAAATGGGCAGTGAAAATCTTCTCTTCTGCATCGAAAATAGAGACCGACGGATTCATTGCTGATTTCATCTTTACGTTAGATGTCCGATGATTATATAACTAGTTTGAATAAAATTTAAAATTATTTATTATTTTTTAGTTTGTCTGTCTCAAAATATGACCTTTAATTTAGATAAACACTAGAAGTGATAGGAAAAGAGACCGCAAGATATAGAGGAGGTTCCACTCCCAGAGAGGGTTACATCGCTCATATTTAAATGTCGAGAGATGACCTCAAAATTTATTAATTTTGAGAAGAAGAAGAAGAAAAGAAAAGTGGGAATTATACATAGTTAAATTCAAACTCTAAGGATCACTTTGGTAACGGATTGGGTTAAGGGCGGATGGTCTATCCGGGGTGACTCACCCGCCCTTAACCCAATCTGTTACTAAAGTGGCCCTAACTCGGGTGGAGTAACTCATTCCACCTATTTAAATGGAATGAGTTAATCCACTTTAACCCTATCCGACCCGGGTTAAGGAAAAAAATATCAAACAGAGAATAAATCACCCGACCCGGTTAACCCACCATAACCTAACTTAACCCGTTACCAAAGCGGCCCTAAAAGTCTCGATCTCACACTCACAGGTAGAAATTGAGCTTCCACCACAAAAGAATAAATAAATTTGGTGGGGGGGCGGTCGAGGCAACTCCGGCCCAAGACGTAAAAGTAGGTGTGTCCTCACCGTACGCGGTAGATTCTGTTGAAGATGTGGCGCATTGGGCAACGAATCTCCCTATTCGGTTGTCATTTGATTGGATTAGGTAATTAAAAGGCCCTATGTTTGGTTTTACATCCGATCTATATATCCTGTGCTGTACCATAACTTCTACATGTATCACTACTCTGAATTATGTCTGAAAATCCATTATTCAACCGTGATCAAGTTAATTCTCAACCAAACTATTAAAAGATGTTATATTTGAAAAGTTATTAAATCTATAATGTCAGTCCTTTCTACCATTTTCCAATCCGGGGGGAGATATCCTAATATCTACTAACTGAGAGGCAAGGTGGGCGAGAGGGATGAGAGAGATCATGATAATTGTTAATGTGAACAAATATATTCTCTTCTAACAGCCGACTAGGCTCCTTGAGGGTTGTCAAAACAGGCAATGGACCTAGCACATGATCCATTCGGGCCATAGAACATCAGGTCTAGATCCACTTATTTGCCCATTAATAAACCCAACATCTTTCTTTTATATAGGTTGCAGAGGTCGGAATATAATCTCGAATCACGGACTACACCTCTAAGATATGTTCAACGAGAGAAAAAAGACGCCACACAAGAAGATACATGCAAACATAGAAACTATGTCAGAAGAAATCTTGAGAGAGATCTTACGAGACAACCCTCCGATGATTAACTCGGGAACGTGCTGAGAGAAAGGAAAGAGCGCTCGGACGTAGAGACAGAGTGCTCGAACATAGAAAGAAGATGAATGAAAGAAGGGGGAGAGTGTTCGGACGTATCAGTAGAGATGGTGGGCGCTTTGGAGCTTTGTGGAGAGTAAGAGACGAGTATAATAGAGGTCGAGTTGAGTATGAGAGACGTTGTGAGCGTTAGAAGTGTACCTCCCTAACCGTCTGGCCATATTCTTCTTATAATGGAGTGATAACTACCCTGATCGTAGAGTTGTTAGTTACCCATCCGCTCTCCTTACAGAAGGTGAGAGGGCGAAGTCTCTCTGAATTCTTGTCCTGAAGTAACATGGAGACATGGGTGATAACTCAACCCTTTCTTTTACAACGAAAAATGGTTAACCTAACCTATTTTTTGAGGTGCAATAGGCAATCTAGGGTTAACCCAGATTTATCTCATTTTAAATTTGATTAATTAACTAATCCACCTTATTAAATCAAAATGACAGTAAAAATCATGTTAACCCCGAGATAACTCGCTACCAAAATGGCGCCGACATATTCATGCTGACTGCCAAGTGCCATCATGGAGGCTTGGATAAGGTGCAACAAAATTGTATGGGACTAAGCCGGACATCTCTCATTTAGATCACCAAATTTGATGACCACTTTTTTTCTCTCCTAGAGAGGAACAACTTCTTAAGCTTCAAAAAAAAAAATTTGTGGACGATTGACCCGAGATATGCTTCTGTACTGATATAGGAATGTTACCCAGAGTTCTTGCTTCTCATGAAATTGAGGAACAAGAGAGATCTCCAAGAATAGGTGAAGAGATAAACCTGTTGTGTAGGTAAGTTCCAAAACTGAACTCTAGTAAAGAGTAGAAACCTCGTCGAATGACCAAACAAAGGGCAAAAAGAAAGATTACATAATGCGAGAGGGAAATCGTTGATAATCTATCTAGTAGATCAATCAGAGAGAAATAATCATTAAAGGGGAACAAATTAAACCTTCAGCTGAAGCGGAGGAGACTCACCACTTGGGAGGATGAAGCACATTGAAGGGGGCAAAAAGTTGACGAAGAAAAGGGTGGGAAGGGTAGCGAGTGGACGAAGAACTCTGAAAGCTTCCCCCTCCACGGCTCTTGTGGAGAAACTGTGGAGGGTAGAAATAGGTGAAAGGTTATCTTGGAAGTTGGAATTAGTGACTACGTTTCTCCAATTCATGACATCCTGACTTACATATTCATTCAAGGGACTAACTAAATGCATCATGTCATCATGCAATAGTGATCATTATAAAATAAATAAATAAATAATTTAAGAGATATTCGATTTGATCTACCTTAAAATAATATAAAGTATTATTTTTATCATCAATTTAATTTAGGTGTTTTAGTATTTAACCCTATAAACTTTCGTAATTCAAAATAATTCCCTCTAATCCATCTATTTCGTTAAAAACCCCCAAATTCGTCTCCATTGTACAGGAAAAAAGTATTGTCATCAATCTCCACGAGAGAACATCCGCAGTGATTAACCTAATTATGGTTAAAGTTAAACCCGTGTGATAAAATGACCAAAAAAATCTCTTGAATAACCCCCATCTAGAGAGAGAGAGAGAATGGGAGGAGAGAGAAAATAAGGTGGGATGCACACACACAAAGAGAGAGAGAGAGAGAAAGGGAGAGAGCGAGAATGACAAAGAGTGCGAGAGAGGGGGAGGAAGGCACTAGAGGAGGTCTCCCCCTCTAGTCGGCACACCCATCTAGTGGGGTGGGGATGTGGAGAGAGAGAGAGAGGGTGGGGCGTTGGCGGGGGTCTCCCCCTCTGGCGTTGACATCCCCACTCAGTGATGTGGGGGTCACCATCTTCACCTACCTTCTTTGCTTGATCAATTCACGAGGGAGGATGTCTTTGAGTTGGACACCCTAACATAGCCTCCCAGAGCCCACATTGAGTAGCCTCCCAGAGCCCACATTGAGTAGCCTCCTATCGCATGCCACCGACAACTATGCTGCCTCGTCAAACTACTACTACCTCCTGCAAACTCCAGGAGGGGCTGGGCTAGTTGTGCTTCACACAGCCAAGGTCGAGCCCATTGAGATCATGCAGATGATGTCAAAGGAGAAGCACCAACCACATCATGCAGGTTGAGGACCGAGCAAGAGGATGGGGGCGATGATGGCCACATACGCAAGAGTAGAAGGAGGCTGGGCTAGCTATCTTCCACTACAAGCAATAGAGTTTGCCATCCATGGTGAAGATGTCGCGACTAGCTAGGACTCCATAGATGGTATGAAAGCAGGTAGGGATGGCCTCTCTCTCTCTCTCTCTCTCTCTCTCTCTCTCTCTCTCTACACACACACACAAAGAAAGAGGGAGGGAGGGAGGGAGGGGGAGAGAGAGAGAGAGAACGGGAGGAGTGAGAACAACAAAGAGAGCATGTGAGAGAGGAGAGAGGGCTAGAGAGAGCCCCCTCGTAGCCCATCTATAATGACCTAATCGCGAGCCATGCAGGAGGAGAGGGTTACCCGTAGGAAAAGGATACCCGAACAAGGAATACTAGAGTGGAGCCACTATGAAGTGGAGATACAACTATAGAATAAGCCTGGGATAGGAAATAACTCAATTATCCCATATCGAAAAGTGTAAAATGTTATTGGCATTTATATGTAGGATTTAGAACCATAACTTATAAGTTGCCCTTTGGGGGTAAAATTGAGCAGACTTGACCAAAGTAGACAATATCTCATAAGGGTTGGATCATGTCATGACATTTTGGTATCAAGGTAAGGTTGTGAGACTTGAGATCTATCTGCAATCATCTGATTTATATACTATATCACGAGATTTGAGGAATTTATTTTAGAATTTGAAGTGAACTTTCAAAATTATATTAATTCAAGTTAGTTCTCCACTGTACGATATGGAAAGGGAGACGATGCCCTCAAACGAGATGTCATGTGGAGTTGTTGGAGAGACATTGAATGAAAGACAATCTTTCGAAAGTGAAGGTGTTGTGCTCACTTAGGATATACAACCAGCAGACTTAGGAGGTTTTGCACAATATTTTCCAGGGTTGGTGCAAACTATACAATTGCAGGCTCAAACTCAAGTAATGATACAAGCCCAATTGCAGGCCGAATCTAAGAACACTAGGATAGGGCAACAAGAGCTACTTTAATGGAAAAATTTAAGAACAAGAGCCCTCCTTTTTAGGAGGAGAGTCAACTTGAGATCGTGGAAAGCTAAACAAGAGAAATTGAAAAGATTTTCAAGGACACTAGATATGCAGAGCAAAATCTATATAATAGGATATGGGCGGGTTCGAGGATAAATCAGACAAAAGCTGGTGAGCTTGTAGTGACCTAGTCGCAAAGTCGTGTAGGAGAAGGTTACCCATAGGAAAATGTTAATTGGACAAGGAGTATCGGAGTGGAGTCGTCACGGAGTGGAGCTACCACTATGGATGGGAGTCGAGACAAGAATGAACTAGATTAGTCTCGTATCAAAAGGTAAAAAAATGTTATTGGGCTATACATGTAGGATTTGAAATCATAACTTGTGAGGTGTCTTTTGGAGATAAAATCGTGCAAATTTGCCCTAAAGCAAACAATACCTAACAAGGATAAAATCGGGTCATGACATCGTCAAACCTATCGGTAGAGAGAGGGGGGGATTGGGTGGGGGTGGAGAGAGAGAGATGGCGAGAGTATTTTTAGAAATAAAAAATAAGAGGAAGGAACTCCAAAATAGATGGCATGTTCCATTTGTTAACTTAATGAATTTTTCTTAAATGTTTGAAGAATTTGAGAGTTTTTAGCGAAATAGATGAATTAGGGGTGCTTATTTTAAATTACGAAAGGGCTAATACTAAAAAAACTCATTTATTTTTTAAATAATCTGAGACATAACCAGAAAATACCATTAAATGAAACAATTATAAGGTCATACTATGAAACAAAAAAGCTTATGGTAAGAGATAATGTGTCCCCTAAATGTCCTTCGTAAGAGAAAGTTCAATACCACTGAGCTACAAGAATTCAATGGCATCTACTCGTTGCAACATATGTAATAAAATGTGCCACATGTTCTTCCACGATGACTAACAAATATAAGCAACGAGTACATCAACAGAGCAATTAGGCCATGTTTGAAAAACGGGCACGGTTATAATTTATCCGGGGTCAAGTAAGAGTATTGCGTGTGAGAGGTGAGAGTGGGGCCCACATTGTCTCGTTCGAGAGTTAAGATATATTATTTTAACTTATTCTAATATCAAGCACGATGAATTTATCCCATGAAAGCGTCATATCTCACCCCCCTAGACAAAATGAATTTTAGTTTTTTATAGTTTTAGATGGATAAAATTCAATCGATAATTATCTGAAACCAAGTTACAAATCATGCGGTAACGTCTGTAAATTGCAAATTCCCATGCATCACTAGTTTAACAGGGAGGAACTTTTGTTAAATAACAAAGCATGTAGCTTCACCCTAAATAATCATCAATTGAGTTGGGCCCATCAAAGATTTGAACTAACTTTAATACAAAAAATTACCAATCAAAAGCAGCATCCCTGAATCTGTCGAACCCACTTGGATAAATGAGATTACGCCACCGCGTCCTTCTTCTTTACACGGTCATCCTTGCCCAGCATTCAAATTTTGTTTATTTCACGATAGGCTCTGTTTCTATCTGCAGAATTAGAAAGAAGTGGAGGAAGTGAATCAGCCTGACATGCAGTTGTTTAGTCACCCTCCTTTGTCCAAGAGAGGTCAAAATGAATAAAAAAAATATTTACTCAAACAAAATTACCTATATACCTCTAAAAAAGTTCTAATTATCACTAAAACTCTATTTTTATGAAATCTATCAATATGCCCCCAAATTCTCTTAACCCGAACTGTGATACCATTGGGGTTACATTCACAAGAGACAAGAGACGGCGATAATTTTACACGTGAAGTGACCGTTTTACCCTCACTGAAGAGAGAGAGAGAGAGGACGGAGTGAGAGAATTAGCTAGAGAGGGGGTCTCCCGACGTCACTGTGGGTGCGCGAGAGAGAGAGTGGGGGAAAGAGAGAGGACGAAGTAAGAGAGAAAAAGAGCGTGGGAGGGGGAGGGCACCGGAGGGGTCTCCGGCGGTGACACCCTGTGCACGCACTAAAATTCGAAAAGAATCTATTGGTTTATTGAGCGGGTTAATTTGTTTATTTAGTGCGAGGGCGTGACAGTCACGAAGTGACGATTTATTGTGCGTTCTATCTAACTAGTCAGATAATTATGTGGTTCGTGTCGGGATCAAAACCCGCCGCGCCATAAAGGTCACGGCGTTATTTACATCCCCTCGGAGAGAGGAACACCCTTGATTAATCGCCGGGAATAAGGGCCTCATAGTCAGAAAATTATATCGAGAGAAACAAGACGATAGCGATCTTGAATCAGCTGGAAAACCATGTGTCTAGGGAAACAAGCATTCGAAACATGTCAGTCACTCAGGGGACCATTTAATATTCGGACGAGTGTCCGGCTCGAGAATATCGTAATCGTCACGGGAAAACCGGAGCAGATGTATGCCGGGATACGACAAATTTATTATTCAGAGGAACGGGAAACATTCGGTTGAATCCCGGTTAGAGTGGCAGAAAATCAACGAGTTTATTGGTCCGGTGCAAGATCAAGCTGCGACCATACTGGGGAGGCTCTCACGGTCGACGCAAGGCTTGGGTGGGCATCATCAATATTTTCAGTGCCAAAGGGTAGCGGGAAAATATCCCGAGATTAGATCCCGAAACAAAGACAGGTTCAAAGATGGCGGGCTATAGGCCTAGGATATGAGTCAGACAATGACCATGATTAGGGTGAACCCGTGGTCTAAGCATGACCCAGGAAGGTCTTATTGATGTTCCCATGCAGAGGATCCGGGGAGGACGAGAGCCGCCTCGTTCTATTCGCTATTATTATCATTACTCATTATTATTATTATTGTTTATTTATTTATTTATTTTATGTTGATCGACTCTTCTTTTATTGCATGTGCATTACGTTCCTTCTTATTTATTATTTATTTATTTTTTTATTATTCTTCCCGTTATTATTATTATTATTCATCGTTATTATTATTTGTTTATTTATTTGTATTTCTTTGTGTTCATTGATTCTTGTTTCATTGCCTATGCGTTATATCCCCCCTTTTTATTATTTATTCTTATTTTAATTTTTTTAATTATTCTTTTTAATATTATTATTATTATTATTCTTTTGATTATTATTATTCTTTTGTTTTATTGTTATGTTCTTCCTTATTTTATTATGCCATTGCATTTTGGGTGTACCGGACAAGGGAGGCTGGGTGTGTGTGCCGGGCTAGGATGGCTGAGGAGTGTACCGCTAGGGAGTGTGCCGGGCTAGGGGCTGAAAGGTGTGCACCGGGTCTGAGTGTGTTTGGGGTAAGGTCTATGCTGGTGTGGCAGGGTCTGTGCAAGCCAGGCTTGGGGTCTATACAGGTTTTGGGTTTAAGGTATGAGCACGTTGGAGTGAGGTCGGTGCACACTGGGGTTGGGGTCGATGCATGTTCTTCGCCAAGATCTGAGCATGTTGGGATATGAGTCTGAGCATGTTGGGCAGAGGCTGAGCAAGTCAGTGCACTTGGAGGTCGAGGTCTGAGCACGTCAATGTGTATGGAGGCCAAGGTCCGAGCATGGGTAGGCCAGGTTGGAATGCAAGTCAATGCAACTGAAGTGTGCCGATGGGAGGCTTAATCAAGAATGTAAGGGGCTTGAAGTGCGCTACGCAGGGCCAAACGGGAGTGTGTCGGATAAGGCATAGGCAGGGGTGCATCGAGTGAAGAGTGTACCGGTAGAAGCCAAGGGTGTGCCGGATGGGGGCACGGAAAGTGTACCGAAAAGAGAGATGAAGAGGGAGGCACGAGTGTGCCGAGATGAATTGGTCAAGGTTTGTGCCGGCATGGAGATGTGGGCCAAAGGGGCCAATGCAGCTAGGGCAGAGTCCACATAACTGAGATAAGGTCTTAGAGGAGGTCTTCTCTAGTTCATGAAATTTCTGATGGAGGGGCTTGTGGACACTAAAAATCCTCACCCCATGTTTACGTGCAGGGGAATAAAGAAGAGAAGAAGAGAGAAGAGAAGATGAAAAGAAGAAAAGAAAAAACACCCTGAACTGCCCCAGCGGCACACTCCCAGTTGCCCCAGCGGCACGCTCCTGTGCCTCCAGCGGCACACCCTCAAGCCCGCTCCAGCGGCACAACAGCTCAACATGCCTTTCAACAGCACAGTCTTCATGCCCTCCAGCGACACACCCAAACAAGCCCTTCAGGGTCACACCCTATTGTTCCCTCCAACAGCACAGTCTCTCTGCCCCCAGCGGCACACCCAATTCGTGCCCTCCAGCCGCACAACCGTCATGGCCATTTTAGCAGCACACCCAAACGGGCCCTCCAATGGCACAGTTGCTCTGCCCCTTCAACGGCACAGCGGCCTGGCCCTTCCAGCGGCACAGCGGTGAATTCCCCCGAATGGTACAAACCGGCAGATGACTCAACGGTCACTAGGCAGATCCCTGGCGCGCAGCTCGGCAACTTCAACGCCAGCTAGCACCCGCCTTGGTGTCGCCCTCTGGTTGGATGAGGGAGATCCTCACCTGACATTGAGGAGACCGAAGTCAACCTCGGATGGTAGTGCCATCATGAGGTCTGCCCCTTCGGCGGCACACCTATAAAAGTCCCCCACGAAGAGAAGAAGAAAAAGGGAGACAGCATGCGATACCACACACACGAAGAGAGCAGCAACAGAGGAAGAAGAAGAAAAGAAGAAGAAGGTAGAGAAGAGTAGAGAGATTGAGAGGGAGTGAGCCACCTGTATAGGGGAGAGAAGGAATGGGGTGAAGGGAGGCACCCTCCATCGTTCCAACTCTCCCCCGGCACTATTTTCTTTTTGCTCCTCTTTTCGTTTCTCAGTTTTTCTCCTCTCCTTTCACAGTTTTTTGTTCTGCAGTGTATTGTAGTTGGCCTTCGGACTCTGGCCTTTGTCATTTTTGGAGTTCTTATCACGAAGGAAAAATGCCCTTGGGCTCTATCTTTTGTTGCATCTGTTGTCTTCTCCTCATCATTCGTCTGTGATTTGCATTTTCACCCCGGCTTTCTAGCTTCGTTATGATTGCCCCTTGTGTCATCGGTTAGCTCAGCTCAACGTGTGGTGTTCTTGGCTCGCCAGTGCAAGATTGGCTCCTCCCCTTTTTTTGATGGCCTTCCATAGCGTGAGCGGTACCTCACTTCCTCCATCTATGGGTTCGTTAGCACCCACTACTTTTGTCCAGCGGTTGGGACTCAACCATTGGCTAGGAGGCTTTTCAGCCTTTCCTCCAGAATCCACGGTGTGCACACACCTATTCAAGCCCTCGGTCATCACACTACTCAGGCCCTTCAACAGCACACCTCCCTGGGTCTGCCCAGCGGCACACCCTTCCCATTTGTCTGTCCAGTGGCACAGTCTTCTCTAGGTTTGTCCGGCGACACACCCTTCCCATTTGTCTGCCTAGCGGTACACTTCCGTTTGTTTGCCCAGCGGCACGCCCTCTCCAGCCGCTAGCGGTACACCATTGGCTACCTCAGTGGCACACCTCCCATGTTGGCCTGCTTGGCGGCACACACCTTGGCTGTCACTTCTTCGGTGCACTCATAGCTTGTATTGGTCTACTGGTTTCCCGTTCGGCATTTTCTCCGAGTTTTCTAAAATTTCCCCAAAGGTGGCTACTTAGGCACACACCTCAATTGTTGGTTCATGTCACTCCCTGTGGGCATGTTCCTTGTATTCCCTTACCATCCGGGTCAAGGGGAGATGCTGCCGAATTTTTGTCAGAGATAACAATAAGTTAAAAGACGAAAGGAAGTAACAAACAAATGGAACCAACAATAATAAAACATTCTAATCAACTAAAGGAACTATTCAAGACTAAGGAATTGGACTGAACAAGACTCAAAGAACTGCACTATTGAATATGACCTGGGACTCAATCACATGACAGGAAGATTGAAAGTTGATCCTTTGAGATTCTCCATCAGAATTGCACGAGGAAGGGGCCTTCTTCTGAACTTTGCCCCCACTCATCTGAACTTCACCCTACCTACCTTAATCCTTCATTCTCAACTCAATCCTTCTAGAGGTGCACTCTCCCTTGGCCCTCCAGCGGTACGCCCCTGCCTCTTTGACCTACTCCTCATCAGCCCCATCTCAAGCCCTTTGCACTCTCAACATATCTCTCTGGCCGGCACACTTTCACCTGCCTTCAGCGGTACACCCAGCTCCCCTAGTGCTTTCAGCGTCATATTCCTAGACCTTCCAGCGGTACACCCTAGCCTACTCCGTTCAGCGGTACACCTTCGCCTGCCTTCAGCGGTACATCCCAGCTTCCCTCGTGTGTTCAGCGGTACACTCCTAGACCTTCCAGCGGTACACTCCCCAATCCCCCCTAGCGGCACACTCTTCACTCTCCACCTCACCCATTCCTCCACATACACCCAAAACGCAACAAAAAAATAACAATAACAACAAACTCACAAAGAAGTGATAAATAACAATAATAATGAAATAATAATAAAATAATAAATTCAAAAAATAATAATAATAATAATAATAATAAATAAGTAATAATAATAACCAATTCAATAAAATAAATAAATAAATAAATAAACAAATAATAATAAAAAATTAAATAATAATAACAAACTCACCAAAAAAATGTAAAATAATAATAAATAAATAATAAAAGTTCGAACAATAATAAAACGATGAGATCTGCTCCGCAGCCTCGTTGCTCCTCAAGACCCGGTGTAAAGGGAATATTAACGCCGCCCCTCCAAGTCGGGTTCGGACCTTGGGAGCCATCCCAATATGGCGGTAATTCAACATTGTTCTGGGCCGATAGTTCGTCAAACCGGTCTCGTTCTCATTGGGATTCGTTTCCGCTCTTTCATTGAGATTGCCGTAAACTCGGCATACATTTGTACGGGTTTATTTCCGTTTACGTCGTACCTTCAATACGGACCTTTGTCCGAACATAAAGTGATCCATGAATGACCGACAAAAATCTGAATGGAACGAGAAGGCTCTCGTCACCCCCGGACCCTTTGCATGGGAATATTGATAAGACCTTCCTGGGTCGTGCTTAGACCACGGGTTCGCCCTAATCATGGTCATTGCATGACCCACATCCTAGGCCTATAGCCAGCTATCTCTGTACACGTCTTTGTTTTGGAATCTAGTCCCGGGACACTTTTCCGTTGCCCTTCGGTACCGGAAATATTAACGATGCCACAAGCCTCGTTTGGACCACAGGAGGTGCCCCCGGAATGGTCCCGACTTGATCTTGCATCGAGCCAATAAACTCACTGATTTCCGACCACTCTAACCGGGATTTAACCGAATGTTTCCCGTTCCTCTGAATAATAAATTTGCCATACCCCGGCATACACATGCTCCGATTTTCCCGTGATGATTACGATTTTCTGAAGCCGGACGCTCGTCCGAATATTAAACGGTCCCCTGAGCGACTGACATGTTACTCTAACCGGGATTTAACCGAATGTCTCCCACCCCTTTGAACAATAAATTTGCCGTGCCCTGGCATACATATGCTCCGGTTTTCTCCGTGACGATTACGATTTCCTGAAGCCGGACGCTCGTCCGAATATCAAAATGGTCCCTTGAGTGACCGACATATTTCGAATGCTTACTTCCCTAGACATAGGGCTTTCCGACTGATTCGAGACCGCTATCGTCTTGCCTCTCTCGATATAATTTTCTGGCCATGAGGCCCTGATTCCTGACGATTAATCAAGGGTGTTCCCCTCTCCGAGGGGATGTAAATGACGCCGTGACCTTTATGGCTCGGCGGGTTTTGGTCCCGACACGAACCACACAATCGTCTGATTAGTCAGATCGAGCGCATAATAAATCGTCACTTTGTGACTGGCACGCCCACGCACTTAATAGATGAATCAACCATCCGAATAAATGAACAACATAATAAGTGAACGAAAAGTGCGTCCACAAGTCTGGCACGCCCGGTGGGATAGAACCACCCTTCATCTCTTCGCCGGGGATTCAGGGCCTCATGACCTCCTAATAAACGACGCTTGCCTGCTTTGATGAATTTCAGGTACTGTCTTCCCCAGCCCTATGAGGAGAAAAGTCGGACCAAGTGAAATTACCTTTGTGGCCTCGAAGATGCTACTCCGAGGCACCCGCAGCTTCTAGGAATCATGAAGGCCGCTGGCGGGAAAAGAAAGAGAGAAGAAAGGAGGGGAAATCAAACCCCCTCTCCCTGAGAAGAAGAAAAGAAAGAAAAGAAGAAAAGGGAGAAGCAAAAAAAAAGGGAGAAGAAAAGAAAAGAAAGAAACAAAAAGAAATAGATAGAATTGGCGGGAGAAGATTGTACGGCCATATCCATCAAGACCCGTGCTGAATAATGATTACCACTGTGGGATTGATGTGGTGGAGTGAACCACTCATCCCCTCCCTGAGGGGGTGAGCACTATCCTGTGCTCCCACCTTGGTCTATTATGCAAAAAAAAAAGAGAAGAAAAGAAAAGACAAAAAGAAGAGTTGGCAAGCATCGCCGACCAAAAGGACAAGAAGAAGCCTGGCATCCCGCCCGACTCTAGGAGGGTCCAAGTCTGTGGTGTAGTGCCCTGTTCCGTTCCACCTTCCTGCTGCCTCTATCCGGCATAAGACGGCCCCTCGAGTGGCTGTCAGAAGATCCAACAAACCACAATTGTACCTTGATGAATTGCTGCCCGCTGTGGGGAATGCTTTATAGCAATGAGGCCAAGCACGGCCACCACTCCCGAAGAGAGCAGGCATATACCCTGCCACGGGGAATAAGAAGACGAAATATACCCCGCCATGGGGTCATAAGATGCAAGAAAAAGATACACCCCGACTCGGGAGGCACGTGAGAAGAATCTACCCCGACCTAGGGGCAAAAGAATGAACGGAGTTGCACCCCGGCTTAGGGGCATATGAAGAGGAGTATACCCCCGCCATGGGGTTATAAGAAGCAACAGAGTTTCACCCCGACCTAGGGACATAAAGAGCAAAAGAATACACCCCAGTTTAGGGGTATTTGAAGAAGAAACACACCCCCGCTCTAGGGGCATATGAGACAAAGCTACACCCCAATTTAGGGGCATTTGAAGAAGAACTATACCCTGCTGTGGGGGCATGAGGAGCAAAGACTATACCCCGCCTGGGGGCACACAAATGAAGAAACAGAGTTGCACCCCGGCCTGGGGGCATACAAAGAAAGAAATACACTCCGCCCGAGGTGCACAAGAAGCAAAGCACACCCTGACTCGGGGGACATATGAGACAAAGGATACACCCCGGCTTAGGGGTATTTGAAGAAGAAACATACCCCGCCAAGGGTCATAGAAGCCATGAAGAACACACCCTGTCTTAGGGACATTTTAAGAAGAAACATACCCCGCCTGGGGGCATAGAAGCCATAAAGAACGTGCCCCGGCTTAGAGGCATTTGAAGAAGTTACATCCCGCCTCGGGAGCATAAGAAAGAGAAAAATACACCCCAGCTTAGGGGCATTTGAAGAAGAAACATACCCCGCCTGGGGCATAGAAGCCATAAAAAATACGCCACGGTTTAGGGGCATTTGAAGAAGCTACATCCCGCCTTGGGAGCATAAGAATAAAAGGGTCCACCCCGACTTAGGGGCATTTGAAGAAGGAGTATACCCCAGCCTTGGGGTCCATGAAGCAACATGCCCCCCCCCCCCCCCCCGAGGGGCATCTGAAGCAGAACGAACAACATTCCCCGACTTAGGGGGCGTATGAAGAAAGGAATACACCCCGATATGGGAGCACATAAGCAAAGAAGAAGAATTCACCCCGCCTTGGGGATGTAAGAAGCAAGAATTACACCTCGCCTTGGGGGTATTGGAAGCAGCAATACACCACACCCTGGGGGCACTAGAAGCAGAATACGCCCAGGCCCTGGGGCATAAGAAGCAAGGAATCTATCCCGTCATGGGGGCATAAGAGGCGAGAAACTGCACCCCATGCCGGGGGGCATACGAAGAGAAATACATCCCGCCTTGAGGGGTAAAAGAAGCAGAATCTACCCCGGTCTGGGGGCATAAGAAGCAGAAGATACGCCCTGTGCCGAGGGCATACGAAGAGAAATATTCCCCATTCTCGGGCACAAGAGGCAGAAGAATCCACCCCGGCCTGGGGGCGTAAGAAACAAAAGACACACCCCAACCCGGGGGCATACAAATGAAGAACCACACCCCGCCTTGGGTGCATAAGAAGCAAACATACCCCGCCGTCGGGGGGTGGAAGAAGAAGAAGCATACCTCGGCCATCGGGGCATAAAGAGTAAAAGAATACACCCCACCTTGGGGGCATCAGAAGCAGCAATACGCCCCACCTTGGGTGCACAAGAAGCAAACATCCCCCAGTGTGCCGGGGTAGAAGAAGAAGAATCCACCCCGCTCTGGGGCATAAGAAGCAAAAGATACACCCCGCTCTTGGGGGCACACGAAGAGAATATACCCCGACTCGGGGGCATGTGAGAAGAATCTACCCCGACCTGGGGGCATAAGAAGAAACAGAGTTGCACCCCGGCCTGGGGACACATGAAGAGAATCCACCCCGACTTAGGGGCACATAAAGCAAAAGTTACACCTCGGCTTAGGGGCATTTGACGAAGAAATGTACCCCCGCCATGGGAGCATAAGAAGCAACAGAGTTTCACCTCGACCTAGGGGCATAAAGATCAAAAGAATGCACCCTGGCTTAGGGACTTTTGAAGAAGAAATATATCCCGCCATGGGGGCATAAGAAGCATAAGACATGCCCCGGCTTAGGGGCGTACGAAGAGAAGTACACACTCCGCCCGGGGTGCATAAGAAGCAAAACACACACTGACTAGGGGGACATATGAAGAAAAGAATACACCTCGACTTAGGGGTATTTGAAGAAGAAACACACCCCGCCTGGGGGGCATAGAAGCCATAAAAGATACACTCCGCCACGAGGGCATATGAAGAGAAATATCCCCCACTCTGGGGCAGAAGAAGCAGAAGAATCTACCCCATCCGGGGGCACAACAAGCAGCAGAGTTACACCCTGACCTGGGGGCACATGAAGAGAAGTATATCCCGCCATAGGGGCGTATAAAAGGAAAGAGAGCGAGAATACACCCTAGTCTAGGGGCACAGAAGCAAAGAGACCCACATCCCGACCTGGGAGCATATGAAGAAAGGTATACCCCGCTTAAGGGGCATTTGAAGAAGCAACTTACCCCATCACGGGGGCATGGAAGCCATGAAGAATTCACCCCGGCTTAGGGGTATTCGAAAAATCTACCCTGGCTTAGGGGCACTTGAAGAAGAAACACCCCGACCTGGGGGCATGAGAAGAAAGAATATACCCTGCCTGGGGGCACACAAAGAAAGAAGCAGCCCCCGACTTAGGGGCATTTGAAGAAGAAACATATCCCGCCATGGGGGCATATGGAGAAAAGCATATACCCCGTCTTGGGGGCACAAGAAGCAGAAGAACTCACCCCGGCCTAAGGGGCATGCGAAGAAAGAAACACGCGCCCTGCCTTGGGTGCACAATAGGTGAAACACACCCCGGCCTGGGGGCATACAAAAAAAACACACTCCGCCCAGGATGCACAAGAAGCAAATACACCTCGCCTGGGGGCACAGAAGCAAAGAAGCAGAATCCACCCCGGCCTGGGGGCATAAGAAGCATGAAGTTACACCCCGATTCGGGGGTACGCAAAGAAGAAACACATCCTACCTTGGGTGCACAGGAAGCTAGAAATACACCCCATATGGGGGCATACGAAACAAAAAAAAAGCACACCCCGCCATGGGGGCACACGAAGAAAGAAACACCCTCCGCCCTGGGCGCATAAGAAGCAGAAAAGTCTACCCCGATGTAGGGGCATAAGAAGCAAGAGTACACCCCGAGCTAGTGGGAATATAAAGAAAGAAACTACACCCCGCTCCGGGGGGGCATATGAAGAGAAATATGCCATGCCTTGAGGGGTAGAAGAAGTAGAATCCACCCCGGTCTAGGGGCATTAGAAGCAAAATGCACCCCGCTCTAGGGGCATAAGAAACGAAGAACACACTCCCGCTCTAGGGGCATTTGAAGAAGAAATATACACCCCGCCTGAGGGCATGAAAGCCATGAAGAATTCACCCCGGCTTAGGGGTGTTCAAAAAATCTACCCCGGTTTAGAGGCATTTGAGGAATAACTACATCCCGCGATGGGGGCATGAGAAGCAAAGACTATACCCTGCTTTGGGCATTCGAAGAGAAATATACCCCGCTCCGGGGCATAAGAAACAGAAGTTACACCCCATCTGGGGGCCTAGAAGCCATGAAAGATACACCCCGCTTGGGGGCACAGAAGAAAAGTTACACCCCAAGCTGGGGGCACATCAAGAGAAATACACCCCAGTCCGGGGGCATTAATGAGAAAGGAAGAGCGGAACAAAGGAACAGCCATGAGGTGGACATGGTCTTTGAACCCGCCTCTTCACACAAAAGAAGAAGAGAAGAAAAGAGAGAAAAGACACATGAGGCAGACGTGGTCTTCGAGCCCGCCTCTTTACATAAAAGAAGAAGAGAAGAAAAGAGAGAAAAGACACATGAGGCAGACGTGGTCTTCGAACCCGCCTCTTTACATAAAAGAAGAAGAGAAGAAAAGGAAGTGAGCCTTAAGGCAGACATGGTCTTTCCACCTTCGGCCTTTGACCACCCAACAAAATCAAGAGACATTTCCTATTGTCAGCACCATGACCTTCCATCTAGGCCGATGCATTAACACATTGTCAGTATCATGACTCCTTCATCTAGGTTGGTGCATAAACCCATTACCGGTGGCACTCTCGCCATCTAAGCCGACAAATATCTCACCTTCGGCCTTTGGGCCACTTAAAAAAAATAAACCTTTCAATTTAGTTTGGATCCTTCCCTGACCAGAGAATCAAAGAATCAACTTTTCACTTTGGTTTGAATCCTTTCCCGGCCAGAGAATCAAAGAATCAACCCTTCACTTTGGTTCGGATCTTTCCCCGGCCAGAGAATCAAAGAATCAACCTTTCACTTTGGTTCGGATCCTTCCCCGGTCAGAGAATTAAAGAATCAACCCTTCACTTTGGTTCGGATCCTTTCCCGACCAGTGAATTAAAGAATCAACCCTTCACTTTGGTTCGGATCCTTTCCCGACCAGAGAATTAAAGAATCAACTTTTCACTTTGGTTTGGATCCTTTCCCGGCCAGAGAATCAAAGAATCAACCCTTCACTTTGGTTCGGATCTTTCCCCGGCCAGAGAATTAAAGAATCAACATTTCACTTTGGTTCGGATCCTTCCCCGGCCAGAGAATTAAAGAATCAACCATTCACTTTGGTTCGGATCCTTTCCCGACCAGAGAATTAAAGAATCAACTTTTCACTTTGGTTCGGATCCTTTCCCGGCCAGAGAATCATAGAATAAACCTTTCACACTGGTTCAGATCCTTCCCCGACAAGAGAATTAAAGAATCAACCTTTCACTTTGGTTCGGATCCTTTCCCGACCAGAGAATTAAAGAATCAACTTTTCACTTTGATTCGGATCCTTTCCCGGCCAGAGAATCATAGAATAAATCTTTCACTCTGGTTCGGATCCTTCCCCGGCCAGAGAATCAAAGGATCAACTTTTCACTTCGGTTCGAATCCTTCCCCGGCCAAAGAATTAAAGAATCCACCCTTCACTTTGGTTCGGATCCTTCCCCGGCCAGAGAATTAAAGAATCAACCCTTCACTTTGGTTCGGATCCTTCCCCGGCCAGAGAATTAAAAAATCAACCTTTCACTCTGGTTCAGATCCTTCCCCGGCCAGAGAATCAAAGAATAGACCTTTCACTTTGGTCCGGATCCCTTCCCCGGCCAGAGAACAAAAAGAGACCCTTTTCTTCGGCTCTCACATCCCGCTACCCGACGCCCTTTGGCTCAGCCATTTCGGCCAAGGCCCACTATCAGGATTAATCCATCCTTTCCACCGTGCTCTCCGATATCTTTCGACTTTATAGCCGACTTCTAACATCTCTCGGCTTGTTAGCCCGCTCCCAATATCTCTTGGCTTCTAGCCTACTTTTCGATTTCCCAACCTCGGCTCTTTGCAGCCCGCTTCTCAGCTTCGGCTTTTATAGCCCGCTTTCCCAACTTTGGCTCTTGTAGTCTGCTTTCGTTCGGCCGTTGTAGCTTGCTTCTCGGCTCTCATAGCCCGCTTTCCCAACTTCGGCTCTTTGCAGCCCGCTTCCCAATTTTGGCTCTTGTAGCATGCTTCCCAAACTTCGGCTCTTCATAGCCTACTTTTCAGCTTCGGCTTTTGTAGCCCGCTCTCCCAATCTTGGCTCTTATAGCCTGATCCCCAGATTCGGCTCCTCGCAATCCGCTTCTCGACTTTGGCTCTTATAGCCTGCTTCCCAAACTTCGGCTCTTCGCAGCCCACTTTTCAGTTTCGGCTCTTGTAGCCCACATACCTTTGGCTTTTGTAGCCTGCTTCCCAGAATTCGACCTTCACGGTCCGCTTCCCATAACTTCGGCTCTTGCAGCCCGCTTTCCTAGTTTCGGCTTCTGTAGCCCGCTTCACCAACCTTTGGCCTTTGTAGCCTGCTTCCGAGCTCTCGTAGCCTACTTTCCCAATTTTGGCTCTTATAGCCTGCTTCCCAATACCTTGGGCTCTGGTAGCCTGCTTCCCAGAATTTGACCTTCACGGCCCGCTTCCCGCAATTTTGGCTCTTGTAACCCGCTTCCCAATATCTTTGGCTCTTGCAGCTTGCTTCCCTAGTTTCCTTTCTACCCTATGCGATCTGCTTCCCTAATACCTCTACTACCACTTACAAGATACATATACGTAACGACATTATGTTCTTACGTAAAAAAAAGAGAAAAGAGACAAAAAAAATGCTTGGTTGCCTTGTTTGCATGCCTGCTTATAATATAGAATAATATACTTCCTCCGAATTTTCTAGGACCACATTTTCCTTACTAAATAATAATGTTGCCCCGATTCTGGATGCACGTGCATCGCGGCGTACGCTCGAAAGGAACCCAATTATGGCGGGCGCACACGTCAAGGGGAAGAGTCATGGCTAAATTGCTAAGCCCAACTCACAAAATAAACCTGAGGCAACACTCCCCCACTCTGCACTCAATGTGTCTAATGGTCTTCGACCATAAGGATTGCCCGACTTTCGTCTTAGCACTCTACGGATGCTTGAATTTCTACACTTGCGTGAATGGTAATCGTGAGGAAAAAGCTGCCCACCCCCACTTTAAAAAAATGATGATGCAAAAAAAGAGAGAAACGTGAATCTGAGTAGCCGGGAATCCCCATTGAGACACATGAGGAGACTCGCGCGAAATGGTGAAGCAAATTTTAATAAGGATGAGGCCTAGTAGCCGGGAATTCCCATTGAGACACATGAGGAAACTCGCGTCAAACGGTGAAATACGCAATAGAATTACAATAAGGATGACTAGTAGCCGAGAATCCTCATTGAGACACATGAGGAGACTCGCGCCGAACGGTGAAATCTGCTACCAAAAGAAAAAGATGGGGGCTATGCGAAGCTACCGAAATCGAGAGCCTGAAACTCATGTGTAGGCGCTAGAGTAATCCTCGAAGTGTTGCTTAGAAAACCTGCATATCCCTGTGTTTATGGTCTTTTGCTCACACGTTTGCTCCTCCACTCCACAAAGAGTTGCCTTGGGTGAAATGCGTGAATTTAAGCTATGCACGCAAGACATGCAATATCCTCTTGACGGTTGCACCACCCCTTAGTTGTGCCTTCTGGCCCACACCGTGTCTGCGAATTATGGGCGATGTCCCTATCCCATCCCCTTTAGAGGGAGTTGTCTTATTTATACTTATGTTATGCCTACTGACGAATGCCTGCATGCTTGAATAAAGAAATAAAAAATAAAAAAAAAATAAAAAATAAAACTCAATTTCAGCTATCGTAGCCTGCTTTCCCAGTTCTGGCTCGTACAGCCCAATCTTGGCCCTCACGGCCTACTTCCTGCCCTTGCGGCTCGCTAATCTCCCAACTTCGGCTTCTATAGTCCGCTTCCCCAATCTGGGCTCTCGCAGCCAGCTCCCCAATTTCGACTTTTATGGTCAGCTTCCCAACTTTGGCTCTGGTATCCCGCTTCCCTGATTTCATCCTTCACGGCCTACTTCCGCAACACCGATTCTGGCCCTTGCGGTCCACTTTCCCGGGTTGGAATTTCACAGTCGGTGCTCCCGGCGCATTAAAGAACATCAAATCCTTTCACTCTAGATCGGACCTTCTGTCCGGCTAGAGAACAAAAAGACCATTTCCACTCTAGATCAGACCTTCTGTCCAGCTAGAGAACAAACCGACCCCTCCACTCTAGATCGGACCTCCCGTCCGGCTGCAGAATAAAAAGATTCCTTTCACTTTGGTTTGGACCTGTCATCCAGCCAGAGAATAAAAAGACCCTTTCACTCTAGATCGGACCTTCCGTCTGGCTAGAGAACAAAAAGATCCCTTCACTTTGGTTCGGACCTGTCGCCCAGCCAGAGAACAAAAAGACCATTTCCACTCTAGATCGGACCTTCTGTCCAGCTAGAGAACAAACATACCCCTCAATTCTAGATCGGACCTCCTGTCCGGCTATAGAATAAAAAGATTCTCTCCACTCTAGCTCGAACCTTCTGTCCGACTGGAGAATAAAAAGATTCCTTTCACTTTGGTTCGGACCCGCGGTCCAGCCAGAGAATAAAAAGATTATTTCCACTCTAGATCAAACCTTCCGTCCGGCTAGAGAATAAAAAGATCCCACTCACTTTGGTTTGGGCCTGCCGCCCAGCTAGAGAACAAATAGACCACTCCACTCAAGATCGGACCTTCCACCAGGCTAGAGAATAAAAAGATTCCTTTCACTTTGGTTCGGACCTTCCATCTGGTTAGAGAATAAACATATCCTTGTCACTTCATCCCGGACTCTCCACACATCCGAAGAATAAGGGACTCCCTTTCTCTAATCTGGCTCGTAGACTTTCTGTCCAATTGGAGAACTAAAAGACCTTTCTTGGCCGGTTCCCCGGGCGTGTTAAAGAACAAAACAACCTTTCACCCTGGCCCGAGCCTGCCGTTCGGGTAAGGAATCATCCCCTTTTACTTGCACTAACACTAGCCCGTGTCAGCGACTTGACCATATCTCCCTCCCTTCGGGGTCACGAACAATCCCTTTTGATTTGGACCTTCTGTCGAGATCATTGAATCAACAAACTCTTCTCTCTGTCCCTTCGGGGTCACGAACAATCCCTTTTGATTTAGACCTTCCGTCCAGATCATTAAATCAACAAACTCTTCTCTCCGTCCCTTCGGGTGACGAATATCCCTTTTGATTTGGACCTTTCGTCCAGATCATTGAATCAACAAATTCTTCCCTCCGTCCCTTCGGGTGACGAATACCCCTTTTGATTTGGACCTTCCGTCCATATCATGGAATCAACAAACTCTTCTCTCCGTCCCTTCGGGTGATGAATACCCCTTTGACTTGGACCTGCCGTCCAGGTCATTGAATGAACAGACTTCTCTCTCTATCCCTTCGGGAGACGAACATCCCTTTTGATTCGGACCTTTCGTCTGGGTCACTAAATGAATAAACCATCCTCTCCATCCCTTCGGGTGATGAATATCCCTTTTGAATCGACAAACTCCTCTCTCCATCCCTTCGGGTGACGAATATCCCTTTTGATTCGGACCTTCCGCCCAAGTCATTGAATCAATAAACTCTTCTCTCTGTCCCCTTCGGGTGCCGAATACCCCTTTTCGATTTGGACCTGTCATCCAGACCTTTAAAGAAATAAACCCTTCTTTTCGGCCCTCGTAGCCCGCTATCCACAACCTCGGCTTCTATAGCCCGCTTTCCAATAGCTTCGGCTTTCATAGCCCGCTTCCTGGGTTCCGGCCCACGTGGCCTGGTTTCTCGACCTTAACTGCGGTCTGCGGACCCGCTCTCCCCATCATGTTGATGAATCTCTCAGTCGATCTGCACCCGCAGGCCTCGCTCTCACATCCCTCTCTCGCACCGTCTGTGGCTGGGGGGCATTTGTGGACACTAAAAATCCTCACCCCATGTTTATGTGCAGGGGAATAAAGAAGAGAAGAAGAGAGAAGAAGAAAAGAAGAAAAGAAAAAACACCCTGAAGTGCCCCAGCGGCACACTCCCAGTTTCCCCAGCGGCACGCTCCTGTGCCTCCAGCGGCACACCCTCAAGGCCCCTCCAGCGGCACAACAGCTCAACATGCCTTTCAACGGCACAGTCTTCATGCCCTCCAGCGGCACACATAAACAAGCCCTTCAGCGGCACACCCTATTGTGCCCTCCAACGGCACAGTCTCTCTGCCCCCAGCGGCACACTCAATTCGTGCCCTCCATCGGCACAACCGTCTTGGCCCATTCAGCGGCTCACCCAAACGGGCCCTCCAGCGGCACAGTTGCTCTGCCCCTTCAACGGCACAGCGGCCTGGCCCTTCCAGCGGCACAGCGGTGAATTCCCCCGAACGATACAAATCGGCAGATGACTCAACGGTCACTAGGCAGACCCCTCGGTGCGCAGCTCGGCCACTTCAACGCCAGCTAGCACCCGTCTTAGTGTCGCCCTCTGGTTGGATGAGGGAGATCCTCACCTGACATTGAGGAGACCGAAGTCAACCTCGGATGGCAGTGCCATCATGAGGTCTGCCCCTTCGACGGCACACCTATAAAAGGCCCCCACGAAGAGAAGAAGAAAAAGGGAGACAGCATGCGATACCACACACATGAAGAGAGCAGCAATAGAGGAAGAAGAAGAAAAGAAGAAGAAGGTAGAGAAGTGTAATGCCCCGGATTTTTCGGATATTTTTCGGATCATTTTAGTGGGTCTCGGAGTGTATTTTGTGCTTTACACGTGTTTTTCCCTGATGTGCCTTCGGAACTCTTTGCAGGGCAAACCGTGGCGTTCTCTGACTCCGGGACGTTACCACTGCGTTGTGCTCTTCCCGAAGATCGCGGATGTAATTTTTCGTAATTTTTTTGAATTTATCAAATTTTTGGGTTTTCCTATATATACTAACCCTTTTCTCTCTCCCCCTCTTCCCGAGCGGGCTAAACGGGGCGATTTGGGGAAAAATGCATGTTTTTGAGGTGTGAGCCGGATCTTCCGTTTTACTGTGTTTTTGGGCGATCCAGGGGTTTAGATGCATGCCTAGGGGCTTGGGGAAGGTTTCCCCTTTTGTTTCCCCTTCACCTGGGGGTGGACGGGGCGTGGAATGGTTTTTCCCGCGGTTTCCACCGTTTTCGGGCGTGGACTGAGAACGCGCTATGCTCCAGTAGCGCGTTCTTGATGGTCGCGCTGCCCCGACGGGGCGCGTTCATCGGAGAAGATGAAAAGTATGGCGGTTCCTGTCGCGCTATAGGGCTATGGCGCGTTCTGGACTGTCGCGCTATGGAAACATAGCGCGACCTGCCTTGTCGCGCTATAGGCTCCTAGCGCGTTCTGCTTGAACATGCTATGGACCCATAGCGCGTTATTAAAGTGACCATCCGGGCTGCCCGGGGCGGGCGGCCTGCGGCTGATCGTGCCCCCCTTGAGCCGTGTGTATCCTGGACACCCCGTGGAGTTCCATGACCGTGTCTTTGGGTGTCCAGAGGTTTGGGTTACCTCGATTAGCGTGCCCATGGGCTTGGTGGGTCCGGGTGACTCCAGGTGTTCCGGGCTTCCGTGTTCTTGCTAGATCGAGTCACCGTGTATCGGTGTGTGTGCGGTGGGATCTCCCCCGCATATTGTGAGTTTCTTTGGAAGGTGATTTCCGTGTGGGCCATGTGTTTAGCCTTGGACTGCGAGTCCAGTTGTCCGGCCTGAGGCTGGAGGTTTCCCGCTTGCTTCGAGATGGGAAATCGACATGGCGGCTTGTGTACTGTCCTGGGAATCGTGCCTCTGTGTTTTTTCGTGTGGCCGTGGTCCCTTGCGTTCCCTTCTGAGGGAACAGTCTGGGTGGCTTGTGAGTTGTCTCAGTATTCGTGATATCGTGGTTTTGGACCTAGAGATTGGGCTAGATTGACGGCCTTGTGCTGTTGCGTATAACGGTCTTGACCCCGAGTCTTGTGACTCAAGGACCGTTGGGTGTAGTGCGTCTAGAGGACTGCCCAGAGCCCAGTGGCTTAGCGCCACTTGAGTTTTCTCGACTCTCGCGCAGGGTGCGTGCGTGACCGTGGACTGCGAGTCATGTTTCTTCTCCGACTGTGGTCGCCGTGTGACGGTGCTGGTACGTGGGATGGTCCCCGTACTTCGTCGGATTCGGACGTTGTTTTCCGTTGACTAGAGAGTCTACTCCTTCAGTGACCCTCCACTAGTCGTAGCCTACCAGTACGCGTGTGCTGGTCGCACCAGGGAGTGGTGTACGGGCTTACCCTGAGGACGGTTAGACTGGTTTCCGTCGGGCCCCTCGTCGTAGCCAGAGTCCGGCTGCGGGGGAAAACCAGTCAGAGGTCCAGACCTAGGACGCGTGGTCTGTGTATGCACACGTGGTTGGGGACAGTGGACGCACGTCGACGGGCGTGACCCCAGCTAGTCACTTGTTTGTGGTTACTTGTACGGTGTTCGCGCCTCGGGTAGGACCTACCACGTCAGGCGGTTCTCCTGCGCTGCGGTGTAAGACGTCAGGGGACGCTACCGGCTGTGCTTCTAGTGGGTGGTACTCCTGTCGAGTACGGAGTGACAGACTGTCAGTCTCTGTGTCTTTGACCTTCGGGTTTTTGGTCGTGTTGACCGGTGAGTTCGGTTGTTTCACCTTGGCGCGTGTGTCGGTTCTTGCGCCGTGAGATTAGTGCTAGTGGCTTTACCGAGGTTGGGTCTTGTTGTGCGGTACCCGCGATCGGATGGTCGGGGTTGCACCTTGGACAACGTGTCCAGGTCGGCTGTGTCCGGGGGACGGGCCTCTACGACGTGGTTGCCGTGTGTTCTTACTTCGGTAGGTGGTACTAGCGTGGTTCGGTAGCTTCGACTGTGTGATCGAGGTCTGCCTTCTGGCAGTAGGAGTAGCTGTAGTGCCGAGTTTTTGACCGGCCATCGGTTTGCTGTTCCTGCTGTAGTTGTAGCTTCCTTCGGTTGGGGTTCCGCGGGATCCCTGCTGAGTCTCTGTTTTGGAGACTCATTCCCTGCTTTTCAGGTGTGGCGGTTCTTCCTCGAGGTTCGAGGGTGCGGGGCGGAAGTTCTCAGTTGCCAGCTTGCCGGGCCGAGTGTTCACTTGGCATGTGGTACGTTTTACTGCTTTAGACTGTACTTTCTGTTGGACTGGACTCTGTTGTAGTTGTTTATTTATTTCTGTTAATTGTTGAATTGTCCTGCTTTATTTCCTATTTCCTTGTGCCTCCACCCTCCTTTTAGCCCTTCCGAGCCCTCCCGGCTCGTGGGCGGCGGTGCGAGTCTCGGGTTATCGGGCCTTCCCGGTAATCGGATTCTCGGGTCGTTACAAGAAGAGTAGAGAGATTGAGAGGGAGTGAGCCACCTGTATAGGGGAGAGAAGGAATGGGGTGAAGGGAGACACCCTCCCTCGTTCCAACTCTCCCCCGGCACTGTTTTCTTTTTGATCCTCTTTTCGTTTCTCAGTTTTTCTCCTCTCCTTTCACAGTTTTTTGTTCTGCAGTGTATTGTAGTTGGCCTTCGGACTCTGGCCATTGTCATTTTTGAAGTTCTTATCACGAATGAAAAATGCCCTTGGGCTCTATCTTTTGTTGCATCCGTTGTCTTCTCCTCATCATTCGTTTGTGGTTTGCATTTTCACCCCGGCTTTCTAGCTTCGTTATGATTGCCCCTTGTGTCATCGGTTAGCTCAGCTAAATGTGTGGTGTTCTTGGCTCGCTAGTGCAAGATTGGCTCCTCCCCTTTTTTTGATGGCCTTCCATAGCGTGAGCGGTACCTCACTTCCTCCATCTATGGGTTCGTTAGCACCCACTACCCTTGTCCAGCGGTTGGGACTCATCCACTTGCTAGGAGGCTTGTCAGCCTTTCCTCTAGAATCCACGGTGTGCACACACCTATTCAAGCCCCTGGTCATCACACTACTCAGGCCCTTCAACGGCGCACCTCCCTGGGTCTGCCCAACGGCACACCCTTCCCATTTGTCTGTCCAGCAGCACAGTCTTCCCTGGGTTTGCCTGGCGGCACACCCTTTCCATTTGTCTGCCTAGCGGTACACTTCCCTTTGTTTGCCCAGCGGCACGCCCTCTCCAGCCGCTAGCGGTACACCCTTGGCTACCTCAGCGGCACACCTCCCCTGTTAGCCTGCTTGGCGGCACACACCTTGGCTGTCACTTCTTCAGTGCACTCATAGCTTGTATCGGTCTACTGGTTTCCCGTTCGGCGTTTTCTCCGAGTTTTCTGAACTTTCCCCAAAGGTGGCTGCTTAGGCACACACCTCAGTTGTTGGTTCATGTCACTCCCTGTGGACATGTTCCTTGTATTCCCTTACCATCCGGGTCAAGGGGAGATACTGCCGATTTTTTGTCAGAGATAACAATAAGTTAAAAGACGAAAGGAAGCAACAAACAAATGGAACCAACAATAATAAAATATTCTAATCAACTAAAGGAACTATTCAAGGCTGAAGGAATTGGACTGAACAAGACTCAAAGAACTGCACTATTGAATATGACTTGGGACTCAATCACATGACAGGAAGATTGAAAGTTGATCATTTGAGATTCTCCATCAGAATTGCATGAGCAAGGGGCCTTCTTCTGAACTATACCCCCACTCATCTGAACTTCACCCTACCTACCTTAATCCTTCATTCTCAACTCAATCCTTCCAGAGGTGCACTCTCCCTTGGCCCTCCAGCGGTACGCCCCTGCCTCTTTGACCTACTCCTCATCAGCCCCATCTCAAGCCCTTTGCACTCTCAACATATCTCCCTGGCCGACACACTTTCGCCTGCCTTCAGCGGTACACTCAGCTCCCCTAGTGCTTTCAGCGGCACATTCCTAGACCTTCCAGCGGTACACCCTAGCCTACTCCGTTCAACGGTACACCTTCGCCTGCCTTCAGTGGTACACCCCAGCTTCTCTCTTGTGTTCAGCAGTACACTCCTAGACCTTCCAGCGGTACACTCCCCAATCCCCCCTAGCGGCACACTCTTCACTCTCCACCTCACCCATTCCTCCACATACACCCCAAACGCAACAAAAAAATAACAATAATAACAAACTCACAAAGAAGGGATAAATAATAATAATAATAAATTCAAAAAAATAGATAAATAATAATAATAATAAATAATGATAATAACCAACTCAATAAAATAAATAAATAAATAAATAAGCAAATAATAATAAAAAATTAAATAATAATAACAAACTCACCAAAAAATGAAAATAATAATAAATAAATAATAAAAGTTCGAACAATAATAAAACGATGAGATCTGCTCCGCAGTCTCGTTGCTCCTCAAGACCCGGTGTAAAGGGAACATTAACGCTGCCCCTCCAAGTCGGGTTCGGACCTTGGGAGCCATCCCAATATGGCGGTAATTCAACATTGTTCTGGGCCGATAGTTCGTCAAACCGGCCTCGTTCTCATTGGGATTCGTTTTCGCTCTTTCATTGAGATTACCGTAAACTCGGCATACATTTGTACGGGTTTATTTCTGTTTACGTCGTACCTTCAATACGGACCTTTGTCCGAACATAAAGTGATCCATGAATGATTGACAAAAATCTGAATGGAACGAGAAGGCTCTCGTCACCCCCAGACCCTTTGCATGGGAATATTGATAAGACCTTCCTGGGGCGTGCTTAGACCACGGGTTCGCCCTAATCATGGTCATTGACTGACCCACATCCTAGGCCTATAGCCAGCTATCTCTGTACACGTCTTTATTTTGGAATCTAGTCGCGGGACACTTTCTCGTTGCCCTTCGGCACCGAAAATATTAACGATGCCCACGCAAGCCTCGTTTGGACCACGGGAGGCGCCCCCGGAATGGTCCCGGCTTGATCTTGCATCGAGCCAATAAACTCACTGATTTCTGACCACTCTAACCGGGATTTAACCGAATGTTTCCCGTTCCTCTGAATAATAAATTTGCCATACCCCGGCATACACATGCTCCGATTTTCCCGTGACGATTACGATTTTCTGAAGCCGGACGCTCGTCCGAATATTAAACGGTCCCCTGAGCGACCGACATGTTACTCTAACTGGGATTTAACCGAATGTCTCCCATCCCTTCGAACAAAAAATTTGTCGTGCCCCGGCATACATATGCTCCGGTTTTTTCCGTGACGATTACGATTTCCTGAAGCCGGACGCTCGTCCGAATATCAAAATGGTCCCTTGAGTGACCGACATATTTCGAATGCTTACTTCCCTAGACATAGGGCTTTCCGACTGATTCGAGACCGCTATCGTCTTGCCTCTCTCGATATAATTTCCTGGCTATGAGGTCCTGATTCTCGGTGATTAATCAAGGGTGTTCCCCTCTCCGAGGGGATGTAAATAACGTCGTGACCTTTATGGCGCGGCGGGTTTTGGTCCCGACACGAACCACACAATCGTCTGATTAGTCAGATCGAGCGCATAATAAATCGTCAATGTGTGACTGGCACTCCCACGCACTTAATAGATGAATCGACCATCCGAATAAACGAACAACATAATCAGTGAACGAAAAGTGCGTCCACAGGGCTTTAAACAACCTGTTTCCAATTTGCTGTTATGTGATTAAGTCCTTGGTCATGTTCAGCAGTCCAGCTCTCTGAGTCTTACATAGTTCCCTTGTCTTGATTAAAGTGTTTTATTGTTGCTTATTTCATTTGTTTGTTGCTTCCTTTTATCTTTTAACATATTGTTATTTCTGACAAAAATTCGGCAACATCTCCCCTTGACCCGGATGGTAAGGGAGTAAAAGGGGAACACGCCCACAAGGAGCGGTATGACCCAACAGTTTGAGGTGCGTGCCAAGGCAGCAACACCTATGAGAAAACTTCAGAAAACTCGGAGAAAACACCGAACGAGAAGCCACTACGCTGACACAAGTCACAGATGCACCGGGGGAGCAATGGCTAGAGTGTGCCGGGCTGGACTGGACAGGGGTGTGCCGGACAGGACATGGCCAAGGTGTGCTGGGTTGGACTGGCTAGGGGTGTGTCGGACAGGGAATTGCCAAAGTGTGCCGGGCAAGAGTCAGCTGGGGTGTGACGGTAGGGCACAACCAGGGAGTGTGCCAGCCGAGAGGGTCAAGGGGGAGTGTGCCGGCCAAAGAAGGCACCAAGGAGTGTGCCGGGTAGGAGGCCAGGGAAAATGCTCCAAGAGTGTGTTGTGTCCCTGTGATTTTTATGATAGCAAACACTATAAGTCATCATTTGTTTGTGTCTGCATATGAATGTTTGATTGAGCATCTCTTGAGTGTCATTCCATCGAACAGGCTGTGTGCATTTTCGGTGCATTTCATAACTATGTTTCATGGTGGCCATCAGTCAATGGATGTCTAGACTCGTGCATTTCATAACTATGCTCAGGCTAAGTCTGTACAGAGCCTTAAGTCTGTACAGAGCCTTGTTACATCGTGTGCTAAGCATTTCCAATGTCTGTACAACGTGTGTTGCTGCTCGTGACTTACTCAGTGCATATGTGCATCATATACTAAGTCTACACATTGCCGCCGGTGCTTGTATCACTTGCCAAGTCCATACATCGTGTGCATCCATGCATAATCACCAGGTAGCAAGTCTGTACATTGCCCTGTTTCAGGCACGGGAAAGTCTGCACGTGGTTGCTTTGAAGCTGCATCAAGTCTATACAGTGTCTCGCACACACGTTCAAAGTCTGTACATAGTCTTATTGCATCGTTTATCAAGTCTATACATTGCATGCAGGCAAAGTCTGTACATTGGCAAAGTCTGTACATCGTTGGCTTGTGCACGCATCGTCTTACAAAGTCTGTACATCGGTGCGTCTTACTTAGCGTCTCTGTGCTTCAAGCTTTCCAAAGTCTATACATTGTCTAGCACACACACATCAAGTCTGTACAGCCAGATCGGTCAAATCTATACAGCCATTGCCTTGCAGCATGCACGCTATTAAGTTTGTACAGCCTACACACACAAGTCCATTCATTGTCATCGCTGCATGCATTTCTTCAAGTCTGTACAGCCTTTGCAGCACATCCAAGTCTATACATTGCATATGGTTGTGCATCACTCAAGTCTATACATTCGTTGTGCATAGTCCATGCATTGCACGAAGTCTGCACATTGTGTGTTGCTATGCTCTAGCTTTGCATTCACTCTAAAGTCTATACATTGTCTGCCCTGCACACACAAGTCCATACATTTCATTTGGGCATCAAAGTCTATACACACAGACAAAGTCTGTACAATCCCTTCCATGCATTCTAAGTCTATACATGCTTCGATGGCATCACATAAAGTCTGTACATCTACATTCATTTGTCTGGCTGCATAACACTAAGTCTACACATCCCCCCATAGCAAGTCTACACATCCCGTTTGCACTAAGTCTGTACATGGTCCTGGCGCTCGCAAAGTCTGTACATGGTCCTGGCGCTCGCAAAGTCTGTACATCGACTTGGCGCTCGCAAAGTCTGTACATCGGCTTGGCGCTCACAGAGTCTTACTGCGTTTATGTGCATAGTCCATGCATTGTCAAGTCTATACAACGTCTCTCTTAGCGTCTTGTGCATGCAGCATAGAAAGTCTGTACATTCGTTGACAGACTCATGCATAAACACTAAGACAAAGTCTGTACATTCGGTGACAGCTTGTCTGAGCATCTCATGCATTCAATGTGCATACTTTCATTCTATTGTGCATCCTTCAATACAAAGTCTGCACATTCATTGCTGATATGGTTATGCTGATGTTCAGCAAGTCTATACATGCTCTGCTCGTGGCTTAGTCTTTTAATCCATGTTCATTGTGCATATGTGCATCTCCTTCAAGACGAAGTCTATACATTTCTTTCCAAGCATTCAAGTCTATACACTTCTTGTGTCTGCATCGCATTCACTTCAAGTCTATACACTCAATGCTGCATCATGCATGTACACACTTTGTTAAAAGCCTGAACTAACTCTGTACATCCCTCTAATATCTTCTTATGACTGCTTGACAGATACATCCTTCGAGAAGAAAATGTTTGGGCACGTGATCCAAGGTTGGCACCTGACACGTGATCCGAGGTGTACTCTGGATAAAGAGGGCACAAGCCCTACACACGCCCTAGCTGCTGCTATATATATGTAGCTTCTTCCTCAGGAGAAGACTGATCCAGATAGAAGGAGAGAGCAGCAGAGAGGCAGAGAGCAGAAGAAGAAGAAGAAGAAAGAAGTTGCAGAAGAAGAAAAGAAAAGAAGAGCAGAGAGAATAGAAAGAAAAAGAAGAAGAGTGAAGATAGACTGAGAGCTCGTGAAGAAGAAGAAAAAGAGAAAGAGAGATAGAGAGAGGGTTCGTGAAGAAGAAGAAAGAGAATTCATCAGAAGATCTATTCACTGGCATTTGGATCAAATCCAAGCCAGACTTGCTCCTGCGAGAGCTACTTTTTGCATTGCATTTCTAGTTTTCTGATTGCTGTATTTTCATTTCTTGTTTTCTTTTCTTTTACACTTGGCTTGTTGTTCTTCCGATTCTCTAGTGAGGTCGGGGTTCCTCCTGTTGATTCAGGAGAAGGGGGACTTGGAGTCTCCAGTTGCTAGTGACTGGTGTCACTAGCGGTTTCCCTCTGGGTTTCAGAGGAAGAGAGACTTGGGTCTCTGGGTTCCCCTCCGATTTGGAGGAAGGGAGGATTGGTCCTCCGGTTGCAAGCGGCTGGGTGTTGCTTGTGGGTTTCCTCCTGGGTGGAGGAAGAGAGACTTTGGTCTCTGGTTTGCTAGTGACTGGGAGTCACTAGTGGTTCCCTCCGGTTTGGAGGAAGAGGGGAGGTTGTTCCCCTGGTCAAGCTGTTTGGCAGCAATTGTTGCAGACTGAGTCTGCTGTTCTAGCCTTGCTAGTGGAAGCCTCACTCCGGTTTGGAGTGAGGGTTGGACGTAGGTCTGTGGACCGAACCACCTAAAAAATCCTGGTGTTCACTTGTGGTCTGATTTTCCTTATGTGTTCTTTTCATTACTGCGCTCATTAGATGCTTGCTTAGGATCGTGTGAGGGCTAATTGAATTGCTGTCTTGCTTTGATCCTTCTAAGTATTCTTAGTATATTTCTGCAACAGTATTTTATTCCGCATATCTGAGCATTAGAGATTTAATTAGACAATATTTGAAGAGGGATACATTCACCCCCCCCTCTGTATCCGGGCCTTGCACCCTATCAATTGGTATCAGAGCGGGTGTCTGCACAGAAGGTCCAGCGACCTGCAGATCCGATCCTGCAGTCTTCGGTGCTATCTTGCTTTTGGTACATCATTATTCCTATTGCATTAAGTTGAGCTGTTTCCATGGGTGATCCACCGATTTTCAACGGCTCTAATTTTAATGTGTGATTTGTCAGTCTGCGGAACTATGCTATATCAGTTAATCCTGATCTGTGGAAGTTAATTTCACACGGTCCTCACAGATTACCAAAGAAAGTGTCCAAATGGACCGGCAGTCACAGATCAAAGAATGGAGAAAATCAGAAAGCTTTCAATCTGATGAAAGCAGCCACTGACAAAGCCTTACATTCTTGCCTTTATGATTGCAGGTCCGCTAAAGACATCCTGGATAAGCTAGAGCTAGCTCACAAGATGAATGAGGACAGCTGCATGATGGCTAACAAGAGCAACCATAGCAGTGATCAAGATGAATTCGAAGATGCTGAAGAGGTAATCAATTCTTTCTCTAGTTACACTTTAGATGACTGGGAAGATGCCTATGCCAATCTGTTAGACTCCTATGAAAAACTAGAGAAGAAGAATAAAAAACTGATAAAGAAGCTAAAAAATCTAGGGGATCCTATCTCCGGAGGTGAAAATCCTGAAATTCTAAAAATTGAAAATGAAATATTCAGAAGACAAGTGTCAAAACTAGATGAAATCAAATCTGACCTTGATCATGTCAAATCTGAAAACGGAAAACTCAGAAAACAATGTCAGGAATCTGAACAAAAATTAATCAGTTTTGAAAGTGAAAACAGATTGATCAATGAAAAGTTCGAGACTGTTAGAGCTGTGAATTTAAAGCTTCAAGAAAACCTTGAAAACTATGAACCAGAAAATCAGAGTTTCCTAACTGATGTATTGTTTGATGATGATAAACTTGAGCAGGAGAACACTA
Source organism: Amorphophallus konjac (assembly GCA_022559845.1). Classification (NCBI taxonomy): domain Eukaryota; kingdom Viridiplantae; phylum Streptophyta; class Magnoliopsida; order Alismatales; family Araceae; genus Amorphophallus; species Amorphophallus konjac. The sequence continues at coordinate 227,308,204 of CM040117.1, forward strand.
GTCTAAAGGAAGAAATTGAGAAACTAAAATAGTTGAACACCACCATGTCAGAGAGATTACTGACATTTGAAAAAGGAAAATCTGTTGTTGATGAAAATCAAAATGAGCTCAAACTGAAACAAGAAATTGAAACTCTTAAAAATTTGAATGATGTGATGCATCAACAAATTCTGGTCTGTGAAGAAGATATAGTCAACTATGAACATCAGATCTCTTCCCTTAAATCTGAAATAAATGATTTGAACAATTCTCTATCAAAATTTGTGGAGGGAAAAAGTAACATGGACAGGCTGCTAGGAGTTAAGGTGAATACTCAAAAGGAAGGGTTAGGCTACCACAATGTCAATAAAAGGCTCTCAAAAATAAGCTAATGACATCGTTTGTCACTTCATCAAATGTAGCCACCACCTCAAAAGATAAACAGCCCATTGTTCAAAAAATGCAGAAACAAACTGACATTCAGAAACAAGCTGAAAAAGTGAAAAGGTATGTTCATGTGAAGAACAAGCAAAGAAACAATCATGTTGATACTGTGCATGTGACATATAACCTAAACACACACACACATGCACACAAAAGGAAAATGGCATGCCACTATTGTCATAAACTTGGACATCTAATGCATGAATGTAGGTTGATGGAAAAGGATGATCTGAGTGCTAGAAAATATCATGATAAAAATCCTTCATTTCAGAAAAAAGGAATTGAATGTTTTCATTATGGTAAATTAAGACACAAGATTACACAATGTTGGTTTGTTAATGATAAGAAAAAAACACATTCATATCATGCTAAATTTCATGCAAACAGTCATGTTGTTAACAAGAACAAGTTTGATTCAATAAACCAGCATATGACATGCTTTAATTGTGAAAAATTGGGTCATAAGAGATTTGAATGCTGGCTGAATGCTGGTGGGAGAAATTCTAATTCATGCTTTCACTGTGGCAAGATGGGCCACATTGCAGCCCAATGTTGGCATGCTCAGGGAAGGAAGTCTAACTATGAATCTGTTAAATTCCCTGCCAATAGAAACACTTCCGGTACAAATGGATTTGTCTTTGAAAGGAAAACTCTTGCATGTTTTGAGTGTGGTAAGTTAGGCCACAAAGCTAGAGATTGTTGGCAAACCCAAAATAGAAGAAGAAATGCTCATGTAAACATCAGAGAATTTCATTCACAAGCACATAGGTTTCATGATTATGCTAATGTGCACATCAAGAACACAAAACATGTTGTTTCGTGTCGTTATTGTGGTGGATTTGGGCATTCTATGAATAATTGTTCGGTAATGAAAACTGATGATCTAGTTGCCCATAAAAGTTTGAGAATGCCATTCAAAGGCATCACTGCCATTTCAAGACCCAAGACTGCTTGGGTACCTGTTTGTGCAAAATAAACCTTGTTTTGCAGGTGTGCCTTGGATTGAAAATAAGTTGGGGAATAAACCAAGGCACTCAAAAGAAAACCCCTTTCTGAACCTTTCAGGTAAATTCCTTGGACTTCCTGTTCTTTGATTTACTGCATAGCATGTTAGATCTATTTTTGCATATTCATTCATCATCTGCATTGTCAAATTTGAATTCTCTGAACTCTCCTCATCTGAAGTTTATGTTTTGTACTTAACTCTGTTGATGGACGTTGCCTGATTAAGAATTCACTGCAAACATCTGAATTTCACATGATTTGCGTTTTAATGATTGTCTGAATTTGCATATGCTGTCATTGAAAAATCTGATGCACTTAGAACATTTGGTATTGCATTGTCATGCATGACCACTATGGTATATTAAATGGTAAGCTACTAAAAGGCAGGTGAAATCTGTCTGGAAGTGCTTGCTATGTGTGAGGTAGTCTTTAGACCAAGTCCTCCGCCTAGTACCATGTGTCATTTCACTTAATAGGGCAGTCTGAATGAGCTTGAGTCTCAAAATCATATGTTCAGCCTTCATTGCAAACATTGCACAATATAAGGGGGAGTCTGTCTAGTCTCATGCATTGTCTTCATGACATATAGGATGATTCAGTGCTTTTAGTTAGGGGGAGTCATTGCATTGCATATCTCTTATTTTGAAAACTCAAAAAAGGGGAGGAAGTGACTCAATGCATATAGACAGGGGGAGCATGCTTAATCTTTTCAGTTGTGTCTTTGTCTGAACTCTTCCTGTCCATCTATCTGATTCAACTTGTCATATCAGAGTTAGCAATTGGAGTGTCAGTGATTCCATCATCAAAAGATCTCTCTTGACTAATTATGAAGCATTCATAACCTGAATTTATACCTCATCTGTCAACTCTGAACTACTTTTCTCAAGAGCAGTCTCCCTGCTGTAATTTTTCAGAATCCATGATGTTTGTTGAAATATCAGTCAGCTCACTTGAATTAATGAGCCGAGATATGAAGTAAACCTTCAGCCTGAATACTACTTCATAAAAGTTAAAACATCTTTAATGAGGAACCTTCCATTATACATGCTTAAGAACATTTGTTAACTGGAATTGGTTTAAGTCTTATGTACTCTTGTTTGGACTCAAAGAACTTGAAAATATCTGATTCAACCTCCTAATAAACTTTAAATGTCTGCTTCATGTAAATTCATGTAAGACTATCTGAAATCTGAAAAGTTGAAGTCCATGTCTACGTTGACTGAGATATATAGTGTATGTAGTTGTTCTTAAACACCTAACTTGTTCTGAATCCATTCTGAGAAAAAGTATGGACAGAGCAATGACTGTGGTTACTGAGAAACCAGTCCAAAGGATTGTGTCATGAAGTACCATGGTTAACTCTGTTTAAAGAGATGATTGGAAACTACTGTGAGAATATGGCAGAGCAATGGCATAGTTGTATTGAGTAACTGGGGATTCTGGCCTCTGATCAAGGTGTATCCTCATGCCAAAGATACTTTTAATGCTACCTCTGTTCTCTAAAATGGGAGAAGCAATACGGTTATCACACTGAGTAACTGGGGATGCTGGCCTCTGATCAAGGTGTCTCCCCACGTCAAAAGGTGTTGATAAACCAAAATTGTTCATTAAAAAAAAGGGGAAAAATATGAACAAGTGTATATCAAATTCTGAAAGAATAATTAAAATTCAGATGCATTCACTTATGTATCTCTTAAAGCAGTCATGGAAAGTAAACTAAGTAAGATGGAAGTTGGTTGAAATAGAATTTTATATGAGCTTGTAGTTCCTTTTTTAAGAGTTGGTTCAGATATGAGTACCATTTCTTTTTGAAAAAAAAACTCGATTTACATCATTCTTAAACCATATCTGACAATCAAGGATTCATAAGCTTTTATAATGGAGGAATCTAAAACTTAAATTCTGTTTTATGAAGTTGGTATCATGCTGAAAAGTTCTATATCTCAATTTTCACTATTTGCTGAATCTGTTCATCCTATTGCTCTCTATCACTGTGTTTTGATTGACATTGGTTCTCGTTTATGTGAGGCACAACTCTCAGTACAACATGTTTACTTGCAGCCTTTGGATAACCAGAGTTCACCCTTGTAGTTTACTCTTACATCATGGATCATAAGGGAAGAATTCTCTGGTCAAGTGTGTCTGTTTATGTTGTTTGTCTGCATTAGCTCTCTACCTTCTGCCATGTCAAATGGGGAGTATTTGTTGCATTTACATGTCTGCATAAGTTGTTTGTCTAAGGGGAGAATTGTTTTAATTGCTTCATCTGCTGAACTATTTTGGGTGTCTCATATGACATCACTAGATTATCAAAGTATTGTTCTCTTTTTGATGAAGTCAAAGGGGAAGAATACTTTGATGAGTCTAGTCTGAATATTCCATTATTACATTTCTTTCATTCATGAGACTCATAGTGTTGCCATCATCAAAAAGGGGGAGATTGTTGTGTCCCTGTGATTTTTATGATAGCAAACACTATAAGTCATCATTTGTTTGTGTCTGCATATGAATGTTTGATTGAGCATCTCTTGAGTGTCATTCCATCGAACAGGCTGTGTGCATTTTCGGTGCATTTCATAACTATGTTTCATGGTGTCCATCAGTCAATGGATGTCTAGACTCATGCATTTCATAACTATGCTCAGGCTAAGTCTGTACAGAGCCTTAAGTCTGTACAGAGCCTTGTTACATCGTGTGCTAAGCATTTCCAAAGTCTGTACAACGTGTGTTGCTGCTCGTGACTTACTCAGTGCATATGTGCATCATATACTAAGTCTACACATTGCCGCCGGTGCTTGTATCACTTGCCAAGTCTATACATCATGTGCATCCATGCATAATCACCAGGTAGCAAGTCTGTACATCGCCATGTTTTAGGCACGGCAAAGTCTGCACATGGTTGCTTTGAAGCTGCATCAAGTCTATACAGTGTCTCGCACACACGTTCAAAGTCTGTACATAGTCTTATTGCATCGTTTATCAAGTCTATACATTGCATGCAGGCAAAGTCTGTACATTGGCAAAGTCTATACATTGTTGGCTTGTGCACGCATCGTCTTACAAAGTCTGTACATCAGTGCGTCTTACTTAGCGTCTCTGTGCTTCAAGCTTTCCAAAGTCTATACATTGTCTAGCACACACACATCAAGTCTGTACAGCCAGATCGGTCAAATCTGTACAGCCATTGCCTTGCAGCATGCACGCTATTAAGTCTGTATAGCATGCACACACAAGTCCATTCATTGTCATCGCTGCATGCATTTCTTCAAGTCTGTACAGCCTTTGCAGCACATCCAAGTCTATACATTGCATATGGTTGTGCATCACTCAAGTCTATACATTCGTTGTGCATAGTCCATGCATTGCACGAAGTCTGCACATTGTGTGTTGCTATGCTCTAGCTTTGCATTCACTCTAAAGTCTATACATTGTCTGCCCTGCACACACAAGTCCATACATTGCATTTGGGCATCAAAGTCTATACACACAGATAAAGTCTGTACAATCCCTTCCATGCATTCTAAGTCTATACATGCTTCGGATGGCATCACATAAAGTCTGTACATCTACATTCATTTGTCTGGCTGCATAACACTAAGTCTACACATCCCCCCATAGCAAGTCTGCACATCCCGTTTGCACTAAGTCTGTACATGGTCCTGGCGCTCGCAAAGTCTGTACATGGTCCTGGCACTCGCAAAGTCTGTACATCGACTTGGCGCTCGCAAAGTCTGTACATCGGCTTGGCGCTCACAGAGTCTTGCTGCGTCTATGTGCATAGTCTATGCATTGTCAAGTCTATACAGCGTCTCTCTTAGCGTCTTGTGCGTGCAGCATAGAAAGTCTGTACATTCGTTGACAGACTCATGCATAAACACTAAGACAAAGTCTGTACATTCGGTGACAGCTTGTCTGAGCATCTCATGCATTCAATGTGCATACTTTCATTCTATTGTGCATCCTTCAATACAAAGTCTGCACATTCATTGCTGATATGGTTATGCTGATGTTCAGCAAGTCTATACATGCTCTGCTCGTGGCTTAGTCTTTCAATCCATGTTCATTGTGCATATGTGCATCTCCTTCAAGACGAAGTCTATACATTTCTTTCCAAGCATTCAAGTCTATACACTTCTTGTGTCTGCATCACATTCACTTCAAGTCTATACACTCAATGATGCATCATGCCTGTACACACTTTGTTAAAAGCCTGAACCAACTCTGTACATCCCTCTAATATCTTCTTATGACTGCTTGACAGATACATCCTTCGAGAAGAAAATGTTTGGGCACGTGATCCAAGGTTGGCACCTGGCACGTGATCCGAGGTGTACTCTGGACAAAGAGGGCACAAGCCCTACACACGCCCTAGCTGCTGCTATATATATGTAGCTTCTTTCTCAGGAGAAGACTGATCCAGATAGAAGGAGAGAGCAGCAGAGAGGCAGAGAGCAGAAGAAGAAGAAGAAGAAAGAAGTTGCAGAAGAAGAAAAGAAAAGAAGAGCAGAGAGAATAGGAAGAAAAAGAAGAAGAGTGAAGATAAACTGAGAGCTCGTGAAGAAGAAGAAAAAGAGAAAGAGAGATAGAGAGGGTTCGTGAAGAAGAAGAAAGAGAATTCATCAGAAAATCTGTTCACTGGCATTTGGATCAAATCCAAGCCAGACTTGCTCCTGCGAGAGCTACTTTTTGCATTGCATTTCTAGCTTTCTGATTGTTGTATTTTCATTTCTTATTTTCTTTTCTTTTACACTTGGCTTGTTGTTCTTCCGATTCTCTAGTGAGGTCGGGGTTCCTCCTGTTGATTCAGGAGAAGGGAGACTTGGAGTCTCCGGTTGCTAGTGACTGGTGTCACTAGCGGTTTCCCTCTGGGTTTCAGAGGAAGAGAGACTTGGGTCTCTGGGTTCCCCTCCGGTTTGGAGGAAGGGAGGATTGGTCCTCCGATGGCAAGCGGCTGGGTGTCGCTTGTGGGTTCCCTCCTAGGTGGAGGAAGAGAGACCTCGGTCTCTGGTTTGCTAGTGACTGGGAGTCACTAGTGGTTCCCTTCGGTTTGGAGGAAGAGGGGAGGTTGTTCCCCTGGTCAAGCTGTTTGGCAGCAATTGTTGCAGACTGAGTCTGCTGTTCTAGCCTTGCTAGTGGAAGCCTCACTCCGGTTTGGAGTGAGGGGTGGACGTAGGTCTGTGGACCGAACCACCTAAAAAATCCTGGTGTTCACTTGTGGTCTGATTTTCCTTATGTGTTCTTTTCATTGCTGCGCTCATTAGATGCTTGCTTAGGATCGTGTGAGGGCTAATTGAATTGTTGTCTTGCTTTGATCCTTCTAAGTATTCTCAGTATATTTCTACAACAGTATTTTATTCCGCATATCTGAGCATTAGAGATTTAATTAGGCAATATTTGAAGAGGGATACATTCACCCCCCCCCCTCTGTATCCGGGCCTTGCACCCTATCAGAGTGAACCGGGCAGCACAGGCAAAGGGGGGTGTGCCGTCCAGGCCAGGCTGAGGGTGCTGATTGACAGGCCTGAGTAGGTGTATGGGTACTATGGGCTTTGGAGGGAAGGCTGGGGAGGCTCTGGTCAATGGTGAGTTATTCATGCTAGAAAGGAAGGAGTGAACTCCAACAAATCCGTATGGAAGGAGGAGGGGCGATCATGCTACAGGAAACCACTGCAAAAAGGGGGAGGAGACCAATCTCACACTATCGAGCCAAAAGCGTCACCTGCTAAGCTAGCTAGACTGGTGCCATGTGAGGATAGGTAAAACAAAGGATCACGAGGTTGAGGAAGGGTGTAAATCACGGGCCAACGGCAGAAAAGGAAAACAACAAGAACAACCACAAGAGGCAAAACCAAAAGAAGATTTCATTCATAGATAAACTTAGTGACAGAGGTCATGGCCAAAAGGCCAAACACAATACAGTGCATCCAAAGCGAAGGGAAGAGGAGAGAAACTAAGAAGAGAAAAGAAAGGAAAATGGTTTTGGGGGAGAGTTGGAATAAGGGAGGGTAACCATTCCCTCCACTACATTCCTTCCCTCCCCACTACATGCTGATGGGGACATCGAGACAAGACCATCCTCATTTTGTTTGCATTTATGTCCTTTCATATTTGTATGTATACCCTTGTGTTATATGGGTACGCAATTGTAAGTCTTAGTGGGTTTATATGTAAAATTCCAGTAGGCCCAAGCAAGGGGGCCCTCACCCCTTTCCCATTGGTCCACCTAGACCATGTGAGATTGGTCAACCATCCTAGGTGGCCATCTAGAATGTTGGAATGCCAATTGACCACATGGGAGACAAGTGGATTAAAAATTCAAAGGTAGGCTACCTACCTCACCTACCTTGTCCCCCCATTAGAATTAATTAGGAATTTCATTTTTTTTATTTTATTTGGATCAAATATGAAGTCCCTTAAATGCCCCTCCAGATCCTAGATCTAAGGGTATTCATGGTCTTTTTTATTTATTATATAAGTCATGTATTTCTATTATTCTAGAATTAATGAAAGTGAAAAAAGCATTGTGCAAGAGCCCCCCCTTGTGAGAATTTCGACCTCCCCTCTCTCTCCCTCTGGTTTTCTTCATCCCCAACCCCAAATTCTAGAGTGGAACCCCTCTATCTCCTCCCCCTCAATCTCTGAGTTTATCGGTGCCGCCGCCGCCGCCGTTCGTGCCGCCATCGAGCCGCCGCGAAGCCGTCTTCGGTTATCTGTCCATCCAGGACAGAGGCAACTTCCACGAATTTCTGCTCCCACCTCCCTCCTCCTCTGGAGCTAAAATTTTCAAGCGTGGTTCACCTCTCGAACCCTTATCTTCACAAAAAATTTCAAGTCATATTTCCTTCATTTGGTATTTTTCCATTTTCGTTCAAACTATCATTCTAGTTCTGCCAGATCTCTATCTACAGTGATAGTTTCCCTGAGTTTTCCATTTCCAGACCACCTTTTGATTTTTCTTGGAGCCCCCAATTTTACTGGGAGTTCTGTCTACCCTCCTCCACCTCTCCAAATTTTCATGGAATTTAGAATGTTCTTTTAATATTTTTAGAAATTCCTGTCCCAACTCATCTACAGTTCTGTCTGCATCAGTCTAGATCCGACCACAGTCCAGTGTAAACTCTCTAGAAAATCCACGCCACCATATGTTCCAGATATAAAAATAGTCCTGGTTTCCTCTTTTTATTTCCTACAACTTTTCTGAAGAACCCAACTTCATATTCGGACGTCTACCTTGCGGTCAAAGGCAATCCACAAGAAAGTTCCCTGTTGATCTGAGGGTTCGGGTACTGTATAATAGCAGCTTCAAAAAGAGTTAAGGCCCAGATCTGTGAAATCCAGCATCTCTCTCTAGTCCTGTATTGAAGGATTTCGAAGCAGCTTTCCAACGCCGCCAGCTTCGTCGCATTCCGACATCGGTGCTGGTCGCAGTGAGCGATTTCGTCGGGTCGCGCGCTGAAAAATAGATACAACAGATCCGTGGCCGGTTATTCCGACCGGTGCCGATCGAAGCCGTCCGGCCTCCGGCCGGCGAATCAGTGTGCCGCCATCTCGGGGAGCTCTTCCCCAAGTGTCCCCACTACAGCGGTGCCACCGGGTCCCACACGGCCCCTCCGGCCAGCACACGGGTCCCACAGTCACGAGTTCGGGTGCTACCGAAGCTACACGAGAAGCCGCCCGTCAACCCGAAATCGGTCCTCCCGGGCCCCATTGTGTCACCCTTTACCTCCCTGTATGGAGTGGGGCATAATTCATTACTGTAATATTCGTGTATTAACTGTCCCGGGAGTACGAGTTTGGCCGGGTCCGTCGTCCCCACGCCGAGAGCATGGAGGTATCGTTTTCGCTCCCTTATTCGGCATTTGCTTTCTTTCGTATATACATCTTTATGCTGCTGCTAGAGAGCATGTGTAGGGATATCTAGCTTGCTATATATTGTTTATTATCGCTGCTGCAAGAGAGAGCGAGACCATTCCGTGACCCGATCCGGGCACAAAAGAGAGCCGACCACCCTAGCTCATTGCCGGTTTCTCAACCGCGCACGTCCGACGCTTCCCTCGCTAAGGGACAATCATGAGCTCGTCTAGAGTCCGAGGGTGGCATATCATTTTGGAGTCGAGTCTGTGGTCCGTCCCGCATCAATTTGGTATCAGAGCGAGGTTGAGTTTAGGGTGTCTACAACAAAAACAAAAAAGTGTCATTCAAGTCTAAGTGTCTAAGTCGGTCTTAAGAGTTGCATTTGTATCCCTTTACTTGGTATATCAAAAGGTGTTGTCCGAACGTTAGGCTACGCCTATCGGGAAGGTCGTACACTTGCGCGAGTGATCTTCGGATCGGTTATCTCCGCCACGTATCGAGTTTGGGTTAAGTCTAGGTGCATTAGTTGTGTTTGCATTAGTCCGTGTGCCGGCATGTCCAGTACCCGCCACCCCCATGGCCGTTCCCCAAGACTTTGCATCCGAATGGACATCCTTTGTGGCCCAATCCAATGCCTTCATGGCCCGACCATTAGCTTTCACTCATCTCCTTACTAAAGCTATTCTACCCAATGGGTCCACAACGATACTCCATTTCGCTCATAAGGATTCATATAATTGGGTTTCTCTTGATATCGTGGAGTCCCTCTCCAAGGCGGGTAAGATTATCCGCGATGGGGATTTTGCTTTTGTCGAGTTTGAAAGGATGATCGGCTCCACTCTTTACTGCGATGGTGCATGGTGCAACCTTTGTGCGCTAACAGGCCCATACATTATGTTAGTGCGACCTTGGTTGGAAGAGAGGAGAGCGATCTTTGACCGGGATAGGAGGACCTGCACCTTATATCCACCTCACCTACCCGACAAGTTCGTCTTCCACGACATCCTTCGGCCGACCATCTCCGTGTCACCACCCGTCCACTCGTATCAGTCCGCTCCGCCTACGGACCCATGCTCACCACCCTTTCTTTCCGAACTTGCTTCGGAACCCTCTCATTTGGAGCCACCCAAGCCCGAGCCACCCGTGTTTCTAACGGGTACGCTTTTCATAGCCGAGCCGCTTCTTAGTTGGCTCAAGGATGGCTTGGTCCCACATCCCTTCCCATCCATGGACCCCACCTTACCTTTAGTGCCGGTCAACTCATTCCATACCACATTTCGATCTAGTCACCATGTTGACACATTGGACGCTCTTGTCATGGGATTAGATTCACAATGGAAGTTGACGCATCTTTTGGCCCGAGGCTTTGACCAACCCATGAGTCGTAGCTTCACCCACCCCGCCTTAGGGTCCATTACCTCCGTATATACCGTGGGTTGTGTCACCACGGAGGTTCTTCTACTTCTCCCGCTACCGGATGAGCCCGACTTTGTTACTTTTCTTCCGAGGGATGAGTCATATCTCTTATGCACGGTCCCATCTACCACGATGGATGGAGATGATCATCACCTTCATGAATTTCACCCATGGGACTATGTAATGAAGAAATCAAAGGGTCACACATCCTTGGACCCATTCGACCCCTTCTCTAGTGGGCCTAGTGATCCATCACTTTCATTCTACCTTGTCGGGGAAGTCCACTTTCATACCCCTTTCCTACGGGCCGGGTCCTCCATACCCACCAAGCCCGTCCACGATACACCTACACCCGACTCTTCCACACCCGGCTTTCCTATCCCTCTCAAGTCTCCCAAATCCAAAGGGCCGTCCATGCATGACTGGGTCATACTTGGACATTTAGGTGTACCACATGCCACCCATCTCCGGTTACATCAAATGCATGCATGGCACACATTCGGGTGTCCTGGTCCGCCGTCACCCATGTACGGGTCGGACTAACATTAAGTGTGTCTAGGGTCATAGATGAGTCAGTGTGCTTTTTCTTTGTGTGGTATGTCTGTCTGCATGTGTCTTATGCAAGCTCATCGATGTCAGTCCCTTATGAGCGTGAAGCGAGTAGACTCACTCGAGGAGTTGGGATCGGTTCTATATCTACACCCGGATCTAGTCACCTACAGGGACTCAGCGGTGATTCCTAGTGAGTCTTCGAGCCGCCACCTCCCCTTTTGAGAGTGCCCCATTCGGAGTGTCCACCTCTAGCCCATAGCAGCTTGTGCATATCGAGTATATATGGAATGAGCAGGTGACGATCACTTGGAGTGGAGCATACCCGCGCTATTTGGCACGGTGACGGATCCGCCGGAGTACTCGAGCATCCATATCCCTACTCGACGGGGTCGAGTTCCTCACACCCGGGGAGAATTGATGGGGACATCGAGGCAAGACCATCCGCATTTTGTTTACATTTATGTCCTTTCATATTTGTATGTATACCCTTGTGTTATATGTGTACGCAATTGTAAGTCTTAGTGGGTTTATATGTAAAATTTCAGTAGGCCCAAGCAAGGGGGCCCTCACCCCTTTCCCATTGGTCCACCTAGACCATGTGGGGCTGGTCAACCATCTTAGGTGGCCATCTAGAATGTTGGAATGCCAATTGACCACATGGGAGACAAGTGGATTAAAAATTCAAAGGTAGGCTACCTACCTCACCTACCTTGTCCCCCCATTAGAAATAATTAGGAATTTTATTTTTTTATTTTATTTGCATCAAATATGAAGTCTCTTAAATGCCCCTCCATATCCTAGATCTAAGGGTATTCATGGTCTTTTTTTATTTATTATATAAGTCATGTATTTCTATTATTCTAGAATTAATGAAAGTGAAAAAAGCATTGTGCAAGAGCCCCCCCTTGTGAGAATTTTGACCTCCCCTCTCTCTCCCTCTGGTTTTCTTCATCCCCAACCCCCAATTCTAGAGTGGAACCCCTCTATCTCCTCCCCCTCAATCTCTGAGTTCATCGGTGCCGCCGCCGCCGCCGTTCGTGCCGCCATCGAGCCGCCGCGAAGCCGTCTTCGGTAATCTGTCCATCAAGGACAGAGGCAACTTCCACGAATTTCTGCTCCCACCTCCCTCCTTCTCTGGAGCTAAAATTTTCAGGCGTGGTTCACCTCTCGAACCCTTATCTTCACAAAAAATTTCAAGTCATATTTCCTTCATTTGGTATTTTTCCATTTTCGTTCAAACTGTCATTCTAGTTCTGCCAGATCTCTGTCTACAGTGATAGTTTCCCTGAGTTTTCCATTTCCAGACTACCTTTTGATTATTCTTGGAGCCCCCAATTTTACTGGGAGTTCTGTCTACCCTCCTCCACCTCTCCAAATTTTTGTGGAATTTAGAAAGTTCTTTTAATATTTTTAGAAATTCCTGTCTCAACTCATCTACAGTTCTGTCTGCATCAGTCCAGATCCGACCACAGTCCAGTGTAAACTCTCTAGAAAATCCACGCCACCATATGTTCCATATATAAAAATAGTCTTGGTTTCCACTTTTGATTTCCTACAACTTTTCTAAAGAACCCAACTTCAGATTCGGACGTCTACCTTGCGGTCAAAGGTAATCCACAGGAAAGTTCCCTGTTGATCTGAGGGTTCGGGTATTGTACAACAGCAGCTTCAAAAAGAGTTAAGGCCCAGATCCGTGAAGATCCAGCATCTCTCTCTAGTCCTGTATTGAAGGATTTCGAAGCAGCTTTCCAACGGCGCCAGCTTTGTCGCATTCCGACATCGGTGCTGGTCGTAGCGAGCGATTTCGTCGGGTCGCGCGCTGAAAAACAGAAACAACATATCCGTGGCCGGTTATTCCGACCGGTGCCGATCGGAGCCGTCCGGCCTCCGGCCGGTGAATCAGCGTGCCGCCATCCCAGGGAGCGCTTCCCCAAGTGTCCCCACTATAGCGGTGCCACCGGGTCCCACACGGCCCCTCCGGCCAGCACGCGGGTCCCACAGTCACGAGTTCGGGTGCTGCCGAAGCTACGCGAGAAGCCGCCCGTCAACCCGAAATCGGTCCTCCCGGGCCCCATTGTGTCACCCTTTACCTCCCTGCGTGGAGTGGCCCATAATTCATTGCTGTAATATTCGTGTATTAACTGTCCCGGGAGTACGAGTTCGGCCGAGTCCGTCGTCCCCACGCCGAGAGCGTGGAGGTATCGTTTTCGCTCCCTTATTCGGCATTTGCTTTCTTTCGTATATACATCTTTATGCCGCTGCTAGAGAGCATGTGTAGGGATATCTAGCTTGCTATATATTGTTTATTATCGCAGCTGCAAGAGAGAGCGTGACCGTCCCGTGACCTGATCCGGGCACAAAAGAGAGCCGACCACCCTAGCTCATTGCCGGTTTCTCAACCGCACACGTCCGACGCTTCCCTCGCTAAGGGACAATCACGAGCTCGTCTAGAGTCCGAGGGTCGCATATCATTTTGGAGTCGAGTCCGTGGTCCGTCCCGCATCACATGTAGCCCACTCTTTCTTTTTCTCTTAACTCTCTTCTACCTTCTTCTTCTCTTCTCACAGGCGGTTGTGAACGGGACATCACTCTCTCTCTTTATCTCTTCTTCTTTTCTTCTCTTCACTCAAGCGATGGTGGACGGGGCAACAGGGGGAGCCTCAACCTCTTCTTCTCTTCTTTTTCTTCTACTCTTCCTCTTTTCTCTCTTCGCACGGGGAGTGCCCTCCTTCAGCCCTCTAGAGAGGTCCCCTTTTCTCTTCGTGAGAGGTTTTTATATGGCCGCTGCTGGTGGTGCCATGCCCACGATGGAAGCAGGTCGCGAGTTGACCTCTATCTTGTCCCCCTTCGGCGTCCCATGCGTGCCTGAACAGGGTGTCGATAGCTGGGCATTCCCCAGCTGGTTTGACGTGGATCCACTGCGCGCCAAGGGCCACAGACAGTGACCTTTGGATTTGCTGCCGTTGGCACCGGTCCAAACGCTGCAACGTGTCACCGGGTGAAGGAGGAAGGATGCTGCACTGGGTGGAGGGCATTCGGCAGTGTGCCGGGCAGAGGCTGCTGGGAGCGTACCATTGGAGGGGTCTGGAAGTGTGCCGCTGGGGGGCGGAGAAGGTGTGCCGCTGGAGGGCCACAGCAGGTGTGCCGTTGGAGGGGCACAGCGGGTGTGCCGTTGGAGGGGCACAGCAGGTGTGCCGTTAGAGGGTACTTGAGGGTGTGCCGTTGGAAGGGTTTGAGGAAGGTGTGCCGCTGGGGGGTGTAAGGTTTCGCACATCACCTACGGGCGACGCAGCGGAGAACAAAAAATAATTTGCCCGATTCCGGTGTTATGGAAAGCTTAATCTGTGCTCTAATCGGTGTTTCTAATACCCTAATTACGGGTTACGTGTTTCACCTTGCGCGGAACGACGCTGTCCGCTAAGCCCGATGCAGAAAAATCGAGCCGCACAACTGTACGGCCTCTAGAGATGATCCACACGGATCCTTGCGCAGCGACGGTACCTCCCCGGCACAACTTTCCCCGGCTCTAACACCTTCTGGAGAGAGAGAGAGCAAGGGGGAGAAAGGGGGAGGCTTAACCTCTCCTTAATGCTTAATGCTTGATTAGCATTAAGGGGGGTTGGAAGGGAGAAGCCAAGAGTTCGAATGAACTCACGTAGATGGCTATATATAGAGTTTAGGTTTATTAGAAAAGGGTTCTAAAAGACCAAAACTGTATATATGTCCTTTATCATATTATACATATGTATTAAACTCCGTTTACACTCCTTTCCAAAAGGAATTAAATGGAAATAATACATACACTTGTATAATAATTATCCGTCACCCAAGAATCTATTGTGTGTGATCCTCTAGGCCCATAGTCACTCTAGTTTAAGGTCCATTAACTTCTAATTCCCAATTAGAAGTAAATTAAACGTATTCTTCGCTTCTACTAGAGCCGAACAATAGTTTAATTTATTCCGAACCTTTGATCACGTTGGGTCAAGCAAATCCGCGTGATCCTAGATGACCCCGGGTTTAAACCAACCTGTCTGGTACCTGTAAGTCCACAGTTACCGCATCGATATAATCCCTCGCTCCTTCTATGAGTCTGGTACGATCGAGGGTACGGTTTCTGTCAAACCCCATGATCGTGCCATTTGACTATGACCTCCTTAAAGTGTATGACGTTCGTTCTAAACGAACTCACACGACCCTGGCCAGGGATTTAACGGAGCGTCAATGTCATGACCCATTAACTGTCTGATATATACCCGACAGTGAGCGATCCCATCTTGACCATTGATGATCTTCACACGTATCCTGGAGTGGTTAATGACTCGGCAACTCATGACTTATGGTTAAAGTCACTTAGCTAAGTAATTAAACCATTCTAGTCCTCGTGTAAGATCCGATCAATGTCTCAGGTCAAAGGACCAACGATGCTACTGAGACCGTTGGATCTTCAGTTGACATTAGGTATAATCAACCATCTGAAGATCCAATAGCGGATCAGTTCAGTGCACATCCTCCAAGGACATACACCTACACATATGTGTTGGTGCCCCGCACCAATGACCATGAGACTGGTCACTGACACATCATGTGTACTGGTTTAATAGGTAATCAAAGTCCCCGAGTGATTACCCTCCAACCAGGAACAGTTTAAGGAATGTGTTCATGTAAAGTAAGTCTCATGTTCGAGATCCCATCTCGAGCTGACTTTACAACCACATATCCTAGGGACAACGTAAAGTAACACAATCGCATATTTACGCTCAAACACCACTTTATTAATGAACAAGATCGTACAACTATTGGGCCTACCCGACCCGAAATTGGCCTGTAGCACACCAACACTAACAATCTCCCACTTGAACTACAGCCAATTGCCCACAACTTTGAGGCCCATCTTATCCCGATGACGCTCAAATACAGTCTGTGTCAAAGGCTTAGTCAGTGGATCTGCTATGTTGTCTTCTGACGGTACACGCTCTACCATCACATCTCCACGATCAACAATCTCCCGAATAAGGTGAAAGCGCCTCAGAATATGCTTTGACCTTTGGTGAGATCTTGGTTCCTTCGCCTGGGCGATGGCCCCATTATTATCACAAAATAATGGGATGGGAGCTGATATCTCGGGAACTACGCCAAGTTCCAAGATGAATTT
Source organism: Amorphophallus konjac (assembly GCA_022559845.1). Lineage (NCBI taxonomy): Eukaryota > Viridiplantae > Streptophyta > Magnoliopsida > Alismatales > Araceae > Amorphophallus > Amorphophallus konjac. Next base: position 227,324,609 of record CM040117.1, read on the forward strand.
CTTCATCCAGACGGCTTCCTTAGCAGCTTCAGCTGCAGCAATATATTCCGCCTCCGTCGTCGAATCTGCAGTCGTATCTTGCTTGGAGCTTCTCCAACTGACTGCCCCTCCATTCAACATGAATACAAATCCAGACATGGATTTGCAGTCATCTGGATCTGACTGAAAACTAGAATCTGTGTAAGCTCTAAGCTGTAGGTCCTCTCCTCCATAAAGCAGAAAAAGATCCTTAGCCCTTCGCAGGTACTTAAGGATGCCCTTTACTGCCTTCCAGTGCTCTTCGCCTGGATTTGCCTGATATCTACTGACAATGCTCAAAGCATTGGCAACATCAGGCCGTGTACATAGCATTGCATACATGATTGACCCTATCGCCGAAGCATAGGGTACCTTATTCATGTGTGCCACCTCCTCAGAAGTTTTAGGACTCATCCCCTTGGATAGGTAAATTCCATGTCTCATGGGAATGAGACCTCTCTTGGAATTTTCCATCCTAAACCTTTTGAGGATAGTGTCTATGTACATGGATTGGGATAATCCTAGCATCCTTTTAGATCTATCTCGATAGATCCTTATGCCCAGCACATAGGATGCTTCTCCCAAATCCTTCATGGAGAAAGTCTTGGACAACCAAGACTTAGTTGATGTCAACATCCCTACATCATTCCCAATGAGTAAGATGTCATCAACATAAAGGACCAAGAAGGTCACTGAGCTCCCACTGACCTTCTTGTAAACACAGGGTTCATCTTCATTCCGAATGAAGTTGAAAGATTTGACAGCCTCGTCAAATCTTAAGTTCCAGCTTCTAGATGCCTGCTTTAATCCATAAATGGACCTTTGAAGTTTACATACCTTATTAGGATGTGGCTTGGAAGTGAATCCCTCAGGTTGTACCATGTACACCTCTTCTGACAGGTTTCCATTAAGAAAAGCTGTCTTCACATCCATTTGCCAGATCTCGTAATCCAGGTATGCAGCAATGGCAAGGAGGATTCTGATTGACTTAACCATGGCTACTGGTGAAAACGTCTCGTCATAGTCAATGCCTTGCCTTTGACGATATCCTTTCGCCACTAGTCTAGCCTTGTATGTGTCAATCTGTCCATCTGCACCGATTTTCCTTTTGAAAATCCATTTGCAGCCGATAGGGACCTTCCCTTCGGGTACATCAACTAAGTTCCAAACTTTGTTGGTGTACATGGACTGTATCTCTGAATCCATTGCCTCTTGCCATTTCTCGGAATCTACACTACGGATCGCCTCCTGGTACGACTGAGGATCATCATCCTCATCGATACATACCTTAGAGGACCCCTCTGAGACATGTCCAACATATCTCTCAGGTTCTCTCGGTAGTCTACCAGATCTCCGTAGTGTCAGTGTTGCACCTTGAATAGGATCAACCGATACAGTCTCATCTAATGAGTTTATGTCTATGGGTTGTGGTTCTTGGACCTCGTCCAATTCTATGTGGCTCCCACTGTTTTTCTGGAGTAGATATTCTCTTTCCAGAAATACAGCTCTCTTGGCCACTAAGACCCTTTGCTCAGAAGGGTGATAGAAATAATATCCAAACGTCTCCTTTGGATATCCCACAAACCTACACTTATCGGTTCTTGACTCAAGCTTATCACTCTCGTTCTTCTTTACATGAGCAGGACACCCCCAAATTTTAATGTGATTAAAATTTGGTTTCCTGCCCTTCCATATCTCATATGGAATAGAAGGAACTGATTTACTTGATATCCTATTCAATAAATAAGCCGCAGTCTCTAACGCATAGCCCCAGAGAGACAAGGGTAGTCCTGACATAGACATCATGGATCGGACCATGTCTAACAAGGTCCTGTTTCTCCTCTCGGATACACCATTGTGCTGTGGTGTATACGGTGGTGTCCACTGAGAAACTATTCCATGGTCTTTAAGATAAGAAGTGAATTCATGGCTTAAGTATTCACCTCCTCGATCCGATCGAAGAGCCTTAATACTTTTGCCAGTCTGTTTCTCTACTTCATTCTTGTATTCCTTAAACTTCTCAAAGGCTTGTGACTTATGTCTCATTAAATACACATAGCCATATCTAGAGAAGTCATCAATAAAAGAAATGAAATAGAGATAACCTCCTTTTGCTTCTATGGACATGGGTCCACACACATCCGAGTGTATGAGCTCGAGAAGGTCAACAGCCCTCTCTCCATGTCCTCCAAAGGGAGCCTTAGTCATTTTCCCCATGAGACACGACTCACAGGTATCAAATGGCTTGTATTCGAATGAATTCAAATACCCATTTGAGTGTAAGTGAGAGACTCTTTTCTCACCTACATGACCAAGTCTGCAATGCCATAGATATGCAGAATTCACTTCATCAGCATTGGAAATTTGCATAACATCAGAACGTGTATCTAATACATATAGACCATTGACTAATGAACCATTGGCTATAACCAAACCATTATTCATTATAGAGCACCCAGTGCTATTAAAAGCCAATGTATATCCAATGTTATACAAGCCAGAGATTGAAATAATATTCTTAATAATATTAGGAACATAATAACAGTCATTCAGCTCCAGAATGACTCCTGAAGGTAAACTGAGGCGTGCAGTCCCGACAGCTTTGGCAGCAACTAAAGCTCCATTGCCCATCCTCAGTTCAATCTCCTTTTTGCCCAATCGCCTTCTATTTGCCAGCACCTGCATAGAATTGCAGATATGAGATGCACATCCAGTATCCAATACCCATGATGTGGATTCCATATATGACAAATTAAGGTCTATGACAAAAATACCTTCATTTAGAATTGCCTTGCAATTCCTTTTCCAATGCCCAGTTTCCCCGCATCGAAAACATTTGTCTTCCTTTTCATTCTTCTTGCCCTTCCCTTTGTCAACCTTGGCGTGCTGCTTACCCGTGGCCTTTTTCTTTCCCTTCCCTTTGTTACTTGTGGTGGATATTTGGGTTGCCTTCCTTTTCTTGTTGGCCCGGCCAACAATCATTACAGACGAAGATGGTTTATCTTTCTGCATGGTTCCTTCAGCACTCTTTAACATATTGAGCAGCTCCGGGAGAGTTGCTTCAATCCTGTTCATGTTAAAGTTCATGATGAAGGAAGAAAAGGAATCGGGCAATGACTGGAGTATAAGATCAATGCATAGTTCAAGATCCAACTTGAACCCCAATGCATTGAGTCTTTCAATCCACTCCATCATTTTCAGTACATGAGCCTGTACTGAAGAACCCTCAGACATCCGTGTCCTGAAAAGCCTTTTGGAGATGTCATACCTCTCAATCCTACCCTGCTCCCCGAAGAGCTGGCGTAGATTGAGAAGTATACTTCTACAATCAGTCTTTTCAAATTGCCTCTGTAGCTCGGGAGCCATAGAGGCCAACATGTAACATTGGGCTAGGGAGGAGTCCTCAGACCACTTGGCATAAGCCAGTAACTCGCCCTCGTCGGCATCAGGAGCTGGCTCAGAATGAACCGTGTCCAACACGTACGCTATCTTTTCGGCGGTAAGGACTATGCGTAGATTACGCAGCCAATCCGAGTAGTTCGGTCCAATTAATCTATTTGCATCCAAGATGCCGCGGAGGGGGTTGGACGACGACATTGTAATCTGGATAAGAAATAAAAGACAACTTAGCATGTGTTCAAATTCTAACTTAGATGTGGTTTTCTATCTTAGTTAGTCCCACTATTTTTCGATCGGACTATATAACCCTCAGTATATAGAACGGGAGATCAACGAGATCAACCTAGTGGGTCGGAATCCCAACGAGACTAATGTACGACCTTGTGGAAAGCACAACAAGCCATACACCATCTCAAGGGCAGTCAACAAGCACTTGCATCTAATGCAATATCCGATATTCGGCCCCCGAGAAATCATCCCCTTGTGGAAAGCACAACAAAGGATATTCTCGGTTAGATCTAACCATCATTACTACATAGCAATAAGTTCATGACCCGACCCTTGTGGAAAGCACAACAAGGCCGAGTTCAATTCCTCACTCCATTGAGGCCGAGCCTTGGAGTTTAATCCCGCCCCCAAACTCATGGACCTTGTGGAAAGCACAACAAATCCATGAAATGAAGACGTTCATTCACTCCACAATGATGGAGGGCCACGACGACTCCTAGAGCCACGCTTACCAGATCTAAAATTTAAACGCGAGGGAATTTAATTTTATCTTGATCTCACCCTAGGTGGTAATATAAATATATCCAATATATTTACCGTACCTAGTAGTTTGCACAAAATAAATGCATCCAATGCAAAAATGAACGCAAGTGATCATGGACTTTAACCCTAATGTAACTAAGACATCCGGCCCGCTTCCGAAGCAGCTGGATCGTCCTCGTCGGGTGTGCTCCACGCTTTCAATCGCCGACGCCGCATTAATTACAACTTTTACACGGCACGCAGGCCGGAAAAATTAAATTACATGTGACTCAAATTCCAGCAGCCCTTAGGGCGAGTACAACAATGGAGGAAGATAGAAGTACATTGGAATTTTAACAGAGAGAGAAAGGAGGTTCGCAGACCCCAATTAATTACATTAATCCAAGTCCATGATCACTTGCCAACCCATTCAAATAAAATCAATCAAGGGTTATTTTCTGAAAATAATCCTTACTTTTGAATTTAATAATGGGATGTGCAAACAAAAACAGGCTAGCTTTGTTTAATTTTAAAAATCAAAGCATGATTAACTAAAATTAAACATACAAGCAGGCCAATACAAGGTAAATAAAGTAACGCACGTAAAGAACCATCATTTTCTACAGGGGCATCTAATTGAGATAATTAATTAAATTTAAATTTAAATTTAAATTTAATTATCCAATAATCAAATTTAAATTCAAAATTTAAACATGCCAATAATTTAAATTTAAATTCAAACTAATTATTCAATAATTTTTGTTTGAAAATAAATTTAAAATAATGCAATTATCCTCAATTAGTAATTTTCTAAAATTCAAAATTCGAATTTAACAATTATCTAATAATTAAAAATTCAAATAATTGAATTTTTCACATTTAACTTCAATAAAATTTAAAATTTGAATTTTTTAATTATCTAATAATTAAAAATTCAAAAACTTAAATTTTACTGAAGTAACTTCAATTATTATCATTTTATCTCATGGTAAATAGTAATTATCTCACCTCGATAAATTCAACACGGTTAAATAAAAATTAACTTTTGACATTTACCATCGAGATAACACAATTAACCTACTAGATAAAATTCTATTTAATTTACTGTGCATTTTAATATATATATCTAATATATATATTTATATATGCATCAATAAAATAAAAAAAATAAGCAAATTTTTTTAATTAAAAAAAAATTTTTTTTTCTTCTGTCGGCAGGCGCCTGGGCGCGCCGCCCACGCGCGACGCGTGGGCGGACGCGCCCGCGCCCGCCCGCATGCGGGCGCCCGCGTGGCGGGCGCCCGCGTTGCGGGCGCCGCCTGCGGCGCCCGCCGCGTGGCGGGCGCGGCCCGCCACGCGGCGCGCCCGCCGCGACCCCGCGGGTCAGCGCCCGCGGGCGCTGACCCCGGGTGCCGCGTGCGCCGCCCACGCGGCGCACGCGGCGGGCGCGCTGCGCCCTGGGCGCACCGCGCCCAGGGCGCAGTGCGCCCAACTCGGGCCAGAAAAAAATTTTTTTTTTTTTTTTTTAAAAAAAAAATTTGCTGCTTGAATGCCCAGCATCCAGCAAGAACTGAGATGCCTAGCATCCCATTCTATAAATTATAATTGAAGATTTTCAATGCCCCAAAAATATGGTTCTAAACGGCGATAAAAACACCGACCAGAGCGCGAACCTGGCTCTGATACCACTGTAAGGTTTCGCACATCACCTACGGGCGACGCAGCGGAGAACAAAAAATAATTTGCCCGATTCCGGTGTTATGGAAAGCTTAATCTGTGCTCTAATCGGTGTTTCTAATACCCTAATTACGGGTTACGTGTTTCACCTTGCGCGGAACGACGCTGTCCGCTAAGCCCGATGCAGAAAAATCGAGCCGCACAACTGTACGGCCTCTAGAGATGATCCACACGGATCCTTGCGCAGCGACGGTACCTCCCCGGCACAACTTTCCCCGGCTCTAACACCTTCTGGAGAGAGAGAGAGCAAGGGGGAGAAAGGGGGAGGCTTAACCTCTCCTTAATGCTTAATGCTTGATTAGCATTAAGGGGGGTTGGAAGGGAGAAGCCAAGAGTTCGAATGAACTCACGTAGATGGCTATATATAGAGTTTAGGTTTATTAGAAAAGGGTTCTAAAAGACCAAAACTGTATATATGTCCTTTATCATATTATACATATGTATTAAACTCCGTTTACACTCCTTTCCAAAAGGAATTAAATGGAAATAATACATACACTTGTATAATAATTATCCGTCACCCAAGAATCTATTGTGTGTGATCCTCTAGGCCCATAGTCACTCTAGTTTAAGGTCCATTAACTTCTAATTCCCAATTAGAAGTAAATTAAACGTATTCTTCGCTTCTACTAGAGCCGAACAATAGTTTAATTTATTCCGAACCTTTGATCACGTTGGGTCAAGCAAATCCGCGTGATCCTAGATGACCCCGGGTTTAAACCAACCTGTCTGGTACCTGTAAGTCCACAGTTACCGCATCGATATAATCCCTCGCTCCTTCTATGAGTCTGGTACGATCGAGGGTACGGTTTCTGTCAAACCCCATGATCGTGCCATTTGACTATGACCTCCTTAAAGTGTATGACGTTCGTTCTAAACGAACTCACACGACCCTGGCCAGGGATTTAACGGAGCGTCAATGTCATGACCCATTAACTGTCTGATATATACCCGACAGTGAGCGATCCCATCTTGACCATTGATGATCTTCACACGTATCCTGGAGTGGTTAATGACTCGGCAACTCATGACTAATGGTTAAAGTCACTTAGCTAAGTAATTAAACCATTCTAGTCCTCGTGTAAGATCCGATCAATGTCTCAGGTCAAAGGACCAACGATGCTACTGAGACCGTTGGATCTTCAGTTGACATTAGGTATAATCAACCATCTGAAGATCCAATAGCGGATCAGTTCAGTGCACATCCTCCAAGGACATACACCTACACATATGTGTTGGTGCCCCGCACCAATGACCATGAGACTGGTCACTGACACATCATGTGTACTGGTTTAATAGGTAATCAAAGTCCCCGAGTGATTACCCTCCAACCAGGAACAGTTTAAGGAATGTGTTCATGTAAAGTAAGTCTCATGTTCGAGATCCCATCTCGAGCTGACTTTACAACCACATATCCTAGGGACAACGTAAAGTAACACAATCGCATATTTACGCTCAAACACCACTTTATTAATGAACAAGATCGTACAACTATTGGGCCTACCCGACCCGAAATTGGCCTGTAGCACACCAACACTAACAGGGGGCGTTCGGCAGGTGTGCCGCTGGAGGGCTCAACGGGTGTGCCGTTGGAGAGTGTTCGACAGGGTGCACCGGGCAAGGCCCGCTCGTGGGTGTGCCGCTGGAGGCCATTTGGAAGTGTGCCGCTGGATGGGCACTTGGAGTGTGCCGCTGGAGGGCTCAATGGGTGTGCCATTGGAGAGTGTTCGGCAGGGTGCGCCGGGCAAGGCCCGCTCGTGGGTGTGCCGCTGGAGGCCGTTTGGAAGTGTGCCACTGAATGGGCACTTGGAGTGTGCCGCTGGAGGGCGTCAGGGAGTGTGCCGCTGGGGGCTCCCAAAAGGGTATGCCATTGAGAGGGCACAGTGAGTGTACCGATGAACGGGCTTTGAGCTTTTCTTCAGGAGTTCAGAAATTGTGAGCTTCCTGGGACATTCTTCACCGCCAGGGACCCGAAGGTGGGTTCATGCCAGGGTATAAATTCAGGAGGGCATCTTGCCTTTCCCTTGTCATTTAATGCGCCCGTGCAGAGGTGGGAACCTGCCGGGCGGTAGCATTCCCTAGAGTCTTGGGCAAGCAGTTTCTCTGGGTCTTCTTTCTTCAGTTCTATCTCTGACTCGAAATCTCGGGGGAATGCGGGCGTGAAATTTTACGCGTCTACAAATGCCCCCCACCCCCGGGTAGCGCGAGCGAAGGGTGAGACAAGTGGTGCATGTGGGTGCACTTGCCCTCATAGGGTGTTCCCTTTCTTCTCTTTTCTCTCTTTCTCTTCTCTCTTTCTTTTCTTCTCCTTTTCTTTTCTCCTCTCTTCGTTTTTTCTTTTCTTTTCTTTCTTTTCTTCTTCTTCTCTTTTTTTTCTCTTTATTATTTTCTCCTCTCTTCTTTTTTTCTTTTCTTTTTTTCTCTTTCTTCTTTTTTTCTCTTTCTTTTCATTTTATAACAACTCTGGACAATTGTCGGCATGGATGCCGATGGTTAGATAGCTGTCGACTGGGACGCCGATGATTAGAAAGTTGTCAGCTTAGGAGCCGATGGTTGGAAAGTTATTGGCGTGGAAGCCAATAATTGGATAGCTGTCGGCTGGGACGTCGATGATTAGAAAGTTGTAGGCTTAAGAGCCGATGGTTGGAAAGTTGTTGGCGTGGAAGCCAATAATTGGATAGCTGTCGGCTGGGAAACCGATAATTGAATAGCTGTCGGCTCAGGGGCCGATGGTTGGAAAGCTATCGGCTCAGGGGCCGATGGTTGAATAGCTGTTGGCGTGGAAGCCAATAATTGGATAGCTGTCGGCTGGGAAACTGATAATTTAAAAGCTGTCGACCCAAGGGCCGATAATTGAATAGCTGTCGACCCAGGGGCCGATAATTGAATAGCTGACGACCCAGAGGCCGATGATTGGATAGCTATCGGCTCAGGGGCCGATGGTTGAATAGTTGTTGGCGTGGAAGCCAATAATTGGATAGCTGTCGGCTAGGAAATCGATAATTGAAAAGCTGTCGACCCAAGGGCCGATAGTTGAATAGTTGTCGGCTCAGGGGCCGATAATTGAGGTCGAGAAACTGGGCCATGTGGGTCAGAACCCGGGAGGCAGGCTAGAAAAGCCAAAGTCAATGCTTCTTGTGAAAGCAGGCAAGCTGTAGGAGCCCAAGTTAATTTTGGAAAGGCAGGCCACAAGGGCCACAGTTGAAGTCAGGAGAGCGGGCTGCAGTAGCCAAAGTCGGTAGAGCGAGCCACGAGGGCGAAAAGAAGGGTTCATTCCTTTACTGATCTGGACGGCGGGTCCAAGTCAAAAGGGGTATTCATCACTCAAAGGAACGGAGAGAAGAGTTTGTTGATTCAAAAGGGTATTCGTCGCCCGAAGGGACGGAGAGGAGAGCTTGTTGATTTAATGATCCATGCGAAAGGTCTGAACCAAAAAGGGGTGTTCGTCACCCAAAGGGACGGAGAGAAGAGTTTGTTGACTCAAAAGGGATATTCGTCGTCCGAAGGGACGGAGAGAAGAGTTTGTTGATTCGAAAGAAGTGTTCATCGCCCGAAGGGACGGAGAGACAAGTTTGTTGATTCAAAAAGGGATATCCGTCCCCCAAAGGGACAGAGAGAAGAGTTTGTTCATGTAATGACCTAGATGGAAGGTCCAAATCAAAAGGGGATCGTTCGTCACCCGAAGGGACGAAGAGAAGAGTTTGTTCATGTAATGACCTAGACGAAAGGTCTCTGTCAAGAATGGGTGGTTCGTCACCCGAAGGGATGGAGGGGTGGTCAAGTCATTGACACGGGCTAGTGTCAGAGCAAAGGGAAGTGGGTTGATTCCTTACCCGAACAGCAGGCTCGGGCTAGGGTGAAAGGGTATTTCATTCTTTAATGCGCCGGGGGTACCGACCGTGAAATCCGAACCTGGGAAAGTGGGCCACAAGGGTCGGAATCGATGTTGCGAAAGTAGGCTGCGAAGACTGAAATCGGGGAAGCGGGCTACAAAAGTTAAAATTGGGGAGCAGGCTCTGAATGCCCAAATTGGGGAAGTGGACTACAAAAGCCAAAGTTGGGGAGCAGGCTGTGAATGCCCAAATTGGGGAAGCGGACCATAGAAGCCGAGGTTGGGAGATTAACAAGCCGCGAGGGTGGGAAGTAGGCCATGGGGGCCAATATTGGGCTCCATGAACCAAAATTAGGGAAGACAGGCTGTGATGGCCAAAATTGGGTTTATTATTATTTCCTCATTCAAGCATGCAAGTATTTGTCAGTAAGCATAACATAAGTATACATAAGGCAGCTCCCTCTATAGGGGATGGGATAGGGACATCGCCCATAATTCGCAGACACGATGCGAGCTAGGAGGCACAGCTAAGGGGTGGTGCACCCGTCAAGAGGATATCGCGTGTCTTGCATGCATAACTTAAATTCATGCATTTCACCCGAGGTAACTCTCTGTGGAGTGGAGGAGCGGACGTGTGAACAAAAGGCCCTAAACATAGGGATATGCAGGTTTTCCAAGTGACACCCGAGGGTTACTCTAGTGCCTACACATGGGTTTTAGGCTCTCGATTTCGGTAGCTTCGCACAGCCCCCAACTGTTTATTTTGGTAGCGGATTTCACCGTTCGACGCGAGTCTCCTCATATGTCTCAATGGGGATTCCCGGCTACTGGGCTTCGTCCTTATTATAATTCTATTGCGGATTCTACCGTTCGACGCGAGTTTCCTCATGTGTCTCAATGGGGATTCCCGGATACTAGGCCTCATCCTTATTGAAATTCGCTTCACCATTTCGTGCAAGTCTCCTCATGTGTCTCAATGGGGATTCCCCACTACTCAAATTCACGTTTCTCTCTCTTTTTTTACATCATTTTTTTCTTTTTTTTTAAGTGGGGGTAGGCAGCCTTTTCCTCACGATTGTCTTTCACGCGAGTGCGGGAATTCAAGTCTCCGTAGAGTGCTAAGAATAAAGTCGAGCTATCCCTATGGTTAAAGACCATTGGACACATTAAGTGCGAAGTGGGGGAGTGTTGCCTCAGGTTTATTTTGTGAGTTGGGCTTAGCAATTTAGCCATGACTCTTCCCCTTGACGTGTGCACCCGTCATAATTGGGTTCCTCTCGAGCGTATGTCGTGACGCACATGAATCCGGAATCGGGGTGACATTATTTAGCAAGGAAACAAGGTCCTAAAAAATTTCAAGGAAGTGTATTATTTTATACTATAAGCAAGCATGCAAGCAAGCAACCAAGCTTTTTTTTTTTGCGTAAGAACATACTGTCGTTACGTATATGTATCTTGTATGTGCATATAGAATCAATGCCGCAGCCAAGGTGCTAAGGAAGGAGACCGCGAAGGGCCGAAAGAACATTGGGGAAGCAGGCTATAAAAGCTGAAGTTGATATTGGAAGTGGGCTACAATAGCCAAAATTGAGGAGAGCGGGCTGCGAGAGCCAAATTTCGGGAAGCAGGCTACAAGAGCCAAAGGTATTAGGAAGCGGACTGCAAGAGCCGAAGTTATGAGAAGCGGGCAGTGAAGGCCGAATTCTGGGAATCAGGCTACAAGAGCCAAAGGTATTGGGAAGTGGGCTGCAAGCCGAAAGCGGGCTACGAGAGCCGAGAAGTAGGTTACAAAGGGCACAGGTTGGTGAAGCGGGCTACAAGAGCCGAAATTGGGAAAGCGGGTTACTAGAGCCGAAATCAAGAAAGTGGGCTCCGAGAGCCGAAGTTGGGAAGCAGGCTACGAGAGCCAAAAATCAGGGAGCAGGCTACGGGAGCCAAATCGGAAAAGCAGGCTACAAGGGTCAAAATTAGGAAATAGGCTACGAAGGCCAAAGGGAAGTGGGCTACAAGAGCCAAAATGTTAGGGAAGCGGGCTATAAAAGTCGAAGTTGATATTGGAGGTGGGCTACAATAGCCAAAATTGAGGAGAGCGGGCTGCGAGAGCCTGTTGAACCCCGTGCATAACCATGTATTAAGGAATTTTGATGATGAACTAAATACCATGAGATTGGGTTCTATGTAATTAAATGCATATGTGATTTGTGGATGAGGAATGATATGATTTAATCTCTTCATGACTGAATGGAGTTCATTTCCATATCTTTGCAATTGTTGAATGAGATGCCTTTTAAATTCATGAATTATGTGCTGAATTAGATTGACATTGCCTTGCATGTTGCACAAGGAGAGATGAAGACAGGGAGTGATTCAAACCAATTCATGGAATCACCCTACCGTGCTTTTGGTCGATTTAGATTATGGTTGATTCATTTAATTCATTTAACTGTTGTGTAGGTTCTCAAGTGTGAAATTGAGTGAATCATGAAAGACAGATTTCAATTTCTAGAACTTGAATGATGTGGAAGACTAACTTCCAGTATGTATTGTGACAGGTGTATAGAATGGAATGAACATATAGACCACATTGGATATCTTCCAAGTGGATCTTTACATGCATATGGACCGACAAAATGGTAAGTTACTTTGTCTGGTTGGTTGAAGGAGAATCCATGTATTGTTTGGATGAACAGACCCCAAGGTAACTCCATATCTATTTATACTCGGTTCATCGGTTATAATAGGGGTAGAGTCACTTAATTCATCTCATCATGTAGTTATCTTTGATGTCTCATGTTTTCAGAATTACCCCATTGTGTGTTTTCTTATAGCTTGTTATGTCAGGCAAAGTGTCGACCCCATGGGTCGACACTTTGTCCAGGGGATGCTATTTTCAACCGGCCCTCATATGTCTTCTAAGCTGGGGATAAAAAGTCGACCGAAAGGGTCGACCTTTTTATCGCTCGGTTCTGTCTGGGTTTATTTTTCAGATTAAAGACTTCCTTTTTACTAGGATTGTATCCTAGACCTTCCCTTTGGAAGTTCACCTTAGTTCCCAAGAGTTTGTTTAGATTCTCCTCACCACTCACAAACTTGCCCAATGATTTGTTCATGTCAACAATTTCACTTTGAAGTGAAGCAATTAGAAGTTCACAGGATAAGATTTCATTTTCACATGAAGTGACCTTTTCATTTAGAGTCGCATTTATAGTTTTGTAAGATTCTATTTCCTGTTCTAGAATACTTACATTCTCACTCTCTTGAGCGACCATGGACTTGCCTTTTTCAAATGTCAAGAGTCTTTCAACCATGGTCGTATTTAATTGCTTTAGATTTTCAAGTTAAGATTTCAACAGATCATTTTCTATTTCAGATGTCTCAAGGTACTTCAATTTTCCCTCTAGCAAGGAGATTTGAATAAGCAAAACATCATTGTCCCCTTTTAGTTTTTCATTTTTATCCAGAAGGGACTTGGCATCTATTTCAGAATCAAGAAGTTTATCAAAGAGTTTATCATCATCTGATAAAGAATCTAACTTGTTTTTTAAACTCTCTTCAGTTTTCTTGAGCATAGAAACTTTGCATGTCAGAAGTTCATTTTCTTTTTCCAGTTCTTCAATCATTGAAATCTGATCAATGCATTTCACACAAGGGGAATTATCATGGATATTTTCATTAAACTTTTTCTTCAGGGCTTTGTTTTCATGCTTCACCTTTTGGTATTTTTCTAACAATTCTTCATAGGCATCTACTAAATCTTCAAAAGACAATTCATCTTCGTCTGATTTAGAGCTTACCTCCTCAGCACTTTCATCACAGGTTTGATAGATATCATCAGCCATTAATCCCTTTGGTCCTTGCTTCTCTTAAGCTTGCATCAATTTGTCCCTAAGTTCTTTAGCGGTTCTGCAAGAGGAGACAAACGTGAACCTGTTAGCATTGATAGAATTTTTCATCAACCTTAGAATTGTAGCATTTTCATGACTCTTTAGTCTATCTTGGTTGGACCACTTGGTCTCATCTCGAGGCAACTTATGAGGACCATTATTAACTAATTTCCACAAATTTTGATCAATTAAATTTATGGTTCTACACATTCTTCCCAGCCATGAGTTAAAGTCATCACCATTATAAACAGGTAAAGAATTCACAGAAGTAATATCTGAAGAAGCATTCATCATTCAAAACTACACTAGGATCCCTCTGAAGATCGTTTGATCTACTATAACAGAGTCGGGCTGTGATACCAATTGTTGGGTCCCATAGTATAGTGGCACGGATCTAGAGGGGGGTGAATAGATCCCTCTCTAAAAATTATAGCCAATTAAAAAGACTTGAAGGCTTCTCAATCAGACCTCACCGAACATGCAAGTGACAAGATCACACATGGAGAGTTGGCAATTTGAACTAGCAGTATACGTTGACAAATTTAGCATCAATGTGCAAGATAATCAATAACCCATCCTGTGAATAGTGGTAGAAGATAAGGAACAAACACACAACCAATCACACATGCACAAAGATTTTTTAGGTGGTTCGGGACCACGACGGGTACCCTACGTCCACCACTCACCACCTCGGTGAGGCTTCACTAAAATGCTACACGAGGTAGCACACGTGGACGAGCCCCAATACACCACACGCTGCACGACGGCAGCAAAACACACACACGAGCACGAGGCTCAACACGCTGCAGAGCAGCACAGACACGAGGGCGAACCCTCAACACGGTGCTCAGCACCACACACACACACCAAGACGGGGATGCACCCCAACAAGGATTCCACACTTGGAGACCCCGCTCCGAACACACACACAAGATTCTTCAGTTTAGAAGATAAACACAGATATACATTTGCAAGCTCAATAGCATAATCTAAACATGAATAACTCTAAACATGGATGACTATTGAGTTGAGCAAACTCCTGATCGTCGATGATGGGACTTGGTTCTTCGGTGACTTCAGGCGCTGAAAGGACTGGAGGAGATGTCTTCACAAAGCTTCTCTGGTTCAGATCGGAAGAATGGACGCAGATTGTTCAAGCCCCTTTCACTTCTCTTGACTCATGATCAAGACCATGGGTGATGGAGAGATGATATCCCCATGCTACTTCAGCAAACTTATTGCAGGAAGGTTGATTGCAAGCTTCTCTTCCCTTCAATCGAACTGAGAACATCATGGGAGGAAGCTTCTTTCCCCTGCGGTTGCACACCCTGCAAAAACCCCAAATCGTATATGCATTAGATGCTCTCCATTCTCTCAATAAACCCTATCACATTCGATTTATACCACTAGGGAAATGAGGGCCACGTGGAGGATAATATCCCCCAAGGACCAATCACGATTGGGCACAAAAAATATGGGATCGAACAAGGGTTCCGGCCGCCGCGCGAACCGGCATTTTTTACGGTCGCCGGAAAGTGTCGACCCCTAAGGTCGACACTCGTACCATGTGTCCTTTTGTTTCTTGCGAGATAGAATCATCTCCAAAATGTGTCGACCCCCAAGGTCGACACTTTTGTTTCGGATCCCAGTTTGTGAACCGGACTGCCGGGTTCCTTTCTCACACCCTTCACTGACATGGCTCGAACCCAAGGTGACTTGGGGTCCCTTTTGGCCGAACCTGATCGAACCCTCTTCCTTAAACCCCCTTCTCTACTCCTTTAAACCCATTCACCACCCCATCTTCTTCTGCCCTAACATTCATCCGCAACCTCCCACGGGCGACCCTCCTCTTCCCAAGCCTCCGTGGCTCCTCTTCTCCAGTCTTCCTCTAGCCCTCGTTTCATTCCTTCCACCTCACCTCTTCCAAAAGCACCCTCCGGCGGGCGGCGACGTTCGCTCTTTGTCCTCCTCTGGAAGCAGTCGCAGTGCCCTCCTTTGAAGCTCATTCTTTTGGAGTTGCTGCTGTTCGTGGTGTGAAGTCCAAACAGTCAGAGGAAGCCCTCCATCTGCTCGAGGGTCTCACTACCGCGTCTCCTCCTCCATCTACTTGCCAAGCTGCACAAATGGCACCCAAGAAAAGATCGGTGGTAGAGAGGGAGGAAGCCTGCATCCTAACAGAGCTACGGCGCAAGGACAAAGAAGCCCAGGCTCAGACAAGAAAAAGGGCTGCTGAAATAAAAATGTTGGTTGAGAGAAAAGTGTTACGACCTCATGCCGTTGATTTTAGAAGCATCGAAACTGCTCTGCCAAGGTTAGTAAAATTGTTGAGGAAGCAGCCAAATTTGATTTCATTCATGACTGAGCACAGAAGAGTCTATCATTCTCTAGTTCATCAGTTCTATGGAAATATGGTTGTTAAAATTGATGAGTTGTACACAAAATTAGATGGACATCATATTCCTTTAACTCCTCAATTGATAGGAAAAGCCCTGAATTTTCCTTAGGATAGTGGGATGATTTATGAAGAAGCCATTTATTCTGAAGAACTTGCATATGAACTCATGACGGATAAAGTAGCTACACCAGGGTGTGTACCAAAGCTCAATGCAAATGAATTCCCACCTCTTCAGAAGATTCTACATCACATGATGACCACTATACTACTGCCTAGATTAGGGTCTAGGGAACAAGTAACTGACATGCATAAATTCCTATTTGTACAAATCATGAGTGGAGAAGCGATTAACTTCCCAAAGGTGATGATGGAGTACATAACCAGCTGCAGTAAGTCCAAGAACCGGAATTTACCTTATGGAGCTGCTTTAACACCAATTTTTCAGTCCTTGCATATTGATCTGAGCAAGCAAGTCAGTCATCCAATTAGGGATGCTGACATCTATACTATCCCATCCATCTGCAGCAACATGGGCAATAAATTGATAAATGGTGTTCTCGTTCGCACACTTCCGACAAAGAAAGGTAAAGCCCCGGCAGCAGGGTCTGAGCAAAGTGAAGGTGAAGATCATGAACAACCCATCAGCAGAACTGCCAGAACAAGAGGATCACAGGCCAAATCTTCAACAGCTCCATCAATGACCACCAAATTTGACTAACTAGCTGATGAAGTTTGCAATGTCAAAGAATCAGTGGATGCTCTTACACGGGAAGTCAAAGAACTGAAGCTTCATCATGACACTTATCTTCAGAAGTTCACTGCCATGGACGACTCTATTGACTCTCTACATACAGCTATTGGCATTCAAAACTCCAAGTTTGACGATCTCTCTGATTTTCTCAGGCGTCCTCGTATGCCTCCTGACTCTCCTTGAGGCCTAGATCTACAGTACCTTGCTTCTCATGACCAAACTGATTGACATCTTCCCCCTTACCACTCTTTTTTGTTGATGACAAAGGGGGAGATGAAATGTGATGTCTGTCATGTGTGGATGTTTTTGTTACATGTGTGGATGTTTTTGTTATGGTTGCATGCCTTGTCATGTGGATATTTTGTGTCTTGTGTTTAACTTTGTGGAGAACTTTATTATGGTGTTTGTTTATGGTATGTGGACATGGTTATCCAAATGTGGACTGTATTTGTGGATGGCTGATGGACAATGCTGAAGTAATGAGTTATCTTGCGAATGTCATATTTTATGAACTTGTGGTTATTTTGTGGAATGATCATCTATCATGGAATGAATATATCACATTGATGGATGGCTATTGATATCTTAATTCATGGTTAAAATGCAGCATATCCTTGATTGTGTTCAAAGAGTGAGAACTGCACTTTGAGGATGAGAGTTATTGGTTTGTTAAGCATGGTTTCATGTAAACTCTAATCTGTCTGTCAACTCTAATTTGTCAAATTTCACATAGTATTTGTCATCATCAAAAAGGGGTAGATTGTTGAACCCCGTGCATAACCATGTATTAAGGAATTTTGATGATGAACTAAATACCATGAGATTGGGTTCCATGTAATTAAATGCATATGTGATTTGTGGATGAGGAATGATATGCTTTAATCTCTTCATGACTGAATGGAGTTCATTTCCATACCTTTGCAATTGTTGAATGAGATGCCTTTTAAATTCATGAATTATGTGCTGAATTAGATTGACATTACCTTGCATGTTGCACAGCGAGAGATGAAGACAGGGAGTGATTCAAACCAATTCATGGAATCACCCTACTGTGCTTTTGGTCGATTTAGATTCTGGTTGATTCATTTAGTTCACTTAACGGTTGTTGGTACGGACACCCGAGCAGTCGATCGGCACGACACGCCGAGCCACCGGTACCGCACGCGGAGCACGACACGAGCCACCACAGCATCCATCTGGCTCGGAGACAGCCTGGAGACTCCGCCTTGAGCTTCCCCATTTATTATATTCAGTTAGACTTTATGTGTGTTTAATTTGCATTTATTTCGTTACGTCCGGTTGGCCATTTTGAGTGTAATAGGGGCTTACGACCATTTCGGACCCCGTGGGCCCCACAGGCCTCCCGGGCCCCACCCCATTGGGCCACCTCATCCCAGGGTCTCACGTGGGGCCAGTCAACATGCCACATGGGAGCGTCTAGAAGGTTGCCTTGTATTTGAACACATGGGGGACAATGGACTTAAAAAGTCCAAGGAGGCTACCTACCTCCCACCTACCATTTTCAACCTTCCACCACCCCCCTCTCCTTGGTCCAAGGGCCGCCCCCCCCTTTAATATTATATTGTATTTTGTGTGTGTGTCACATGCCATCCTAGCCCTTCATCCCCATCCCCTAGATCCAATGGCTATGGATGGATGTGAGATGTAGACTATTTAAGGTTGTAATTTCCCATTTTATGAAATTAATGCCATTTGAAAGTTGGAAAAAAATCTCTTGAGCAGGCCTAGGCCGCCCCCTTCCTCTCTCCCTCTCCCCCTTGCAGCTGTGAAGGCTGCCTCTTGGTGGTGTGACTCCACCCTATCAGTTCCGGTCGCCGCCGCCGCCGCCACGAGCCGCCATCGCCACTGCCGGAGTTCTGTCCGCGCAGTACCACAGCAGCTTCTACGAAATTTCAGTCTCAGCCACGGCCTCAGATCGAGCTGGGAATTTTACTGGATGTTCCACAGGTGTCCAGTACATCCTCAGAATTTTGGTTGGTCATAAAGATCTCATTTGGTATTTTTTTATTTTCGTCCAATCCCAGTTTCCAGATCTGTCTCCTATCTGTTTCCATTTCCACCCGCCCTGCGTTTTAAGTCTTAGGTCCACTTTTTGATTTTTGTTAGTTCGCCCAATTTTACTGGGCATTCTGTCCACTATCCCCTCTATCCCCAAATTTTCTTGAATTTTTTTGAGTCCATCTTATATTTTACAAAAATCGAGTTCTTCCCTAGCTACAGTTCTTTCTGCCAGTTCCCAGATCTGACCACCAGACACTCTAAAATTCCCATCAAATCACCACCACCTCGGAATCTAATTCCAAAAATTGTCCCAGCTTCGTGGTTTAAATATCTATCACTTCGAAGAAGAGCTTGATGTCTGAATCCCACTTTAAGTAGGCGGTCAACGGCCGTTTACAGGGAACTAAGGTGCTGATCTGAGAGTTCTGGAACTGTGTAACAGAGAATTGAAAATTAGTTAAGGTCCAGGTCCGCAGAGGTTCAGAAGATTCCACTGGCCCTAGGTTGGAGGATTTTGAGTCCTCTTTCCAACGGCGCTGGTCTCGTCGCATTCCGGCGACGGGGCCGACCGCAGCGGCTGTTTTCGCCGGAGCGCGCGCAGGGTAAACATAACTGAAATCCGTGGGCAGCCATTCCACAACTTGAAGATCGGACCCGACCGGCCACCAATCGGTGTCTCTGGCCGACCGCCGTCCGTGGAGGCGCGCCACCAGGGGTCTCCATCATAGTGGGACCCACCTCCGCAGATCCGGAGGACAGCGCCATCCGTGGGCCCCACGGGCCCGCAGAACCCGCCGTTCGGGAAGCACGAAAACGCGGAGTTCGGCGCGTCGAGTCGACATCAAGATGCTGCCTGTCAACCTGATTTGCGTGATCCCCGGGGCCCACATGTGACCTTTTACCTCCCTGCGTGGAGTGGGTCGAATCCTTTTGTACTACTGTGAATTATGTTAACCGGGGGTCCGTAAGTCAGCCGGGGTGTCTTCGCCACGCCGGGTGCGTGGAGGTAAAGGTCTTAACTTCTTGGCGTTACATTGCTTAGCTAGTATACGGTCTTAGGCCGCTACCGAGAGTGTAGGTTCCTAGCCCGTGTGTCCATGTCACCGTTGTGAGCGTGAGAGTGACCCGTCCCGCGACTCGATCCGAGTCCGGAAGTGAGTCTGACTACCTTGAACTCTGCCGGTTCCTTAACCGCGCACGATCCACGCTTTCCCTCGCATGGGACGCCGAGTGAGCTTGTACTTCTGTTAGCGACGTTTTGCCACTAGGAGCTCGTAGTGTCGGGCTTAGTGTCTCCCTGGTGTGTATTGTTGGTCGCGTCTTCATCTAGAGTCCGAGGGTGGCACTGTATAGTGTCGTCTCCCGTGTCCGTCCCGCATCAGTTTGGTATCAGAGCAAGTCGAGTCTAGGGTAGTCGTTGCATAAGTCTTGCATAGTCTAAGGTTACCCCACACACACCTTCACTCGGTATATCCAAAGGTGTTGTCCGACCGTTAGGCTTCGCCTACCGGGAAGACCACACACTTGCGCGAGTGACCTTCGGGTCGATTACCTCCGCCGCGTACCGAGTCTTGGCCGTGTCTAGGGTGTAGTCGAGTCTCATTCTTTTCAAAACAAAAAAAAAGTGTTTTAAATTGCATTCTTTCAAAATACCAAAAAGGAGTGTTTTCAAATTGCAATTAGGTCTAAGTGTATCATTTAGTGTGTTTGCATTAGTCGGTCGTTGTCACCTAGTCCGTACGTCTTTGCATGCCCACCCGTCGAGGCACCCAATACTCGCCACCACCACCTATGGCGGACTCCCGAGCCCGTAGTTCCGATGAGTCTTCCACGGCCGAGATGTTCCGGGCCATCATGGATCGTTTAGACACGCGTATGGATGGTCTTAGTACGCGTATGGATGGCATAGGGACGCGTCTAGAAGGGAGGATGAAGGTCCTCGAGGATCGGGCCGGGGTTTCGGAGCAGTCCATTCAAGGCCTTGTTGGGAGGATTGCCGTCCTAGAGAGGGGCCCAGTAGCGGCGCAACCCGCGCCGACGAACGGCCAACAAGAGCCGGTGCAGCAACCCGCTGTGCCAAAGGCTCAGGTAGAGGATGTCGGGAGGCAACAGGCGCCTATAGTGGATGATTATGCCTCCGACAATGATCACGGGGGTAACGGTCGTCGTCATCAACGACGGAATCGTGATGACGAGGATGACGACCGCATTCTTAGGGGTGTGCGTGCGGACCCTCTCACTTTTAGCGGGTCCTTGGACCCTAGGGTGTATCTAGATTGGGAGGCCGGTATGGACCGGTACTTCGAGTGGTTTGAGATGACGGACCACCGAAGAGTCCGATATGCGAAGATGAAGCTGCAAGGGCAGGCCCAAACTTATTGGATCAATGTGGAGAGCCTGCTCAACCAGCGACGTCAACCCCAAATCGGTACCTGGGATGATATGAAACTCAAATTGAGGGAGAAGTACCTTCCTGCCTCATATCGCCAACGTCTTATAGACAAGTGGCAAAGCATCTCCCAAGGGAACCGATCCGTGACCGAGTACACCGCCGAGTTCGATGAGTATTATTTGCGGTGCGGGGTCACGGAAGAGAGCACCATGACGATATCCCGCTTTCGGAGAGGTTTGCGGCCTAATTATCAATATGAACTCTTTCGCCGCAATGCCACCACTTTGGAGCAGGCATATCAGATTGCTCTCGAATTGGAGCAGTTCGAGGCCGAGTTCGAGTCACCCCATCGGTTGGGCTCCTTTCCCCTTCGTAGTGTCGAGTCCCGTGGCTCATCTGGCACATATCCGAGGGCCCCCATGGCTCGACCTCAGGAGCCCGCTCGCCACGAGCCCTTTGCTCCTAGGCCTCGCCCTCCACCCCCGAGGGACCTTCCTCGTCCCCAGCATCTTACGGCCCCACCCATAGCCCGTCCCCCGGCACCCGCACCACCCGCACGTCCTTTGTTGCCTACGCCTCCTATCCGTCGGGAGGATAAAGGTAAAGGACCTATGATTGGGGAGCCTAGTGGATCACGGCAGCAGTGTTATCGCTGCAATGGGTTTGGCCATTTCGCCAACCAGTGTCCCACCCGCCCATCTCTTCACATTGGGGACACACAGGCCGAGGATACCACCCCTGCGGGCCTAGAGTTAGTCAGCTATGAGGCAGATGAAGAGTTAGCTGACGAGTACTACGAGATGGGAGGTGAAGCCCAAGATGCCCAGCAGTCGGACGATACCCACGTGGGGGTCGTCAGATGTATCCTCACCCAGCCACAGGTCAGTGATGACTGGCGTCGGACCACTATCCTTCATGTATTCTGTAGGCTGGGAAAGCAGATTTGCAAGGTGGTCATCGATAGCGGGAGTTGCATCAATGCAATCTCCACGAGCGCTGTCACTCGTCTTGGTCTCACACCCGTAGACCATCCTTGTCCCTATCAGGTATCATGGGTGGATACCACTTCCATTTCGGTCAGGCTGCGGTGCTTGGTCCCGCTGCAGCTCCACTCCTACCGTGACGAGATCTGGTGTGACGTTCTCCCCATGGAAGTGGGAAGTATCATTCTTGGTAGGCCGTGGTTATTCGACCGAGATGCCACACTCCATGGTCGGTCGAACACCTGTACCTTCGACCACGATGGCCAGCGGGTCACCCTCCAACCCGTTCGGCCCAGGAGCCCATCTGTTAGGGGTCCTACTGGCCCTAGTACTCCGAAGCCTTCCGTTCCCGGGCCTAGTACCCCATCCCCAGCTCGGGCTATGACCGTTACCTCTGGCCCAGGAGAGCCCTCGACGAGGAGATTGATGATGATTAGCTCCCAGGAAATGGAGCAGGAGCTTAGTCAGGGATGTCCGGTGTTTGCCATTACGGTCCGAGAGGTGGAGCGGGACTCCGAGGGTGAGCTCCCACCCGAGGTTGTTCCCATTCTGCAGGAGTATGCTGATGTATTCCCCGATGAGCTTCCCGAGGGACTCCCACCTATGCGGGATATTCAGCATGCCATCGACCTTGTTCTGGGCTCTTCTTTGCCCAATCTTCCTCATTATCGAATGAGCCCCACGGAGCATGCCGAGCTTAAACGGCAGGTCGATGAGCTTGTGCAGAGAGGATCTGTCCGGGACAGCATGAGTCCATGTGCTGTACCCGCATTACTCGCCCCGAAGAAGGATGGCACATGGAGAATGTGCATTGATAGTCGTGCCATCAACAAAATCACCGTGAAGTATAGGTTCCCTATTCCCCGCCTTGATGACATGCTAGACATGATGGCAGGTGCCACTATCTTTTCAAAGATCGATCTTAAGAGTGGCTACCATCAGGTGAGGATTAGGCCAGGTGATGAGTGGAAGACCGCATTTAAGACCAAGGACGGTCTATATGAGTGGTTGGTCATGCCTTTTGGGTTGACCAATGCCCCTAGCACTTTCATGCGGCTCATGACCCAGGTCCTTCGACCTTTCATTGGAGTCTTTGTAGTGGTGTATTTTGATGATATCCTTATCTATAGCCGCACCACAGGGGACCACTTAGACCACCTTCGGCAGGTCTGTCTACTTCTTCGGCGAGAGCAGTTATTTGCAAACCCACAGAAGTGTGCTTTCATGACACCTCAGCTTACCTTCTTGGGTTTCATTGTGTCTAGTACTGGGGTCTCCGCCGATCCGGAGAAGGTCCGGGCCATTGTTGAGTGGCCGGAACCCCGTACGGTTCATGATGTCCGCAGCTTTCATGGCCTTGCGACGTTCTATCGTCGCTTCATCCGCGGATTTAGCTCCGTCACTGCCCCGATCACGGATTGCATCCGGAAGGGCACATTTGTATGGACGAAGGCCGCATCTGCTGCCTTCAGGGACATCAAGGAGCGTATGACCCAGACACCTATCCTTCGACTGCCTGATTTCTCGAAGGTGTTTGAGGTCTGTTGTGATGCGTCGGGTGTTGGGATAGGAGGAGTTTTGAGTCAGGAGTCCCACCCGATCGCATATTTCAGCGAGAAGCTGAATGACGCAAAACTGCGATATTCCACATATGATAAAGAGTTTTACGCAGTTGTTCAGGCTCTTAGGCATTGGAGGCATTACCTATTACATCAGGAGTTTGTCTTATACTCCGATCATGAGGCTTTGAGGTACCTCCATTCCCAAAAGAAGCTGAATTTGCGTCATAGTCGTTGGGTTGAGTATCTCCAGCAGTTCACCTTTGTGCTAAAACATAAGGCTGGAGTGGAGAACAAGGTGGCCGATGCCCTGAGTCGGCGAGCATGTCTTCTTACCACCATGAGTGCCGAGGTCATAGGGCTAGAGAAGATGAAGGAGGCCTATGTTGATTGTCCTGACTTCGGTCAGATTTTTACTACTCTCCAGGCCGGGCCCTCGAGAGACCATGATGATTATGTGCTTCAGGAGGGTTACCTCTTTCGAGGTAGCAGGCTATGTGTTCCCCGAACTTCGGTTCGAGATTTCCTAGTGTGGGAACTACATGCGGGAGGTCTAGCCGGCCACTTTGGTCGGAACAAGACTATTGAGGCAGTGGAGCATCGATTTTATTGGCCGAGCTTAAAGCGCGATGTTGCTAACATCGTGGCTCAGTGCCGTACATGTGCTACGGCCAAAATGAAGAAGCAAAGCTCGGGCCTTTATACGCCTCTCCCCGTGCCTGATGCCCCTTGGCAGGATGTCAGCATGGATTTTGTTTTGGGATTGCCACGTACCTCCAGGAAGCATGATTCGGTCTATGTGGTGGTTGACCGTTTCTCGAAGATGGCCCTCTTTATCCCTTGCTCAAAGACTTCGGATGCTTCTAGGGTAGCCCGCCTATTCCTTACTCATGTGGTGTGCAAGTTCGGGTTGCCTCGCACTATAGTGTCTGACCGTGATGTTAGGTTCACTTCCCATTTTTGGAAGACACTATGGCATATGATGGGTACGCACCTCAAGTTTTCCACTGCATACCATCCCCAGACAGATGGTCAGACCGAGGTGGTCAATAGGAGTCTGGGTGATCTTTTGAGATGTCTTGTTAGGGACCGCATTGGGGATTGGGATCTCATTCTACCTATGGCTGAGTTTGCATATAATGATTCGGTGAATAGGTCTACTGGCATGAGTCCATTTGAAATTGTCACAGGTCGTAGGCCTAGGAAACCCGTTGACCTTGTCCCCATGCCTGTCCATGCTAGAGTGTCGGAGTCGGCCGAGTCATTTGCTAGGCATGTTAGGAGTTTGCATGACGACATCCGTCGTCACATTGAGGCCAGCAATGCACGGTACAAGGAGTTAGCCGATGCCCACCGACACCACCGAGAGTTCAACGAGGGCGAATACGTCATGATCAGGGTAAGACCTGAACGGTTTCCCTCTGGAACCGTTAAGAAGTTGCAAGCTCGCGGAGCCGGTCCCTTTAGAGTGTTGAAACGCATTGGATCCAATGCGTATGTTGTGGACCTGCCCGAGGAATATGGTATAAGCTCTACCTTCAATGTATCGGATCTTGTTGCATATAGGGACCCAGCGGTGATCCCTAGTGAGCCTTTTGAGCCATCTCCTCCTCTTGAGAGTGATCCCACACCTGAGTGTCCACTTCCACCTCCAGCCCCTTTTTCACGGCAGCGTGAGCATATAGATCGTATACTGGACGAGCAGGTGACAGTTACCAGGAGTGGATCTTACCCGCGCTACCTAGTGCGATGGAGACGACGGCCCGCTACTGAGGACACTTGGATCACACATGGCGAGTTGCAGCGGATCGATCCGGACCTTTTGGAGCGATGCAGGAGCGATGCAGACCCTTACTCGACAGGGTCGAGTTTCTCCCACCCGGGGAGAATTGGTGCGGACACCCGAGCAGTCGATCGGCACGACACGCCGAGCCACCGGTACCGCACGCGGAGCACGACACGAGCCACCACAGCATCCATCTGGCTCGGAGACAGCCTGGAGACTCCGCCTTGAGCTTCCCCATTTATTATATTCAGTTAGACTTTATGTGTGTTTAATTTGCATTTATTTCGTTACGTCCGGTTGGCCATTTTGAGTGTAATAGGGGCTTACGACCATTTCGGACCCCGTGGGCCCCACAGGCCTCCCGGGCCCCACCCCATTGGGCCACCTCATCCCAGGGTCCCACGTGGGGCCAGTCAACATGCCACATGGGAGCATCTAGAAGGTTGACTTATATTTGAACACATGGGGGACAATGGACTTAAAAAGTCCAAGGAGGCTACCTACCTCCCACCTACCATTTTCAACCTTCCACCACCCCCCTCTCCTTGGTCCAAGGGCCGCCCCCCCCCCCCCCTTTAATATTATATTGTATTTTGTGTGTGTGTCACATGCCATCCTAGCCCTTCATCCCCATCCCCTAGATCCAATGGCTATGGATGGATGTGAGATGTAGACTATTTAAGGTTGTAATTTCCCATTTTATGAAATTAATCCCATTTGAAAGTTGGAAAAAAATCTCTTGAGCAGGCCTAGGCCGCCCCCTTCCTCTCTCCCTCTCCCCCTTGCAGCTGTGAAGGCTGCCTCTTGGTGGTGTGACTCCACCCTATCAGTCCCGGTCGCCGCCGCCGCCGCCACGAGCCACCATCGCCACCGCCGGAGTTCTGTCCGTGCAGTACCACAGCAGCTTCTACGAAATTTCAGTCTCAGCCACGGCCTCAGATCGAGCTGGGAATTTTACTGAATGTTCCAGAGGTGTCCAGTACGTCCTCAGAATTTTGGTTGGTCATAAAGATCTCATTTGGTATTTTTTTATTTTCGTCCAATCCCAGTTTCCAGATCTATCTCCTATCTGTTTCCATTTCCACCCGCCCTGCGTTTTAAGTCTTAGGTCCACTTTTTGATTTTTGTTAGTTCGCCCAATTTTACTGGGAATTCTTTCCACTATTCCCTCTATCCCCAAATTTTATTGAATTTTTGTGAGTCCATATTATATTTTACAAAAATCGAGTTCTTCCCTAGCTACAGTTCTTTCTGCCAGTTCCCAGATCTGACCACCAGACACTCTAAAATTCCCATCAAATCACCACCACCTCGGAATCCAATTCCAAAAATTGTCCCAGCTTCGTGGTTTAAATATCTATCACTTCGAAGAAGAGCTTGATGTCTGAATCCCACTGTAAGTAGGCGGTCAACGGCCGTTTACAGGGAACTAAGGTGCTGATCTGAGAGTTCTGGAACTGTGTAACAGAGAATTGAAAATTAGTTAAGGTCCAGGTCCGCAGAGGTTCAGAAGATTCCACTGGCCCTAGGTTGGAGGATTTTGAGTCCTCTTTCCAACGGCACTGGTCTCGTCGCATTCCGGCGACGGGGCCGACCGCAGCGGCTGTTTTCGCCGGAGCGCGCGCAGGGTAAACATAACTGAAATCCGTGGGCAGCCATTCCACAACTTGAAGATCGGACCCGACCGGCCACCAATCGGTGTCTCCGGCCGACCGCCGTCCGTGGAGGCGCGCCACCAGGGGTCTCCATCATAGTGGGACCCACCTCCGCAGATCCGGAGGACAGCGCCATCCGTGGGCCCCACGGGCCCGCAGAACCCGCCGTTCGGGAAGCACGAAAACGCGGAGTTCGGCGCGTCGAGTCGACATCAAGATGCTGCCTGTCAACCTGATTTGCGTGATCCCCGGGGCCCACATGTGACCTTTTACCTCCCTGCGTGGAGTGGGTCGAATCCTTTTGTACTACTATGAATTATGTTAACCGGGGGTCCGTAAGTCAACCGGGGTGTCTTCGCCACGCCGGGTGCGTGGAGGTAAAGGTCTTAACTTCTTGGCGTTACATTGCTTAGCTAGTATACGGTCTTAGGCCGTTGCCGAGAGTGTAGGTTCCTAGCCCGTGTGTCCATGTCACCGCTGTGAGCGTGAGAGTGACCCGTCCCGCAACTCGATCCGAGTCCGGAAGTGAGTCTGACTACCTTGAACTCTGCCGGTTCCTTAACCGCGCACGATCCACGCTTTCCCTCGCATGGGACGCCGAGTGAGCTTGTACTTCTGTTAGCGACGTTTTGCCACTAGGAGCTCGTAGTGTCGGGCTTAGTGTCTCCCTGGTGTGTATTGTTGGTCGCGTCTTCATCTAGAGTCCGAGGGTGGCACTGTATAGTGTCGTCTCCCGTGTCCGTCCCGCATCAGTTGTGTAGGTTCTCAAGTGTGAAATTGAGTGAATCATGAAAGACAGATTTCAATTTCTAGAACTTGAATGATGTGGAAGACTAACTTCCAGTATGTATTGTGATAGGTGTATAGAATGGAATGAACATATAGACCACATTGGATATCTTACAAGTGGATCTTTACAGGCATATGGACCAACAAAATGGTAAGTTACTTTGTCTGGTTGGTTGAAGGAGAATTCGTGTATTGTTTGAATAAACAGACCCCAAGGTAACTCCATATCTATTCATACTCGGTTCATCGGTTATAATAGGGGTAGAGTCACTTAATTCCTCTCATCATGTAGTTATCTTTGATGTCTCATGTTTTCAGAATTACCCCATTGTGTGTTTTCTTATAGCTTGTTATGTCAGGAAAAGTGTCAACCCCATGGGTCGACACTTTGTCCAGGGGATGTTGTTTTCAGCCGGCCCTCATATGTCTTCTAAGCTGGGGATAAAAAGTCGACCCAAAGGGTCAACCTTTTTATCGCTCGGTTCTGTCTGGGTTTATTTTTTAGAATCCAGGACATAAGTGTCGACCCACAAGGTCGACACTTATTCCAGGTCTTTCTGCCGTGGCTTGTTTCTTTGTCACAGGCAGAAAGTGTCAACCCCATGGGTCGACACTTTCTTCGTTGGGTGCTGTTTCGGCCTTTGTTCTGTTTTGCCCGTATGCGAGTGTCGACCTTAGGGGTCGACACTTTCCGACGACCGTAAAAAATGCTGATTCGCGCGGCGGCCGAACCCTTGTTCGATCTCATATTTTTTGTACCCAATCGTGATTGGTCCTTGGGGGATATTATCCTCCACGTGGCCCTCATTTCCATAGTGATATAAATCGAATGTGATAGGGTTTATTGAGAGAATGGAGAGCATCTAATGCATATACGATTTGGGTATTTGCAGGGTGTGCAGCCGCAAGGGAAAGAAGCTTCCTCCCATGACGTTCTGAGTTCGATTGAAGGGAAGAGAAGCTTGCAATCAACCTTCCTGCAGTAAGTTTGCTGAAGTACCATGGGGATATCATCTCTCCATCACCCATGGTCTTGATCGTAAGTCAAGAGAAGTGAAAGGATCTTGAACAATCTGCGTCCATTCTTCCGATCTAAACCAGAGAAGCTTTGTGAAGACATCTCCTCCAGTCCTTTCAGTGCCTGAAGTCACCGAAGAACCAAGTCCCATCATTGACGATCAGGAGTTTGCTCAACTCAATAGTCATCCATGTTTAGAGTTATTCATGTTTAGATTATGCTATTGAGCTTGCAAATGTATATATGTGTTTATCTTCTAAACTGAAGAATCTTGTGTGTGTGTTCGGAGCGGGGTCTCCGAGTGTGGAATCCTTGTTGGGGTGCATCCCCGTCTTGGTGTGTGTGTGTGGTGCTGAGCACCGTGTTGAGGGTTCGCCCTCGTGTCTATGCTACTCTGCAGTGTGTTGAGCCTCGTGCTCGTGTGTGTGTTTTGCTGCTGTCGTGCAGCGTGTGGTGTATTGGGACTTGTCCCCGTGTGCTACCTCGTGTAGCATTTTAGTGAAGCCTCACCGAGGTGGTGAGGGGTGGACGTAGGGTACCCGTCGTGGTCCCGAACCACCTAAAAAATCCTTGTGCATGTGTGATTGGTTGTGTGTTTGTTCCTTATCTTCTACCACCATTCACAGGATGGGTTATTGATTATCTTGCACATTGATGCTAAATTTGTCAACGTATACTGCTAGTTCAAATTGCCAACTCTCCATGTGTGATCTTGTCACTTGCATGTTCGGTGAGGTCTGATTGAGAAGCCTTCAAGTCTTTTTAATTGGCTATAATTTTAAGAGAGGGATCTATTCACCCCCCTCTAAATCCGTGCCACTACACTGTGGGACCCAACATAGCCAAATTCTGAGAAGTAGGCTACAAGAGCCAAAGGTATTGGGAAGCGGACTGTAAGAGCCGAAGTTATGGGAAGCGGGCCGTGAAGGCTGAATTCTGGGAAGAAGGCTACAAGAGCCAAAGGTATTGGGAAGCGGGCTGCAAGCCGAAATCAGGAAAGCGAGCTACGAGAGCTGAGAAGCAGGTTACAAAGGCCAAAGGTTGGTGAAGCGGGCTACAAGAGACGAAATTGGGAAAGTGGGCTACTAGAGTCGAAATCAGGAAAGCGGGCTCCGAGAGCCGAAGTTGGGAAGCATGCTACGATAGCCAAAAATCGGGGAGCAAGCTACAGGAGCCAAATATGGAAAGCAGGCTACAAGAACCAAAATTGGGAAGCAGGCTACAAAGGCCAAAGGGAAGTGGGCTACAAGAGCCAAAATGTTAGGGAAGCGGGCTACAAGCCGAAGTTGAGAAGCGGGCTGCAAAGAGCCAAAGTCGGGAAGCAGGCTACAAGAGCCGAAATTGGGAAAGCATGCTACAAAAGGCGAAAGCGGGAAAGCGGGCTACGAGAGCCGAGAAGTAGACTACAAGGGCCAAAGGTCGGTGAAGAGGGCTACAAGAGCTGAAATTGGGAAAGTGGGCTACGAGGGCCGAAATTGGGAAAGCGGGCTCTGAGAGCCGATGTTGGGAAGTAGGTTACAATAGCCAAGGCTGAGAAGCGGGCTGCAAAGAGCCAAAGTTAGGATATTGAAAAGTAGGCTAAAAAGGCAAGAGATATTGGGAGCGGGCTAACAAGACGAGAGATATTAGAAGCCAGCTATAAAGCTGAAAGATGTCGAAGAGCGCAGTGGGACGGATGGATTAATCCTGATAATGGGCCTTGGTCGAAATGGCTGAGCCGAAGGGCGTCGGGTAGCGGGATGTGAGAGCCAAAGAGAAGGGTCTCTTTTTGTTCTCTGGCCGGGGGAAGGATCTGAACCAAAGTGAAAGGTTTCTTTTTTAATTCTCTGGTCGGGGAAGGGTCCGAACCAAAGTGAAAGGGTCTCTTCTTTAATTCTCTGGCCGAGAGAAGGATCCGAACCAAAGTGAAAGGTCTCTTCTTTAATTCTCTGATCGGGGAAAGATCCGAACCGAAGTGAAAGGGTTGATTCTTTAATTTTAATTCTCTGACCGGGGGAAGGGTCCGAACCAAAGTGAAGGGTTGATTCTTTAATTCTCTGATCGGGAAGGGATTCGAACCAAAGTGAAAGGTTGGTTCTTTAATTCTCTGGTTAGGAAAGGATCCGAACCAAAGTGAAAGGGTCTCTTGATTTTGTTGGGTAGCCAAAGGCCGCAGGTGGAGTTGCTTGTTGGCTCGACATCTGTCGGCTTGAGTGCCAATGATTGAGAAGTTGTTGGCTCAGAAGCCAATGGATGAGATGTTGTCGGCTCAGAGGTCGATGATTGGATAGTTGTCGACCTGGAAGCTGATAATTGGGAAGCTGTCGGCTCAGGGGCCGATGATTGAATAGCTGTCGGCTTAAAAGCTGATAAGTGAATAGTTGTCAGCTCAGGGCCGATGATTGGATAGCTGTCGGATCATGGGCCGATGATTGAATCGCTGTCGGCTCATAAGCCAATGATTGAATAGCTGTCGGCTCAGGGGCCGGTGATTGAATAGCTACCGGCTCAGAAGCCGATGATTGAATAGTTGTCGGCTTGAAGCCCCAATGGCTGAGTATCCGTTGGATTGACGCCCCGAAGGTGGAATGTTTTTTGTCTTGAAGCCCAGACGGCTGAATATCTGTCGAATTGAGGCCCCGATGGCTGATCCTCTTGCCAATTAAACGCCCCGTTGGCGGAGTGCTTGTTGTCTTGAAGCCCCGATTGCTGAGTGTTTTTCGGCTTGAAGTCCTGATGGTTAAACATCTGTTGGATTGAAGCCCCGATGGCTGAACATCTTGTCGGTTTAACGCCCCGTTGGTGGAATGCTTGTCGGCTTGAAGCCCCGATGGCTGAACATCTTATCGGTTTAACGTCTCGTTGGCGGGATGCTTGTCGGCTTGGACGAATGGTTGTGACGCCGACCACATGAGAAGTCTATTTGTTGGATGGCTGAAGGTAGAGGGTGAAAGCCCATGTCTGCCTCAAGGATCACGTTCTTTTCTTCTCTTCTTCTTTTATGTGGAGGGGCGAGTGGAAAGCCCATGTCTGCCTCCTGACTATTTTTTTCTTTTCTTCTTCTTTTATGTAAAGAGGCGGGTTCGAAGACCACGTCTGTAATATCCCGGACCTTTCGGATCCTTTCTTCGTGGGTCCCGGATCTGATTTTCGGAGCGTCCGGCTTTGTTGTGTCCGAAATTTCATTTCGGACATCTTTTGTGTTCGGATCGGCGCGATCCGGAGTTGTTTCGGAGGCCCGGAGGCGTTCCGCGACTTTTCCGCGTGTGTTTTCTGATTTTCGGTGTGTGTTTCGGCTTTTCCTTCGGAAGCTCGCTGCGGGCGAACCGGGCGGTTCCCCCAGGCACGAGTGGTACCATTGCGATCGGTGCATTCCGAGCATTCTGAAAATATATTTTTCTATTTTTTGGTATTTTTTCCAAAAATTCGGATTTTCTATATAACCCTATTTCTTTTCTTTTTCTTTTCCTCTTTCTCCTTCTTCCTCCTTCCTTCCCCAACCGTGGCCGCCCTCCTCTCTCTCCCTCTCTCCCATTCGGACGCGGTGAGCCCCTCCCCGGCTGTTGACGGCGGCAGGGCGACGGCGCGGACGCGTGGGTGGCGGCGAGGCGAGCTCGTGGGCGTGTGGCAAGCGTGGGAAGCGTGGGGAGTTCGTGAAGCTTAAAGCGCTCTTCGTGGTTTGTGGGCGATCCGGCGGAGCATTCGCTCCATTGAGGTAGGGTGACGTTCCTTAGCCTCATGCCGTTCATTTCCGTGGTTTGTAGGCCGCGGGGAGGCCGAGAAGGGCTAGATCGAGCACGTATGGGGTTTTTCCATGATGTGGGGAGAGCCGCCCGATCTATGGATTTGATGCATGGATTCGCGTTTTGATGGCCTAGAATCATGCTAGGGGTCCTTAGGGGTCATTCCCCTTGTTTTCCCCCTCTCCGGTGGAGGCATGGGAGCGTGGTTGGAGTTTTTGAGCGTTTCCGCCGTTTTCGAGCGCGGATTGAGAACGAGCTATACTCCAGTAGCGCGTTCTGGATGGTCGCGCTGCCCCGACAGGGCGCGTTCATCGGAGAAGATGAACAGTAGGGCGGTTCCGGTCGCGCTATGGGGTCCTAGCGCGATCTGTCTTGTCGCGCTAGGGGTTCCTAGCGCGATCATCCTTGTCGCGCTAGGGGTCCCTAGCGCGACCTATCTTGTCGCGCTAGGAGGCCCTAGCGCGATGTTCCTTGTCGCGCTAGGGGGTCCTAGCGCGTTCTTCTTGTCGCGCTAGGAATCCCTAACGCGATCTGTCCTGTTGTCGGGTGTTCCTTTTGGGCCGGGTGTGTGTCCTGGACACCCCGCGGAGTTCCGGGACCGTGCCTTTGGGTGTTCGGAGGTTCCGTTTGCCTTGGTCATGCGTTTGGCTGTGGGCGGTGTGTCCGTTTCTTCTCCGACCGTGGTCACCGTGCGATGGTGATGGTACGTGGGACAGCCCCCGTACTTCGTCAGGTTCAGACGTTGTTTTCCGTTGTCTTGAGAGTCTACTCCTTCCGTGACCCTCCACTAGTCGTAGCCTATCAGTACGCGTGTGCTGATCGCACCAGGGAGTGGTGTACGGGCTTACCCTGAGGACGGTTTTAGGCTGGTTACCGTCGGGCCCCTCGTCAAATCAGAGTCCAATGCCAGGGGAAAACCGGTCAGAGGGCCAGACCTAGGACACGTGGTCTGTGTGTGCACACGTGGTTGGGGACAGTGGACGCACGTCGACGGGCGTGACCCCAGCTAGTCACTTGTCGTGGTTACTTGTTCGGTGTCTGCGCCTCGGGTAGGACCTACCACGTCAGGCGGTTCACCTGCGGTGCGGTGTAAGACGTCAGGGGACGCTACCGGCTGTGCTTCTAGTGGGTGGTACTCCTGTCGAGTACGGAGTGTCAGACTGTCAGTCGAGTGTTTCCGACCTTCGGGTTTTACCGGTTCGACCTTTGAGCTTTGGTCTTCTTACCGTGGCACGTGTATCGATTTGCGTGCCGTAGGGTCTTATCTTGTAGAGTACAGGGCTTCCCCTTTCGAGGTACTTTTCTACCGCTAGTGTAGTGGTTTCTCATTTTACGAGGTAGGGTTCGAGTGATCCCTACTGAGTCTTGTTCCGAGACTCATTCCCTGCGTGTTTTCACCGTGTTTCAGGTGAGGCGCCACCTTCGGGGAGCGCGTCAGGAGTGCAGCGTGGTGCGGGTGCCCAGAGGTAGTGCCAGAGGTCAGAGCCGGGGGATGCCCCGTGTAGCTGTACTTTTCTTTCTTGTCACTGTACTAGTCGTGGACTACTGTTACTGTTGTTGTTATTTTATCGTGGACCATGTAAAATGTTAATTTATTTCATGCTTAATATTATAACTGTTTAATTTCTGCAATTATTTGTGATACTTGTGTAGTCTCCACACCATCCTTTTAACCCTTCCGAGTCTTCGGGCTCGTGGGTGGTGGTGCGAGTCTCGGGTTATCGGGCCTTCCCGGTAATTGGATTCTCGGGTCGTTACAGCTGGTATCAGAGCGCGGTTGTGGAATTGCATGAGAATCATAGGTAATTGTAGAGGTCCACTAGTCCACTGCGATGATGTACAGGTGACGCTGGCATTAGGCACCGTGTGTTTGTTTTGACCTTGCCGTTTTTCGTGTTCTCTGTCTTGTGCTTCAGGAGCGAGGATGGCGCCGAGGCGGAGCTCTCGCTCTCAGCAGGGGCAGTCGGCTGGAGGCCAGGAGATCCAGCAGGGGGTCCAGAGGGACCAGGAGGAGCATAGCAGAGTTCCGGGGGCTACCGAGGCCGCGGATGCTGCGAGAGTTCCGGGGGCCGAGGATTTCTTCCGTGGCATGTACCAGCTTATGTCTCAGCAGTTCGGCGGAGAGGCTGGTGAGGGCTCGTCAGCTAGGGGTGGGCCAGGACGAGCAGTGAGGGACTTCATGCAGTTCCATCCACCTTACTTTAGCGGCCAGGCAGACCCTGATGCGGCTCGTGATTGGCTCGATGAGATGGAGCGGGTGTTCAGTTCTGCGAAGAGTGCTGCCGAGGACAGAGTGGTGTTGGCCTACAACCAGTTGCAGGGTACGGCTTGGAGATGGTGGTCTTCCGAGTGGAAGACGTCCTTTCAGCTTCGTCCACTTGAGCAGATCGAGTGGGATGACTTTGTCAGTGCTTTCGAGCGTACGTACTGTCCAGATACTGTTGCTATGCAGCGGATGCGGGAGTTTCTGGAGCTGGTGCAGGGTGACATGTCCGTGTTGCAGTACAGGGCCCGATTTGTCGAGCTGGGTCGGTATGCACCTCACATCACGGAGCATGAGAGGGTGTGGACCGCGTAGTTTGTGCAGGGCTTGAGGCTGGAGCTGAGGCACCATTTGATCGCGAATGGGGCCACTGATCTAGAGACAGCATCTCGTGTTGCGGTTTCCTTGGAGATGGATATGCAGAGGACTCGAGGACCGATCAGCCAGGGGCAGTCCTTGTCAGGTCGTAGCCAGCAGTCGGCTACCCAGCAGTAGGATTTTTCCAGCATGCGTCGGGTGGTTCAGGAGTACCGGCATCTGCAGCTTCGGCGACAGGATCTGCGTCCTTCGGTACGAAGGTCAAGAAGTTCTTGTCGAAGAATTTTTGAAAGAAGAAGTCCAAGGATCAGGGGCAGGCTTCATCGGGCAGTGTACAGCAGCCGTTTCCCTTGCAGCGTCAGGGATCAGGGGGTGGATCGCGAGGACCTTGTCCACGGTGTGGTGGGACCCACCCAGGCAGGCAGTGCACGGCGCCGATCATCTGTTTTCGGTGTGACCAGCCAGGGCATATGGCGCGCGACTGTCCTCAGAGGCCGCCGCAGCAGCAGGTTCTCCAGCAGCAGAGGCAGCAGCAGCAGCAGGGACAGTATCCGCCACTACCCAGGTCAGCTAGCGTGGGAGGCAGGCAGAGGGCTCGGGGCCAGATCACGCACATGACCAGGGCAGAGACAGTGGCGTCGCAGCTCGTGGAAGGTACCGTTCAGATTTTGGGTTGTGCGGCTCGGATTTTGTTTGAATCTGGCGCGTCGCATTCGTTTATTTCGGAGGATTTTACGTCGAGCGTCGAGGAGCCGGTGACCCAGTTGCCCTGTGATTTGGCAGTGGAGTTGCCTTCGGGTGATTTTATGATCACTCCGTATTGCTTCGATCAGGTTCCGGTTTAGATCGATGGGCGGAGTATGCCAGGCAGGTTATATGCGTTGCAGCTTCGAGATTATGATGTGATTCTAGGCATGGATTGGCTCGAGACCCATGGAGCGGTGGTGGATTGTGGAATGAAGAGGGTCTACTTCCAGCATCCGAGCAAGAGGGCCTTCTATTTCCAAGGTATCCGTTCCGCCTCTTCTCGATTCCTTATCTCTGCTATTCGAGCCCGTCGATTGCTTGATTCAGGTTGTCAGGGTTTTCTCGCATCCGTGGTTGTGTCCGACCGGATGGAGCCGGATGTCGAGGACATTGCGGTGGTGTGCGAGTTTCTCGACGTTTTTCTCGAGTAGTTGCCTGGATTACCTCCCCAGCGGGAGATCGATTTCGTGATCGAGGTTGTGCCTGGTACGGGACCTTTGGCAAAGGCTCCCTACCGTATGGCCCCCGCTGAGTTGAGGGAGTTGAGGGTGTTGAGGGTGCAGTTGCAGGAACTGCTGGCCAAGGGGTATGTTCATCCTAGCTTTTCTCCTTGGGGTGCGCCCGTGTTGTTTGTGAAGAAGAAGGACGGTAGTCTGCGCTTGTGCATTGACTATCGACAGCTGAATGAAGTGACCATTAAGAACAAGTATCCGTTGCCGCGGATTGATGATTTGCTCGACCAGCTTCAGTCCGCGCGAGTATTCTCACGGATTGATTTGCGGTCATGTTACTATCAGCTGAGAATTCGCGAGTCCGATGTGGAGAAGACTGCGTTCAGTACGAGGTACGGGCATTATGAGTTTTTGGTGATGCCGTTCGGGCTCACCAATGCCCCTGCAGCCTTCATGGACTTGATGCAGAGGGTGTTTCATCCGTATTTGGACCAGTTCGTGATCATCTTCGTGGATGACATCCTTGTTTATTCGCAGTCTGCTGAGGAGCATGCGTACCATTTGGGTGTGGTGCTGCAGACGTTGCGAGATCACCAGTTGTATGCGAAGCTCAGCAAGTGCGAGTTTTGGCTCAGCGAAGTGCACTTTCTGGGGCACGTGATTTCTGGTGATGGCATTTCCGTGGACCCTGCCAAGGTCGAGGCAGTGATGCAGTGGCCGAGGCCGAGGTCGGTGACGGAGATCCGGAGTTTCTTGGGGCTTGCAGGTTATTATCGCCGGTTTATCCAGGATTTTTCTCGCATTGCGACCCCGATGACTAGACTCACGCGGAAGGAT
Organism: Amorphophallus konjac; assembly: GCA_022559845.1. NCBI lineage: Eukaryota > Viridiplantae > Streptophyta > Magnoliopsida > Alismatales > Araceae > Amorphophallus > Amorphophallus konjac. The sequence goes on from CM040117.1 coordinate 227,361,918, forward strand.
GTGCCTTTCGTCTGGTCCGAGGAGTGTGAGCAGAGCTTCAGGGAACTGAAGAGATTGCTCACCTCGGCTCCGGTGTTGGTTTTGCCTTCTGGATCGGAGGTTTCGTGGTATGTACAGATGCTTCCGGCGTTGGGTTGGGTGCTGTGTTGATGCAGCATGGTAGAGTGGTGGCTTATGCATCTCGGCAGCTAAAGCCCCATGAGGAGAACTACCCTACCCATGACCTTGAGTTGGCGGCGGTGATCTTCGCGCTGAAGATCTGGAGGCATTATCTGTACGGCGAGAAGTTCGAGGTATTTACTGACCATCAGAGTTTGAGATATGTGTTCTCGCAGAGAGATCTGAACCTCAGACAAAGGCGTTGGATGGAGTTCATGAAAGACTATGACTTCACCCTGTCTTATCAGCCGGGCAGGATGAATGTCATTGCTGATGCCTTGAGTCGGAAGGTTGCGGTCAGTACCTTGATGTTGAGGAAGTGGAGGCTCTGGGAACAAGTGCCCGAGATATCTTTCAGGCTCAAGATTCCCCAGGAGCCAGGGTTGGCAGTGCTTGCGAGTCTGACTGTCACTCCTGCTATCCGTCGTCAGGTGACAGAGGCTCAGCATGCAGACCCTGAGTTGCCCCGGATTCTGGCTATGGCTAACGTAGAGCTCGGCGAGGATGGTGCTGCAAGGTTTCGTGGCAGGCTGTACGTCCCAGCGGAGGAGCATGTTCGTCGTGCGGTGTTACGCGAGGCTCATGGGAGCAGGTACACTGTGCACCCGGGTGCGACGAAGATGTATCGGAACTTACGGAGGTAATTCTGGTGGCCTGGCATGAAGAGAGATGTCACAGAGTTTGTGGCCAGGTGCCTGATCTGTCAGCAGGTGAAGGCGGAGCATCAGCGACCAGGAGGTACTCTCCAGCCCTTGGATGTTCCTGCTTGGAAGTGGGACCATGTGACCACGGATTTCGTGGTGGGATTGTCGAGGACCTCGAGTGGGCAGGACAGTATTTGGTTGCTGGTGGATCGGCTGACGAAGGTGACGCGATTGTTACCGGTCAAAGTCAACTGGAGCGTGTCTAGGTTGGCTCGTTTGTATGTGGAGCGGATCGTTCCGTTGCATGGGGTTCCCATTTCGATCGTGTCGGACCGGGATCCGCGCTTCACTTCTGGATTCTGGAGGAGTTTCCAGTGAGCTCTTGGCACGGAGTTGGCTTTTAGCTCGGCGTATCATCCACAGTCAGATGGTCTATCTGAGAGGACCATTCAGACTTTGGAGGACATGCTGAGATCCTGCTGCCTAGAGTGGCAGGGGAGTTGGATTCATCACCTACCATTGGTGGAGTTTGCCTATAACAACAGCTATCATTCGAGCATCGGCATGGCTCCTTATGAGGCATTGTATGGGCGTCCTTGTCGGACTCCACTTGATTGGTTTGAGGTGGGTGAGCGTGTTTTGACGGGACCGGAATTAGTGCAGCAATGTATGGACGTTGTGCACCTGGTTCGTCAGAACATGTTGGCGGCCCAGAGTTGGCAGAAGAGCTATGCTGACCGTAGGAGGCAGCCTCTCGAGTTCGCCGTGGGTGATCATGTGTTCTTGAGAGTTTCTCCGATGAAGGGGGTGATGCGGTTTGGACGGCGTGGGAAGCTGAGTCCCCGCTATATTGGTCCTTTCGCGATTGTGGAGCGCATCGATGAGGTTACTTACCGGTTGCAGTTACCTCCTGAGTTGGCATCGGTGCATGACGTGTTCCATGTCTCGATGTTGCGGAAGTATATGCCCGATGACTCTCATGTGCTCGAGTTTTCCATTTGGCCTGAGGTGACTCCAGATCTTTCTCTCCCAGAGTTTCCGATCCGCGTGGAGGATAGGCGAGAGCAGCGCCTGCGGAACAAGGTTATTCCCTTGGTAAAGGTCATGTGGCAACGACACTCTGGTGGTGAAGCTTCGTGGGAACGTGAGGATGAGATGCGTCAGCAGTTCCCGTACCTGTTTGAGTGAGTCTTCCTCTTCTTTCCCCTTGGGTTGTTCTCAATTTCGAGGACGAAATTCCTTAAGGGGGGAGGGCTGTAATATCCCGGACCTTTTGTATCCTTTCTTCGTGGGTCTCGGATCTTGTTTTCGGAGCATCCAGCTTTGTTGTGTCCGAAATTTCATTTCGGACATCTTTCGTGTTCGGATCGGCGCGATCCAGAGTTGTTTCGGAGGCCCGGAGGCGTTCCGCGGCTTTTCCGCGTGTGTTTTCTGATTTCCGGTGTGTGTGTTTCGGCTTTTCCTTCGGAAGCTCGCTGCGGGCGAACCGGGCGGTTCCCCCAGGCACGAGTGGTACCGTTGCGATCTGTGCGTTCCGAGGATTCTGAGAATGTATTTTTCTATTTTTTGGTATTTTTTCAAAATTTTAGATTTTCTATATAACCCTATTTCTTTTCTTTTTCTTTTCCTCTTTCTCTTTCTCCTTCTTCCTCCTTCCTTCCCCAACCGTGGCCGCCCTCCTCTCTCTCCCTCTCTCCCATTCGGACGCGGTGAGCCCCTCCCCGGCTGTTGACGGCGGCAGGGCGACGGCGCGGACGCGTGGGTGGCAGCGAGGCGAGCTCGTGGGCGTGCAGCAACCGTGGGAAGCGTGGGGAGTTCGTGAAGCTTAAAGCGCTCTTCGTGGTTTGTGGGCGATCCTGCGGAGCATTCGCTCCATTGAGGTAGGGTGACGTTCCTTAGCCTCATGCCGTTCATTTCCATGATTTGTAGGCCGCGGGGAGGCCGAGAGGGGCTAGATCGAGCACGTATGGGGTTTTTCCATGATTTGGGGAGAGCCGCCCGATCTATGGATTTGATGCATGGATTCACGTTTTGATGGCCTAGAATCATGCTAGGGGTCCTTAGGGGTCATTCCCGTTGTTTTCCCCCTCTCCGGTGGAGGCATGGGGGCGTGGTTGGAGTTTTTGGGCGTTTCCGCCGTTTTCGGGCGCGGACTGAGAACGCGCTATACTCCAGTAGCGCGTTCTGGATGGTCGCGCTGCCCCGACAGGGCGCGTTCATCGGAGAAGATGAACAGTAGGGCGGTTCCGGTCGCGCTATGGGGTCCTAGCGCGATCTGCCTTGTCGCGCTTGGGGTTCCTAGCGCGATCGTCCTTGTCGCGCTAGGGGTCCCTAGCGCGACCTGTCTTGTCGCGCTAGGAGGCCCTAGCGCGATGTTCCTTGTCGCGCTAGGGGGTCCTAGCGCGTTCTTCTTGTCACGCTAGGAATCCCTAGCGCGATCTGTCCTGTTGTCGGGTGTTCCTTTTGGGTCGGGTGTGTGTCCTGGACACCCCGTGGAGTTCCGGGACCGTGCCTTTGGGTGTTTGGAGGTTCCGTTTGCCTTGGTCATGCGTTTGGCTGTGGGCGGTGTGTCCGTTTCTTCTCCGACCGTGGTCACCGTGCGATGGTGATGGTACGTGGGACAGCCCCCATACTTTGTCAGGTTCGGACGTTATTTTTCGTTGTCTTGAGAGTCTACTCCTTCCGTGACCATCCACTAGTCGTAGCCTATCAGTACGCGTGTGCTGATCGCACCAGGGAGTGGTGTACGGGCTTACCCTGAGGACGGTTTTAGACTGGTTACCGTCGGGCCCCTCGTCAAATCAGAGTCCAGTGCCAGGGGAAAACCGGTCAGAGGGCCAGACCTAGGACGCGTGGTCTATGTGTGCACACGTGGTTGGGGACAGTGGACGCACGTCGACGGGCGTGACCCCAGCTAGTCACTTGTCGTGGTTACTTGTTCGGTGTCTGCGCCTCAGGTAGGACCTACCATGTCAGGCAGTTCACCTGCGGTGCGGTGTAAGACGTCAGGGGCGCTACCGGCTGTGCTTCTAGTGGGTGGTACTCCTGTCGAGTACGGAGTGTCAGACTGTCAGTCGAGTGTTTTCGACCTTCGAGTTTTACCGGTTCGACCTTTGAGCTTTGGTCTTCTTACCGTGGCACGTGTGTCAGTTTGCGTGCTGTAGGGTCTTGTCTTGTAGAGTACAGGGCTTCCCCTTTCGAGGTACTTTTCTACCGCTAGTGTAGTGGTTTCTCATTTTACGAGGTAGGGTTCGAGTGATCCCTACTGAGTCTTGTTCCGAGACTCATTCCCTGCGTGTTTTCACCGTGTTTCAGGTGAGGCGCCACCTTCGGGGAGCGCGTCAGGAGTGCAGCGTGGTGCGGGTGCCCAGAGGTAGTGCCAGAGGTCAGAGCCGAGAGATGTCCCGTGTAGCTGTACTTTTCTTTCTTGTCACTGTACTAGTCGTGGACTATTGTTACTGTTGTTGTTATTTTATCGTGGACCATGTAAAATGTTAATTTATTTCCTACTTAATATTATAACTGTTTAATTTCTATAATTATTTGTGATACTTGTGTAGTCTCCACACCATCCTTTTAACCCTTCCGAGTCTTCGGGCTCGTGGGTGGCGGTGCGAGTCTCGGGTTATCGGGCCTTCTCGGTAATCGGATTCTCGGGTCGTTACAACGTCTGCCTCATGTGTCTTTTCTTTTCTTTCTTCTCTTCTTCTTTTGTGTGAAGAGGCGGGTTCGAAGATCACGTCTGCCTCATGTCTCCTTTCTTTTTGTTCTGCTCTTCTTTTCTCATTAATACCTCCGTATTGGGGTGTATTTCTCTTAATGTGCCCCCAGGCGGGGTATGGCCTTTCTTCATCTTCCCCCCTAGGTCGGGAGGGTATGCCTCTTTGCTTATGTGCCCCCGGGCGGGGTGTAGTCCTTGCTTCTTATGCCCACATGGCGGGGTAGAGTCTTTGCTTCTGATGCCCCCATGGCAGGATATCTTCTTTACGGCCTCTATGCCCCCAGACGGGGTGTATGTTTCTTCTTCAAATGCCCCTAAGTCGGGGTGTATCTTCTACTTCCTATGCCTCCAGAGGGAGGTATCTTTCTCTTCATATGCCCCGGGCACGGGGCGTATCTTTGCTTCTTATGCCCCTGAGGACGGGTGTAGCTTTATTTCACGTGCCCCCCCAAGAGAGGAGTGTTTTGCTTCTTGTGCACCCAAGGCAGGATGTGTCTTTTCTTCACGTGCCCCTAAGTGGGGTGTATCTTTTGCTTCTATGCCCCCAGGCGGGGCTTGTTCCTTCTTCAAATGCCCCTAAGCCGAGGCTTGTTCTTTATGGCTTCTATGCCCCCAGGCGGGGTGTGTTGGTTCGTGTGCCCCCCATGGCGGGGTACATTTCTTCTTTGAATGCCCCTAAGTCAGGGCGAGTTTCTCTCTTTATGTGTCCCCAGGCGGGGTATAGTCTTTCCTTCTCATGCCCCCATAGCGGGGTGTAGTTCTTCCTCAAATGCCCCTAAAATTGGGATATATTTTTGAATACCCCTAAGCTGGGGTGAATTTTTTCACGGCTTCCATGCCCCCATGGCGGGGTATGTTGCTTCTTAAAATGCCCCTTGGGCGGGATATACCTTTCTTCATATGCTCCCAGGTCGGGATGCATGTCTCTTTCCTTCTGTGCCCCAAGACCGGGGTGTATTCTTGCTCTCTTTTCTTTTATACGCCCCTATGGCGGGATATATTTCTCTTCAGGTGCCCCTAGATCAGGGTGTAACTATGTTGCTTGTTGTGCCCCCAGGTCGGGGTAGATTATTCTGCTTCTTCTGTCCCAGAGTGGGATATATTTCTCTTCATATGCCCCTAAACCGGGGTGTATTCTTTGTCTCATATGTCCCCCGAGTCGGGGTGTGTTTTGCTTCTCGTGCACCCCGGGCGGAGTGTGTTTCTTTCTTTGTATGCCCCTAGGCCGGGGTGTGTTTCTTTGTTTGTGTGCCCCCGAGCGGGATATAGTCTTTGCTTCTCGTGCCCCCATGGCGGGGTATAAATCTTCTTCAAATGCCCCTAAACCGGGGTGTAGCTTTGTCTCATATGCCCCTAGAGCGAGGGTGAGTTTCTTCCTTTGTGCGCCCCCAGGTCAGGGTGTATTCCTGCTTCTTATGCCCCTATGGCGGGGTGTACTCTCTTGTTTCCTATGCCCCCGGGCGGGGTTGGATTCTGTTGCTTCTTATGCCCCAGAGCGGGGTATGTTTCTTCTTCATATGCCCCTAAGCTGGGGTGTGTCTTCTGCTTCTTATGCCCCTAGGTTGGGGTGAAACTCTATTGCTTCTTATGCCCCCATGGCAGGGTGTATTCCGCTACTTCTTATGCCCCGGAGCGGGGTATACTTCTCTTCATATGCCCCCCTTAAGCCAGGGTGTATTCTTTTGCTTCCTTATGCCCCCAGATCGGGGTGAAACTTTGTTGCTTCTTATGCCCCCACGGTGGGGGTACACTTCTTCGTCAAATGCCCCTAAGTTGGGGTGTGTCTTCTACTTCTTATACCCTCATGGCGGGGTATGTTTCTTTCTCAAAAGCCCCCTAAGCCAGGGTGTATTCTCTTCATGTGCCCCCAGGAGCGGGGTACATTTCTTCTTCAAACGCCCCTAGGCCGGGGTGCAACTCTGTTTCTTCTTATGCCCCCAGGTCGGGGTAGATTCTTCTCACGTGCCCCCGAGTCGGGGTGTATTCTCTTCATGTGCCCCCAGGAGCGGGGTATATTCTTTCTTGCCTCTTATCCCCCATGGCGGGGTATATTTCTTCTCCTTATCCCCCATGGCGGGGTATATGCATACTCTCTTCGGGAGTGGTGGCCGTGCTTGGCCTTATTACTATAAAGCATCCCCCACAGCAGGCAGGAAATCATCGAGCTACAGTTACGGCTTGTTGCATCTTCTAACAACCACTCGAGGGATCGTCTTGTGCCGGATAGAGGCAGCAGGAAGCTGGAATGGACCGGGATATTGCACCACGGAGTTGGACCCTCCTAGAGTCGGGCGGGAAGCCGGCCTTCTTCTTGTCCTTTTGGTCGGCTATGCTTGCCAACTTTACTTTTTGTCCTTTCTTTTCTTCTCTTCTTTTTTGTGTAATAGACCAAGGTAGGTGCGCAGGAGAGCGCTCACCCCCTCAAGGAGGGGATGAGTGGCTCGCTCCACCGCGTCAATCCCATAGTGATAATCTTTGTTCAGCAAGGGTGTCGACAGATATGGCCGTACAACCCTCTCTCGCCAATTCTTTCTCTTCTTTTTCTTTAATTCTTTCTTTTCTTATTTTCTTTCTTTTTCTTCTTAGGGAAAGGGGGTTTGATTTCCCCTCCCTTCTTCTCTCTTTCTCTTCTTTTTTTTTGGCGGCTTTCATGATTCCTGGAAGCTGCAGGCGTCTCGGAGTAGCATCCTCGAGGCCACAAAGACAATTGCGCCTACTCTGGCTTTTCTCCCCATAGGGCTGGCGAAGACAGCACCTACAATTCGTCAAAGTAGATAAACATCGTTTATTAGGAGGTCATGACGTCCTGAATCCCGGTGAAGAGATGAAGGGTGGTTTACATCCCACCAGGCGTGCCAGACTTGTGGATGCACTAAAATTCGAAAAGAATCTATTGGTTTATTGAGTTGGTTAATTCATTTATTTAGTGCGAGGGCGTGCCAGTCACAAAGTGACGATTTATTGTGCGCTCTATCTGACTGGTCAGACAATTGTGTGGTTCGTGTCATGACCAAAACCCGTCGCGCCATAAAGGTCACGGCGTTATTTACATCCCCTTGGAGAGGGGAACACCCTTGATTAATCGCCGGGAATAAGGGCCTCATGGCCAGAAAATTATATCGAGAGAAACAAGACGATAGCGATCTTAAATCAGCTGGAAAACCATGTGTCTAGGGAAACAAGCATTCGAAACATGTCGGTCACTCAAGGGACCGTTTAATATTCTGGCGAGTGTCCGACTCGAGAATATCGAAATTGCCACGGGAAACCGGAGCAGATGTATGCCGGGATACGGCAAATTTATTGTTCAGAGGAACGGGAAACATTCGGTTGAATCCCGGTTAGAGTGGCAGGAAATCAGCGAGTTTATTGGCCCGGTGCAAGATCAAGCTGCGATCATACTGGGAAGGCTCTCACAGTCGAAGCAAGGCTTGCGTGGGCATCATCAATATTTCTGGTGCCAAAGGGCAGCGGAAAAATGTCCCGGGATTAGATCCCGAATCAAAGACAGGTTCAAAGATGGCGGGCTGTAGGCTTAGGATATGAGTCAGGTAATGACCATGATTAGGGTGAACCCGTGGTCTAAGCATGACCCAGGAAGGTCTTATTGATGTTCCCATGCAGAGGATCCGGGGAGGACGAGAGCCGCCTCGTTCTATTTGCTATTATTATCATTACTCATTATTATTATTATTATTATTATTATTTATTTATTTATTTTATGTTGATCGACTCTTCTTTTATTGCATGTGTGTTATGTTCCTTCTTATTTATTATTTATTTATTTTATTATTATTCTTCTCGTTATTATTATTATTAGTCATCGTTATTATTATTTGTTTATTTATTTATATTTCTTTGTGTTCATTGATTCTTGTTTCATTGCCTATGCGTTATATCCCCCCTTTTTATTATTTATTCTTATTTTCATTTTTTACCATTATTCTTTTTGTTGTTATTATTATTATTCTTTTGATTATTATTACTCTTTTGTTTTATTGTTATGTTCTTCCTTGTTTTATTATGCCATTGCATTTCGGGTGTACCAGGCAAGGGAGGCTGGGTGTGTGTGTCGGGCTAGGATGGCTGAGGAGTGTACCGCTAGGGAGTGTGCCGGGCTAGGGGCTGAAAGGTGTACCGCTAGGGAGTGTGCCGGGCTAGGGGCTGAAAGGTGTGCACCGGGTCTGAGTGTGTTTGGGGTAAGGTCTATGCTGGTGTGGCAGGGTCCGTGCAAGCCAGGCTTGGGGTCTGTACAGGTTTTGGGTTTAAGGCCTGAGCACGTTGGAGTGAGGTCGGTGCACACTGGGGTTGGGGTCGATGCATGTTCTTGGCCAAGATCTGAGCATGTTGGGATATGAGTCTGAGCATGTTGGGCAGAGGCTGAGCAAGTCAGTGCACCTGGAGGCTGAGGTCTGAGCACGTCTATGTGTATGGAGGCCAAGGTTCGAGCATGGGTAGGCCAGGTTGGAATGCAAGTCAATGCAACTGAAGTGTGCCGATGGGAGGCTTAATCAAGAATGTAAGGGGCTTGAAGTGCGCTAGGCAGGGCCAAACGGGAGTGTGCCGGATAAGGCATAGGCAGGGGTGCACCGGGTGAAGAGTGTACCGGTAGAAGCCAAGGCTGTGCCGGGTGGGGGCACGGAAAGTGTACCGGAAAGAGAGAGGAAGAGGGAGGCACGAGTGTGCCGGGATGAATTGGTCAAGGTTTGTGCCGGCAGGGAGATGTGGGCCAAAGGGGCCAATGCAGCTGGGGCAGAGTCCACATAACTGTGATAAGGTATAAGAGGAGGTCTCCTCTTGTTCATGAAATTTCTGATGGAGGGGCTTTAAACAACCAGTTTCCAATTTGCTGTTATGTGATTAAGTCATTGGTCATGTTCAGCAGTCCAGCTCTCTGAGTCTTGCATAGTTCCCTTGTCTTGATTAAAGTGTTTTATTATTGCTTATTTCATTTATTTGTTGCTTCCTTTTATCTTTTAACATATTGTTATTTCTGACAAAAATTCGACAGCATCTCCCCTTGACCCAGATGGTAAGGGAGTAAAAGGGGAACACGCCCACAAGGAGTGGCATGACCCAACAGTTTGAGGTGCGTGCCAAGGTAGCAACACATTTGAGAAAACTTCAAAAAACTCATAGAAAACACCAAACAAGAAGCCACTAGGCTGACACAAGTCACAGTCAGCTGGGGTGTGCCGATAGGGCACAGCCAAGGAGTGTGCCGACCGAGAGGGTCAAGGGGGAGTGTGCCGGCCAAAGACGGCACCAATGAGTGTGCCGGGTAGTAGGCCAGGGAAAATGCGCCAAGAGTACACCAGGCAGCACAGGCAAAGGGGGGTGTGCCGTCCAGGCCAGGCTGAGGGTGCTGATTGAGAGGCCTGAGTAGGTGTATGTGTACTATGGGCTTTGGAGGGAAGGCTGGGGAGGCTCTAGTCAATGGTGAGTTATTCATGCTAGAAAGGAAGGAGTGAACTCCAACAAATCCGTATGTAAGGAGGAGGGGCGATCATGTTACAGGAAACCACTGTAAAAAGGGGGAGGAGACCAATCTCACACTATCGAGCCAAAAGCATCACCTATTAAGCTAGCTAGACTGGTGCCATGTGATGGTAGGTAAAACAAAGGATCAGGAGGTTGAGGAAGGGTGTAAATCACGGGCCAATGGCAGAAAAGGAAAACAACAAGAACAACCACAAGAGGCAAAACCAAAAGAAGATTTCATTCATAGATAAACTTAGTGATAGAGTTCATGGCCAAAAGGCCAAGCACAATACAGTGCATCCAAAGCGAAGGGAAGGGGAGAGAAACTAAGAAGAGAAAAGAAATGAAAACGATTTTGGGGGAGAGTTGGAATGAGGGAGGGTAACCATTCCCTCCACTACATTCCTTCCCTCCCCACTACATGTAGCCCACTCTCTCTTTTTCTCTGAACCTTCTTCTACCTTCTTCTTCTCTTCTCACAGGCGGTGGTGAACGGGGCAGCGCTCTCTCTCTTTCTCTCTTCTTCTCTTCTTCTTTTCTTCTCTTCACTCAGGCGATGGTGGACAGGGCAGCAGAGGGAGCCTCAGCCTCTTCGTCTCTTCTTCTCTTCTTTTTCTTCTCCTCTTCCTCTTTTCTCTCTTCGCACGGGGAGAGCCCTCCTTCAGCCCTCTAGAGAGGTCCCCTTTTCTCTTCGTGAGAGGTTTTTATATGGCCGCTGCTGGTGGTGCCATGCCGACGATGGAAGTAGGTCGCAAGTTGACCTCTGTCTTGTCCCTCTACGGCGTCCCTTGCGTGCCTGAAACGGGTGTCGACAGCTGGGCATTCCCCAGCTGGTTTGACGTGGATCCACTGCGCGCCAAGGGCCACATGTAGTGACCGTTGGATTCACTGTCGTTGGCACTGGTCCAAACACTGCAACGTGTCACCGGGTGAAGGAGGAAGAATGCTGCACCGGGTGGAGGGCATTCGACAGTGTGACGGGCCGTGGACGGTGGGAGCGTACCGCTGGAGGGGTCTGGAAGTGTGCCGCTGGGGGGCGGAGAAGGTGTGCCGCTGGAGGGCCTGGCAGGTGTGTCGCTGGAGGGCCACAGCATGTGTGCCGTTGGAGGGGCACAGCAGGTGTGCCGTTGGTGGGAGCTTGAGGGTGTGATGTTGGAAGGGCTTGAGGAAGGTGTGCCGTTGGGGGGCGTTTAGCAGGTGTGCCGCTGGAGGGCTCAACGGGTGTGCCGTTGGAGAGTGTTCGGCAGGGTGCACCGGGCAAGGCCCGCTCGTGGGTGTGCCGCTGGAGGCCGTTTGGAAGTGTGCCGATGGATGGCACTTGGAGTGTGCCGCTGGAGGGCTCAATGGGTGTGCCGTTGGAGAGTGTTCGGCAGGGTGCGCCAAGCAAGGCCCGCTCGTGGGTGTGCTGCTGGAGGCCGTTTGGAAGTGTGCCGATGGATGGGCACTTGGAGTGTGCCGCTGGAGGGCGCCAGGGAGTGTGCCGCTGGGGGCTCCCAAAAGGGTATGCCGTTGAGAGGGCACAGTGAGTGTGCCACTGAATGGGCTTTGAGCTTTTCTTCAGGAGCTTAGAAATTGTGAGCTTCCTGGGACATTCTTCATCGCCAGGACCCGAAGGTGGGTTCATGCCAGCGTATAAATTCATGAGGGCATCTTGCCTTTCCCTTGTCATTTAATGCGCCCGTACAGAGGTAGGAACCTGTCGGGCGGTAGCATTCCCTGGAGTCTTGGGCAAGCCGTTTCTCCGGGTCTTCTTTCTTCAGTTCTATCTCTGACTCGGAATCCCGGGGGAATGCGGGCGTGAAATTTTACGCGTCCACACACCACATGGGTGTACATGAGGTATTGTCACGTCCCGAACCGATAGCAGCGGAACGTGGCAGTTAAACAGTCGTGAATATTCAAGAGTAATTGCATAAGATCAAATAATTTAGAGTAATAATAAAAATTTATTTCAATATAAGTCTTTTACAATGTCAAATTTCAAACTTGGAGACTCAACTACATCACACTGAAAGAAGAAAGGGAATGACACACAAATAGACTTAGACAAAATAACTCAACAAAAGATACCATGCTAGACTCAAGAAAAGTAAAAGACATGGGTTCACTAATTTCCAGAGCTCGCTTACACACTTATCTCTCCCGTATGAGTCTCGGTCTCGCTAGCCACCTGATTACCTGAAAATGTTGGAATAAAACTGGATGAGCGAACGCTCAGTAGGAATTACATCTCTACGATCCAGACTTGCTTAAAGTAATTAACATCTTATGCAATGTACTATGATCATGTATGAGTGAATGCGAGAAAATATAGAAAATATCGCAATGAGATAGGCATGAAATATCTAGCACAAAAACTAAGTTGCAGGATATATCGAGCAAGAAGTTTCCATATCATATCATGAGGTATTAGGTAATTGATCATCAAGTAAATACCCTTTCTTGGGTAGAGGTTCATGATTTTCAAGCACTCAAGTCAGTCTAGAATCACCTAATGAGCAAGTGGTCTTTACTCATAGGTTGTCATGATATCTTTAACCTCATGAGCCAGTGGTCTTCCTCATGGGTTTATTTATTATTCATTCAGTATGCCGCATGAGCCAGTGGTCTTCCCTCATGGGCTTATTTATTGCTTGTTTCAGTATACCGCATGAGCCAATGGTCTTTCCTCATTGGTTTATTTATAGCTTGTTTCAGTATACCGCATGAGTCAGTGGTCTTACTCATGGGTCCATTCATTAGTTCGTTTTACCTCATGAGCCAGTGGTCTTCTTCATGGGTTTATCACTAGTTTAGGACTTCCATCCTATTGGACAATCACATTCATGCGGCCGAAGGCCCAATATTTACTAGCTGTTATTTAGCGGCCCAGTTCAAAGGAAATTAACAAAAAAATCAACTCATGGAGTACAGTAAACTGGGTAAATGGCGTCCACTATGGTCGCCGCAATTCAGAATTCGCGTCCGTATCAATGGGCGATTATTCTGGAAATAGATAAATAGGCACGAAGAATTGGCGTCCGCGACCACGGGCACAATTCACAAATGGCATCTACTTCACTGGACGCAGATTCCAAGAAGTGACTATTTTCTCAAAAATGTCAGAAACAACATTCTTTGAGGGCAAGATCGTCATGTTTCTTCTTAGGGACATGATAGTAAATTTGTGTAAATGATTTTTAGTGTACAACCTGCTCGGCTGCCTTGAGGGAATCCAATACTAGCGTAGACTTACGGAGGTCTCTATGATGAAATCACTAGTACGAAGGAACGGAATGTCCAGCAGAGGGTTCAATCATCACGAAGAGTTAAGGGTAAACGATATAAATCAAAATCAGGACTCCATCTACAGATGTGAGATAGGAGTGCCAAGAATCCGTGGCTAAGGGTTGGAAACTCGGGAAAATCAAGCGGTCATAAAAAAATTGGCGTCCTTCCTGGCAGACGCTATTTAAATTGGCGTCTATCAAGGAAGACGCTCATTAGTTCATTTCATTTTATCTTGAATTGTTAAATTTATTTCTCAGAATATAGCATCCATATAGGTGGACGTTAATTTCTGATGTTTTTAATTAAACAAATATTTACGTCTATTTTTAAAGACGTCATTTCATATTATTAAGTTTAGAAAAGAACATCTCTTTAAAAAGACACATACTATTTAATAAAGAATTTGTAAATAAAATATATGATAATATGGAGAAAATTTTAAAGATTCCAAATATATCATTTTTATAATTTTACACTACATAGTTTGGTAGATATGAATTTTTGAAGATATAGTCAAGAGTTATATATATATATTAAAATGATTGAGCGACCATTGGGTTGTACGCGATTTAAATAGATAAATTGATAACTTCTTAAATCTTACCGTTCTTTGACGTAACCACGTCGGAATCGCGCATATGATATATCGAAATGACGGGCTCGAAAAATTCTACCTAGCCGGGTGTTCAAAATAATTTTTCGTTAAGAGATGGGGGATCTTGAGATAAGAGCACGGAAAATGATGGCACCACCCTCACTACCTCGATCTCCACCCCAATAATACGCTCGTAAAATTTCATGACCAGAGGACGCTCTGACGCCCATAGTGGTCCAAACAAAAATTTATAACTAACATACTACGGTATCTTGGAGTGATTCGCCATGTAATTTATTGAAACATATTAAACTGTTACTGGTTAATACCTTATACAAAGACATGAAAATTTAAGATTTCAGTAATATAAAATTTGTGATTTTTATGCGCATGATTTCATAGATAAAAAATTTATTTTTAAACATGGTGTACGTATTGATTAGTTAAGATAAATAATACAAGTTAAAAGTAAATCATGCAAACATACATAAGATTTTAACGGGAATATGAATCTAACATCGCCTATGCTGGTCAGGAGTTTTATGTAGGGAGAGAGAGCCCACCTTCACGTGTGTTGGTAGACCAGAGGAAGAGACCGGGCGACGGACGGAAAGAAGCTACGTGCTTCTTCACGGCAACGGCAATAGCCGTAGCAGCACGGCTCGACGCCAAAGAAGAACTAGCAGAAGGACCCTTCGCGCTCGGGTGAAGGCCACGGGAGGAAGAGGACAACGATGAACCGGGATGAAGAGGCCACTCGCTTCTTCACGGTTTCATGCGATGGCAACACTAAATAACAATAGCCGCACCTACACCTCGTGAAGAAGGAAAACGGCAGCCGCAGCAGCCTCTTTCCACGATCATAGTAGCAGCGAGATGCGCTGCCATGACGAGGGGTTTATTTAATTAGGGGGGGGGGGGGCGAGTCCTATTGTGGATAAAGAATAGTAACGGGAATTAAGCTTCCCAACCTAAGAGTCTAAATTTGGGTAAGTTTCCATGCAAAAACCCAGCCACCTCCTGATCCCCTAAGCCCATACGCTACCATCGAACGTGATCCCCATGCAAAACTAGAACATGATAAGGGTTGAGGACTCAATCAAATATGCATATATTCTATTGTTATAGGAACCATATCTAAGGCCCACTAACTGGTTTAGTTAAAAACCATCAACAAGCTAAGGCTAATGGCCCTTACTAGGAGTTGATAGTAGAACCTATTTGCTGTTGAGGTTTAAGGCCTCATTATAACTGCATGTGTTTGTTCGTATAACCTCAAAGCCCTTTTATTCACTAAACAAAAGTTCCATCTAACACCCACGGGTGTTTTCCATTCCTTAAAGTCCACTTGCTAATGGATTAAAGGTCTTTAGAGTTTAATAGGGCCTTTTAGTCCTAACATTAATTAAGTTTTATAATTAAATAATAATAATAAATATAATAATAACCCATTATCTATCTAATGGCCTTATATATATAAGCCCTTCATTCTCCCACAGAATATCCGTTGTGCTAAAGCCCATTATAAATTTACATTTCTTTTTTTTATTTAAATCGGACTTTAAATATATGTATCTTATTAATCTCATTTATTTATCTATCTTATAAATTTTATCATCGTCTCGGGTAACATAGACAGGTTTCGATCCGGTCAAGATCTTTATTTTTAACTCGCCGTATTTTATGAGATTTATTCTAAAGATGAATATCCGAGTTTTTATTTTTAATCTTTTAATATTAAATTTAAGTCACTAATGATTTCTTAGAAAAATTGAGATGGCATAATTTAATATCCCCTTTTCTTTTAGTCTCATTATTTATAATGATCTCTATTTTTAACAAGAAGATTTTTCATTTTATTCCTTATAAAAATTTACAAGATTTACCATATCATTTCTATTTTTTTGAAATGTATATAATTATTTCCATTTTATCATTTATATTTTGTCGGGCGTTACATCCTCCCCGACTAAAGAGAATTTGATCCCTAAATTCACATGACATTTTTTTTTCCAAAACAGTTTAAAATTTTACACCATGATCGAAATTACCAACAATATGCTAGAAAGGAACTGAATGGAATCTACTATTCTAATGTAATGGGACTAACTTAAGGTTAAGGAGGGGTAACTCTCACTACTCCATCGGTAAGTTCATTCAAAGATTGAAGCCTTCCTTGATGTCGTGCCCCACCATGGTCTTTAGCCTGCGGATGTTGATCCCTTGGAAGAGAACAACTTGTTACCTTGTGATCCTTACTTCCACAACGAAGGTATACACCTAATTTCCACCAACATTCCTCTGCCCGATGATTTCTTTTCCCACAATGTTTACACTTCTTTTGTGGCACATCATGAATGTCGTGTCTATCTCCTCCCTTTATTTTCTTTTCATTAGAAGACCCATTACTATCATTAGGTCTCTTCTTACCATTCTCGGTCCTTCTTGCTAACTCCTTCTTTTCCCTCCGAGCCTTGACTCTTTCCGTCATCTCCAAGGTATCCTCTAACAATTGCGCTCTTTTAACTATCTCCGGAAAAGATTGTATATCCATCGGTGTCAACTGAGGAATAAGCTGAAGTCTTAACCCGTTCATAAATCTTTTAGCCTTCATTTTCTCGATCATAATCAGATGAGGCGCATAATGTGACAATCTTGAGAATTGGGCCTCATAGGCTACAGACATACTCATTTGTTTCAACAATGCGAATTCCGCAGCCTTCCTTTCTTTAATTCTCTCGAAAAAATATTTTTCATTAAAATATGCTTAGAATTCTGCCCATGATACTTGATTATCGGGCAATGTTGTTTCTACGGACTCCCATCATGCTCTAGCATCCTTTTCTAGCTGAAACGTAGCCAATAGGACATTATCTTGGTCCGAACATTGTATTATCCGGAATATCCTTTCAACCTCCTTTACCCAATGTTCCACCTTGTCAGCGTCGGTGTATCCATCAAACCTAGGGGGATTCAGTCCTTGAAAATTTCTGTGCAATTTTCCCGCACCACGATCCGCTACACCATGAGCCACCTGTTAGAGGGCTTGAGTCAATCCTTGGACCATTTCACGCCATTGATTTTGCTCAGCTGTCATCTAGTTAGAGAGTTAAATTTCTACAGAATAAGATAAGAATTAATTTCTTATATATTTTAGGATTAGCACATTTTAAATTGGAGAGTGAATATATTTTAACACTTAACCCGTGGCTCTACCCGATTCTCACGGAATTCTTATAGGATGACCACAAGGATACTCAACATATCTCTTGGACTTAATGCCCTAAGGAATTGAAAGCTGATGCTTTGATACCACCTTTGTCACGCCCCGAACCGATAGCAGCGGAATGTGTCGTTTGCTCGGAACGTGGCAGTTAAACAGTCATGAATATTCAAGAGCAATCGCATGAGACCAAATAATTTGGAGTAATAATAAAATTTTATTTCAATATAAGTCTCTTACAATTTCAAATTTCAAACTTGGAGACTCAACTACATCACACTGAAAGAAGAAAGGGAATGACACACTAATAGACTTAGACAAAATAACTCAACAAAAGACACTATGCTAGACTCAAGAAAAGTAAAAGACACGGGTTCACTAATTTTCAGAGCTCGCTTGCACACTTGTCCCTCTCGTGTGAGTCTCGGTCTCGCTAGTCACCTGATTACCTGAAAAATGTTGGAATAAAACTGGATGAGCGAACGCTCAGTAGGAATTACATCTCTACAATCCAGACTTGCTTAAAGTAATTAACATCTTATGCAATGTACTATGATCATGTATGAGTGAATGCGAGAAAATATAGAAAATATCGCAACGAGATAGGCATAAAATATCTAGCACAAAAATTAAGTTGCAGGATATATCAAGCAAGAAGTTTCCATATCATATCACGATGTATTAGGCAATTGATCATCAAGTAAATACCCTTTCTTGGGTAGAGATTCATGATTTTCAAGCACTCAAGTCAGTCTAGATTCACCTAACGAGCAAGTGGTCTTTACTCATAGGTTGTCATGATATCTTTAACCTCATGAGTCAGTGGTCTTCCTCATGGGTTTATTTATTATTCATTCAGTGTGCCGCATGAGCCAGTGGTCTTCCCTCATGGGCTTATTTATTGCTTATTTCAGTATACCGCATGAGCCAGTGGTCTTTCCTCATGGATTTATTTATAGCTTGTTTCAGTATATTGTATGAGCCAGTAGTCTTCCTCATGGGTCCATTCATTAGTTTATTTTACCTCATGAGCCAGTGATCTTCTTCATGGGTTTATCATTAGTTTAGGACTTCCATCCTACTGGACAATAACATTCATGCGGCCGAAGGCCCAATATTTACTAGCTGTTATTTAGCGGCCCAGTTCAAAGAAAATTACTAAAAAAAATCAACTCATGCAGTACAGTAAACTGGGTAAATGGCGTCCACAATGGTCGCCGTAATTCAGAATTCGCGTCCGTATCAATGGGCGTTTATTCTGGAAATAGATAAATAGGCACGAAGAATTGGCATCCGCTACCACGGGTACAATTCACAAATGACATCTACTTCACTGGACGCAGATTCCAGGAAGTGACTATTTTCTCAAAAATGTCAGAAATAGCACTCTTTGAGGGCAAGATCGTCATGTTTCTTCTTAGGGACATGACAGTAAATTGGTGTAAATGATTTTTAGGATACAACCTGCTCGGCTGCCTTGAGGGAATCCAAGACTAGCGTAGACTTACGGAGGTCTCTATGATGAAATCACCAGTCCGAAGGAACGGAATGTCCAGCGGAGGGTTCAATCATCATGGAGAGTTAAGGGTAAACGATATAAATCAAAATCAGGACTCCATCTACAGATGTGAGATAGGAGTGCCAAGAACCCGTGGCTAAGGGTTGGAAACTCGGGAAAATCAAGCGGTCATAAAAAAATTGGCGTCCTTCCTAGCAGACGCTATTTAAATTGGCGTCTATCAAGGAAGACGCTCATTAGTTCATTTCATTTTATCTGGAATTGTTAAATTTATTTCTCAGAATATAGCGTCCATATAGGTGGACGTTAATTTCTGATGTTTTTAATTAAACAAATATTTACGTCTATTTTTAAAGACGTCATTTCATATTATTAAGTTTAGAGAAGAACATCCTTTTAAAAAGACACATACTATTTAATAAAGAATTTGTAAATAAAATATATGACAATTAGGAAAAAAATTTAAAGATTCTAAATATATCATTTTTATAATTTTACGCTACATAATTGAGTAGATATAGATTTTCAAAGATATAGTCAAAAGTTATATATATATATATATATATATATATATATATATATATATATATATATATTAAAATGATTGAGCGACGATTGTACGCGATTTAAATAGAGAAATTGATTACTTCTTACATCCTTACATTCCTTGACGTAACCACGTCGGAATCGCGCATATGATATACCGAAATGACGGGCTCGAAAAACTCTATCTAGTCGGGTATTCAAAATAATTTTTCGTTGAGAGATGGGAGGTCTTAAGATAAGGGTACGGAAAATGATGACACCACACTCACTACCTCGGTCTCCACCCCAATAATGTACTCGTAAAATTTCATGACCAGATGAGGTTCTGGCGCCCATAAACGAGTGGTCCAAATAAAAATTTATAACTAACGTGCTACAGTATCTTGGAGTGATTCGCTCTTGTAATTCATTGAAACATATTAAACTATTACTAGTTAATACCTTATACAAAGATATGAAAATTTAGGATTTCAGTAATATAAAATTTGTGATTTTTATGCGCATGATTTCATAGATAAAAAATTTATTTTTAAACATGGTGTACGTATTGATTAATTAAAATAAACAATGCAAATTAAACGTAAACCACGCAAACATGCATAAAATTTTAAGAGGAATATGAATCTAACATCATATATGCTAATTAGGAGTTTTGTCTCGGGAGAGAAAACCTACCTTCACGTGTGTTGGTAGACCAGAGGAAGAGATCGGGCGACGGACGGAAAGAAGCTACGTGCTTCTTCACGGCAACGGCAATAGCCGTAGCAGCACGGCTCCACGCCAAAGAAGAACTAGCAGAAGGACCCTTCGCGCTCGGGTGAAGGCCACGGGAGGAAGAGGACGACGATGAACCGGGATGAAGAGGCCACTCGCTTCTTCACGGTTTCATGCGATGGCAACACTAAATAACAATAGCCGCACCTACACCTCGTGAAGAAGGAAAACGGCAGCCGCAGCAGCCTCCTTCCACGATCATAGTAGCAGCGAGATGCGCTGCCATGACGAGGGGTTTATTTAATTAGGGGGGGGGGGCGAGTCCTATTGTGGATAAAGAATAGTAACGGGAATTAAGCTTCCCAACCTAAGAGTCTAAATTTGGGTAAGTTTCCATGCAAAAACCCAGCCACCTCCTGATCCCCTAAGCCCATACGCTACCATCGAACGTGATCCCCATGCAAAACTAGAACATGATAAGGGTTGAGGACTCAATCAAATATGCATATATTCTATTGTTATAGGAACCATATCTAAGGCCCACTAAGTGGTTTAGTTAAAAACCATCAACAAGCTAAGGCTAATGGCCCGTACTAGGAGTTGATAGTAGAACCTATTTGCTGTTGAGGTTTAAGGCCTCATTATAACTGCATGTGTTTGTTCGTATAACCTCAAAGCCCTTTTATTCACTAAACAAAAGTTCTATCTAACACCTACGGGTGTTTTCCATTCGTTAAAGTTCACTTGCTAATGGATTAAAGGTCTTTAGAGTTTAATAGGGCCTTTTAGTCCTAACATTAATTAAGTTTTATAATTAAATAATAATAATAAATATAATAATAACCCATTATCTATCTAATGGCCTTATATATATATATATATATAAGCCCTTCATTCTCCCACAGAATATCCTTTGTGCTAAAGCCCATTATAAATTTACATTTCTTTTTTTTATTTAAATCGGTCTTTAAATATATGTATCTTATTAATCTCATTTATTTATCTATCTTATAAATTTTATCATCGTCTCGGGTATCAGAGACAAGTTTCGATTCGGTCAAGATCTTTATTTTTAACTCGCCGTATTTTATGAGATTTATTCTAAAGATGAATATCCGAATTTTTATTTTTAATCTTTTAATATTGAATTTAAGTCACTAATGATTTCTTAGAAAAATTGAGATGGCATAATTTAATATCCCCTTGTCTTTTAGTCTCATTATTTATAATGATCTCTATTTTTAACAAGAAGATTTTTCGTTTTATTCCTTATGAAAATTTACAAGATTTGCATAATCATTTCTATTTTTTTGAAATGTATATAATTATTTCCATTTTATCATTTATATTCTGTCGGGCGCTACAGGCATAGAGTGTAGCTACCCGAGATCCGAGTACCGGAAAGGAATCGGCACGGCTCGAATCCCGACCCGCCACCCACAAGCCCGAAGACTCGGAAGGGTTAAAGGAATGGTGTGGAAGTATAAGAGAAGCTGAAGTAATCGCAGAGATAGTACGATAATCTAAATAAAATACACAGAATAAAATAAATATGTAAACTGCTACAAGGTCCAGTGTATCTCATGTCCAAATAAAGTACAGTCAATAGAAAGAAAAGTACAAGTACACGGGACATACCCCGGCTCTGGCACACTGGCGACTAACCATGGTTACTAGAACCACGCTGAAACTCCGTTGCGCCTCTCGACGACCTCACCTCACCGGAAAAGTAGGGGTGAGCCTCATTTCATTGGCCCAGTAGGGATCCCTCGGACCCCCACGGCACAACGAGAAAAACAAGGTGAAAAGACGCGAACAAGTACGGAAGGTAACGTTACCTAACAGAAGTACGGGAGAATCTACAAGCAACAATAAATAAACGGAAAAGCTCTCTACAACTAATAGTACCACGCCAACCGACCTCAAACCGGCAGAAAAACGAGTCCGTACCTACCAGAAGATAGGAGCACCACCCACTAGAAGAACAGCCGGATGCGTCTCCTGACGTCTTACACCGCGCCTCAAGTGTCTCCCTACAACGCCCCAGGCAAAAACTGAGACACACAACAGTAACCAGGAACTCAGAACAAGGACTAGCTGGGGTCGCGCTCGTCGGTGCGGGTCCTCTGCCCCCAACTACGCGTGCACACACAGACCAACTGCTCTAGGTCGGGTCCTCTAGCCGGTTTTCCCCCCAGCCGGACTCGGGCTGCAAAGGCAAGGGGCCCTACGGAAACTAGCTTTAAAATCGTCTCACTCGGCTAAGCCGCTCCACCACTCCTGAGTGGGTCAGCACACGCGTGCCGTAAGAAGGCTACGACTAGTGGACGTCTCACCGGAGGTAAGACTCTGTTGGGTCCCGAAAGGTGGCAATCAAGAGTAGGGTTGTCAATGGGCCGGGCCCGGGCCGGGCTTAGGTCGGCCCGGCCCGGGCCCGACTTATCAAGAGTAAGGCCCGAGCCCGGCCCAGGTCCGACCTATGTCGGGCCGGGCCGGGCCGGGCCGGGCCTGACATTATGTAAAAAATTCAAAGCCGCACTAAGGCCCGGCCCGACTACTTAAATAAAATAATAAAAATAATAAAAATTAATAGATTTAATACTATAAAACTTATAATCTCATTAAATAAATTAAAGTTTTGATATTAATTACATAATTTGTGTGAAAAGAGATATTTAAAATTTCTAATTAAGTAAAATAACGTAAGTTCGACTAAATAGTTTTTAAAATTTGAAGTGACAATAAAAAAAGGGATCGGGCCGGGCCGGCCCGCGGGCCGAACTCAAAGCCCGAGCCCGGCCCGCGAGTCTAGTCGGGCCGGGCTTTTAGGCCCGACTAAAAGCCCGCGGGCCGAAAAAGACTTTGCGGCCCGGCCCGAAATCGGGCCAGGCGCCCGGGCCTGTCGGGCCAGCCAGGCCCATTGACAGCCCTAATCAAGAGGGGAGGGGTGAATTGATTGGGCAATAAAAATTATTTACCTAAAGATGCACACAAATAATCGACAATTATAGGACAGAAATAATTCTAAAGCAAACAAGCACTCAATCTCACCGGAACAAGATCTCTCTCTCGTGAGAACTGAAAGAAGTCGTGAGTGAGGTATGGCACTACAAGAGATCACACAGCTAAGCGAGTAGCCCACTCAATGCAAAGAACGATAAACCAAACCACAATGGAAGCACAAGATTTTTAGGTGATTCGGGTACACGAATGTGTCCTCTACATCCACCCCTTACACGGAGGATTAATGCTCCACTATGACGTAAGCCACACACACGCTGAATAGACAGCCAACACACACACAGTAGCCTACCTTGGCCACTACACACACACACACACTCATGTCACATAACACGAGCACACACATACGAATGTGTTTCAAGAGATTCTAAGAGTACATCAGATGTTCAATACTAAACAACGAGTACTTGAGGAGTTTAGAGCAGAATAGATATTTAGAGATAGAACTCCCCCTTTCTCTTCTTCGAATGTTCTTTGATGCTTCTGCAGGATGAAGAACGAACTTGAAGCAAGTGTGAAGTATTGCAGCAAGAATAGAGGTTGGATCTTGATTTCAGACGCAGCTTTCAGTTGTATATGATCTTGGGTTTTGATTCAAGCTTCTTCCTTTCGATCTCAACTTCAGAGCAAGGTGGAAGAGGGCTTGAGAGCTACAGCTTCGAACCTACACACAAAGATAGAGCCTCAAAAATCATGACCCCGGATTTCACCTTTCATCCCTTTATTTAATCCCAAGAGAGAATATTTAATTGATTAGGACAGTCAAAGACAGCTTGGGAACCATATCCACAATTAGTGGAGTGATTTGTGTAAGTTAGACTCGGATTGGGAGACTTTAGGCCCAAAGAGACGGCGGTCAAAAACCACGGCTGGAGGTCAGACCGAAATGGGTCGACCCTTGGGGTCGACCCTCGTGAGAGGGTTAATGAGCCAAAAGTAATGGGTCGACCCTTGGGGTCGACCCTCGAGAGCAGCCGTGCTGGTTTTGGACATTTGTCCACCGGGGTCGACCCTCGGGGGTGTTTTTTAAGTTCTAGGCATATGGGTCGACCCTTGGGGTCGACCCTTTCAGTTACCCGCTGTTGGAATGAGAAAATGACCCACAGGGGTCGACCCTCGCATTGGGGTTGAAAAGCCCGATTGTGTTGAAGGAATGGAGACCCATGGGTCGACCCCAGGGGTAGACCCTTGTTCCTGAACATCAAAAATGAAAGTTAAAAATAAGCTAAGTCCAAGGAACACAAGTGGGGGGGTTCACCAATGGGTTCAAAACAAGAAGAGGATTGATCCTTAACCCTGAATGAGTAAAACCCATCTTAATTGGATTTAGATCAAGGCCAAGTAAAATTACCCTTTGGGATCAAAACATGAATTTCAACCTTGATAGTCAAATGATCAAGAGTTTATGTGTTAGGATGGATCTCACCAAATGTCCTTGTATTATTCAATTCATGAATCACCTGCTTGCCCCTGTCAAAATATACATTCTGCATTAGCTTTGGCGATTTCAAACTGAAATTGAACATCTTACCGGGTGAAGTGATTCCTGAACTGTAAAGCTCCTTATCTCATCAAGTGAAGACAATTCCAGAATTTGTCATAGCATTCAAGTTAAATTTAGTCATCATCAAAATCCATTACATCCATTACAATAACCACATAGAGGGGGTTCAACAATCTCCCCCTTTTTGATGATGACAAAATTCAGAAATTGGAAATACAAAATTCAAAGTCCATACCATGATAACAATGAGTCGAGTCGCAACAATATAAAAAGGGCTTGACTTAACCACCTCAAACTCAGGAATCAATTTAGAAACTTCATTCCATTGGAGCATAGTGCTATGCGATTGATAAAAAAGGCATATTCCAACAACCAACATATCTTACTAGGAAAACAACCACAGTCCACAATCTGATTACAATGTAACAAGGGGAAGTGAAGTGCAATGTAACAAGATGCCATGCTATGATTACAAGGATAATGCAACACCTAAAACACTAATCAAATATGAAGATGAAAATGCAACACACATGCATGCAAGCATACATCACACATAGATTATAAGTAGCCGGGCACACAAGTAGTAGTAGTAGGTAAAACTTCTCCCCCTTTGGCATCATCAAAAAGAGGGGGTGAAACAGGATAAGGAGTGTGCCAACTGAATGAAGTGCAACAGCCTAGTCATCATCCAGATTTGGTGGACCTGGAGCACGCCGGACATAATCCATAATTTCGTGGCACATTTGGGTGTGATGAGCCAAGGCATCAGTGAAAGTTTGAGTGCATTCTTGGTGAGAAAGCTTCAGATCATGCAGCTCGTTTTCAATAACCTCCAAGGTCTCCCCATACTTGTCTAACCGCTCATCAATGTGATCCAACCGATCTATGATTAGCCTGGCCGCCTCAGAGGGTATATCTACTGCAGGAGCAGGGAGTGGCGCTTCATCAGGCTCGGCGTCTTCATCCTCATCAGAACTAGCATCAGGAACTGCGGTTTTCAGTTGCCGACTAATTCACCATTACGCAGAACATAACCCATATTGTGACAAATAGAGTGAATGGTAAAAATGTCAGCCTCCCGCATAGTTTGTGAAGATTCTGCTGAAAGATTTAGCTCCATGTACTGGAAAATGGCGGTTAAAGCAGCAGCATATGGTAGAGTTCTATTCCTGTGTTTTATGCTTGTGCACAGATGTTCCAAAATAATTGCTGGAAAATTGATACGGATGCCATCCAAGAGACAGTAAATAAGAAACATATGAATTTTTGTAACTTTGTCATGTCCTCCCCCTCTCGGAAGCAAGATGGTAGTAATCATTCAATGAAGAATGTGTTGAACAGGGGGAAACGATTTGCATTCAACCCAGCAACAGATCAGCCTTCTCGAGCTTCAGAAGTCATGTAAAGATAAATTGTATCTTCAGGAACAAGAATATCTCCAAAGGCATATCCCTCGGGAGGGAGCTGAAAAGCTTCGCCTAGCAGCTGTGGGGAAAGAATAACTTGAACCCCATTGACTTTAGAAATCGGACTTTCACCGGCCATGGATAGGTTGCTATAGAATTGATGCACTAAGTTGGGATACATCTGTCGGTGGCCAGACATGAAACATCCAAGTTGGGCTGACTGCAAATGACATCAACTAAACTGGGAATATGTTTGCTCAAATTACCGAAGTCCACGGCTCGGGGACGAAGAACTTTTCTGTCCAGCACCTTGCTGGATGAAGATTGGCCACGAAGAGACACAGCGTGTGCGGCTTTTTTCGAGCAAATCTCTTATGCCTTGCTTGATTCTACACCTTTCCGAGACGGACGTCTCCTTGGGGCCATCTAAGCAAAAATCGAAAGGGCCACACGATGGGGTTTAGATCTTGATGGTTCAACTAGTGAGGAGAGTTATAGAAGAGAGTCTGTGATCCTCCACAAACACCAAGAGCATACCTCAAGAGATCGGAGTGGCAAAGAACGATCCTTGGACCCGTAGAAAGAAATTCGCGCGGGGAGCCACCGGAAGATCCGCGGCTAGGGTTGGACGATTTTGGAGCCAAAAGGGGGTTGTTGGGGCTTGCAATAGATGGTGGCTGGCTTTCTAGGGGTTTATGAGTTTTTATATAGGCATGGGAGGGGCTAACTTAGGGTTAGAACCCCATTTGCGAACGGCCCGGACGCGGTGGAACCGCGTCGCCGTAATGGGTCGACCCATTGAGTCGACCCCTGTAAACTCCACCCCAAACAGAAACGGGTTTTGCGAGGGTCGACCCCATGGGTCGACCCCTTTCAAGAAATTCAGCAAAAGTTTGGTAAATGTCACCGGATGGCCAAAAGAGATGTTAGGCTCGAGTCTCCAATGTACATACATGTTGGAATCAATAAAAATAAGAGTATATATAAGGTTTTAGACAATTGGGGAAGTGCCACAACCATTTTAAGATCAAAATTTTACGTGCTATTATCCAATTCTCGGATTTCAGGATTCGGACAGTTTTACTCCATTGATGGCAGGAGAGTGTATTCAAGGTCATAAACGGCCATAGAATTTACAACAAGAATGAGTGAATATTATATATAGAAGGTATGCAAGAGCACACATAGATGACTTATCACGCAATTTGTTTTTGTTCTTTTGATTTTTCACACAACTTGATGCTTATGTATGAGAAGGAAAATGTAAGCTAGCATATAACTAATGCAAATAGATGCAATGCAGTGAACTATGCGCTCAAAAGCTCACAAAGTCATGATGTAGACTCTTCTATTCTACAAACCCCTAGTTCTCTTCTAAAGGTGGTGAACTTCTCTTCACATAGGGGTTTTATGAAAATGTCGGCAATTTGATGATTTGTCTCGATGAAGCTGATTTCTACATCACCCTTGCTAACATGATCTCTAATGAAATGATGTCTAATCTCAATATGCTTGGTGCGAGAATGATGGACAGGGTTTTTGGATAGATTAATGGCTGAGGTGTTATCACAAAGAATTGCGGTGTTTTTGAAGGATTCGCCATAATCAATCATTTGTTGTTGGATCCAAAGCACCTGGGCAACACAACTACCTACAGCCACATACTCGGCTTCGGCGGTTGATAAAGCCACTGAGTTTTGTTTCTTGGAGGCCCATGAAACCATGCATCCTCCAAGGAATTGGCTGTTATGTCCCTATGGTCATTTGAGTCATCATGTGGTTACTTGGGTCATTCGACATCATCCTATGGTCATATGAGTTCTGTGGTATTCTTGGTTTTGATAATGGCTAAACACTATTAGTCATTGATATTTTCCACTCTCATGTGACTGACACACGTGATGTTTTGTTCATGACAGATACGCCATTAAATGGACAAGGAATTCAGTGGAAATGGCAAAGGTGAAAGCTCAATGGTTGTGCCCTCACACGCGGATCGACCTGCCCGGTCAGGTTGCGGGGGTCAAGGGGGCACCGCCCCTTGCGGGGGTTTCCAGGGGCGGAGCCCCCGGAACAAAATTCTGATTATAGGAGCAATATAATCAACAGAAATCTTCAAGACTATCAAGGGTGATGCCACAGACATGAACGGACTGCTAAAGGAGTCAAGCGATGGAGCTAAAGTAGTTAACGGACCGACCCGGGAAAGCCCGGGGTCTGCCCAGCTGGCGGTCTACCGCCAGCACAGGGGCGGTCGACCGCCCTAGCCAGCAGCTCCCAGTCTGCACGAGTTTCAGTAGCGGTCGACCGCCAGCCAGTAGCGGTCGACCGGAATTACCAGGGACCATCCGTTTGCAGGTGTTTCAGTAGCGGCCAGCCGCCAGAAGCTGCAGGTCGACCGCCAGCCCCGATGCAGCCATGTTTGACTTCGATTTCCACCTCGAGGCCAGCCCCTTTCCTTGTACTTATTTAACCCCAAAGTCACCCAATCTTCCATAGATTGTGGATCTAGTTTGGGAGATGTCTAAGGACCATTCAAAGGTTATAAAACACATGCAAGAGGGTTAGAAACCCTAGTTGATCATTTGTGAATCCAAGGGAGATCAAAGGAGGCTACAAGGGTGAGAGGAGTTCGAGTACTGTAGCTATGAACAGTACTCCGGGAAGAAGTTCTTCATCCATTCAAGGGATTCAAACCTAGATCTGAAGCCATCTCAACCTCCAAGGAAGCAAGAAGCAATCAAGGCTCTCAAGGGTGATCTAAACTGCATCAAACTCTTCATCAACTCAAGGAGATCAAAAGGATGATCAAAGTTACATCCATAGTCTTCTTCATCAACTCAAGGAAGATCATCTTTCAAGGAAGAAGACACCATTGAAGCATCTAACTCAAGCTCCAGCAATCTCATACAAGATTTTTCTTCTTGAGCATATTCTATATCTTGTTTGATGATTGAGTGTTTTCATATTTGTTCTTTTTCATTTCATACAAACATTTGGAAATGAGAATCGTCCCTACTGGTGGTTAGTAGGAAGGCAATCGGAAGTTGTCCAATCTGCGGTGTTGACGTCCCTACCTGTGGTTAGTAGGAAGGCAGTCGGGGGTCTTTCCGATTTGCGGTTCAGTGCGTGGCACTAGTGGAGCCTCACCGGATTTGGTGAGGGGTGGACGTAGGACTGGGGATTCAGTCCGAACCACCTTAAAATCCTTTGTGTTGTGGTTTGATTGTGTGATTGATTTATTTTAGATGCATGCTTAGGTTCAATATCCATATTGTGAAATCATATTTCTAAGAAAATCGTTTTATACGTCGCTAAGCTAGTTGTATTCTGCTGCAATTATTTTTAACTAGCTATATAGAGGGTTGCATTGCGAAAAGAGGGGCAGATCTATTCACCCCTCCCCTCTAGATCCGCTGTCCACTACACAACACTGGCAATACTTGCTGGTACTTTTTCGATCCACTTTGCAACCCACATAATCGGCATCGGAATAATCAATTAAATCAAGGCTCGAATTACGCGGAAACCATAAACCTAAGTTCACCGAGCCAGCAATATATCTAAAGATCCTTTTCACAGCCGACAAATGCGACTCCTTAGGATTGGACTGAAAACGAGCACACAAACATACAGCAAATTAAATATCGAGCCGACTAGCAGTTAAGTACAACAAGGAACCTATCATGCTTCTGAAAAGTTTTTGGTCCATAGATTTACCTATTTCACCTTGATCAATTTTTGTTGATGTGGACATAGGTGTCGGTTGTGGTTTGGTAGATGCCAAGTTGAACTTTTTCAGCAGCTCCATTGCATATTTTTTCTGATGAATGAACATCCCATCGGCCGTATGTGTGACCTGCAATCCCAAAAAGAATGTCAGCTCTCCCATAAGGCTCATTTCAAATTCACTTTGCATCAATTTTGCAAAGTCCTTGCTGAGAGTATCCTTGGTGGAGCCAAATATAATGTCATCAATATAGACTTGAACAACTAAGATTTCCTTACCGTTCAACCTTGTGAAAAGGGTTTGATCCACATTACCTCGTTTGAATCCATTTTGTATAAGGAAATCATTTAACCGTTCATACCAAGCTCGGGGTGCTTGTTTAAGACCGTAGAGTGCCTTGTCTAACTTGTACACACGGTCTGGATACTTTGTGTCCTCAAACCCCGGTGGTTGCTCCACGTATACATCCTCCTGAATGAAACTATTTAAGAATGTACTTTTCACATCCATCTGAAACAGTTTAATATTATTGCAACATGTAAATGCCAAAAGAATTCTCACTGCCTCGAGTCTTGCTACGGGAGCAAAAGACTCATCAAAATCGACTCCTAGTTCCTGGCTATAACCTTTGGCAACAAGCCTTGCCTTGTTTCTAGTTACCACCCCTTGATCATTTATTTTGTTACGAAAGATCCACTTGGTTCTGATTACTGAGTGGTCTTTAGGACGAGGCACGAGGAACCACACTTTGTTCCTTTGGAACTGGTGTAATTCTTCTTGCATAGCCAAGATCTAGGAATCAGTCTTTAAAGCATCTTCAAGAGAGTGAGGTTCAGATTGTGAAAGTAATGCAATATAATCCAGATTCTCAACTTCCCTGAATAAGGAACGCATTCTTATTCCTTCTTCTACATTGCCAATGATGACTTCCGGTGAGTGATCTTTTGTAAAAGTCCATTGTCGAGGCAGCTGTAGTTCACTCAGAGTTTGCTGATTTTCATCATCCTTTTGTTGTTCTTCACCTCCTGATTTGTTTGCTTCCTTTGAGAGCTCTTCAGTGGCATCCTCTTCTGATTCTTCTTCCTGCAAGACATGCTTTTCATTAGCGTCCTTGGATGATGATTCATCAACAATAACATGGGGACTTTCCTCAACTACAGAGTTCTCAAGTTATATACTCGATAGGCTCTTGAGTTAAGGGAGTATCCGAGAAATATCCCCTTGTCACTCTTGGGGTCAAACTTTGCCAAATCCACCTTACCGTTATTATGGATGTAACAGATGGAGCCAAATGGTTTAAAGTAAGAAATATTTGGTTTCTTACCTCGATATAGCTCATAAGGTGTTTTCTTTAACAATGGCCTTACCATGGCTCGGTTTATTATGTAGCATGATGTATTGACGGCTTCAGCCCAGAAATACCTTGGAAGGTTGTTTTAATTTAGCATGGTTCTTGCCATTTCAACAAGTGTCATGTTCTTCCTCTCTACGACCCCATTTTGTTCGGAGGTCCTTGGTGCGGAGAAGTTGTGTATATAACCTTGATCCCTGCAAAAATTGCTGAACTCATGGTTGTCAAATTCCCTACCATGATCACTTCTCACGGTCTTGATGCACCATCCTTTTTCATTCTGAACCATCCTGCAAAATGCCTCAAACTCCATCAAAGCATCACTTTTGTTTGAGAGAAAATACACCCAGCTATATCTAGTAAAATCATCCACAATCACAAATAGGGGTGAGCATGGTTCGGTTTGGTTCGGTTTGGGATCATTTTTTTTCAAACCGAACCAAACCGATTTGCTCATCAAATCAAACCAAACAAAATCGAAAAAATTCGGTTCGATTCGGTTTCAAACCGAATTTTTATATGTTATTATAATATATATAAATTTAATGACTTATATGTATATAAAAGAAAAATAAAAATAAACATAGTTATATTTTGTATGCTTTTATATGTATGTAATTAATTTTTAGTTTTTTTTAATTCTAATTCAGTTTATTCGGTTTGGTTCGGTTTCACACATTATGAAACCGAACCAAACCAAATTCGACTCCAAACCGAACCAAACCGAACGGTTCGGTTTGGTTTTTCGGTTTGGTTCGATTTATGCTCACCCCTAATCACAAATCCATATAGCTTACCACCCAAGCTATGTGTTCGGCTTGGTCCAAAAAGATCTATATGGATCAATTCAAGGGGCTTAGAGGTGGTTACATCACTTTTACATTTAAAGGATGTTCTTGTCTGTTTGCCCTTGCTGCATGCCACACAGATTCCTTCATTGACCAGCTTCAACTTGGGTGAGCCAACAACCAGATTTTTCCTGAACAACTTCATCATCACATTGAAACTAGCATGCCCAAGACGGCGATGCCACAACCATGCATCATCAGAATTTTTAGCAACTAAGCAAAGATTTTTATGTGAAACATCATCAAGATCAATCATATAAACATTGTTGTGTCTAAGCCCTATGAACTTGATTTCATTGGTGTTTCTATCTACCACAGTGCGCAGTGAGTAGAATCAAAAGACACATTGCAACCTCTATCACAGAGTTGACTTATGCTTAGAAGATTGTGATGCAGGCCTTTGACAAGCAAAACATTTTCAATGAATTGAGTTTGGTTCTTACCTATCTTACCTTCTCCAACAATTTTTCCTTTGTCGTTACCTCCAAAAGCTACCACCCCACCATCTTTGTCTTGCAAGTCTGCAAACATTTCCTTGTTTCCCGTCATATGCCTTGAACATCCACTATCCAAGTACCATTTGTTCTTTTGAGCTCCAAGGCAGACCTGCAAATACAAAGAGAATACTTACGGGGTTTTTGGTACCCAAGCAAGCTTGGGTCCTCGGTGGTTAGGCAGACAAGGCCTGTATGATCTATTCATTATTCTTGCAAAAGTTTCATCATCAAATCTCATGGTTCTGCACTCATACATATCATGGCCTAATCTTCCACAATAAAAGCATGTAGTGATTCTGTTGTCACGGTTTCTTTTTTTGTTCACATTTGTAAATGAGCTATGCATCTATATGTTAGATGATGAGGCATATGTGGTTCGTGAAACCCATGGAGTCATGTGGGTTTTGGACTGAGAGTTGTTTCTCTTCTCAAAAGTAGGTAGAGAACTTTCTACATGAGGACCTACACAAGTGTTCATCACCTGTTTCCCCTTGTTTAAGACAGCAAGAGCATTTTTCAACTCATCTATCTCAATCATCAAAGATTCAATTCTCTTTTCAGCTGTTTCCTTGGTTTGAATGCAAGCAGTCATTTCCAACTTTCTTTTTCTAATTCGCTCTTCAATTTTTCATGCATTTTAACAAGATTGGATTGATCCTCTCACATGCAAGAACTCTCCTCTTCAAACAATTCAATTTTAGACAGAAGACTTTCATTCTCATGTTTGAGATTCTCATTTTCAGAATCCATGACATTACAATTCTCACAAGGATTTTCAGCATGCACAGCTTGTTCCAATTTCTTTTTTAGAAGTTTATTTTCAGATTTCAATTTTTTGCATTTTCCATATAATGATTCATATGCAATCTGTAACGACCCGAGAATCCGATTACCGGGAAGGCCCGATAACCCGAGACTCGCACCGCCACCCACGAGTCCGAAGACTCGGAAGGGTTAAAAGGATGGTGTGGAAACTACATAGTTATCACAAGTAATTGCAGAAATTAAACAGTTATGATATTAAGCAGGAAATAAGATAACAATTTACATGGTCCACAAAATAAAATAACCACGACAACAGTCCACGACTAGTACAGTGACAAGAAAGAAAAGTACAGCTACACGGGGCATCCCCCGGCTCAGACCTCTGGCACTACCTCTGGGCACCCGCACCACGCTGCGCTCCTGACGCGCTCCCCGAAGGTGGCGTCTCACCTGAAACACGGTGAAAACACGCAGGGAATGAGTCTCGGAACAAGACTCAGTAGGGATCACTCGAACCCTACCACGCAAAGCGAGAAACCACTACTCTAGCGGTAGGAGAGTACCTCGGAAAGGAAAGCCATGTACTCTACAAAGCAAGACTCTACGGCACGCAAACCGACACACGTGCTACGAAGAGAAGATCGAAGCTCAACGGTCACCGACAAACCCGAAGGTCGGAAACACACGACTGACAGTCTGACACTTCGTACTCGACAGGAGTACCACCCACTAGAAGCACAGCCGGTAGCGTCCCCTGACGTCTTACACCGCACCGCAGGTGAACCGCCTGACGTGGTAGGTCCTACCCGAGGCGCAAACACCGAAAAGTAACTCACAACAAGTGACTAGCTGGGGTCACGCCCGTCGACGTGGGTCCAACCGCCCCCAACCACGTGTGCACACACAGACCACGCGTCCTAGGTCTGGCCCTCTGACCGGTTTTCCCCCGCAGCCGGACTCTGGCTACGACAAGGGGCCTACGGTAACCGGTCCACAAACCGTCTCGAAAGGTGGGTGCCCGTACACCACTCCCAGGTGAGACCAGCACCGCGTACTGGTGGGCTACGACTAGTGGAGGGTCGCTAAAGGAGTAGACTCTCAAGTCACGGAAAACAACGCCCAAGCCCGACAACGTGTGGGAATCACCCCACGCACTAGTCCCGTCACACGGAGACCACGGTCGGAGAAAAGTAAGGTTGCCACCCTCATGGGGCAACTCAGGAAGTGGCGGTCTACCCTCAGACTGTCACTGCCAAATGGCGGTCCACTCTAGGGTCGTCACTTAAAATGGCGGTCTAAGGCGGACCGTCACTCAACACGGGGGAAAGGGAAGTAACGGCCCAGGCCCAGCGCGTTACACGCCCCTCCACGGCACAGATTCAAAAAGGGATGTAACGGCCCTGTCCGGGCGCGTTACTCACATGTAACGCACCTGGACCAGCGCGTTACATGGCCCTCACGCCTGGGGTAAACACAGGAAGTAACGCTCCTGCCCCAGGGCGTTACACGCATATAACGCACCTAGAATGGCGCGTCACATGGCCTGACCCCCAACGGTCAAAACCAACGGTCGAAAAGCATGTGACGGCCCAGCCCAGGGGCGTCACTAGCAAACGGCGGCCAGTCGCAGGACCGTTACAGCCCTCGACCCCAAAGGCCAACACCCAGGGAAGTAACGCACCCCTCTAGGGGCGTTACAAGCATGTGACGGTCACTGGAGTGACCGTCGCTTGCCCCAGAGCACGCTACGGCAGGAAAACCCCAAAAACACCAACCACGCCCCCGTACCTCCACCGGAGAGGGGGAAAACAAGGGGGAAGACCCCTGGGGACCCCTAGCATGCATCTAAGCCACCAAAACATAGAATCATGGGCTAAAACCATAGATCGGGCGGCTCACCCCCAAAACATGGAAAAACCCCAAAAATGCCCAAACATGCCTCTCTCGGCCTCCCCGCGGCCTACAAACCACGGAAAAGAACGGCGAAGAGCTAGGGAACGTCACCCTACCTCAATGGAGCGAATGCTCCGCCGGATCGTCCACGAATCGCGAAGAACGCTTGAAAACCCTCGTTCTTCCTTAAGCTTCCCACGCTCGCCGCACGCCCCCACGACCGCCTCGCCGCCGCCCACGTCACCGTGCCGTCGCCCCGCCGCCGTCTGCAGCCGGAGGGGAGCTCGCCGTGGCCAACCGGGAGGAAGAGAGGGAGAGGGAGGGAGACATGGTGGAGGAGGAAGGAGGAAGAAGAAGAGAGGAAGAAGAAGATGGTGGGGGAGAGAGAAAAGAAAAAGAGTTTTATAGAAAAACCCGAAAAATGCGGAAAATACCAAAAATTAGGAAATTACACCCCCACGATCCTCGGAACGTACCGATCGCAACGGTACCACTCGTGCCCGTGTGAACAGCCCGGTTCACCCGCAGCGAGCGTCCGAAGAGAAAAGCCGAAACCCGCGCCGGAAATCGGAAATCACGCACGGAAAAAGCCGCGGAACGCCTCCGGGCCTCCGAAACGACTCCGGATCGCGCCGATCCGAACACGAAAGATGTCCGAAACGAAATTTCAGACACAACAGAGCCGAACGCTCCGAAAACCAGATCCGGGACCCACGAAGAAGGATCCGAAAGGTCCGGGATATTACAGCCCTCCCCCCTTAAGGAATTTCGTCCTCGAAATTGAGAACAACCAGAGGGGAAAGAAGAGGAAGACTCACTCAAACAGATACGGGAACTGCTGACGCATCTCGTCCTCACGTTCCCAAGAAGCCTCACCACCAGAGTGTCGCTGTCACACGACCTTTACCAAGGGAATGACCTTGTTCCGCAGGCGCTGCTCTCGCCTATCCTCCACGCGGATCGGAAACTCTGGGAGAGAAAGATCTGGAGTCACCTCAGGCCAAACGGAAAACTCGAGCACATGAGAGTCATCGGGCATATACTTCCGCAACATCGAGACGTGGAACACGTCATGCACCGACGCCAACTCAGGAGGCAACTGCAACCGGTAAGCAACCTCACCGATGCGCTCCACAATCGCGAAAGGACCAATATAGCGGGGACTCAGCTTCCCACGCCGTCCAAAACGCATCACCCCCTTCATCGGAGAAACTCTCAAGAACACATGATCGCCCACGGCGAACTCGAGGGGCTGCCTCCTACGGTCAGCATAGCTCTTCTGCCGACTCTGGGCCGCCAACATGTTCTGACGAACCAGGTGCACAACATCCACACATTGCTGCACCAATTCTGGTCCCGTCAAAACACGCTCACCCACCTCAAACCAATCGAGTGGAGTCCGACAAGGACGCCCGTACAATGCCTCATAAGGAGCCATGCCGATGCTCGAATGATAGCTGTTGTTATAGGCAAACTCCACCAACGGTAGGTGATGTATCCAACTCCCCTGCCACTCCAGGCAGCAGGATCTCAGCATGTCCTCCAAAGTCTGAATGGTCCTCTCAGACTGACCATCTGACTGAGGATGATATGCCGAGCTAAATGCCAACTCTGTGCCAAGAGCTCGCTGGAAACTCCTCCAGAATCCAGAAGTGAAGCGCGGATCCCGATCCGACACGATCGAAATGGGAACCCCATGCAACGGAACGATCCGCTCCACATAAAGACGAGCCAACTTAGGCACGCTCCAGCTGACCTTGACCGGTAGCAACCGAGTCACCTTCGTCAGCCGATCCACCAGCAACCAAATACTGTCCTGCCCACTCGGGGTTCTTGGCAACCCCACCATAAAATCCGTGGTCACATGGTCCCACTTCCAAGCAGGAACATCCAAGGGCTGGAGAGTACCGCCTGGTCGCTGATGCTCCGCCTTCACCTGCTGACAGATCAGGCACCTGGCCACAAATTCTGCGACATCTCTCTTCATGCCAGGCCACTAGAACTGCCTCCGCAAGTTCCGATACATCTTCGTCGCACCCGGGTGTACAGTGTACCTGCTCCCATGAGCCTCGCGTAACACCGCACGACGAACCTGCTCCTCAGCTGGGACGTACAACCTGCCACGAAACCTCGCAGCACCATCCTCGCCGAGCTCTACGTCAGCCATAGCCAAAATCCGGGGCAACTCAGGGTTCGCATGTTGAGCCTCTGTCACCTGACGACGGATAGCAGGAGTGACAGTCAGACTCGCAAGCACAGCCAACCCTGGCTCCTGGGGAATCTTGAGCCTGAAAGATACCTCGGGCACTTGTTCCCAGAGCCTCCACCTCCTCAACATCAAGGCACTGACCGCAACATTTCGACTCAAGGCATCGGCGACGACATTCATCCTGCCTGGCTGATAAGACAGGGTGAAGTCATAGTCCTTCATGAACTCCATCCAACGCCTTTGCCTGAGGTTCAGGTCCTTCTGCGAGAACACGTACCTCAAGCTCTGATGGTCAGTGAACACCTCGAACTTCTCACCGTACAGATAATGCCTCCAGATCTTCAGCGCGAAGATCACAGCCGCCAACTCAAGGTCATGGGTAGGGTAGTTCTCCTCGTGAGGCTTTAGCTGCCGAGATGCATAAGCCACCACTCTACCATGCTGCATCAGAACAGCACCCAGTCCAATGCCGGAAGCATCTGTACACACCACGAAACCTCCCGATCCAGAAGGCAAAACCAACACCGGAGCCGAGGTGAGCAATCTCTTCAGCTCCCTGAAGCTCTGCTCACACTCCTCGGACCAAACGAAAGGTATATCCTTCCGCGTGAGCCTAGTCATCGGGGTCGCAATGCGGGAAAAATCTTGGATAAACCGACGATAATAACCCGCAAGCCCCAAGAAACTCCGGATCTCCGTCACCGACCTCGGCCTCGGCCATTGCATCACCGCCTCGACCTTGGCGGGATCCACGGAAATGCCATCACCAGAAATCACGTGCCCCAGAAAGTGCACCTCGCTGA
This sequence comes from Amorphophallus konjac, assembly GCA_022559845.1. Lineage (NCBI taxonomy): Eukaryota > Viridiplantae > Streptophyta > Magnoliopsida > Alismatales > Araceae > Amorphophallus > Amorphophallus konjac. The sequence goes on from CM040117.1 coordinate 227,399,817, forward strand.
GCCAAAACTCGCACTTGCTGAGCTTCGCATACAACTGGTGATCTCGCAACGTCTGCAGTACCACACTCAAATGGTACGCGTGCTCCTCAGCAGACCGCGAATAAACAAGGATGTCATCCACGAAAATGACCACAAACTTATCCAAATACGGATGAAACACCCTCTGCATCAAGTCCATAAAGGCAGCTGGGGCATTGGTGAGCCCAAACGGCATCACCAGAAACTCATAATGCTCGTACCTCGAACTGAATGCAGTCTTCTCCACATCGGACTAGCGAATCCTCAGCTGATAGTAACCTGACCGCAAATCAATCCGCGAGAACACTCGCGCAGACTGAAGCTGGTCGAACAAGTCATCGATCCGCGGCAACGGATACTTGTTCTTAACGGTCACTTCATTCAGCTGCCGATAGTCAATGCACAGCCGCAGACTACCGTCCTTCTTCTTCACAAATAACACGGGTGCACCCCAAGGGGAAAAACTCGGACGAATGTACCCCTTGGCCAGCAGCTCCTGCAACTGCGGCCTCAACTCCCTCAGTTCAGCGGGGGCCATATGGTAGGGAGCCTTCGCCAAAGGTCCCGCACCAGGTACAACCTCGATCACAAAATCGATCTCCCGCTGGGGAGATAATCCAGGCAACTCCTCAGGAAAAACATCGGGAAAGTCACACACCACCGCGATGTCCTCGACATCTGGCTCCATCCGGTCAGACACAACCACTGACGCGAGAAAACCCTGACAACCTGAATCAAGCAACCGACGGGCTCGAATAGCAGAGATAAGAAATCGAGAAGAGGCGGAACTGATACCTTGGAAATAGAAGGTCCTCTTGCTCGGATGCTGGAAGTAGACCCTCTTCATCCCACAATCCACCACCGCTCCATGAGTCTCGAGCCAATCCATGCCTAGAATCACATCGTAATCCCGAAGCTGCAACGCATACAATCTGCCTGGCATACTCCGGCCATCGATCCACACCGGAACCTGGTCGAAGCAATACGGAGTGACCATAAAGTCACCCGAAGGCAACTCCACCGCCAAATCACAAGACAACTGGGTCACCGGCTCCTCGACGCTCGACGCGAAATCCTCCGAAATAAACGAATGAGACGCGCCAGAATCAAACAAAACCCGAGCCGCACAACCCAAAATCTGAACGGTACCTTCCACGAGCTGCGACGCCACTGCCTCTGCCCTGGTCAAGTGCTTGATCTGGCCTCGAGCCCTCTGCCTGCCTCCCACGCTGGCTGACCTGGGTAGCGGCGGATACTGTCCCTGCTGCTGCTGCTGCTGCCTCTGCTGCTGGGGAAACTGCTGCTGCGGCGGTCTCTATGGACAGTCACGCGCCATGTGCCCTGGCTGGTCACACCGAAAAAAGATAATCGGCACCGTGCACTGCCTGCCTGGGTGGGTCCCACCACACCATGGACAAGGTCCTCGTGATCCACCCCCTGATCCCTGACGCTGCAAAGGAATCGGCTGCTGCACACTGCCCGATGAAGCTTGTCCCTGATCCTTGGGCTTCTTACGGAAACCCTTCCTCAAGAACTTCTTGACCTTCGAGCTAAAAGACGCAGATCCTGTCACTGAAGCTGTCGATGCCGGTACTCCTGAACCACCCGACGCATGCTGGAAGAAACCCTGCTGCTGGGTAGCCGACTGCTGGCTGCGACCTGACACGGACTGCCCCTGGCTGATCGGTCCTCGAGTCCTCTGCATATCCATCTCCAAGGAAATCGCAACACGAGACGCTGTCTCTAGATCAGTGGCCCCATTCTCGATCAAATGGTGCCTCAGCTCCAGCCTCAAGCCCTGTACAAACTGCGTGGTCCTCACCCTCTCATGCTCCATGACATGAGGTGCGTACCGACCCAGCTCGATAAATCGGGCCCTGTACTGCAACACGGACATGTCACCCTGCACCAGCTCCAGAAACTCCCGCATCCGCTGCGTAGCAACGACGTCTGGACAGTACGTACGCTCGAAAGCACTGACAAAGTCACCCCACTCGACCTGCTCAAGTGGACGAAACTGAAAGGACGTCTTCCACTCGGAAGACCACCACCTCCGAGCCGTACCCTGCAACTGGTTGTAGGCCAACACCACTCTGTCCTCGGCAGTACTTTTCGCAGAACTGAACACCCGCTCCATCTCATCGAGCCAATCACGAGCCGCATCAGGGTCTGCCTGGCCGCTAAAGTAAGGTGGATGGAACTGCATGAAGTCCCTCACTGCTCGGCCCGGCCCACCCCTGACTGACGAGCCCTCAGCAGCCTCTCCGTCAAACTGCTGAGACATGAGATGGTACATGCCACGGAAGAAATCCTCGGCCCCCGGAGCTCTCGCAGCATCCGCGGCCTCGGTAGCTCCCGGAACTCTGCTATGCTCCTCCTGGTCCCTCTGGACCCCCTGCTGGATCTCCTGACCTCCAGCCGACTGCCCCTGCTGAGTGCGAGAACTCCTCCTCGGCGCCATCCTCGCTCCTGAAGCACAAGACAGAAAACACGAAAACGGCAATGTCAGAATAAAACACGCGGTGCCCAAGGCCAGCGTCACCTGTACATCATCGCCATGGACTAGTGGACCACTACAATTACCTATGATTCCCATGTAATTCCACAACCGCGCTCTGATACCAGCTGTAACGACCCGAGAATCCGATTACCGGGAAGGCCCGATAACCCGAGACTCGCACCGCCACCCACGAGTCCGAAGACTCGGAAGGGTTAAAAGGATGGTGTGGAAACTACATAGTTATCACAAGTAATTGCAGAAATTAAACAGTTATGATATTAAGCAGAAAATAAGATAACAATTTACATGGTCCACAAAATAAAATAACCACGACAACAGTCCACGACTAGTACAGTGACAAGAAAGAAAAGTACAGCTACACGGGGCATCCCCCGGCTCAGACCTCTGGCACTACCTCTGGGCACCCGCACCACGCTGCGCTCCTGACGCACTCCCCGAAGGTGGCGTCTCACCTGAAACACGGTGAAAACACGTAGCGAATGAGTCTCGGAACAAGACTCAGTAGGGATCACTCAAACCCTACCACGCAAAGCGAGAAACCACTACTCTAGCGGTAGGAGAGTACCTCGGAAAGGAAAGCCCTGTACTCTACAAAGCAAGACTCTACGGCACGCAAACCGACACACGTGCTACGAAGAGAAGACCGAAGCTCAACGGTCACCGACAAACCCGAAGGTCGGAAACACACGACTGATAGTCTGACACTCCGTACTCGACAGGAGTACCACCCACTAGAAGCACAGCCGGTAGCGTCCCCTGACGTCTTACACCGCACCGCAGGTGAACCGCCTGACGTGGTAGGTCCTACCCGAGGCGCAAACACCGAAAAGTAACTCACAACAAGTGACTAGCTGGGGTCACGCCCGTCGACGTGGATCCAACCGCCCCCAACCACGTGTGCACACACAGACCACGCGTCCTAGGTCTGGCCCTCTGACCGGTTTTCCCCCGCAACCGGACTCTGGCTACGACGAGGGGCCTACGGTAACCGGTCCACAAACCGTCTCGAAAGGTGGGTGCCCGTACACCACTCCCAGGTGAGACCAGCACCGCGTACTGGTGGGCTATGACTAGTGGAGGGTCGCTAAAGGAGTAGACTCTCAAGTCACGGAAAACAACGCCAAAGCCCGACAACGTGTGGGAATCACCCCACGCACTAGTCCCGTCACACGGAGACCACGGTCGAAGAAAAGTAAGGTTGCCACCCTCATGGGGCAACTCAGGAAGTGGCGGTCTACCCTCAGACCGTCACTGCCAAATGGCGGTCCACTCTAGGGCCGTCACTTAAAATGGCGGTCTAAGGCGGACCGTCACTCAACACGGGGGAAAGGGAAGTAACGGCCCAGGCCCAGCGCGTTACACGGATGTAACGCGCTTAGCCTAGCGCGTTACACGCCCCTCCACGGCACAGATTCAAAAAGGGATGTAACGGCCCTGTCCGGGCGTGTTACTCACATGTAACGCACCTGGACCAGCGCGTTACATGGCCCTCACGCCTGGGGTAAACACAGGAAGTAACGCTCCTGCCCCAGGGCGTTACACGCATATAACGCACCTAGAATGGCACGTCACATGGCCTGACGCCCAACGGTCAAAACCAACGGTCGAAAAACATGTGACGGCCCAGCCCAAGGGCGTCACTAGCAAACGGCGGCCAGTCGCAGGACCGTTACAGCCCTCGACCCCAAAGGCCAACACCCAGGGAAGTAACGCACCCCTCTAGGGGCGTTACAAGTATGTGACGGTCACTGGAGTGACCGTCGCTTGCCCCAGAGCACGCTACGGCGGGAAAACCCCAAAAACACCAACTGTTGAGTTCGGAGCAGTATTCAGAGGGGGGGTGAATGAATATAACCCTTTAAAAAACTTTCACCCAATTAACATATTAGGCTCACTAACAATATAGAATGCTAACTAGACAGATTTATCCAATCTGAAAGACTAATTACCCGATGCGGAATTTGACAACCAGTTAGTGAGCACTCTAACAAGACAAGTTAGATGAACGATAGCTCAAATTGAATATCGTTTACTTAACAGGTTAAGACACTCTAAGAAAGTTGATCAACTTATCTGCTCAACCAGAAGGCCAACACATAGTCCGCCCCTAATCAATCATCTACCGGAAGCAAACCACAAGAATCAAACCACTGCTCAGAGGTTTTTAGGTGGTTCGGTCCAGCAGACCTACATCCACCCCACACTCAAACCGAGTGTGGCTTCCACTAGCTCACGCTAGAAACAGCAGACTCAGTCTGCAACAAATGCTGCCAAACAGCTTGACCAGGGGAACAGCCTCCCCTCTTCCTCCCAACCGGAGGGAACCACTAGTGACACCAGTCACTAGCAAACCAGAGACACACGGTCTCTCTTCCTCCAGACCTGGAGGGAACCCCTGGACTTGAATCCACAAGCCCAGAACCGGAGACAAGTCTCCCTTCCTCCAACCCGGAGGGGAAACCTAGAGACCCAAGTCTCTCTTCCTCTGAACCCCAGAGGGAAGCACAACCGGAGATAAATCTCCCTTCCTCCAACCCGGAGGGAACCCACAAGCGGCCCACCTGCTGCTTGCAACCGGAGGTATCAATCTCCCTTCTCCTGAACTAACAGGAGGAACCCCGACCTCTCTACAGAGTATCGGAAACACAGCAAACCAGAAAACAAAGGAAAAAACAATAAACGAAATGACTTCAGCAAAACAGAAAGCTGAAAGATGAAGTGCACAATGTGGCTCTCAACGGAGCTGACTGGCCTGGATTTGATCCACGGTCCAGTAGACGATCTTCAGGTAAGATCTTCCTTCTTCTCCACGAGCACTCTCGCTCACTCTCTATCTTTCTTTCTCTTTCTTCTGCTCTCCTCTCACTCTCTGCTTCTTCTTCTCTTCACACTCTTCTCGAGCTCTCTACCTCTCTTCTTCTCCTTCTGCTCTTCTTCTTTCTCTTTTCTTCTTCTATCTGGATCGTGGCTCTCTGTATACGCTTTTCTTCTCGCCAACTCGATCGCCTTCATCTGTGGACGAAGGTCTCATATATATAGCAGCAGCAACAGCAGCAGCATCAGCCACGACGTGTGACCTCCACATTTCCAGCCCTAATTATTCGGACCACGTGGCAGTCTCTCAGCAGGCTTCATTCCAGCCTCGGATCACGTGCTGCCTTAAGCTTCACGATCAAGGCACCTGTAAAACAGAGTATCGGATAAGTCATCAAATTAGAGAGCAACTCTGTATAGATTATCAGAAGAACAGCACTTTAGAAGAAACCTGAACGAGGTTAAAACGAAACAACACGAAGTAACAAATAGCAACGATTCGGAGACAACACGAGGACACAATAGAGAAAACGACACGAAGTCAGTAAAGACTCGATGTACAACAGTAAGTAACACGAAGTAAAACCATACAGACATAAACGATAACACGAGATGCAACTTGTGACAGAGATAACACTACAAAGAGAACTACACGCAGAAGATGAAAACAATAACCGACGCGAGGTGAAAAACAACACGAGGACAACACGGGCTGACAGCAGAAACCGACACGAAGTGGTTGCAAACAAGTAAGACACAAGGTCTTCGTAAAGCAACACGAAGTGTGGTCAAAGCGAGAACGACACGAGGTCTAATGAGAAAGACCAGCACGAAGACGGTGAAAACAGCACGAAGTGAAGAACAACGACACGAAGTATAGTGGTGACAAATACACACACTACACAGAGAACGACACAAAGACGAAAACAACACTTAAGGCGAAGTTGACACGGAGTGAAAACGACACGAAGTCTGGGAGACACGACTCAAAGTCACAAGAACGACAGTAACCAACACGAAGTGTGGTTACGAAACATGAACGACACGAAGTCACAGAAACAACAGTAACCAACATGAAGTGTGGTTACGAAACATGACACGAAGTCACAATGTCAAGAAATGAAGCGACACGAAGTCAAGAACAGTAATTGACACGGGGTAACACGACGACGTAGACACTAAAATAACACGAAGATGAAGACAAGGGAAACGACACGAAGTCTAACCTCATACAAGCTTTCCTGTTACGCATGGAAATCAACACGAGGTGTTGTAAGCTCATACGACACGAGATCTTTTCGTGTTAGTGAGGGGAAACAACACGAAAACTCAAGTACAGAAACAGCACGAAGAAGATGTACAGTCTGATGTACAGACTTTGAAGAGTAGTCCAAAGTATAGACTTCACGCTGTACAGACTTGGAAGACCAGTGTTGAATGTGTAGACTTGTAGTTATCATGAAAGAAGGCCAGTGTACAGACTTGCTGTCCTCACAGCAGACGATGTAAACACTTAGCCTATGCAGACCAATGTACAGACTTTGGCAAAGCAAAAGGCTGTATAGACTTGGAGACCCAAAGCCATTGTATAGACTTTGTCTAAGACAAGGCATGAGCTGACGTTGTATATACTTAGCCAATGCAAACCAGTCCGATGTATAGACTTAGACGAATGATGCATGAGACGCTCAATGTATCGACTTTGAGCTTGCTGTGCAGTGAATAGACTTAAGGCATAAACCCCACGAAGCACTGTATAGACTATGCACATAACATAAGTCCAACATAAACAATATATCAGTTGTACCAGTCACAGTCATGATGCAATCATCAAGGCACAATGTCATGAAAACACTATATCATTGCTATCATCAAAATACAATATCAATCATCAAAACCACAGCAATGAATGAATGCTTTATGCATCAGTTTAACATGTAACAAGACTGAACATCAAATATGTTAATCTAAACTGAGCAGCAAGATGACTGAACATTTGATAAACTCACATCAACAACCAATCATCAAAACCATCATCAAAACCACAGGGGCACAACAATCTCCCCCTTTTTGATGATGGCAACACTTTCAATACATTGAGTCATTCTGATGATGTGAGGCATTCTGAAGACTCAAATTATTCTCCCCCTTTGACTTCATCAAAAAGAATATAATTTGAGAAGTTAAAGCATGCATAAAAGTTCAGACAAATTCTCCCCTTTGCAATACTCCCCCTGAGTATATGAATGCAAGGTCACAAATGATATGAGCATGATTCAGCATGACAAGGAATGCTCCCCCTGAAGAGATGCCAATTGATATGCAAGTGATGCATGACATGGAAGCTCCCCCTCAATAAGTGGACTCTTATGAGAAGGAGACCACAGGGGCAAACAAGAAGAGGTTCAGGTTAATGAGTCAATACCATGAGCAGAAGAGTTTCAATTAACAGATTTTTCAAGGATGTTCCAAACACAAGAAGTTCAGCCTGATTTTCAAAGAGATATCAATCTCATAAATCTAAAGCATAAGTTTTCAAAGTCTTCTAGCATAAGGGCTTATGAATGACATTTATTGAACATCATGGTTTAAACGTGATGTATGCAGAGTTTATCAATAAAATTCTGTAATGATATCTAAAACCATGGTTTAATAAAAATGAACCAAGCCCTCATATTTATCTTGATTATCCTCCCTTTGTCTTACACAATCAAATCTATTGACTTCTTTCAGAATTACATGTACTAGTATTGAAATCAAGCAATTATGAAGTCATATGATTTTGTCTAGGGTGGTAGCAAAATGATTTTAGCATTAATATTCAGATATTTCAATTTGTTCAACAATTTTCCATGCTACAAATTTTACGAGCACTCTAGTTCAGTTCACACCTTGTAACTAGAGGATATACCTTGATCAGAGGCCAATATCCCAAAGCACTTAGTGTGACTGACTGTCATGCTATATATATATGAACAGAGATAGCATTTACACATCATGACACACTTGAAATCATTTCTGGATGAGTGAGTTGTATTTCTCAGTGTGCATGCCATTGCTCTGTCTGATTTTCAATGAATTCTCATTTTACAGAGTTAACTAAGGCACCTCATGACACAGTCCTTTGGACTTGTGTTTCTCAGTGACCAATGTCATTGCTCTGACAGATATTACCCTTTAGACATTTCAGAAACATTCATTTGCTTCAAAACAATATTAATCTCATGTACTTAACCAATTAAAGTTATGTATTCAAAAGTGCAGATTTCAGGAGTTTTCACAAGACATCGCATGAAACAGATGGTTAAGGTTTATTAAACATGCTTCAGATATTTTTTAAGAGATTTTAAAGCCAAACTCATTGAATACATTAAACTTAAACCACATGAGTTATTTCAGTCATTCATAAAAACGTATAATAGAAGATTTCTAGTTCAAGATTTTCAGATTTATGATCGAGATAGCCCATTGAAATCTTCATGAAAGACTGATAGAATTCTGAAGCCAAATGATACCAATTGATAGGAGAATTACCAATTGTTTAAGAGAGATTTTGAAGCATAAAGTTTTTAGAATATGATCAAGGTTTGTCAACAAAATCAATAAGAAGGGATATGCTATGAAATCTGACAAATGTATGCATTTGACAACCTATATGCAATGCATTGACTCCCCCTTACAATATGCATTTAAACATACATGCAAATCACATATATGCACTTCAGATGAGTAGAGTTCAGAGGTATCAATTCAGACAATGCTGATGAGGAATGATTATGCAAACACAGAATTAGCTTGCTATGCAACATACTGTCCTACATGCAGACTATGCACCAAGGATACATTAAACAAGTATGCAATCAATTCAGGTTTATGCATCCAATTCATGAGCATTTTTATCCTTTTTCAGATTTTTCAACATATGATGCAGTTCACTGTTTTACATGAAGACTAGACCCATGGTACTAGGCGGAGGACTTGGTCCACGGATCACCTCACACATGTCAGTAGCATCCAGACATACTCCATATGCCCTTCAACTTGTTCCATTTAATATACCATGATGATCATGTATGACAATGCAACATAAAGCAGTCCTTCATGCATTGAATCAGCATCATTGACACATGTAATGACAATCAGTCTATACACAATCAGTCCAAGTGTGCATTCAATAACAAGCATGCAATGCATTAACACAAAACACATGCATGGACGCAGAGTCTGTATAGTGCATCAACCGTATATACTAAAGAAGCATTCAAATTCAGTTCAACATATAGTACGAGAAGAGCATCAGATATGCAGAGTTGAATTCAATAGCTGAGTCTGGAATGCAGACTGATCAACTAGACAAGAGAAGATCATACAACAAACAAGTAAATCAGCATGGAATTCTCATTTTTCATACTCACAAATTCAGATAATGAATTTAAAACAGATTTCAGAACTGACCTGAATTGAATCATGGGGTTTTCTTTTTGAGTGCCTTGGTTAACCCCTTTTATTTCTCCTTCCAAGGCCCTACCTGCAGCAAGTCAATCAATATGATCTTGCAGGGACCCAAGCAGTCTTGGGTCCTGCACTACCCCTATCAGGTGTTCTAAACAGTTTCTTAGCAACATGGTCATCAGATTTCATCAGAAAACAATTATCCATAGAGTGACCAAGTTTATCACAGTATCTACATGAAACAGCAGATTTTCTGGTCCTGTGATGCATATCAACAGCAGCATGAGACCTATGATAATTAGCATGAATTTTTGATTTATCATTACCTGCCCACCAGCATTCAGAAGCTCGGTGGCCAGGTTTTCCACATTCATAACAAGCAAGAGTCTTTTCTTTAAGACTAGTTTTATTTCTGCCTAAGAGATTTTTGTTTGGAGGGAGTCTTACAAATTTGGAATTAAAATGATTTCCCTGAACAAACCAGCAGTCCTTGACTACATGCCCATACTTACCACATTCAATGCACCTAGAATGCTTACCTCTTGAGCCAGTAAATCCCCATGAAGGCCTAAACCAACACTCAACAGCTTTATGACCACGTCTGTTACAATTGTAACAAATGATATGTTGGTTTAAGGAAGACATGTTTCTTTTGGGGTGGTGATGATTATTTGGAAGAGTTTTATCATGCATCATATCATCCCTTATCATTACTCTGCAGTCATCCATATAATGACCATGCCTACCACAGTAGTAACAATAGGCATCAGATTTCCTAGGAACATGGTTTCTATCATGTGAGTTCCTAGGTGTATGTGAACGAGTACAAGAAGCATGAGCATTATGTATTGGCCCATCAGATTCAGCAGAACTAGCAAATTTCAGAGTACAACCAGAAGTATTCTTAGCCTTCTTTGTTTGACTCTTTCTTTTCAATTTCTGATTATTCTCAATAGATTTTGTTTGCTTTTCAATTTTCTGGGCTTTAAACTGAAAGACAGATTTTGAAGGTGACTTCTGATTTTCATTTTATTTTGGGGATTGCCTTGACGTACCAGCTACATTAGTGCTTTGGACAAAGGTTGTATATAGCTGATTTTTAGTGATTTTCTTAACATCAGAACAGCAATTTGTTCCCCCTTCAGAGTTATCATCCTTCCTCTTCTCAACAGTTTTCATTTTTCCTTTAATCTTGGCAGACTCAATAGCTGAATTTTCCAGATTATGAATTTTATCTTCCAAGTTAGCAATGTGAAGTTCATAACTGGCTATTTCATGTTCACTGCAATTTACACATTCGCTTAGAACTTGGTTTGCAATTTTATACTTCTCAATTTCTTGTTCTAGACTGTTCAAACTTTTTGAATTTTCATCATAAACAGCTTTTCCTTTTTCAATTGACAGCCATTTCTCAGAGAGTACAGTATTAAGAACCATTAGCCTTTTATTTTGATCCTTTAAGTAGACATTTTCTTCTTTTAGAGATTTTATTTGTTCTTTTTGAAGAGTGTCATCAGACTCAAACTCATTAATTATGTCTTCGAGAATGGCACAACCTTTACAAGAATTATCTTCTCTAATGTGCTCCTTTTCAGATTTCAAAGTTTTCACTTCTTTTCTCAATTTCTTGTTTTCAGATTTTAATTTCTTGGATACTTTGAACAGATCTTTATACATTACTATCAATTCATCAAAAGTGTATCCATCTGATTCGGAGCTTACCTGAGATGAAGTTTCCTCACCATCACTTCCCCGGTTGGCCATTAAGCATATGGACTTTCTTCCTTCTCTATCAATGTCCGAGGTGTTCCTTTTGAGTTTCAATACCTCTGGACAATCATCCTTTGTGTGGCCAGCCTTCCTGCATTTGTAGCAAACATTAGTGTCAGCAATCTTGGCAGGATTAGAGTTATACCTTGTTTGCTGTTTGCTACCGTCAAGCTTTCCTTCTCTTTTTCTCAGAAATTTCCTGAAGTTACTAATCATCATTCCAATGTGGTCTTCATCAATTTCAGACCGCGAGAGGCTACTTTTCTTGCTTGATGATCCACTGTGGCTGGATCTGTTTGCTTTGCTGGAGCTAGCCTTCAGCACGATTGGCTCCATTGCAAACAATCTGAAAGCTCAGAACAAACTGAAGCACCTAAACCAAATAAGCAAGACAAAGCACTAAGACGGAGAATCAAAGCTACGAACACAGAAGGCACACTCTAAAAAACACCAAACAAACCAGCAGGATCCTCTGCAGATTGTTAGATCAGATAGATCAGAGACCTGCTCTGATACCAATTGTTGAGTTCGGAGCAGTATTCAGAGGGGGGGTGAATGAATATAACCCTTTAAAAAACTTTCACCCAATTAACATATTAGGCTCACTAACAATATAGAATGCTAACTAGACAGATTTATCCAATCTGAAAGACTAATTACCCGATGCGGAATTTGACAACCAGTTAGTGAGCACTCTAACAAGACAAGTTAGATGAACGATAGCTCAAATTGAATATCGTTTACTTAACAGGTTAAGACACTCTAAGAAAGTTGATCAACTTATCTGCTCAACCAGAAGGCCAACACATAGTCCGCCCCTAATCAATCATCTACCGGAAGCAAACTACAAGAATCAAACCACTGCTCAGAGGTTTTTAGGTGGTTCGGTCCAGCAGACCTACATCCACCCCACACTCAAACCGAGTGTGGCTTCCACTAGCTCACGCTAGAAACAGCAGACTCAGTCTGCAACAAATGCTGCCAAACAGCTTGACCAGGGGAACAGCCTCCCCTCTTCCTCCCAACCGGAGGGAACCACTAGTGACACCAGTCACTAGCAAACCAGAGACACACGGTCTCTCTTCCTCCAGACCTGGAGGGAACCCCTGGACTTGAATCCACAAGCCCAGAACCGGAGACAAGTCTCCCTTCCTCCAACCCGGAGGGGAAACCTAGAGACCCAAGTCTCTCTTCCTCTGAACCCCAGAGGGAAGCACAACCGGAGATAAATCTCCCTTCCTCCAACCCGGAGGGAACCCACAAGCGGCCCACCTGCTGCTTGCAACCGGAGGTATCAATCTCCCTTCTCCTGAACTAACGGGAGGAACCCCGACCTCTCTACAGAGTATCGGAAACACAGCAAACCAGAAAACAAAGGAAAAAAACAATAAACGGAAATGACTTCAGCAAAACAGAAAGCTGAAAGATGAAGTGCACAATGGGGCTCTCAACGGAGCTGACTGGCCTGGATTTGATCCACGGTCCAGTAGACGGATCTTCAGGTAAGATCTTCCTTCTTCTCCACGAGCTCTCTCGCTCACTCTCTATCTTTCTTTCTCTTTCTTCTGCTCTCCTCTCACTCTCTGCTTCTTCTTCTCTTCACACTCTTCTCGAGCTCTCTACCTCTCTTCTTCTCCTTCTGCTCTTCTTCTTTCTCTTTTCTTCTTCTATCTGGATCGTGGCTCTCTGTATACCCTTTTCTTCTCGCCAACTCGATCGCCTTCATCTGTGGACGAAGGTCTCATATATATAGCAGCAGCAACAGCAGCAGCATCAGCCACGACGTGTGACCTCCACATTTCCAGCCCTAATTATTCGGACCACGTGGCAGTCTCTCAGCAGGCTTCATTCCAGCCTCGGATCACGTGCTGCCTTAAGCTTCACGATCAAGGCACCTGTAAAACAGAGTATCGGATAAGTCATCAAATTAGAGAGCAACTCTGTATAGATTATCAGAAGAACAGCACTTTAGAAGAAACCTGAACGAGGTTAAAACGAAACAACACGAAGTAACAAATAGCAACGATTCGGAGACAACACGAGGACACAATAGAGAAAACGACACGAAGTCAGTAAAGACTCGATGTACAACAGTAAGTAACACGAAGTAAAACCATACAGACATAAACGATAACACGAGATGCAACTTGTGACAGAGATAACACTACAAAGAGAACTACACGCAGAAGATGAAAACAATAACCGACGCGAGGTGAAAAACAACACGAGGACAACACGGGCTGACAGCAGAAACCGACACGAAGTGGTTGCAAACAAGTAAGACACAAGGTCTTCGTAAAGCAACACGAAGTGTGGTCAAAGCGAGAACGACACGAGGTCTAATGAGAAAGACCAGCACGAAGACGGTGAAAACAGCACGAAGTGAAGAACAACGACACGAAGTCTGGGAGACACGACTCAAAGTCACAAAAACGACAATAACCAACACGAAGTGTGGTTACGAAACATGAACGACACGAAGTCACAGAAACAACAGTAACCAACACGAAGTGTGGTTACGAAACATGACACGAAGTCACAATGTCAAGAAATGAAGCGACACGAAGTCAAGAACAGTAAATGACACGGGGTAACACGACGACGTAGACACTAAAATAACACGAAGATGAAGACAAGGGAAACGACACGAAGTCTAACCTCGTACAAGCTTTCCTGTTACGCATGGAAATCAACACGAGGTGTTGTAAGCTCATACGACACGAGATCTTTTCGTGTTAGTGAGGGGAAACAACACGAAAACTCAAGTACAGAAACAGCACGAAGAAGATGTACAGTCTGATGTACAGACTTTGAAGAGTAGTCCAAAGTATAGACTTCACGCTGTACAGACTTGGAAGACCAGTGTTGAATGTGTAGACTTGTAGTTATCATGAAAGAAGGCCAGTGTACAGACTTGCTGTCCTCACAGCAGACGATGTAAACACTTAGCCTATGCAGACCAATGTACAGACTTTGGCAAAGCAAAAGGCTGTATAGACTTGGAGACCCAAAGCCATTGTATAGACTTTGTCTAAGACAAGGCATGAGCTGACGTTGTATATACTTAGCCAATGCAAACCAGTCCGATGTATAGACTTAGACGAATGATGCATGAGACGCTCAATGTATCGACTTTGAGCTTGCTGTGCAGTGAATAGACTTAAGGCATAAACCCCACGAAGCACTGTATAGACTATGCACATAACATAAGTCCAACATAAACAATATATCAGTTGTACCAGTCACAGTCATGATGCAATCATCAAGGCACAATGTCATGAAAACACTATATCATTGCTATCATCAAAATACAATATCAATCATCAAAACCACAGCAATGAATGAATGCTTTATGCATCAGTTTAACATGTAACAAGACTGAACATCAAATATGTTAATCTAAACTGAGCAGCAAGATGACTGAACATTTGATAAACTCACATCAACAACCAATCATCAAAACCATCATCAAAACCACAGGGGCACAACACCAACCACGCCCCCGTACCTCCACCGGAGAGGGGGAAAACAAGGGGGAAGACCCCTGGGGACCCCTAGCATGCATCTAAGCCACCAAAACATAGAATCATGGGCTAAAACCATAGATCGGGCGGCTCACCCCCAAAACATGGAAAAACCCCAAAAATGCCCAAACATGCCTCTCTCGGCCTCCCCGCGGCCTACAAACCACGGAAAAGAACGGCGAAGAGCTAGGGAACGTCACCCTACCTCAATGGAGCGAATGCTCCGCCGGATCGTCCACGAATCGCGAAGAACGCTTGAAAACCCTCGTTCTTCCTTAAGCTTCCCACGCTCGCCGCACGCCCCCACGACCGCCTCGCCGCCGCCCACGTCACCGCGCCGTCGCCCCGCCGCCGTCTGCAGCCGGAGGGGAGCTCGCCGTGGCCAACCGGGAGGAAGAGAGGGAGAGGGAGGGAGACACGGTGGAGGAGGAAGGAGGAAGAAGAAGAGAGGAAGAAGAAGATGGTGGGGGAGAGAGAAAAGAAAAAGGGTTTTATAGAAAAACCCGGAAAATGCGGAAAATACCAAAAATTAGGAAATTACACCCCCACGATCCTCGGAACGTACCGATCGTAACGGTACCACTCGTGCCCGTGTGAACAGCCCGGTTCACCCGCAGCGAGCGTCCGAAGAGAAAAGCCGAAACCCGCGCCGGAAATCGGAAATCACGCACGGAAAAAGCCGCGGAACGCCTCCGGGCCTCCGAAATGACTCCGGATCGCGCCGATCCGAACACGAAAGATGTCCGAAACAAAATTTCGGACACAATAGAGCCGAACGCTCTGAAAATCAGATTCGGGACCCACGAAGAAGGATCCGAAAGGTCCGGGATATTACACAATCTGCCATTGTTCACAAGTAAGAGATTCAGATTCAGAGTCTACCTCATTTGAGTTATCTCCATCTGCCATGAAACACAAGTTCTGGACTAATTCATCCAATTCATCCTCATTTCCGGATGCTTCCTCATCCTCATCGCTCCATGTGGCGACCATGGCTTTGGGCTTCTTGAATTTTCCTTTCTTGAATCTCTTCGCCAACACCGGGCATTCTCCCCGCATGTGACCAGGTTTCTTGCATTCATAGCAGATTACTTCATCCTTCTTGCTGCTTTCATTCTTCTTAAACCATTGCCTTCTTGGTCCTTTTCTAAACTGACCTCCGAACTTCCTGGTGTTCTTAACAAATTTTCTTGCTCTTTTGGTGATCATGACAACAAGCTCCTCATCTTCAGTATTGGCCATGGATCCTTCCTCACTTTCATCAGACTCTTGTGGGTTTACCTTCAGTGCCAATGTTGTGGTAACCTTCTTCTTTTTGTTATCCTCCTCGCTCCTTTTGATGTTTATTTCATATGTCATCAGGGAGCCAACTAACTCGTGCAAAGTCAGAGTGCTGAGATCTTTTGAGTCTTCGATCACTATGACCTTTGTGTGCCACAGTGGTGATAGAGATCTCAGTACCTTCCTCACAAGATCACAGTTTGAATACTCCTTGCCAAGTGCCTTCAAACCATTTGTAATTTCCATCAGTCTCGCGAACATTTCAGAGATGGTTTCTTCTTGCTTCATCATAAACAATTCATAATCCCGGACCAAAAGATTTGCCTTGGTCTCCTTGACTTCAGAAGTTCCTTCATAGATCAAGCGCAGTTTGTCCCACATTTCCTGTGCAGAGGAACACATAGATATGTGTGAGTATTCATTCGGATGGATAGCACACTGAATTATATTCATGGCCTTAAAGTTAGCTGAGCACTTATTGATATGGTCGTCATCCCAATCATCTTCATTGTCAGGCAACTTATAAGGACCTTTGTTGATAACATTCCACACTTCATAATCTTGTGCACGTAAGAAAACATACATTCTGTTTTTCCAGTAACTGTAGTTTGTTCCATCAAAAAATGGAGGCATGTGCACTGAATGCCCTTTAGGCATCATCCCTCTGTTTGCCATAGAAAGGGATCTGCTCTTCGACCGTGAGGTCGGGCAATACAGAGACCAAAGCTCTGATACCAATTGTTGGGTCCCGAAAGGTGGCAATCAAGAGGGGAGGGGTGAATTGATTGGGCAATAAAAATTATTTACCTAAAAATGCACACAAGTAATCGAGAATTATAGGACAGAAATAATTCTAAAGCAAACAAGCACTCAATCTCACCGGAACAAGATCTCTATCTCGTGAGAACTGAAAGAAGTCGTGAGTGAGGTATGGCACTACAAGAGATCACTCAGCTAAGCGAGTAGCCCACTCGATGTAAAGAACGATAAACCAAACCACAATGGAAGCACAAGATTTTTAGGTGGTCCGGATACACGAATGTGTCCCCTACATCCAACCCTCACACGGAGGATTAATGCTCCACTATGACGTGAGCCACACACACGCTGAATAGACAGCCAACACACACACAGTAGCCTATCTTGGCCACTACACACACACACACTCTCTCTCTCTCTCGTGTCACAGAATACGAGCACACACATACGAATGTGTTTCAAGAGATTCTAAGAGTACATCAGATGTTCAATACTAAACAACAAGTACTTGAGGAGTTTAGAGCATAATAGATATTTAGAGATAGAACTCCCCCTTTCTCTTCTTCGAATGTTCTTTGATGCTTCTGCAGGATGAAGAACGAACTTGAAGCAAGTGTGAAGTATTGCGGCAAGAACAGAGGTTGGATCTTGATTTCAGACGCAGCTTTCAGTTGTATATGATCTTGGGCTTTGATTCAAGCTTCTTCCTTTCGATTTCAGCTTCAGAGCAAGGTGGAAGAGGGCTTGAGAGCTGCAGCTTCGAACCTACACATAAAGATAGAGCCTCAAAAACCCCAGATTTCACCTCTCATCCCTTTATTTAATCCCAAGAGAGACTATTTAATTGATTAGGATAGTCAAAGATAGCTTGGGAACCAAATCCATAATTAGTGGAGTGATTTGTGGAAATTAGACTCGGATTGGGAGACTTTAGGCCCAAAGAGACGGTGGTCAAAAACCGTGGCTAGAGGTCGGACCGGAATGGGTCGACCCTTGGGGTCGACCCTCGTGAGAGGGTTAATGAGCCAAAAGCAATGGGTCGACCCTTTGGGTCGACCCTCGAGAGCAGCCGTGCTGGTTTTGGACATTTGTCCACAGGGGTCGACCCTTGGGGTCGACCCTCGGGGGTGTTTTTTAAGTTCTGGGCATATGGGTCGACCCTTGGGGTCGACCCTTTCAGTTACCCGCTGTTGGAATGAGAAAATGACCCACAGGGGTCGACCCTAGGGGTCAACCCTCGCACTGGGGTTGAAAAGCCCGGTTGTGTTGAAGGAATGAAGACCCATGGGTCGACCCCAGGGGTCGACCCTTGTTCCTGAACATCAAAAATGAAAGTTAAAAATAAGCTAAGTCCAAGGAACACAAGTGGGGGGGTTCACCAATGGGTTCAAAACAAGAAGAGGATTGATCCTTAACCCTGAATGAGTAAAACCCATCTTAATTGGATTTAGATCAAGGCCAAGTAAAATTACCCTTTGGGATCAAAACATGAATTTCAACCTTGATAATCAAATGATCAAGAGTTTATGTGTTAGGATGGATCTCACCAAATGTCCTTGTATTATTCAATTCATGAATCGCCTTCTTGCCCCTGTCAAAACATACATTCTACATTAGCTTTGGCGATTTCAAACTAAAATTAAACATCTTACCAGGTGAAGTGATTCCTGAACTGTAAAGCTGCTTATCTAATCAAGTGAAGACAATTCCAGAATTTGTCATGGCATTCAAGTTAAATTTAGTCATCATCAAAATCCATTACATCCATTACAATAACCACATAGAGGGGGTTCAATAGACTCAACTCACGAAAATCACCGATCGAAAGGAAACCGAGTGGCGGTTCTCACAGGGATGCCCCTCTGCCTTGCGGTCCTCTCTTGGACCACAAGGGGGCCTAGCGGTCCTCTACTGGACCGCTAGGAGAAGCCAAGCGGTCCCCTACTGGACCTCAAGGGAATGGGCCACGAAGGGCCAAGCGGTCTATCGCGCGACCGCTAACCCAAGCCTAGCGGTCCTCCTTGGACCGCTAGCCAATCGTAAGTGGTCATCCCCATGACCGCTAGGCGGCACGTGACCCCCAACTGTCGAAAACACGCACCCCGAGGGTGCTCGGTCAAACAGGGGAAAACGGTCATCTGACGACCGCTAACCCAAGGGTATCGGTCTATCACGTGACCGCCACCCTGACCCTAGCGGTCCCAGGAGGACCGCTAAGGCCAACCAACGTTCGAAACCGCCTAGCGGTCTCCCTAAGACTGCCAAAGGGAGTCTAGCGGTCACTGGAACGACCGCTAGAGCGTCCCGAGCGTGAAACTGGTGGGAAACCCCAAAAATGCCCATCCACGCCCCGATCATCACCCGATGATGGGGAAACAAAGGGGAATCCTTCCCCAACCAACCTAGCATGCATCTATGCCCTTATATCGGTCAAAAACCTCACGAAACGGGAGATCTGGCACTCAACCCTAAAACATGGATTTTACCCTACCCGGCTCAAAAATACCCCTCTCGGCCTCGCCTCGGCCTACAAATCGCGGGGAAAGCAGTAAAGAGGGTAAGGATCCGTCCCCCTACCTCAAAGAAGGCCGAAATCCTCCGGATCACCGCCGATCACAAATCTTGGCCGCACAAGAAGGCCTCTCCCACGCCGCGAAAAGGGCACCGCCACGTTCCTCTCACCGCCGTCGTCGTCACCATGCCGCCGTCGAAACCCGCCGTCCATCGCCGGAGGAGGGAGGGGCGCCGGAATGTTCACACAGGAGAGAGGGGGGGCGTGCGTTCACGGGAAGGAGAAAGAAGAAGAAGAGGAAAGAAGAAAAAGGGAAAGGGGGGTTTATATAGAAAATCCAAAAAATGCCAAAAATACGAAAAATTAGGAAAAATCATTTCCGCGATCCTCGGAACACGCTCAACCCACTGGTGCAGTTCCGGAGGAGGAGAACGCAACGGTTCGCCCGCTATGGCGTTCCGTAGGTCCGTTAGGGAAAAATACGTGTAAACCACAAAACAAGCTTCGGGACCCCCAAAAGTGATCTAAAACTCACGGATCCAGATCCAAAAAATATCTGAAAAACTTGGGACATTACATAGAGAGAGAGAGAGAGAGCGTGGGAGGGGTCTCTAGCGGCAACACCCCATGGGTGTAGATGACGCAGAGAGAGAGGGGTGCATAGATAGAGAGAGAGGACGGGGTGAGGGAGAGTGAGAGAGAGAGAGCAACAGAGGGGATCGTGCCCTCTAGCATCATGAGAACCCTTATGAGTGCGAGAGAGAGAGAGAGCACCGGAGGGGGTCGTCCCCTCCGACGTTGGCACCCCTATGGGTGTGAGAGAGAGAGAGAGATGGGGAAGAGAGATGACAAAGTAAGAGAGAGAAAGGGAGAGAGATGATGCATGGAGAGAGAGGCAGAGCATTAGAAGGGGTCATCCCCTCCAGTGTCAACCCCCCTGTGGGTGCAAGAGAGAGAGAGATGGGGGAGGGAGAGAGGATGAAGTGAGAGAGAGAGAGAGAGAGAGAGAGCACCGGAGGGGGTTTCGACTCCGCCATCTCCCTCGTCCTTCTTTTCTTCTCCACCCTCTCCTCTGCTATCGCGTCCTTCCCTTTCTCTTTCCTCTTTCCCTCCTCCCTCCTCCCCTCACGTCCCGTCTTTGTCGAGTCCAAGCTCCGACCCGCACCGCCTGTGCCCACCGGCGCCTTCCCCACCCTACCCTACCTCATCTCTAGCTCCGCCAGCAATAGGGGCATGCTGCAACGTACATGCGCCCCCCCCCCAACACACACATAAAGAGAGAGAGACGTGGGTACCGAGAGGAGGAATATGTGAAGTCGCTCTATGTGGGAGCAACTTTCATCTAAAGTTGCTCCCACAAAGAGCAACTTCATCTCTCTCTCTCTCTCTTTACGTCAGAGGGGGAGACCCCTCTTCGGCATCCCCCCTCTCCACCGCTCTCTCTCTCTCTCTCTCTCTCGTCTCTCTCTCTCTCTCTCTCTCTGCATAGGAGGGAGAGACCCCCTCCAAAATCTCCCCTCCTCACCACTCTCTCTCTCGTCTCTCTCTCACTATATCTCTCTCATCTCTCATTTCTTATCTCTCTCTCTCTCTTTGTGTGTGTGCATCTTGGAGAGATGCCTGTGTAGGAGGGGAGATCCTCTTCGGCACCCCCTCCCCACCGCTCTCGCTCTCTCTCTGTATCACTCTCTCCCTCTCCCTCTTTTTCTATATGCATCGGCACTAGAGGGGGAGACCCCCTCCGGCAACCCCTCCCCGTTGCTCTCTCTCTCTTTCATCTCTCTATCTATCACTCTCACTCTCTCTCTTATCTCTCTCTCTCTCTCTGCATCTTTGTATGCTTGCGCCATAGAGGAGACCCCTTCTCTGCCACCCACTCCTCTCTCTCTCTCTACCTATGTATCCGTCTGCATGGGAGGGGGTGAATGGACTCTCTAACTAGGAGTAAGTTAGAGATTTTCACACCTCACTCATTTTGGGTTAGCTAATGTAAATAGTCATTGACAGTAGGGATGTAACAATGAATTATTTGAGAATTTGGGGACATATTGATAGATTCTATAAAGATGGGGGAGTATATTGATAATTTAGATTTTTTTCAGAGGTATGCAAATGTTTTTTCTAAAAAAAGAAGTGAAAGAAGTGACGACCAATTGCACCCTTCGTTGCGAATCACTAAGGATCTAGTAATATCCAAATGTGAAGCGGCATCACGTGGCTCCTGACACGGGAAGTTTAGGTCTTTTTTTTTATTTTTTTGAACCTAAGACTCATTCATTCAATCCACTAAGATGTACAAACATTATAAAAAGATAACAAAAGATCCCCACCATATAAACGTGGTGAAATCAGGTCATCACTAACCCAAACTTACAACTCACAATTATCATTTTTAAGAATGATTTTTTATAAATAAATTATTGTTATAGGTGAGATTGCGATTTATCACTTCTGAAAATATATTAGTATATATATTCCTACTATCTTGAAAAACTTACAGATATATCATCGCCATAATCTCCTGTTACCACCTATCAACTTAACCACAGTTAGGCCTAACCAGACGTGAGAAAAGATAAAAATACCCACGATTATCTCTCTTACAATTTGATTTATTAAAAAAATTTAAATATAATCTTGAAGAAGAAATAACACATCTATTAAGGGTATACAAATAAATAACTAAGAGTTTAAGATTAAAACACAATTATCTTCTTCCTCTGTTACCCAAACCCTAAATCTCATGGCGGCGGCGGCGGCGGCGGCGGTGGTAGGCTATTGGTGTCAGCCAACGGCAGCGGCTACCCGGTGGCAGGGAGGGACAGAGACCGCAAGCTTGTGGTGGCGACAGGAGGAGAGGAAAGGCGGCGGTTTGTGGTGCCGGTAGGAGGAGAGAAAGAAAAATATTATGGTGGTGACCGGCCCCTTCTCCCTTCCCCCCACCATCGCCACGGTGCCCCCCACCCTCTGCCGCCCCCTTCCCTCTCCCCCCATGGCCGGCCTAGTGCTCCCTCCCCCTGCTGCCCCCTTCCTTCCCCTTCCCCCACGGTCAGCCTAGAAACTTTCTCCCCATGCCCCTCACTCCGCCACCATGAGCCTATTGTCGGCTTGGTGCCCCTCCCCCAACAACCAAGCTAGCCCCCCCTCCCCCTGCCCCCACCTTCCCCCTCTTGGTCGGCCACCAGGTTGCTCCCCCCGCCATCTTCCCCCTCCCCCACGGTCTGCCTGGAAACCCCCTCCCCATGCTCCTCCCCCCTCCAGCATGAGCCCACCATCGGCTTGGTGCCCCCTCCCCCTGCTGCCCCCTTCCCCTTCTTGGTCCACCGCCAGCATTTCCCCCCAGCCCCTTGCCGCCCCCTTCCCCGGTCAAACTGGAAGCCCCCCCCAACCCCTCCCTCCACCACCACGAGCATGTCGTCGGCCTGATACCCCCACTCCCTCCCCCTACAACTGACTTGGTCCCCCCTTCCCCTTCCCCTTCCCCTTCTCCCATGGTCGGCCTAGAAAACCCCACCCCCTGCCCCTCCCTCCGCCACCACGATCTCGTCGCCAGCCTGGTGCCCCCTGCCACCCCCTCCCCCCTTTGTGCCCCCCCTTCCCTAGATCCTAAGACTAAGTCCGAAGACACTCATTTTACTTCAGTCCATACATTGTGAGTCTAGAAGATCTATGAGCACTCAAGACCAACCATCACGCAAACCCAAACACAGCACACATACTATGTTCACAAAATGTAAAGGGTTTTATGACACTCCTCACAACACACTCAGTACTACATTACTTTATAATCAAGTATTATGTACATCTCATATAATGGGACTCCAAAATATTACATCATAAAAGAGAAAAGTAAACATTAAACTATTAAGCTCTCCTGGCTTTCAAAACGCTCTTGAGATCTCCTTAACACCGGCTGGACCCTCGTCAGATCTGAGCTACTCTATTGGTCTCCTGAAAAGGGTTAAAGAGTGGGCGTGAGTCCTAATACCCAGTAGGCATCAAGGCCTTAGCAAGCCTACCGTATAGTACTCATCTGAAAGATTATTATACAATAACTACATAATGATCGATCATGCATTCTGTCATGCTTTTATGTATAATGTATTTCAAAGAAGAAATATGTAGAATAGCATGGCATTTTGCATGTAATTTTATATTTTAGATTTACGGTGGCTTGCACCACAGCACCAATCTATATCATTTGACATGATATGCCAGATCAATTGCAAGCCTAATAATAACATTTTATGTCCTATGTACTATCACATAATTGGTGCAGTTGACAAAAACATTTGGAGTTGTTATTAAATACAAATCCATTTAGCAATCGGACATACATCAGAGCCACAACTATAAGGGTATCAGGTAGTATCATGTATCGCGACATTCAGACATAGGCTTTAGACGAATGGCCTATACGTGGAGACCTAACAACCCTTGATCAATTGCGCAAGATTGGGAGTTAAAATCTCACTATCCACCATATTATTGTCCAGTTTTGGTTTCCAAATTTCCAATTACTATCCGTTCATCTACGGACATTGAGCATAGTCCTGCAATAGATGCTTACCACGAGTGCCAAAACAATAAGTTCTCTTAAGGTGGCATTGTCCATATGCTGATTTTAGTTTTATTTCTTTTATCATTTCCATATATGTATCTCCTATCTGTTGTATGCACAGATGATGGCACAGTAGCTAAGGTTCGTGGCTGATCATGAATAAATATCAGTAATCATGTCATATATATTATCATTAATATAGGACATGTGGGTTCTAACCATACTCGATCACTTTGGGAGACTCCATGCAGGTAGGAACTATTCATGTTGTTCTCTTAATGTATCCCTCATCAAAACATCCCCCAAATAATAGCTATAGTCTACCATATACAAGGCTTAAGTTTCTTAATATCAAAATATAGTTAAATAAAAGAAGTACGAAAAAACATGTTCTCGATCTGTCACATGCCTACATGCACTGTGAGATCTTTAGCTGTGGATTTCTCTTTTCAACCTCATTAGTCATCCCAAAACTACCTCTAGTCATTCTCCTTGTGTTAGGGATGATTATTTACTCTTGAAATCACAAGGTAACATTGTCTAATTAGACTCTACCATTGGATAACATATTCAACAACCTAAAACTCACTTTCTTACTCTTCTTCCACTTTGTCGTTCCTACGACTCCTCTTCTTTATTCTTACGATGGGTGCTCGGGATAGACAAAGAGGTAATAAGAGGGGTAATAAAGGCTTAAATAGGTTGTTCTCGTGACTAGTTAGTGGAGAATTATTTAATTTAAACGTCCTTCTATTTATAATATCTTCCCATTAATCCCTCAAGAGCTCTCCACCTGTTAGCAGGACGCCTTCCACCTATCGTAACTATTCTTAACACCTGGTAGAATTGCTCTCCTCATGTTATAATATATTTATTTATAGCTAAAACATGTCATACACACTCGTCTCGTATCACTAACCCCTATCATTCATCTTTGATCCCCGCCGTATAACTCTGATCTTCATAAGATAGCACTTGAGTTCCTTCTTAGATTTTTAAATTTCTTGACTTAAGCTAACTCTTCTACGTTAGCCACCTACTAACCCATGTAAGATAACTCATTACACTGTTGAGCGCCAAAATCATAATTGTATTTGCTATTTAATTTTATTTTTGTCATTTTTGACCAACCATATGTCATAATTAGTAAAAGTACTTAACACGAGAGTTAAAGATAATTAGATTATGTTTCCAATGAGTCTATTGATCCGTTCCAACATTTCTATGTGTAGTTGACCTTAATAAGGATAATTTCATAATTTAAATAAGTCCTTAATCACATTCTAATAATTAATAATCATATATCTTTTATTAATTATTCTTCATATTATCTTCATCTTCAATTTATCGTCAATATATCATCTATCTCTCCAATGTATCATCGATCAGCTCCCAAATTAGACGATACTCCGTCCATCTTTACATCATATAACTCTCCTGGCCACGTCATCATCTAAATATTTTCCACTTAAACAGAACATCGTCTATCTCTCTCCTACTAATTAGATGGAACATCGTCTATAACCCTAGTTGTATGACCCTCTTGTCTCAACACACGCATTGTCTGCCCCTCTTCTTCTTATGACATCTCTCACTCAATGGTAAGGAGAGACGCCTCTCATGATCCCCTTCGTAAGTGGCTGATAACGCGAAAGTTCGTCGTTTAAACCACGCGTATAACAATCTTAAAACCGCACTCACACAAAATGATCAAAAGATAATGTAGTACTATGGCAAGCACGGGTCGAATCCACAAGGAAG
The DNA here is from genome assembly GCA_022559845.1 of Amorphophallus konjac. Classification (NCBI taxonomy): domain Eukaryota; kingdom Viridiplantae; phylum Streptophyta; class Magnoliopsida; order Alismatales; family Araceae; genus Amorphophallus; species Amorphophallus konjac. The sequence continues at coordinate 227,425,790 of CM040117.1, forward strand.
AAGAGATTTTTAAAGTTAAAAACTTTGGATTCCTTTGGAAAATATTTGTGATTTGATTGATTGAAGAAAATAGTGAAATGAAGAACAAATCAAACACTTAATTAAAAACACCTATGATTATGCGCCTATGCTATAGAAATTAATTGCATGAAGTGAAAAGAAGAGATAGAAGAAGGGGGTAGAGATGGAAGAAGATCAAGAACTAGATCAAAAGAACAACTCTCTTCATTAACTTAAAAGAAAAGGTACATGAAGTGCAAGGCAAGCTTACAACAAAAAGGTGACAAGATTACAATGAAGTAACATAACACAAAAGCAATGACAAAAAGAGGGGCTTGAGATGTGAAGATAGTAGTAGCAATGGTGATGACGCCGTCATCTCCTCCTCGCCGAGCCTTGGAGAGGATCGCTCCACCTTGAAAGAGATCACCGTGTACACCGGGAGGAAGTCACCTTTATCGTTGAAGCTGCCTTTGGAGGGTGAATAATTTTGAACCCAAGAGGAATTAGGGGATGCCCAAGAAGAAGAAGTTGAAGAGGAGGGAGAGAGAAAGAACTTTGATGAAGAATTCAGATATAAAAGAAGAGCAGAAGAGCTTCAAAATAGGGAAATAACATAAACTAGCACCTCGGATGAACAGTGAAATCAGAGGACAGCAAGTTGAAAAATGAGAAATAACATCAAAACCAGAAGGAATTAGAAGCTGAGCAAGAAGAAGAAGTTGTAGAACATGTAAAAACCAAGAACTTTCATGAAGACAGAAAGAGCCGAAAATGACTAGAAGAGGGAGAAATAAGTGGAAGAACAGAGAAAAATACTGGGTCGCAGATGAACAGGACAGTACAGTGAAAAACACGAAATATCTTGAAAACCAGAAGGAATTAGAAGATGAGCAAGAAGAAGAAATTGTAGAGGACGTAAAAATGAAGAACTTTTATGAAGATTACAAGAGGAGAAGAGAGACGAAAGAGGGCGAACTCGGCGAACTAAAAGATGTGAGAGGGAGAGAAAGAGTGAAAAATTGCCAAAAGAAGAACACCATTCTCCTTCTTGTCATGGGCTATTTATAGGAAAAGTTGGGTAGATGGAGGGTGGAGATTGTATCAAAGGAGATGGATGGATGTGATTTAAGTAGAATATGATGCATGGGGAAGAGAAAAAGTAGGTGAGTACACCCTCCTTGGGCTTTGGACAACCCCTTCCCAAGACTCATCATTCTCTCCTTTATTTCAAACTTTGAATTCAATTCTCCCTCCAACCAAAATATGTGTTTCTTTTACTCAATTTTAAACTTTTAGAATTTCTTTTCCCTCCAATCAAAATATGTACTTTTGACTTGGTCAACATGGTGGTGACAGTTTTACCCCCGGCTTCTTTTGTAATTACCTTCGGTGTCCTACACACACATAATTACACTTTAGTCCATAAAAATTACCACAATGTGCACATAAATCTGTAATGCACATGATTATGCAATGGAGCATTAATGTTCATGGCCCTCAACTTTAATTTATTATTAAATAAGATAATCGAATTAATCAATTTCCGTGAAAGCTCTAATTTAAATGCGGAGTTGAGGTTAACTATGAAATATGCATAATTACCTAATTATATGCAGATAAAATGGTGTATATGCAATGAATTGTCATAAGAAATGGACACTTATCAGTGGCACCCCTCGATTCCAAATCTTGTTTTCTCTTCTTCTTCTTACACATCTCCTCCTCCTCCACCCCCTACCCCTGCCCCCAACTCAATCAATCTCTCATTTCTTTCTCATCTATAAGAAATGTCGGTCGACGCACCATAACGATAGTTGAACGATGACAACATCACGAAGACATAGATAGCCCCCCCTACATTCTATCATGTGTAGTTCCTGCATCGATCTGTCCTCCATTCCTTTATTCGTCGTCCCAGACTCCTTATCTCCTTTGTATTAACCTATATTAGTGGATGTGCATGGTTGGATCTAGTACATCTTCGAATCCCATTAGCATGGGGCATAACCCCATATAACATGAATTGTACCTCATCTGTATATGTAGCAGTGAGTTAGTGGTGCATTTCCCACTTGTTGCTACTTCTTTAGTAGTCGGGAGGCTCGAGATAGTCTTGGCACAATCAAACTCAATGGAGAAAAAGCTCATGCTGGAGCAATATTGTCAAATTCTTGTGCCTCTTCGGAGCTTGGGATGGGCCAGGACAAACTTCATAGGCAATTTTGATTCTCGATTAGGATAGGGTCAGTTATGTCACTTGGGATAGAGTGCCTGCCCTAACTGTGGTCGATTACGCCATTAAACCCCCAAGCGATGAATGGCTTGTTCCTCTAAAACTCAAGAAACCCCAAACCAACCTCAAATAAGACCCAGATGTTTCAAAGCCGGTTAAGGTCGGTCAACTCGAATACGTTATCCTCACCAGGCTTATTCCCTTACCACTTTAATGGCCTCTTTGATAACAGGTTAGGATAAGTTATATGAGGTGGGTCAGGGTGAGTTATTCCTTGGGTTTGTCCTTTTTAAGTTTGATAACTTATTCTTACCCTGAGAATAACTCATTCCATGTGAAATAGTAGAATGAGTTACTCCTAGAATAAGGGCTCTATTCCTAACCGACCCCAAATAACTTAACCATGCTATCAAACTAGGTTAAGGGTGAGTAAGCGGAATAACTCATCCTATTCTCCCTTATTCTGTTATCAAAGTGGCCCTAATGGAATAAGACGGGTTAGGATGAGTTATTTGTAAACACGCCAAAATTGACGTTACTATGAGTACATCTCATATTACCTTGTAATGCCCCAATTTGACCCTCAAATTAGTTCTATTTGAGTGGTTTTTCTCACTTTTCTTAGATTTCTCCCTTTTTTTCACCCTTTTCTTATTTTTTCCTATTTTTCTGGATTCTTCTGGATTTTTCTGGATTTTTCTAGATTTTCTGGACATTTTTCTCTATTTTTATTAATATTTTCAGAAATAACGACTTGACTTGGGGCGTCTTTTAAATAACGACTTAGGCTTGGGCGTTCCTTAAAAAATTGATGACATATAGTGAGGGCGTCAATTCCACTCATTTTCTATTTTTCTGAATTTTTTTGAAATTTTTCAAAATTTCTTGGGAATTAACGACTTAACCATGGACGTTATTTCTAATTTGAAAAAAATAAAAAAATCGAAAATTGAATTCACGCCCTATGCATGGTCGTCACTTTTTCAAATTGATTATTTTAATATTATTTTCAACCCCCTTCTAGGGGTGATTTGGTGGCCTTCCGGGTGTCAAAAAAATTCACAAAAATAGTCGTTGGAATCAGGGCGATGAGATGCACATCCACCTAAAAAATGAGAAAATAATATTAAGAAATAAAAAATAACCCTATTTTGAATATTTTGAATTAACGTCCTTAGGTAGGGCGCGTTTTTAAACACGCCTTTGACTCAGACGTGTTTCACAATTTTTAAATAAATTCTAAAATTCGATTTTTGAATTAACGCCCTGATATAAGTCGTGTTTTTAAAAGACGCCCTATGGAAGGTCGTCAATTCGTGAATTGACGCCCTCGTCCAGGTCGTGTTTCACTTTTGTGTTCCGAACGGATGCAGCCTTTCCCCAGAGAGTCACTGCTTCGTTTGGGCTCTTGCCCAGTCTAATCCTCCCCTATTTTGGGCTCTTGCCCGTTCTTATCTCTTCCTCCTTTGGACTCTTTCCTTCTTATCTCTTTTCTATCTTATTAATAGAGCTTCCGAGCTCTGTTAATCGGTTGGATTCCGAAGGCTTCTGCCCCTTTGTTTTTCTTTTGTTTTGTCTTCTCCTTCTTCGGTTTTTCTTTTTTTTTGTTTTCTCTTCTCTTCTTCGCAGGTTGCTGTGGCTGAAGGAGGGGCTTCTCTGCAGTTCACTCTCCACCCTTTTGGAAGTCATCTCCCCATTGAGCATTTAAAGCCAACGCACAGGCCTTTCTTCCTTTTATATATATTCTTTCTTTGGTCTTATCATCCTCGATTTACTCCTATATGCATGCATGCATGTTCATATACACATTTTCTTCTCAACCACGTTGAGAAAGTTCCCCACAGTGCAACTCTTGCACAATTCTATATTTTTATTTTGCATAGCATTCACCTCCCACACCCTCTTTGCATAGGGGTTTAAGGGCAACCACCCTTAAGGTGTGTTCTTCACCACGTTATCATGCTCATCTTTACATATAGAATTTGATGCTACACACCATATCTAATGCAATTTCTTTTATCGGTGTTTGTTTTTTTTTTTTTGCAAGGGTAATCAATTGAAGAACTCTCTTCATCGGCCGGCCGATTTGAAGAGAAAGGAGCACTCACATCCCCGCATCTTTTGAGGTATTTTTCGCGATCCCTCCACACTTTTTCATTGTTATATTTTTGAGACCTCGTGTCTCTGGCGATCACACACTCCCCTTAGCACCTCGTGCTCACGCTTATTGTTTATTAATTTAACTTTTCTTAAGTGGATTTTAAAGGAATCTACAAATTGGCGATCACGGTGGGACCCTTTGTGTTCTTCTTTCATTACCCCTTTCCCCTTGGCACCCTCGCGTGCCCTTTCCTATTGGTACCCACGGTACCCCTCCTTTATGCCCCTCGGGCACCCTCCATTGTTTTCTTGTCCCACTTGTGATTTGTCAGTTGATAGATTTCTTTTTGAAATCCCACTTTATCCAAAAAATAAAATTTGATGAGCATGATTATGTTTTGATATTCATATTTGTTGATTGACTGTGATTGACTCTGTGAGTGTTTCTCTACTATTGCTGGCCGTGAAGAGTTTCTGGAATAAGGCAATTAACGCCTCTGACAGAGGCGCATTTTTTGTTAACGCCCTAGCATAGGGCGCCTTTTCCCTGTTTAACGCCTTCTGTCAGGACGCGTTTTTATTATATTTGGTGATCTGTTGAATTCACGCCCTTCCCCAGGGCGTTTCTTTCTTGATTAGCGCCTCACACCAAGGCGCTGTTTCATGATTTGACGCCCTTGGTCAAGGGCGTCCTTTTATTTGTAACGCCTCACCACGGGGCGTTTCTTGACTTGGTTGGCATCTCCCCACAGTGTTTCACGCCCTGCCCCAGGGCGTCTTTTCCATTGGTAGCGCCCTGCCCCAGGGCGTCTTTTGATTTATAGCGCCCTGCCCCAGGGCGTCTTTTGCCTGTGTTTTTACCGCACTCCTTCTTCATCACTGTATTATATTTTTTTGATTATATCTGTTGCATTCATTCATATTGCATTGGTTTGGGAGACCTCCTCTCTCCACATATCTAGGAGTCACACACCCCCTTGGTGAAGGAACGACCCTCCATTGAGCATTCCGTCTCTTTGGATTAGAAATTCCTAAACCAAGCCTCCGTAAGTCCCCGCACCCGTGGATTCCCTCACGGACGCTGGGCAGGTTGTACCCTTCTGGAGTCTCGAGTTAGTTGGCCTACACGGTGAGAGAGGGTTCCTAGTTGGCATTGGAGTTAAATCATATTGAAACTAGGAGCCTCCCTTGTGTGAATCTTTCCAAACTTTATTAAAATTCATTAATTCACCAAGGTTTAAAACAATCAAAATTACGGTAACCATTCCAACTTGTGTGCTTCTTTGCATATTATTGTGAACTTTGATTATATGATGGCTTACCGTAATTGGGAAAATAACGTGTTTAATTCCATTCATGAGGATGCACAACCTAGCACTTCTTACACTCCTCAAATTCAACATGTTCATCAAAATCCTCACCATTCTTTCAAGGGACCACGCCCTCATTCTTATGGTCATGCCCGACCCATGGGCAATGTCCATCCTCATGGTCCACCCACTCAATCACGAGCCACTATCTCTTCGGGACCCTCTCTTCCTAATGATGAGAAAGTCTCCCAAATTTTGCATGCATTAGATCATCTCACCCCCCAACAGATCCAAGCCCTTAAGGCTGCCGTTGAGGGTGCATCTCATTCACCTCCCTCTTCTATTCCTATACGGGTGGCCCATCACCCACCTCCCTCTTCTATTCCTATACGGGTGGCCAATCACCCACCTCCTTCTTCTTCCAATCAGGTAGCCCATTACCCGCCTCCTTCTATTCACACTCCTCCTCGGGTGGTCCGACACCCGCCTCCTTCTATTCCTCCTCCAAAACGGCCCCGAGGCCCTTTTATTCCTTGTAATCCGACCCATCCGGGTTATCCCGTTAATTCCCCTCCACGGCCTTCTTATACGGCCCCTCCTTCAAGGCCCTGTCGACCCTCTGTTGCTCATGTTACGCCCCTCCAGCAAGAGATTTTTGATAAGCTTGCTTCCATGGAGGAACAATTAATGAGGGTTACAAGTTTACGGCCCGCTCCTCCTACTTCAGTTAATCCTCTCTATGCGGCTTTGGATGACATTACAAGAATGGAGAGAGAATGGAAGGATAGGATGGACGACTACGGCGTCTGCACTCCAAGCAAGCAAGAACCGGCGATTGAAGAATCCAAGCCGGTATACGACGATGAAGTTATGCAAGCACCCCTTCCAAGTTTCCTTCGTTTCCCGCTCCCTCCAAATTCATTTGATGAACCCCCTGCTCAGGATGAAGCCATCGTCCCTAATCCAACTCCTATTCCCGAGACTTCATGGTGCTACAAGGATGGGTCGATACTCCAATCACCCACGCCGGCGCATCTTGAGTCTCTCCCCACTACTAATACCGCTCGCCCCGTTCGGCGCTTTCTCCGCAACAAACCTCCACCAATTGCCAAACCTCCACCAATTACACCTCCCCCCATTATGCCATTAGCCTCGACCTCGGCCTCCACTTCCCCAATTTCCCCACCATTACCCTCCATTATGCCTTTAACCCCAAAACCCATTTTGCCTATACCTCCACCACATAGCCTTTCGCCTTTACCCATGGCTAATCCTGAGCAGGATCCACCCCTTTTTGCACTCGAGCCAACCCCGACTGCTTCCGAGCAAAGGGAGAAGCTCGACGTGTTTGAACCTCCGCCTCCACTCACTCATTTGTCAACACCTCCCGTTATACCTCTATCATCCACGGAGCCTTCCGCCTCCGCCTCACCTCCCTTTACTACTCGGAAGGGGAGCACTGCTACAAGTACTCGTGCCGAAGATGATCAAAAGCCGGGCAAGAAGACTGCGGCCACGACTGTGCCATTCAAGATTCAAGAATTCATTTTTCGGATGCCAATCCGGGTTATTGTGCCGAGCACGATTGGAGAGGCCAAGTCGCCGCCATTGCTCAGAGAATGCCAAGCGTTGACGCCATTTAAGGGCCGGGCAGGGCACCCCTTGTTCCAAATTCTGAATTCCGAATTCATTATTCCTAACAAGGGGCGAATGCCCATTTTGCTCAACTTTCCATATATACCACATTCAATGGGCAACACGATGCTTCCCGTTCCAACTCACCAACTCCCTCACATTGTTGATCTTTGCCTTCAAAGGGGGTTGCCACTTGTTGAAGCTCCTTTTATTGGGCCAATTGGCTGTATTCTTTCACTGCCGTGGAGGGGCAGTTATCTTGGGGCTGAAAGGCCTTCCGCTATTTCATCCACCTTCTTGTCTATCACATCTTTTCCATGGGCCATTCCCAGGGTTAGGAGGAGGATCTCGTCCTCTCATCCTTCATATTCTTCATATTCTTTGCATTTCATGCATTCTGTTGCATTCATGCATTCATTACATCCGTTGCATTATATTTGCACACATTTGCACCTCCTGCTTCCCGGGTTTCCAAACCCGTATCTTCCCCGCCTTCCGGCACCTCCGGATATTCCGCATTTCTCATCTTCATCTATTTCGAATTCACTCTCCCTGGGGCATCGCGTCCCTTTTCCTGCTATCTCCCTGGAACCTCCAGGAATTTTATCCCTCCTCTTTGGGCATCTCGCCCTTTCTGATTCTACTCCTCCGGAACCTCCGGACCTTTCTCTCGGGCATCGCGCCCCTTTCCAATTTCCTCCTCCGGAACCTCCGGATTTTCCTCCTGATCCTCCTTCATTCCTCTCTCTTGGGTATCGCGCCCCTTTCCATATTCTCCCTCCGAAACCTCCGGATTCTCCACCTGATTGTCTCCGTCTTTTCCTAGGGCATCCACCCCCTTTCTATATTCTTCCTCCGGAACCTCCGGATTCTCCACCTGATATTCTCTATCTTTTCCCCGGGCACGACGCCCCTTTCCATCTTCTCCTTCCTGATTTCATCCCTCCGGAACCTCCGGACATTTCCCTCGGGCATGACGCCCCTTTCCATCTCATTCCTCCGGAACCTCCGGATTCTATTTCCCTTTCCTTCGGGCATCGCGTTCCTCGGCATTTTCTCCCTCCGGAACCTCCGGACCCTCCATCTTTCTTCCGATTCATCTTTCTAATCTTCCTGAACATCACCTCCTTCATTTTTTTCTTCCTTTTCCATCATCTTTTTCCCTATTTCGTCTCAGGGCATCGCGTCCCTTCTTTTGTCATCCCTCCGGAGCCTTCGGATTTTTCCTCTCATGATTCTCCTCTGCCTCCGGACCCTCCAGATCCGCCTCTTTCTATCTACCAATTTCTTCATCTAATTCCTCCTGATCCTGGGTCCGACCCAACTTCTTCCACATCCACTGCCTTGGGCATCTGCCCATTCTCTCACTGCTTTCGAGGCTTTAGTCCTCACCCCTCTTCTTGATTTTCCGCTTCTTCTGTAGACTGTTCCATGTGATCAGGGTCTCCGCGCCTTAATGAGGGAGTTCTAGCCCTCGCCTCTTTTCCTTTTCTCCTTATTCGTCTGAGTCTGGTTTGAGCACCACTCATTCTTGTTAAGCCACTCCCAAAATCCTTTGCTTCCAATCCTTTTGACTGCCAAAGAGGACAAATCCCACGATGATCAACCTCGCCTCTGACAGCTGCTTCTACAAAGGTTGCAAGGTAACATATTGGCGTAAGTATGCATTTTAATGATATCATTTTCTCATTACTTCACGCATGATTTTCAAAATCAAGTGCTTCTTAACGAGATTAAGAGTGGTGTTTTAAACCTTTATCTTAAGCTTTTGTTTAATTGAAATCATTCTCAAAAGAGTCTTTAGGCTTATTTTTTGCAGCACCTCTGGTTAATAAAAACCCGCGCTGGGAATTCAACATTCTCTCCCTGCTTGTTAAGAGCAACCCTTAGTTGGGCACCGCACACACTTCACTGCGTCCTTAGCTGGCTCCTTTGATAAAAACACCGTTGCTATCTTGGCCATGCCATGAGAATATCTGAAAGTCTTTTCTCTTCTTTACTCGGCCACGTGCAGGGGCAAGAGGTTGACGGATGAGATGACCAACCTTGGTAATCCCTAATACGAGAGGAGTCTCAAATAGGGGCAGTCTTGACCCAAACTAAATATGAATTTCATGATATACATCTCGCCAAAAGGGCTATTATGAAAATCAAGTCAGAATTTCGATAAAAGCAAAAGTATGAATTATGGCATGACAAGAGTGGCAAAGTCCCCGCAGGGAAAACCCTGGTCGTATGCATGTCAAGGGTCTAAAAATCAAAGGCACAAAGCCCTGGCACAACAGACTACCTCTTTGAAGGGAACACCTTGGAAGGAATTCAAGTCCCGATATCTCACATCCTGCATAAAGTTTATCTCCAATTATTCTTCTCTTTTCCCTCTAAGACCGAATGTTTCTCAGGTATAGCCTTGGTAGGGGCACCGTTGATCAGGGACGGTCGGTTATAGGGCGCCACCCTTCAATGCACGTCCAGCTTTGGACAGTTTTAGCGAAAAGGGAAGGAACAAGGACCCCTAGCCAGTGGTTCAAAACAACCCTTTGATGCTGCATTAACAATGTCTAAACCAAAATCCAAAAAAAAATTTGAATATTTCCCGATCAAAATCCCAACAAAAATTCAAAATAATTTCCAAGAATCTCCATAAAAATTCAAATATTTTCAAAACTCATAAAAATTTACATATTCCAAAACTCATAAAAATTTGCATATTTCCAAAATCCAAAAATTTGCATTGTATTTTCTGATGGTGTTTTACAGGAACAGCTTTGCAGAGACCAAGAGCACGGGATGAGTCCCCTTTCCACTTATTATTATCAATCCATTGATTCTTCCCGATATTCTCATGACTTGCCGCTGGGCATTTGCTTATCTCCCTTTGATTACATCTCCCCGGGCAGTCTGTTTATATCTCCTGATTATTCATTCTGAAATCTTTCAATCAACTCCTGCTAATTTTCCTGATCATTTGTCGCTGGGCATTTTCTCGATTTTCAAACATTCAACTCCAAATTTTGATTGCCCAGATTGTCATCCTCATAACATAACAACAAACAATGATGTTTTGCAATGATGTTTTGCAATGTTTATTCATGCTATTCATGCTGTGCACACTTGGATGCTATGCTTTAAATGCCTTATTCATTACTTGTTATCTTTTATATCTTGGCTAATGAATTTTTGAGCGCAGGATAAGAAGCTCTTGGTCCCACCGACAGGGCATCATCATTCAAAGCCCCACGGTGCTTGCAGCTCATTTCTCAGTTCCCATGCTCATTGATATCACCATCTCCTTGTATGCATTCTACTATGTGTTACATATGTTACTAGATCATATCAAGGACCTTGTGGCTTTGGTAAATCTGGGATTTGAGTTCCCCTTCATCAAAAACAATGATGATTCCAGAGAAGTCTTAGTCACACTGATAGGCCGTTGAGCCGTCCAAGACTGGGGACGATGGTTCCCTTTTGCGAATTGGTGCGTGGATAAACGGGCTTCGGCTTAGTATCAGCTCGCGAAATTAGTTTCTTAACCCAGTCTTGGCAGTTTAACAATATTATCCTTGATTATATTATATCTTTATTTGTTATTTTCCCTTTAAACCCAGCATGCATTCATGTAGGAATTTGAAACAACTGTTGAAAAATCATTCTGATGAGCTGTTTGGGAGTCGAATTGATCACTAATTTCTAAGATATGAGATTTTCATTGCCGAATTGAATCCTCAGTTTGTTTTGTCGCTGTTTTGGGTTGTTTTCCGGAAGCTCCTTGTTTGGATTTCTATCATCTTATTTTAATCCTTTTCCCTTTGATCCACCTTGGCTGCAGCACGTCCACATTAGCTGGTAACCGCTCCTTAATGGTGAAACCTATAGGTTTGTGACCTGAGGTACTTCCACCGCGTTGGAAGTTGATCATTCTCCTTCGTGCACTGCCTGCACATCTCCCCATTTTATCCAAACATTGTTGATTTCGTTGGATTTCCCGAGATTTGCTTCATCTCGAGCTTTTGATTTCATTCTCATCAAGTGATGTTGATTGCGTGTCTCATCACACCTTGGCATCTACTTTTCAGTTTGCTCTGCTCCCTTGCAAAGCAGACACCAAGGCGGGACAGCTGTAGACACGCCAAAATTGACGTTACTATGAGTACATCTCATATTACCTTGTAATGCCCCAATTTGACCCTCAAATTAGTTCTATTTGAGTGATTTTTCTCACTTTTCTTAGATTTCTCCCTTTTTTTCACCATTTTCTTATTTTTTCCTATTTTTCTGGATTTTTCTGGATTTTTCTGGATTTTTTTGGATTTTTCTGGACATTTTTCTCTATTTTTATTAATATTTTCAGAAATAACGACTTGACGTGGGGCGTCTTTTAAATAACGACTTAGGCTTGGGCGTTTCTTAAAAAATTGATGACATATAGTGAGGGCGTCAATTATACTCATTTTCTATTTTTCTGAATTTTTCTGAGAATTTTTCAAAATTTTTTGGAAATTAACGACTTAACCATGGACGTTATTTCTAATTTGAAAAGAATAAAAAAATCGAAAATTGAATTCACGCCCTATGCACGGTCGTCACTTTTTCAAATTGATTATTTTAATATTATTTTCAACCCCCTTCTAGGGGTGATTTGGTGGCCTTCCGGGTGTCAGAAAAATTCACAAAAATAGTCGTTGGAATGAGGGCGATGAGATGCACGTCCACCTAAAAAATGAGAAAATAATATTAAGAAATGAAAAATGACCCTATTTTGAATATTTTGAATTAACGTCCTTAGGTAGGGTGCGTTTTTAAACACGCCTTTGACTCAGACGTGTTTCATAATTTTCAAATAAATTCTAAAATTTGATTTTTGAATTAACGCCCTGATATAAGTCGTGTTTTTAAAAGACGCCCTATGGAAGGTCGTCAATTCATGAATTGACGCCCTCGTCCAGGTCGTGTTTCACTTTTGTGCTCCGAACGGATGCAGCCTTTCCCCAGAGAGTCACTGCTTCGTTTGGGCTCTTGCCCAGTCTAATCCTCCCCTATTTTGGGCTCTTGCCCGTTCTTATCTCTTCCTCCTTTGGACTCTTTCCTTCTTATCTCTTTTCTATCTTATTAATAGAGCTTCCGAGCTCTGTTAATCGGTTGGATTCCGAAGGCTTCTGCCCCTTTGTTTTTCTTTTGTTTTGTCTTCTCCTTCTTCGGTTTTTCTTTTTTTTTGTTTTCTCTTCTCTTCTTCGCAGGTTGCTGTGGCTGAAGGAGGGGCTTCTCTGCAGTTCACTCTCCACCCTTTTGGAAGTCATCTCCCCATTGAGCATTTAAAGCCAACGCACAGGCCTTTCTTCCTTTTATATATATTCTTTCTTTGGTCTTATCATCCTCAGTTTACTCCTATATGCATGCATGCATGTTCATATACACATTTTCTTCTCAACCACGTTGAGAAAGTTCCCCACAGTGCAACTCTTGAACAATTCTATATTTTTATTTTGCATAGCATTCACCTCCCACACCCTCTTTGCATAGGGGTTTAAGGGCAACCACCCTTAAGGTGTGTTCTTCACCATGTTATCATGCTCATCTTTACATATAGAATTTGATGCTACACACCATATCTAATGCAATTTCTTTTATCGGTGTTTGTTTTTTTTTTTTTTTTGCAAGGGTAATCAATTGAAGAACTCTCTTCATCGGCCGGCCGATTTGAAGAGAAAGGAGCACTCACATCCCCGCATCTTTTGAGGTATTTTTCGCGATCCCTCCACACTTTTTCATTGTTATATTTTTGAAACCTCGTGTCTCTGGCGATCACACACTCCCCTTAGCACCTCGTGCTCACGCTTATTGTTTATTAATTTAACTTTTCTTAAGTGGATTTTAAAGGAATCTACATTATTCACTGGTGAGTGAGTTATTCAAGTTTGGGATCCGGAATACAGCACTCGAGGTTAGATAGGGTTAAGGCCATTAACCTAAGGGCGCTTCTAGCAACACAATGAGATTATGGATTTTTTCCATAATCCTTTAGAGAGGGAAAAAGCTGGTGGAAACTAGCTTTTAGAGATTATGAAAAGTGTTCCCTTTTCTCCCTATCTCTCTCTAAAAGTCATAATCTAGCTGAAGACGCGTGATCTCGCGTTGGACCTGAGCTGGGGAGATGATCACCGAATAGTGAACTGCAAGGAAGGGAAATGGATCAGGGGGCCCAGAGATGGTTCCCTGGGGTAAACTCTCCGATGCCTAAGTTAGTAGAGCAATGGTGGAAGCTATGAAGGGAGGAGGAAAAGAGAGGCGCTAGATCCCTCTCCACCAAGGTGGTGAAGTGGTTCCTGCTCAGGGAATTTTAGGCGTGTGTTGGCCCTTACCTTCCGCCGGAGGGAGTCCCAGATTTAAATAGTGCGCAAGTCTCATGAGTCTCGTAAGCTGAGGAGTTTCAGGCGGGAGTTACGTCCTCATCAAGGGCTCGTTACGTCCTCAAAAACTCCTGCTCATAAAGGGCTCTCAACGGCAGCATGGATAAGCAATCATCGGTTAAACCCAAGCATGAAGGGTGCCAACCCTATCCGGGTGATAGGCATAGCTCGGATGAAGATAGGTCGGAGTGGGCGCTGAGCGCTTGCCTCTATCCTAGTGAGGGGATAACTCGGGCATGGATCTTCCTCCGTTCTGATCGACGTTCGGGCCTTCCGAGCCTAAGGGCCACCGAGGAAGAGTTTGATCCCGAGTAATCTTATTGGATTTTTTATCCTAAGTGGGCCCTGCGGGGCTATCACTTGGATGATCTGGGCTTCGTTTGGTCCTAACGGACCTAGTTCGGCTGCTCGTAGATGGGCTATAGAAATCCCCCTCTCCACTTGTCTCCCTCCTACTCCCGAGCTTTAGTAAGCTCGGAAGAGTAGCTGTTTAGGGTTTTGGACCAGCGTGGCTCAGGAGGGTGAAGATCTGGCGGTGTTAGTAAGCCACGTGTCGTGGTCACCTGGGCCCTTAATAATGATGATCCTGACGGATTTGAACTGAAGGGGCTCCCTTTTCTCGGAGGTCGAAACGATGCGTCGCCTTCCGCGTGGGAATATAGGTGTTGTGCGCTTGTCGTTGCTCTAGACTCCCCCCGTTTTTAGGGTTTGGCTCTCCTTCATGCTTACTTTTGGGGCTTTTGATGCTTCGTGAAGACACGACGGAAGAGCAGAGGCTTGCAGCGGCGTTTGCAGACTTGGCGGAGATAACTACAGAGGCAGTCCGACAGCTTCCACTTCCTCCAGAGTCTTAGGCGTCCCGGGGGTATCTTTCTTCAAGTTCCTCTCTAGATTCCATGGCGGATCAGCGTCCGGATGTCGAAGAGTGGGAGGGCGAGCCTACGGTGAGGGCGGCGGCTCCAAACTGCAGCGAACTGGGGGAGGCAGAGGTGAAAAGGCTGGAGAACCAGTTTCGTCTGCCCCACAAGTTTTTCTTCGCCGCGGCTGCCCCGCACGAGTCGAGCTTGGATTCTCGTACGGGTCACATCTGCACCTTCCTACTATCGTGGAAGGGTGGGTTCCGCCTTTCCTTCGAGCCCTTTGTTCTCAAACTTCTCAATTTCTTTCAGTTGGCGCCTGTACAGTTGGTAGCCAACTCTTATCTTCTTCTTTTCGCCTTTCGCATCCTCTACCGTCAATGCGGAGTTCCTCCTTCCTTGGACCTCTTTCACTATTTTTTTGAGTTGAAGGCGCATCCCCCGACCGGGAAGGGCTTCTATTTCATCCAGGCGAGGCGGAATAGGAGCTGTATTTCCTTGGCCGCGAAGAATTCTTCGCACAAGGGGTGGAAGACTCAGTTCTTCTAGGTGGGGATCCTCTCGGTGGAGGAGACTTAGAGATGTCCCGTAATCCCCAATTTTCATCCGAACATTCCTCCGAGGCAGGATGAGTTTTCTCCGGACGTGGAGGAGTACGTGATCATTTTGCTGAAGCGTCGTCAGTCTATGGAAGAGCTGGTCACTCCAGAGAACATCGAGCGATGTCTTCTTGCGCGGCCGCAGCCGGCAGGTTCGGTCGCCACGAATCAATTTCTTCTTCGGATGTTGAGACCATCTCCTTTTCCTAATCATATCTTTCTTCTATGCAGACACCAGGCGGTCGGCTTTGGAGGAGGCCGCAGAGGTGATCGATCTCGGTGATGACTCGGCTGCTCCCATGGGTCGCTCCCGAGCCAGAGATAAGGGCAAGAGGGCAGCCCAGGGTGAATCTTCCAGGCCGCGGGAGTCCAAGCGTAAAGATCCCTTGGAGGGCATGATCCGGGCCGCCGTGAACGCCAGGAAGCGGGCCAAGAAGGCCGGGGTCATTCTCGTAGTCGAAGGCGACCTTGCCGCGGCTCACCCCTCCGTCGAGCATGATGGGGCCGACCCTACTGGGCGAGCTCTCCCACCCGTCGAGCAAGAGGGGGCCGAGGAGGCTGGGAGTGCTCCTGTGGTCGGTGACGATGCTGGATCGGCTCCCCCTTCGGCCGGAGCTGAGGGGGCCGAGGCTGCTTCTGCAATTGGCAGCGGTGCTGGCCCGACTCTCCCCTCGGTAGGAGCCGAGGGGGCCGTAGACGAGGCAGGTGACGCTGGGACCACGGCCGAGGTTGGGGCGTTGATTGAGGCGGGCGACGCTCCAAGTGGCGGTGTAGGTGTCGAACTGGTCCAGGCTGGGGGGTCGCAAGAAAAGACGACGCAGCCCTGACCGACCAAGGCACGAGGGGCGAACGAAGCCGCGGCTCGATCTGGGCCGTCCGGCGGGATGTCGACCGAAGAGGGGGTCTCTATTCCGGCGGCCTTGGAGAGGCTCGGCATCCAGGGTCCTCTGTATCAAATGTGTCGCGGTATAGCCGCGAAGGTGAAGGGGGGAGACAGGCAGCACTCCCCGTCCGTGGCCCTCGAGATGGTTATGGAGGGCGGCTTGGTCCTAGCCCAGATGGGGGCCACTCTGGCAGAAGCTTACGCTCGGTCGGAGTCAGAGCGGGCGAACCTGGCCTGGACCCTTGGTGGGTCTGACAGAAAGATGGCTCGGCTCACCGAGGAGCATGATGGGCTCTGGCGTGAGCTTTCCTCAGTTAGGGAGCTGGCGCGGGCGAGCCAGGTGGAGGCTCGGGCATTGACCGAGCAACTAGCTAGGGCCCGCAAATCACTCGAGAGGAAGAGCAGGCTTCTTCAAGAGGAGCGCGTTGCTCGCACCGAGCTAGATGGCTAGTGGGAGGCCGAGCGTGCCGAGCTGGTGGACCGAGCAGAGGAAGCCGAGCGCCTTCGGCGGGAGGCCGAGGCTGATCTGGCCGAGGCAGAGAAGTAGGCGGCGGAGGCTGAGAAGCGGACAGCTGAGGCCGGACGGAGGTTAGCCGAGGCGGAGCGGGAGAAGGCCGAACTCGCTGGTAGGGTGGGATCGACCGGGGCGGAGGTGCTCGAGCAGTACAAATGCTCGGAGGCCTACCGGGTCGACCTTAAGGAGGATGCCCTCCCCTACTACGAGTTAGCACTTCGCCGAGGCATCCACAAGGGGTTCAAGCAAGTCTACGACTGGGCCGTCTCTTATGCTGAGGAGCAGGCGTCTGAGACACTCGATTTCCCGTCCGAGCAGTGCTATGACTCGGACTTGTCATCCTCCGGTTCCTCTGCGTCGGAGGAAGAAGATCACGGGGGCTCTTTGTCTGAAGGGTCGCCAACTCCGGATGCCTCAGGAGGGTGCGCAACCGAGGGAGTTCCCACACCGATGGGGTCAGTGCCAGGGTCGGCCGTCGCCGAGGGTACCGGGGGCAGACCATCTGAGCCTTCCACTTCCGAGCATCAGGGTGGGCCAGAGGCCTAATGTATTTGCTTTGCTTTCTCTTTTTGCATGTCTCTTCCTTTTCCGAAGGAAAACTTTCCTTGTTGTGTAGGGAAAAAAAAGTAAGGTAGTAACATTATGATGAAGACTTAACTGTTTCGTATCACCATTGCCGTATTTTGTTCAGCGTATCTGCAATGGTTGGAAAGTGTCGATACTTTCTGCGTGGATCTCGCTCGATGGTTGGGTGAGCGTCTGACAGGGTGTCTTTCTGTTTTCTCATGTTTTGAATGTTTGGCCGCTTCGTGTGTCTCGCTGGGGGGGAATCGAGAAGTTTGAGGTGACCGTTCCTAGGGAGATGTCCCTTTGGCGTATTTTCGAGGGGAGAATCATTTAAGGTAAATAGCCTCCCTTCGCCTATAAAAAGGTCTGAAGGGCGTCCCTTCCTCTCTACTGCTTAGGGTTTTCCCCGACAGTCTTTCCTCATTCTTTCTTCACGTAGCGTTGTGTCGTTATATTTGAAGCATGGAAGACGCTTTGGAGGATGAGGCTGCCGATGACGGAGGGAAGAGAGTCATTGATGCTTCGGGTTTAAAGGGGGTTCGACGGCCGGCGGACAGGTTTAACGAAGGTTAGATCTGCGGAGGCACATCATCTTCTTTTTATCAGTTCCGGCGGCGCTTGCGGGGGGGGGGGGCGAGATGGTGGACGGATGGGGGCATCAGGCATCCTTGTCGTCCGTCCCTTCCTGCTCGCTCCATGGAGGGGAGGGGGAAGCCAATTAAGCTCCCTCCTTTCCGGGCTTTCCCCTTCCTCCTCGTCCAGCTCTGCTGGTTTCTTTTTCCCTCTTTTGCTCTTCTCATCATTTCTTTCACTCTTCGGAGGGTGCTTGCACTCTCTTCCTTCCAAAGAGTTGGCAGATTGGCGGGAAGGATGCCTTCATATGCGTTCCCTCTTCCCCTTCCTCCATCTCTGTCAACTTGGAAGATAGACTTCTCCTTCCTAATCCCTCTGTCACCTTTGTTCCAAGCTACCAGAGCCAACGGGGTCGACTACCCTTTATCCGAGCCAATTTCTGTACAAGGCAGAGTCAGTGGCTGGACGCAGGAAGGTCAACCGAGTCAGCCAAGGGATGGGCTCATACAGCGGCGCCAGATGGATTTTTTACTTTTTTGACATGTATTTTCTTGGCCTCGACCTTTCTGATGTACAAGCGAGTTGTTTGAATAAAGGAAAGGAGGCTTTTGTTTTATTTCATGTCGCATACACAATGCTCAGTATTCAGAAGTAGAACTTGCATAGTGTAGTCGCGTTCTAGGTCCGAGGGGTGGGTTCTCCTTCCATCGTGGATAGTCGGTATGCTTCTTTCCCGAGCGTCTCGACCACTCAGTAGGGGCCTTCCCAATTAGGGGATAGCTTGCCCGCCGCCTCAAGTGGTAGAGAGGCTTCGGCTTTCCTGAGCACGAAATCTCCCGGTTGAAAGTGTCTATCTTGGACTTTGGCGTTGTAGTATCGAGTGAGGCGGCATTGATATTCCGTTGCTCGGATGCTGGCAATCTCTCGGAGCTCATCTGCTAGGTCGAGATTTTCGAGCAATTTCTGGTCGTTTGCCTCGTGCGAGAAACAGATGACTCAGAGGGAGGGATTGGCAATCTCCAATGGGATAACGGCCTCAGCGTCATACACCAACTGAAAGGGACTTTCACCGGTTGCCGTTCTGGGAGTCGTTCTGTGTGACCAAAGTACGTTCGGCAATTCCTCAAGCCAGTTGCCCTTGGCTTTGCCGAGCCTGGTCTTGATGCCTTTTAAGATAGTCTTGTTGGCATTTTCGACCAGTCCGTTAGCCTGAGGGTGGCGAACCGAGGTGAAGTGATTGTGAATGTTTAGGTCAGCGCATCTGTCTCGGAAATAATGAGAATCAAATTGCCGACCATTATCGCTCACTATCACTCGGGGGATGCCGTAGCGACAAATGATCGATTTTCAGACGAAACTCCAGATGACTGTCTCGGTGATTCTTGCTGTGGCTTCGGCCTCGATCCATTTGGTGAAGTAGTCGATGGCGACGTTGATGAACTTCGAGCCGTGGGGAACGGCCCGAGGATGTCAATTCCCCAGCGAGCGAAAGGGTATGGCTCGGCTAGGGTAACGAGCTCCGTTGCAGGCTGATGGACCAAGTGGTCAAATCGCTGGCATCGGTCGCAGTGCTGTACATAGGTCGAACAGTCGCGCTGCAGAGTGGGCCACCAATAACCTTGCCATAGCAAGATCCTGGCGAGTGACCTTCCTCCCAAATGCGCTCCGCACAGGCCTTCGTGAACTTCTTGAATCGCTCGGTTGGCTTCGTCAGTGCTGAGGCACTTCAGGAGAGGACCGAGGATCTTCAGTAGAGAGTGCTGTCCAGAATGACAAAGCGCCGAGCTTGGTACTTCAATCTTCGGGCTTCCCGGGGGTCGGGAGGCTCTTGAGAGTCTTGGAGCCACAACAAGTAGGGGGTGCGCCAGTCGCTTGGGGAGGCCTGGTCAACAGCCAGGAGCTCTGAATCGGTGCTCGGTCGCTCTAGCTCTTCGAGAAGGACCGATCGAGTACCCTTGGGGTCAAAAGAGGAGGCCAGCCGAGAGAGGGTGTCCGCTCGGGAGTTTTCTTCCCGAGCAATTCGGACTACCTCAAAGCTCTCGAACTGTTGTGCCACGGCTCTGACCAACTGGAGGTATTTGACCATCAGTGCTTCTCGAGCTTCGTAATCGCCGTTGACCTGGCTAGCGACTAGTTGGGAATGAGGATCCTCTTCAAAGGTTCGCCGGTCAGCACGGTGATGGAATGCCCTTGGAAATAGGGTCGGAGGCGCTTGGCCGAGGTAACCAACGCTAGCACGAGTTTCTCGGTTGTGGCGTACCTTCTTTAAGCCTCGTTGAGCACCTTGCTGGTGCCTTGGTCTTCTCACACCCAGCCACGAATCGGGACAGGTGTCCCTGGCAGACGAGGCACCCGATCTCATCCTGGAGCTGGTGGCAATCGCCGGTATGATGCTCGTGGTCGCTGTGGAATAGGCAATGCTTGCTGCGATTGCGGTTTTTTGACCTCATTGGCTCGGGTTGGCGGAGAAGGCCCGAGCCTTTGATGTCTTCATATATCTCGTACACCGGAGCGGTTAAGGGAGTGTACCGCTCGTACTTCCGGGACGGCCCCTTGTGCTCTCTGTCTCGGTTCCGCCTTTTTCCTTGGCCCGAGCTTGACTCGGGGGCCCGCTTCTTGTCCCCCTCCCGACCCGAGCCGGTTGCGCCTCGGCATGCGCTGAGTACTTCTTCACACTCGGCATGGTGCAAAGCCAGAGTCACTAGCTCGGCAAGGGTCGAGGGAGGGTAGATGACAAGTTCACAACAGAGGTTCTCATCCCGGGTGCCCCCGGTCAGTGCAATTATGGCCGAAGCTACATCCAGGCGGGGGATTCTTAGGGCTTCCGACTTGAATTGGTTGATGTAAGCCCAGAGTTTCTCCCTTTGCGCCTGTTTGAGAGCCAATAACCCCGCTTCCGACCTCGGGGGGCCACTACCGGTGAAACTCTTCTTGAATACTCGCCCGAATTGCTTAAAATCCTGGATGGATCCGGGGGCGAGGGCCCGGAACCATGCTTGGGCACCTTGGACTAGGGTGGTCGCAAAGGCTCGGCACTTGATGGCGTCGGATGCTCCGTGAAGGGTCATCAGGGCGTCGAAGCTGTCGAAGTGGTCGGTCGGGTCGCCCTGGCCGTCGTAGGACTAGAAGGTCGGAATGGAGATTTTGGGAGATACATCTGCCTTCAAGATGTAATCGGAGAACAGAGATTTCTCCTTGTCCTCTGCCGAAGAGACATTTTGCAAGGCGCGTAGGGTGCGCTCCTGCTCCGCGAAATGTCTCTCGAATTCTCGCAGTGGGAGGGATAACTCTGGTTGTTGCCGCGTCGTGGGGCTGGGAGGACTTCCTTGGCGCTCTCCGGGAGCTTCGGTCTCTGGGTTAGGACGGCGTGCCGCAGGTCTTCCTATTTTCGGCGTGGAGGAGGCCTCTTGCTCCGGGGGAGGGGCTGTGAAGGTCCCCCTAACCTGTTACGGATAATCTGCCGGCCTCGGAGGGTGAAGCGGCCTCCGGCAATGTGCTGGGACGCGTTCTCGCTGGGAGGGCTCTCCGAAGGGGGGCGTGACCTTATGTGATACCCCAGATTTTTTGGATCCTTGTTCGTGGGTCCCAGATCTGGTTTCTCGGAGTGTCCGACTCCGTTGTGTTCGAAATTTTGATTCGGACATCTTTCGTGTTCGGATCGGCGCGATCCGGAGTTGTTACGGAGGCCCGGAAGCGTTCCGCGGCTTTTCCGCGTGTGTTTTCTTATTCCCGGTGTGTGTTTTGGTAATTCCTTCGGAACCTCGTTGCGGGTGAATCGGGCCGTTCACCAAGGCGCGAGTAGTACCGTTGCGATCGATGCATTCCGAGGATCGTGGAAACGTGATTTCTATTTTTTGGTATTTTTGATAATTTCCAGATTTTCCTATATATAACCTCCTTTTCTCACTCCCCATCTCCCATTTCTCTCTTCCCTCCCTCTCTCTTCTCTCACGTTCTCTCCTCTCCCCCTCTCACTCCGGGCGACCGACGGAGGCGGAGAGGGCAGGGCAGCGTGGCTCGTGGGACGTGGAGCGATAGGCACGGGACGAGGATCGCGATGGTGGAGGCGGTTCGTGGATCGTGAACTGGGGAGGGTTTAAATGGCGTTTCTTCGTGGATCGGCATCCACGGTGCGTCGAATCTTCGGTGGAGGTAGGGAGATGGACCCTCAACCCGCGTACTTCATTTCCAGCGAGTTTTATAGGCAGTGGTCAGCCGAGCGGGCTCGTTTGGGCATTTTGGGGAAAATGTATGTTTTTGGGTGTGTGAGCCGAATCTTGTGTTTGATCATGTTTTTAGGGTTTAAATGGGTTCTCTCGGTGCTAGAGAGGTTGGGGAATGTTTTCCCCTTTGTTTCCCCTTCACCTGGGGGTGAACAGGGTGTGGAATGGATTTTTTTGCCGTTTCCACCGTTTTCGGGCACGGACTGAGAACGCACTAGTCTCGGCTAGCGCGTTCTTGAGGGTGGCGCCACCCCGATGGGGCGTGTTCATCGGAGAAGATGAGCAGTAAGGCGGTTCCTGTCACGCTATGGGGTCCTAGCGCGTTCTGCGTTGTCGCGCTAGGGGTCCCTAGCACGATCTGCCTTGTCGCGCTAGGGGTTCCTAGCGCGTTCTTCCTTGTCGCGCTAGGGATCCCTAGCGCGACCTGTCTAGTCGCGCTAGGAGATCCTAGCGTGACCTGTCTTGTCGCGCTGGGTGATCCTAGCGTGATCTGTCCTGTTGTCTTGTGTTCCCCTTTGGCCTTGTGAGTGTCCCGGACACCCCGTGGGTTTCGTTACTGTGTTTTGGGATGTCTGGTGGTACTGTGTTACCTCGATAAGCGTGCACGTGGGCTTGGTGGGTCCGGGTGACCCCAGGTGTTCCGGGCTTTAATGTTCTTGCTAGATCGAGTCACCGTGTGTCGGTGTTAGTGCGGTGAGGTTTCCCCCGCAAGTCGTTGCTTCTTGGAAGTTGGCTTCCGAGTGGGCCAAGCGTGTGGCCTTGGACGGCGAGTCCAGTCTCCCAGCCTGGGGCTAGAGGTTTTCTTAAGTTCCCTCCTCGAGGGATGGGTCTCGGCAGTTGTAAACTGCCTCGTGAGTCTTCGCATTGTGATTTTAGACCTAGGGATTAGGCCAGATTGACGGCTTAGTGCTGTCATGCGCAACGGTCTCGACCCCGAGTCTTGTGACTCAAAGACCGTTGAGTTCAATAGGTCTAGTGGACCATCTAGAGTCTGGTGGCGTCGTGTCACATGTTACTCCGTGTTACTCACAATGGGTGCGTGCGTGGTTTCCTGTGTTTACGTTCTGTGACACGTCCACTAGTCGTAGCCTTCTTACGGCACGCGTGTGCTGACCCACCTGGGAGTGGTGGAGCGGCTGACCCGAGAGAGACGGTGAGTAGGCTGGTTACCGTAGGGCCCCCACGTACACCCGAGTCCGGGCTTAGGGGGAATTACCAGCTAGAGGACAGGCCTAGGGCGTATGGTCTGAGTGTGCACACGAGGTTGGGGGCGTCGGACGGCGCCGGTAGGTGCGACCCCAACTAGTCCTTGTTCTGAGGTACTTGTTACTGTGTGTGTCTGAGTCTCCGCCTGGGGCGTGGTAGCTAGACACCTGTGACGCGGTGTAAGACGTCAGGGGACGCATCTGGTCGTTCTTCTAGTGGGTGGTGCTCGTGTCACGTCACGTGAGTCGTCGTGTACCGGGTTCCGTTCTGTACGCGAGACGGGACTTTTTGAGTGGTTTCGGGAGCATTCCCGGAGTCGAGGTCTGGGGTTGCCAGTGAGCATCACCGAGGGTCTTTCCCTCAGATAGCGTTGTGTTCACGACGGTGAGGTCGTGACCGTGTCTCCTGAACGTGTGGTTTTGGCTCGGGCCCTTTTGAGGGCAGGCCTCCGTTACGGAGGTATCGTGGCATTTTTCCTAGTAGTGTGACTAGGGCGGTTCGCGTCTGGTGGTCCCCGATCGTGAAATCGGGTGGTCGGGTGCGTGGCTTGGTTGTCCCCCGACGGGAGACTAGGTCGTGTTTTCTGGTACAGTAGGAGTAGCTGTAGAGTCGAGGTTTTTCCGGCCACCGTAGTTACTTTCCTGCTTTCGTAGTTACTGCTTTTGTGCCGCCGTTGTTTCTCAGTTGGGGTTCCGCGGGATCCCTACTGGGCCAGTGACAGGAGGCTCACCCCTGCTTTATAGGTGCGACGATTCTGCCTCGAGGTTCGAGGGTGCTGTGCGGAGGTTCTTAGTTGCCAGCTTACCGGGCCGAGTGTTCACTTGGCATGTGGTACGTTTTACTGCTTTAGACTATATTTTCTGTTAGACTGGACTCTGTTGTAGTTGTTCATTTATTTCTATTAATTGTTGAATTGTCCTGCCTTATTTTCTATTTCTTTGTACCTCCACACTCCTTTTAGCCCTTCCGAGCCCTCCCGGCCCGTGGGCGGCGGTTTGAGTCTCGGGTTATCGGGCCTTCCCAGTAACCGGATTCTTGGGTCGTCACAGTTGGTATCAGAGCGTGGTTGTGGACGTACATGGGAATTCGAGATATTACAGTGATCAGAGTCTGTAAGGTCAAGTACAGTCGGCAGCTGGCATAGAGTTTCGTGCATGTTTTTCGCTTTGTTTCTCGCTTGAGAGTTTGGGTGCGCTGTGTGGCGCGGTGAAGGTGGTTGCTGTCTGCGGCTTTCGTGCTAGCATGGGGTCTAAGGATCGAGGTTGAGAGCCTTCTCTCTCATCAATGGTGGCCCTGGTCGTGCCGTGTTAGGCAGAGGTTGCTGGCAGGCGTGAGCTGCGGTGCTGCGTTCAAGGAATTTGCAGCGAGGTCAGGTGGCTGGCGAGGACCGTTTGTCGTTAAGTGGCCGTGAGCGTGCTCTGAGGGAGTTGTTATCGAGTTGGCCACTCTAGCATGAGGTTTATCCAGCCCCTGCGGTGTTAAGGTTGTGGTTTGAGGTGTTGGAGTGGGTGCTCTGGTCCAGAATTATGGTTTGGCGAGCGGAGGATCTTGTGTTGAGCTGCTGATTTGTCGAGCCTGGTGTTCTTGTCGTGCTCTGTGGCGTCAGAAGTGACGTGTCGGTCCCGATTATTTTTGCAGATTTTAAGGCAGGGTTGGTCTGTGGTGTCCCAGTAAGTCTTGCTCATGAGCTCTTGTGTGCCAACGGGTTGTGTTCGCCCAGGATTTGGCTCGAGATGAGAAGGTTCCGCAGTGAGTTTCGGGACTCGAGGACGAGCGTTGACGGTTGCCGGTTATGGCTCGTGTTGTGGCTCTTGACGTGGCATGTTGCAAATCGAGGAATTGCAGCGACGGTGCATCGAGAGATGTTGTGATCATGGTCTGACGTGACACTTGGCGAGTGTTGTCGGAGGAGCTGACCTAACGGAAGTGATGGTTTTTCTTGGTGCTGGAAGGTGCTGTTCCCAACATGCGCGAGGCTCGAGGTCAGGTCGAGTGTGGAGTTTTCCTTCTGTTGGTCGGAGGTGTGATTGGGCTCTCCATTGGTTGGCATGAATTGTGGTTGGTTAAGGTTCATCGTCTTGCACTGTGTGTCCGGATTGGTTGGACTTGTGTGCCATGAAGTCCGTGCGAGACGCGTCCCGCGTTTTGGCAAGGTGGTTGCTTGTGAGAAGCTTTGCCCGTTCCCTGATGTGTAAGGGTGTTGGCGCTGTTCCGGAAGGAGGAGTGCCGGCTGGGCGGTATTTTTTTTGAGATTTACGGTTGGTGTTGTGGTTCCTGAGGTGCGGAGGATCGGAGTCTGCGGGGTTGCAGATGGTTGTCGAGTTGGTGGATCCCGAGTTGGCGTTGTGGTGGCTGCGCGTGTGGATCAGAGTGCGCGGATCGTAGCGTTGGTTGCTGCGGGTGGATTTCTGAGGAAGTGTAGAGCAGCGGAGGATTGATTCATCGATGTGCGTTGTCTCCGGCGGCGTGAGACGTGTTGTTGCCGTGCCATTACTTGAGATATTATGGTTCATGGCATTGACAGGTGGAGAGTTGGGGAAATATGCTGGCGAGGTTGCCGCATGAGTACCCTATTTTTGCGTTGGAGGTTGCGTTTGCGGATGAGGTCGTGTTTTTGGAGAAGTGATCTCTGAGAGATTAGGGGTCCTGATCGGTGGCCGTGGGTGGCTGGTCAGGTTGACCGAGTGGTCGACCGTGGTAAGGCGTGTATTGTCTACGGACCCGTGCGCATTGGTCGTGGCGCCGTCGACCTGCTTGCTGTGGTGGCAGGCGGCACTTGTCTGTTTGGAGAAGTGTGTTGTTGATTGTAAGAGGGTGTGTGTCCCATGGCTCTGTGATAAGGGCGGGAGTCAGGGATTGGCAGGTGTCCATTTGGATTGATCGAAGGATTTGATGAGACCAGATGGAAGAGCGACGCCTATGGGCGGAGGCCTTTTTCATGAGATTGGCGTCGGAGAGTAGTCTCTGATGAGACGTTGGCATGGGATATTGATCCTCAGTTTGCGACCAGCAAGGGAGGATTCCCCGTAAGTCTGAGTCGAGTGACGTGAAGACCGAGAGGAGATGGAGTCTTTGGGTCCCGCCGTGCTCCCCTGAAGGGTAGAGTTGGCGCAGGGATCCATCTGGATGTAGTGGTGGTCTGTGCGAAGAGTCAGCGGATGGCCTGTCATGAGTTGGATCGTACCTACTGGGCTGGTGGAGGTTTCCTGTTGACGAATGTCTGGTGACCAGTGGATGGTCTTTCACAGACAGAAGATGCTGGTTGTAAGGGCTCGAGAATGGAGAGAGCGGCGTGCAAGCGAGGCCATTGGTGGCCATTTCTGAGATGTGCTTTTCCGGATGGGATCTGGGCTCTGTCGAAGTTGGTCGTTTGGCAGAGTTAGACCCGTGCTGTTGTTGGCGTTCGGGTTGCCAAGTGTGAGCTGGTGGGAGCTCCGTGTTGGTTGTCCCTGGTGTAGGGCGTGGGATTGGTCAGCTGGCAGAGAAGCTGGTGTTAGGTTGGTCCGTCGAGCGTGAGCTTTGATCGGTGGATTGGTTCTTGTGGCGAGGATTGCCTTCCCTCGGTGAGCAAGAGGGTGGCAGCGATGCCGTGTTTCGGGTTCTGTTATGTCTGAGGTGATACTAGACTTGTGCCCTTGGGTTGTGCCTGCTCTGGTGGCCGATGTGTGTGCGGTGCGCAGAGCGTGCCGTCGTTCGTGATTATGGTCTGGCCGTATCCATCATGATCGTGGTTTTGTGAGAATCGAGGTTTTTCTTGTGCTGGGGCCCTGGCAGCGTTGCCAGTTGGCCGAAGCGTTCTTCCCCTGTGGCTCGATGCTAGTCCCGAATTTCGAGGACAAAATTTCTTTAAGGGGGGAGGGCTGTGATGCCCCGAATTTTTTAGATCCTTGTTCGTGGGTCCCGGATCTGGTTTCTCGGAGTGTCTGACTCGGTTGTGTCTGAAATTTTGATTCGGACATCTTTCGTGTTCGGATCGGCGCGATCCGGAGTTGTTACGGAGGCCCGGAAGTGTTCCGCGACTTTTCCGCGTGTGTTTTCTGATTCCCGGTGTGTGTTTCGGTAATTCCTTCGGAACCTCCTTGTAGGTGAACCAGGCCGTTCACCAGGGCGCGAGTAGTATCGTTGCGATCGATGCGTTCCGAGGATCGTGGAAATGTGATTTTCTATTTTTCGGTATTTTTTAGAATTTCTGGATTTTCCTATATATAACCTCCTTTTCTCTCTCCCCATCTCCCATTTCTCTCTTCCCTCCCTCTCTCTTCTCTCACGTTCTCTCCTCTCCCCCTCTCACTCCGGGCGGGCGACGGAGGAGGAGAGGGTGGGGCGGCGTGGCTCGTGGGACGTGGAGCGACGGGCACGGGACGAGGATTGCGATGGTGGAGGCGGTTCGTGGATCGTGAACCGGGGAGGGTTTGAATGGCGTTTCTTCGTGGATCGGCATCCACGGTGCGTCGAATCTTCGGTGGAGATAGGGAGATGGACCCTCAACCCACGTACTTCATTTCCTGCGAGTTTTGTAGGCAGTGGTCAGCCGAGCGGGCTTGTTTGGGCGTTTTGGGGAAAATGTATGTTTTTGGGTGTGTGAGCCGAATCTTGTGTTTGATCATATTTTGGGGTTTTAATGGGTTCGCTCGGTGCTAGAGAGGTTGGGGAATGTTTTCCCCTTTGTTTCCCTTTCACCTGGGGGTGAACGGGGCGTGGAATGGGTTTTTCTGCCGTTTCCACCGTTTTCGGGCGCGGACTGAGAACGCGCTAGTCTCGGCTAGCGCGTTCTTGAGGGTCGCGCCGCCCCGATGGGGCGTGTTCATCGGAGAAGATGAGCAGTAAGGCGGTTCCTGTCGCGCTATGGGGTCCTAGCCCGTTCTGCATTATCGTGCTAGGGGTCCCTAGCACGATCTGGCTTGCCGCGCTAGGGGTTCCTAGCGCGTTCTTCCTTGTCGCGCTAGGGGTCCCTAGCGCGACCTGTCTAGTCGCGCTAGGAGATCCTAGCGCGACCTGTCTTGTCGCGCTAGGTGATCCTAGGGCGATCTGTCATGTTGTCTTGTGTTCCCCTTTGGCCTTGTGAGTGTCCCGGACACCCCGTGGGTTTCGTTACTGTGTTTTGGGGTGTCTGGTGGTACCGTGTTACCTCGATAAGCGTGCCTGTGGGCTTGGTGGGTCCGGGTGACCCCAGGTGTTCCGGGCTTCTGTGTTCTTGCTAGATCGAGTCACCGTGTGTCGGTGTGAGTGCGGTGAGGTTTCCCCCTCAAATCGTTGCTTCTTGGAAGGTGGCTTCCGAGTGAGCCAAGCGTGTGACCTTGGACGGCGAGTCTAGTCTCCCAGCTTGGGGCTGGAGGTTTTCTTAAGTTCCCTCCTTGAGGGATGGGTCTCGGCAGTTGTGAACTACCTCGTGAGTCTTCGCATTGTGGTTTTAGACCTAGGGATTAGGCCAGATTGACGGCTTAGTGCTGTCATGCGCAACGGTCTCGACCCCGAGTCTTGTGACTCAAAGACCGTTGAGTTCAGTAGGTCTAGTGGACCATCTAGAGTCTGGTGGCGTCATGCCACCTTTTACTCCATGTTACTCGCAATGGGTGCGTGCGTGGTTTCCTGTGTTCACGTTCTGTGACACGTCCACCAGTCGTAGCCTTCTTACGGCACGCGTGTGCTGACCCTCCTGGGAGTGGTGGAGCGGCTGACCCGAGAGAGACGGTGAGTAGGCTGGTTACCGTAGGGCCCCCACATACAGCCGAGTCCGGGCTTAGGGGGAATTACCAGCTAGAGGATATGCCTAGGGCGTATGGTCTGAGTGTGCACACGAGGTTGGGGGCGTCGGACGGCGCCGGCAGTGCGACCCCAACTAGTCCTTGTTCTGAGGTACTGGTTACTGTGTGTGTCTGAGTCTCCGCCTGGGGCGTGGTAGCTAGACACCTATGACGCGGTGTAAGACGTCAGGGGACACATCCGGTGATTCTTCTAGTGGGTGGTGCTCCTGTCACGTGACGTGAGTCGTCGTGTACCGGGTTCCGTTCCGTACGCGAGACGAGACTTCGTGAGTGGTTTCGGGAGCGTTCCCGGAGTCGAGGTCTGGGGTTGCCGGTGAGCATCACCGAGGGTCTTTCCCCCAGACAGCGTTGTGTTCACGACGGTGAGGTCGTGACCGTGTCTCCTGACCGTGTGGTTTTGGCTCGGGCCCTTTTGAGGGCAAGCCTCCGTTACGGAGGTATCGTGGCGTTTTTCCTAGTAGTGTGACTAGGGAGGTTCGCGTCTGGTGGTCCCCGATCGTGAAATCGGGTGGTCGGGTGCGTGGCTTGGTTGTCCCCCGACTGGAGACTAGGTTGTGTTTTCTGGTACAGTAGGAGTAGCTGTAGAGCCGAGGATTTGCCGGCCACCATAGTTACTTTCCAGCTTTCATAGTTACTGCTTTTGTGCCGCCGTTGTTTCTCAGTTGGGGTTCCGCGGGATCCCTACTGGGCCAGTGACAGGAGGCTCACCCCTGCTTTACAGGTGCGGTGATTCTGCCTCGAGGTTCGAGGGTGCTATGCGGAGGTTCTTAGTTGCCTGCTTGCCGGGCCGAGTGTTCACTTGGCATGTGGTACGTTTTACTGCTTTAGACTGTACTTTCTGTTGGACTGGACTCTGTTGTAGTTGTTCATTTATTTCTGTTAATTGTTGAATTGTCCTACCTTATTTTCTATTTCTTTGTACCTCCACACTCCTTTTAGCCCTTCCGAGCCCTCTCGGCCCGTGGGCGGCGGTTTGAGTCTCGGGTTATCGGGCCTTCCCGGTAACCGGATTCTCGGGTCGTCACACCTTCCTTCTCTGGCCGCCTGGGTCCTCATGAGTTCCACGAGGATGTCCAGTTTTGTGTTGAGGGCTTGGAAAGCATCAGCGCCACCGTTGAGTGGTAGCCCTACCACCACGGGAGGAGGGGGTGGTTCGTCGGCTGGGGTGTTGGCGTTGGAGGGAGGGTTTTGTGAGGCCTGAGAGGGGCCTTCACCCGCCGCCACCATGGCCTTTCCCCTATTACCGTCGGACCTCCTCCCTGAACTTCTTCGCACCATACTGGCTCTTTGGTCGTTTCCCACAGACGGCGCCAGATGAAGAGGCGTGATCTCGCGTTGGACCTGAGCTGGGGAGATGATCACCGAATAGTGAACTGCAAGGAAGGGAAACGGATCATGGGGCCCATGGATGGTTCCCTGGGGTAAACCCTCCGATGCCTAAGTTAGTAGAGCAATGGTGGAAGCTATGAAGGGAGGAGGAAAAGAGAGGCGCGAGATCCCTCTCCACCAAGGTGGTGAAGTGGTTCCTGCTCAGGGAATTTTAGGCGTGTGTTGGCCCTTACCTTTCGCCGGAGGGAGTCCCAAGTTTAAATAGTGCGCAAGCCTCATGAGTCCCGTAAGCTAAGGAGTTTCAGGCGGGAGTTACGTCCTCATCATGGGCTCTTTACGTCCTCAAAAACTCCTGCTCATAAAGGGCTCTCAACGGCAGCGTGGATAAGTAATTGTCGGTTAAACCCAAGCATGAAGGGTGCCGACCCTATCCGGGTGATAGGCATAGCTCGGATGAAGATAGGTCGGAGTGGGCACTGAGTGCTTGCCTCTATCCCGGTGAGGGGATAACTCGGGCATGGATCTTCCTCCGTTCTGACCGACGTTCGGGCCTTCCGAGCCTAAGGGTCGCCGAGGAAGGATTTGATCCCGAATAATCTTATTGGGCTTTTTATCCTAAGTGGGCCCTGCGGGGCTATCACTTGGATGAGCTGGGCCTCGTTTGGTCCTGACGGACCTAGTTCTGCTGCTAGTAGATGGGCTACAGAAATCCCCCTCTCCACTAGCTTTTGAATAATTTGATGTGACAAGGGTGCATTTGATAAGGCTTTGAGAGGTGGGGATTTCAAAGCCATAATCCACCCCTTATTGTGTTACCAAACGATGCCTAAGGCTAACTCATTCCACCTCTCTCACAGGAATATCCTAACTGTAATGCCCTGGATCCTTCGGATCGGAATCGAAAAGCTTTCGGAGCGCTTTTGTGGATCCCAGATTGTGTTTTACGATCCACTCGAGCTTTTAGCTGCATAGCCTGCGGAACCCCGTGGAGAGTAAATCGTTGAGTTTTAAGACTCCGGGACACTGCAGGTGCGTTGTGCTCGTTCCGAGGATTGTGAAGGCTATTTTTTCATATTTTTTTTATTTTATGAAATTTTGGGCCAAAAATCAAATTTTAGAAGTATTCATAATTTCTTATTTTTCTTTTCTTTTTAATCCCTCACCCTCTCTCCTCTCTCCTCTCACCGCCACTCAATCTCTCCCCCTCCATTCTCTCTCCTCTCTTTCCCTCTCCCCCGAGTGGCCGACCGTGGAGGAGGTGGACGAGGCGAGGACGCTGTGGAGATGACCAGGAGCGTGATGGCGCGAGGAATGGAGCGTGGTGTTGGCGCGATCCCGTTCCGTGGGTTCGAAGTGCCTTGGAGGGTTCGTGTGATGGTTTTCAATATTTTCGGTGTGCGAGATCTTCGGTGGAGGTAGGGGGATGGATACTCTACCTATTTCATGCATTCCCTCACGATTTCAAACCGATTGGCGTGAGTTTGAGTGGGTTTTCCTACTTTTGGGTAAAATGCATGTTTCGGGGGTGTGAGACGAAGTCGCCGCTCCAGGCGATGGTTTCTAGCTTTAATGGTAAATCTTAAATCCCTGGAATGTGTGGACACTAAAAAATTTCACCCTATGTTTACGTGCAGGGGAATAAAGAAGAGAAGAAAAGAGAAGAGAAGATGAAAAGAAGAAAAAGAAGAAAAGGAAACACCTTCAGATGCCTTCCAACGGCACACTGCTGAGCGCCCCCATCGACACACTACCGAAGGCCTTCCAACGGCACATCGACCTGCAAGCCCCCAGCGGCACACTCTAAAGTGCCTCCAATGGCACAACAACCTGCAAGTCCCCAGCGGCACACTACTTTGATGCCCCCAGCGGCACACTCCAAGTGCCCCTCCAGCGGCACACTCCAAGTGCCTCCAACGACACACCCTCAAAGCCCCTCCAGCGGCACACTCTTGAGTGCCTCCAACGGCACACACCTCCCTGGCCCTTCAACGGCACACTAGTGGTGCCCTCCAGCGGCACACTCCTTCAAGCCATTCAGCGGCACACTATCTTAAGCCCTCCAGCGGCACGACCCAAAGTGGCCTCCAGTGGCACACTAAGCGGCCTCCTTCAACGGCACGCTAGATGTAGCCCTCCAGCGGCACACCTTCAGGTGCCTTCCAACGGCACACTGTCGAACACCCTCCCCCGGTGCAGCGTTCCACCCTTTGAACTAGTGCAACCGGCGGCAAACACGCTGGTCACTGCGTGGGGCCCTTGGAGCGCAGCATAGTCACCTCAAGCCAGCTGGGATTTGCTCAGTTGCCGAAGCCTCGTCCAGACACGCAAGAAGGGTCCTGCCGGGAGACAAGACTGGGGTCAATTCCATTAACTCCCATCATGGTCAGTAGACCTATAAACAGAGCGGATACGGAGCGGATAGTCTGATATCCGGATTCGTATCCGATTATAATCGGTCGGATATCCGAATCCGACACATTCTATTAGGGTGTATTTTTGTCACTATCCGACTCCGAATTCGACGGATATTATCCAGATTCGGATATATCCGACTATCCGATTAGGTGTAATCGAATAGTCGAATACCATCCGGATTCGAATATATCCGACTATCCGATTAGGTATAAAAATATGTTATATGTTCATGATTTTTTAGTTTTTAAAAATATAAATATATATAATGAATACAAAAATATAATAAATATAAAATATGATTATTAACTGAAAAATATGAGCCAACCTAAAGTGATTCATGCATAATATCAAAAAAACTCATATTTATATTCGGTCGGATAATATCCGACACGGATATCTCAATATCCGAATTCATATCCGATTAATAATCGGATATCCGATATCCGATTAAATTATCCATCGGATATTTTATTCGGATAATTATCTGATTAAACGAATACGAATTCGGTTCGAATTTTAAACGAATAATTGCCAGGCCTAATCGTCAGCGAAAGGTCAACACCACCTGAGACATATATACCCTCTCACAGCAGAGAGAAAAGAGAGGCTGAACAAAAAAAAGAGGGGCTCTCTCTCGTTGGCTGGCTCTCCAGAGAGGCAGAACGAAGAAGAGAGGAAGAGGAGAAGAAAAGAAGAAGAGAAGAAGAGAGAAAGAGAGAGCGCTGCCCCGTTCACCATTGCCTGTGAGAAGAGAAGAAGAAGAAGAAGGAAAGAGAGAAGAGAAGAAGAGAGGGGGAGGAGCTAGTGCTCCGTCCCCCCCTTCCCCTTCATTGTATCTTGTTCCCCTCCGTTCTTTTATTTGCTTTCTTAGAATGTATTAACCCTCTTGGTTGTTTCTTTTCTTGGCAAGAATAAAAGAAAGTTTGCTAGTCTTGTTCATAGATTTTTGTTTGTGTCTCCCACCTCTCCACCTCCACCGGGGTCTCCCTCCATGCTTCAACGATTCTTTTACATCTTTTGGGGAGAAATGAGTCAGCATTCTTCACCCACCTCGTCTCACTCCTTCATCAGGGGAAGCCTTCATGGCGCCAGAGTTCAGGGCCTAGCCAACCTAATGGCTAGCGCCTCTGAATCAACCCCATAGGGTGAGATCTCCCTTGGTCTTTCCTGCTACCACTATCACCCATCTCCTCCTGATCCAGTGAGCCGTGGCCATCCCTCACCCAGCACACTCTCGCGGTGCTCCACCCGGCACACCCCAGCCACCTGCCAGTTCCCTTTACCCGGCAGACCTGCCAGCACCCTTTACCCGGCACACCTGCCAACTCCTTTTATCCGGCACACTTGCCAGCTTGCTTAGCCCGGCACACCCCTAGCTCACCTCTGCCCGGTACACCCTTGGCTTGCCTCTACCCGGTGCACCTGAGACACTCCCTCTATCCGTTGCACCCTCAGCCTGTTTTGGCCCAGTGTTTCTCGTTCGTTATTTTTCCATGGGTTTTTCGAAGCTTTCTTAAAGGTGTCGCTGCCTTGGCATGCACCTCGAGTTGTTGGGTCACACCACTCTTTGTGGGCGTGTTCCCCTTACACCCTCCCCTTATCATCCGAGTCAAGGGGAGATGCTGCCGAATTTTTGTCAGAATTAACCTAATAACAATAATAATAAAAGAAAAGTAATAATACAAAAGGAAATGATAAATAAACAGGATAAAACACCAATGAAACAGCTTCGCCGAAATAACAAAGAAATCCTGGAGATCCCGAATAACTGAACACTTGCATCTTTATGACGGACTACCGAACATAACCACGAACATGGTCTACATGAATAAAAGAAAACCAAATCAAAACTCACGCATGCATTCCATGAATAAAAGAAATTCCTTATATGCAATCCATGAATAAAAGAAAACTAATCACATGCATTTCATGAATAAAAGAAAACCAAATTAACCCCTCACGCATCTCACGAGTAGAAGAAACTCCTCACATGGGTCTCTTGAATAAAAAGAACTCTCCTTTGAGCCAACCACAACTACACCGGCCTTCGAACCAGCTCGCTCCTTGCCGACACACCTTCAACCCACTCTCGCCTTGACCGGCACACTCCTGGCTTGCCTTGACTGGCACACCTCCAGCTCAATCCTAGCCCGGCACACTCTTGGCCTGCCCTACCAGCACACCCTGCCTGTGCCTTACCCGACACACCCGCCTGTGCCTTGCCCGGCGCACTTCGAACACTTGCCTACCCGGTACACCCCCAATCAGGCCTCCCACCGGCATGCTTCAGCTGCACTGACTTGTATTCTACCTTGGCCTGCATATGCTCAGTCCTTGGCCTTCACATGCATGAAACCCCCTTGGTAAGGCCACCCTCATCCTTGTCATGTCCTGCACTAGCGTCGACCCTAGTCGCCTACCGGTCTTCACTAGCATCAACCTTAGCTAAATCTGGCCTGCACTAGCGTTGACCTCACCCCAACGTGCGCTGACCTTAGCTCCCAGCCTGCACACATGCATAGGCCTTACCCCCAGCTTGCACCAGCCTCCGGCTGCATGGACCTCGTTCAATGTGCATCGACCTTGGCCAACTGGCCCTTCATACATCTCACATGTGGATAGACCTTGCCCTCTACACATTCCCAATGTGCATAGACCGGGGCAAGCCAACCCTTCACACATTCCCACATGTGCATAGACCTTGGTAGGCCAGCCCTCTGCATATTCCACATGTGCATCGACCTCATCCCTGCATGGTTGCAGTGTGCTCTGACTTCAGCCCAAACCTGCTCAGACCTGGCCTGCAGCTGCACCGACCTTCCTTCACGCATGAACCTCAGTTGCACCGACCTCATCCCTCAACTGCACCGACCTCATCCCAAGGCCACACCGACCTTGCCCCTCCACAGTTCAGAGTTGCATCGACCTCATCCAAAACATGCACGGACCTTGGCCCTACACACATGCACCGACCTCATCCCCCAGCTAGCACTGACCTTGTCCCTTGCGTGCATA
Organism: Amorphophallus konjac; assembly: GCA_022559845.1. Taxonomy (NCBI): domain Eukaryota; kingdom Viridiplantae; phylum Streptophyta; class Magnoliopsida; order Alismatales; family Araceae; genus Amorphophallus; species Amorphophallus konjac. The sequence continues at coordinate 227,461,424 of CM040117.1, forward strand.
GAACCTACACTGACTTTATCCTGGACCGGTGCACATGTGCACCGACCTTCATTTCAGCCTAGCTGTGATCTGCACTGACCTTGCTTAGACCTTGGCCCTGCACAACCTCCACTCAGCCTGGCTGAAGCCTGCACCGACCCAAGCCCAGACTTGCACTGGCCTGGCCCAGCCTTCACCCGGCACGCTCCCATCGTCATCCGTCTGGTGCACTTTGGCCTCACCTAGGCCGGTGCACCCTCAAACCCTTTAGCATCCTAGCCCGGCACACTTCAGCTGCCTCGCCCGGTGCACTTGCACTTTCCCTCAGCGGTACACCCTTCCACCCTCCTACCCTCCCCCAGCGGTACACCGTCAACCTCCTTACTCGGTACACTCCTCCAGCGGTACACCCCTCCATTCTCCAGCCCTCACCCGGTGCACTTCTAGCCCCTCCAGCCCGGCGCGCTTTGGCTTCGCTTCCAGCGGCACACTCTCCAACCTTCACCCAGTACACCTGAAATGCAATAGTATAATAAAAAAGCATAATAATAAAATAATAATAGAAGTAAAAGAATGATAATAAAAAAGTAAATAAAAGAAAAGGATATAATGCACATGTAATAAAAGAAGAATCAATGAGCAACATAGAAAATAAATAAATAGATAAATAATAATAACAATGAATAAAACGATACGACTCTCACCATCCCCGGATCATTTGCATGGGAATATTGATAAGGCCTTCATGGGTCATGCTTGGACCTCGGGTTCGTCCCAATCATAGTCATTGTCTAACCCATATCCTAGACCTATAGCTTGCTATCTTCGAACACGTCTTTGTTCTGGGATCTAATCTCGAGACATTTTTCCGCTGCCCTTTAGCACCGAAAATATTAACGATGCCCACGCAAGCCTCACTTTGACCACAGGAAGCTTCCCCAGAATGGCCCTGGCTTGATCTTGCATCGGGCCAATAAACTCACTGATTTCCTGCCACTCTAACCTAGATTCAACCAAATGTTTCTCGTTCCTCTGAATAATAAATTTGCCGTACCCCAGCATACAAGCGCTCTGGCTTTCCCGTGACGATCACGATATTTTTAAGTCGGACACTCGTCCGAATATTAAATGGTCCCCTGAGTGACCAACATGTTTCGAATACTTGTTTCTCTAGACATAGGGCTTTCCAGTTGATTCAAGATCGTTATCGTCTTGTTTCTCTCGATATAATTTTCTGGCCATGAGACCCTTATTCCTGGCGATTAATCAAGGGTGTTCCCCTCTCCGAGGGGATATAAATGACGCCGTGACCTTTATGGCCTAGCGGATTTTGATCCCGACATGAACCACACAATCGTCTGAGTAGTCAGATCGCGCGTACCAAGGGCTTCCACGAAGCCCGAATAAATTGTCACTTTGTGACTGGCACGCCCACGCACTTAATAAATCAATAAATGAACCCAACAAATAAATAAAACTATTATTTAATAAAAAGTGCGTCCACAGAATGTCAAGATTGGATTCTCGTCAGTTTGACTGCATTTGGTCATGATTTGGGGCCAGTTTGAGGCCGGATGCCCATGTGAGTCATTTTGGGTTGATTTGAGGAAATCACCCATTTGAGGTCATTTTGTGGTTTGTTTGGCCCCTTCTGGGTTGTGGAAGGTTGGTGTCGTGTTTGTGGATGTTTCCCCTTCGTTTGGAGACGATTGGGGCATGGGAAATGGATTTTCGTGCTATTTTTCTTAGTTTCGCATCGGGACGAGAACGTGCCCGTGGTGTAGGTCGTGTTTACCATTGAACGTGCAACAACCAAGTACCACATCTCGTGAAATAAGATGAACAGTAGGGCGGTTTGGAACGCGGTCTGCATATCAACCGCGACTATTATTGCGGACCAAATGATGGGCGCGATCCTGTATCATCGCGACCAAGTAGGACACCGCGACTACGTGTCATCGCGTCCAAGGTTATGATCGCGACTATTAACGCGACCTAGGTGAGTGCCGCGTCTATTTGTGATTGTGACGCGTGTTCTTACCGCGTCTATTGATAATCGCGACCCAGGTTACGATCGCGATCATGTGATCAAGGCCTTGGGGACGATCGCGATCTGGCTAGGACTGTGAGTCGACCCAGTGGTGTTGAGAGTCGACTTGCCCTATTCTATTGTGCTCGTTTTTGCCCTGTGAGTGTCCCGGATACCTCGTGGGTTCTATGACTGTGTTATAGGGTGTTCGGAAGTGCCGTAATTCTGAATTGTGTGTCCGTGTTGTTTTGAGAATTGTTATAGTCTCCGGTCAATCCGGTTGTGACCCAGTGGTTGACATGTGACCTCGTGAGTGTCTCGGCTATCCCGTGGGGATCGAGACTATGCTTCAGACGATTGGAGGTGCCATCTTATCTCGATTTGAGTGCCTATATGGTTCGAGGGCTTTAGTGATCCCTCATGTTCCGTGTTTCTCGTTATGCAGAATCGTGAGTCCGATGAGCGGCTAGGGGGCCGAGGACTCATTATTTATGATGTGGATCCGGGTATTGTATGCCATTTCCATTCTGTTTTACCGCGGTTCTTGACTTAGGGACTAGGCTAGTTGGCGGCATGTTACCGCTTTGTGCGACGATCTTGACCCGAGTCTTGTGACTCAAGGATCATTGTGTTAGTAGGTTTAGTCGACTATCCTGAGTCTGGCGGTTGTATGTTGCCTTGTGTTCAGTGGTACGTGCGACGGGTACATGCGCGACATGTCCGTACTTTGTGTTTTGAGTCTCTGTGTCTAGTGAGCCTCCACTAGTAGTAGCCTGACGACACTTTCGTGTGTCGGCCCACCTGGGAGTGGTGGCGGGGCAGTTCTCGGTAGAGACGATTTTTAGGCTGGTTGCCGAGGGCCCCTTTCTCTAGCCGTTAGAGTCCAACGGGAGGGGAAAATCAGCTAGAGGCCTGGCTCAAGACATTGAGCTTGTGTGTGCACATGTGGTCAGGGGCGTTGGACCAACGCCGACGGGCGTGACCCTGACTAGTCACTCGTTACTGTTGTTCCTTGGTTACTTGTTTGGTGTCTCGATTATCACGTTCGAGGTGAGTGGGAGACACCCGAGACGTAGTGTAAGACGTCAGTGGACGCATCTAGCTTTTCTTCTGGTGATGAGGTACTTCTGTCACATGACACATGATTCGTGGCTTGTGTGGTTCTCGTGTTTTGAGTTGAGTTCCCATCTATGCTGACATAATTTTTCGAGTAGTTGGTGTTCAGCTTAACCTGTAGTCAGTGTAGAGTACACGACAGTGAGATCGTGTATGTGTTGGTGCTTTTAGACCGTATGGTCTAGATTGAGTTGGGCTTTTGTCTCTGAGGACAAGCCTGTATGATAGGGATGTCGTGATGTGTCCTGGCCCCGAGTTTCCTTGTATCGGTTCGGTGATTCCTGACCGTGAGTGCGGGGATCTGTGTTTTTACCGATAGGAGTAGCTTGCGGCTCAGCCGTGGTTTCTTCGACTATCGTCATTACGGCTGTTACTCCCGTTGTTGTTCCTACTCCTGCTGTTGTTGTGTTTAGCACTGTTGTTACCGCTTTTGTTTTGTGGTGGGGATCCGTGGGACCCCTACTGAGCCAGTGAGGTGAGGCTCACCCTTGACTTTTCAGGTGTAGCTGCTCTCCTTCCTCGTGTGCGGAGGTGCAGTGCGGTGGTTCTTAGTGCCAGCTTTGCCAGCATCGGGCTTCCCCCACTTGAGAGTACGTTTCTCTTTTCTATGGACTGTACTTTCAATTGGACTGGACTCTGCTAGTTGTAGCTCTGTAGTTTAATTTGTTTAATTGAAAATACAATTTTATTTCTTTTAATTTAACAGTCCTGATCATAATTGTAGAATTGTTTACTGTTTTATCTTGAAGTTCAATGTAACCACACGCACATTTCTTTCCCTTCGGAGCCTTACAGCTCTTGGGAGACCTCTCAAGATCTAAGTGGTATCGAGTTTACCCGGTATCCGGGTTATGGGTCGTCACACTAACTAACCTCGGGTGAGATAGGTACCAAAGTACAGAAAATCTAGGAATAGCCCACCCCGAGCTCACCCGAGATAGCGGATCCTATCTTGTTATCAAACTAGCCTAGGGCCCCTTTGATAATAGGGTAGGGTAGCATATTCGACCCCCCGGGCACAAATATGCTACTCGACCCCGATTAATGAGGTACCTTCGTGAGGAGGACACACATGGACGCATACTTTCTCTCTCATCAGTTTGCTATTCACATTTATCCTATTCAAATATCAAAGCAGCCCTTAGGGCCACTCTCAAAATCGGTTAAGTTAACGTATTAGACTCCCTGGGCACGAATACACTGCCCGACTTCAGTTAGTACCCTTAATTTGTGTGTGAGAAGCTTACATGAGACCCACAATCTCTCTCTCATCAATTTAAATATCCATGTTATCTTATTCGAATAAGATAGGCCTATAGAAATAGACAGCTCAAAGCATTTTTAAAAATACTTGTTCTCTCATCATATAAAAAAAGAATTATGTAACCAAAGGAGAATGTGAAACAATAATAATAGGGCAAAAAAAACAGGTGCGTACTGTATTCCTATCGGCCATAAATTATTTTGTGTATGCATCTCTCATATCCACGTTGAAGAAGTGGGCGACTCAGGTGCATCTGTCGCTCCCTCCCCCACCGCACAATAAATAAGAGTACTTAATGACATCTGGTGCAATACGAGACTAATAAGAGACCGGTTTGAACCTTCCGTCTCGTTAATTTGCACCCACGATGTGTACGCGATGAGATGCACCTGGTAAACATATGAGAAGGTACTGTACTTTTTCTGTGCATCCCACCAATCCATATGAGCTGGTGGAAGTTGGCTCGTTCACAGACAACGACAACAACAACAAAAATGTTAGGCTGCATGTTTTCTCTATCTCCAATTTGAAACTTGGATGGTGGGATATTACATTTAAATTTGACACTCTCAAAAATAATATATATATATATATATATTATAAAGTAATAAAAATACTAATGCCCCAATATTTTATGTTGAGATCGAACAGCCAAGATGTGCATGGCAAAAGAACGGCACCCCAGTATCCCTTGGGTTCATAGTATGATATGTAAGATTACTCTCTTTTTGTCAGGGAGCATGATTGCCTTATTAATTGACCGAGTGTTTACACATCTTAATTTTCCGGTGAAAAAAAAAAGGCACCCACATGACCGAAAACGATTATTCCCAGACGAGGAGACGTGACCCAAATATAATTTAATTATTATCCCAACATCAGATTTTTTTTTCTTCTCCATCTGCACCCCAGATTATAAATACGTAGTGAGGTGCACATCTCACGACTTAGTTGCAACAACGTTCTCGAAATAGCCACGTACGGCCCTGCTTAAACTAGTTCAGAGTTCAGACTAAAAAACCCCCCCCAAAAAAAAATAACAAAAGAGTGGATCCGATCGTGTGTTCCATGTCCCCCACGCGGGGTGTCAGCTGCCTCCAACTGAATGTCATCCTCCACACTTCAAAAAATGGTGGACGACGAAGCCAGACATGTGGAGCCAAGCTTATTAAAAGGACTTCGTTCACACGGGCAGCTGCGAGCCACAGTTGCCAGCAGAGAAGCAAGTAGCTGGACAGTACAGAAGCCACCAGTATACGTTGACCCTCCTCAAATTATATCCTGCCCCCCGGACAGTCGTTCCAAATGAAGGCCACATATCCTCCCAGGTCGGCCGGAGCATTATTGCAGTCTTTATTGCAGAGAATTCAAACCTCGTCTCCATGCCTAACTCGTCTCGTTTTTATGTGAGGTACGTTTTTCCTTCTTCTTCTTCTTCTTTTTTATTTTGAGGAATGTCCTGAATAGTGCCTTATTATAGATGGAGTGGTCCCGACGTTGTGAGAACATTCTCCTGTTAAGAAAAACTATTTTGGATAAATTCAGAATTGAACTTTGTTTATCAGAAAAATTTTAAAAAAAAAAGCATGCTGATTCATAACGTGTTGCCTAGAGGAATAATAATAATGAGACTCTAATCACTTTATTGATCATAAGCCCACCTCTTCTACATATCATGCGATCATAAAAACCGGTATTGACTCATGAAAATGTACATTACACTCACGTCCACGACAATCATCCCTTCGTTACGGTCACATCTATTGTTTTTTATGATTTTTTGCTAATAATAATCTATTTATTGAATAAAACAAAATCTGGGGGGGGGGCATCCACCTTACCTCCACGGGGTGTACATAAGTAAAACGAAAAACCCACCACCCACCCCACGAATCTAAGGGTTCGAACTAATAATTATTACAATTATTAAATGTAAAAGCAATCTAAGCATCAATGAATGGCAATTGATTTAGCCAAACAAGAAGTAATATTTTTTTACATTTTTCTTCTCAAGACATCGAGGAAATCAATCTATAATTTATCAGGACATCGACTGTAAACAAGCACAAGTCCCTTCCCAGCCCCATTACATTTTTTACTGTGTTTGACTTCCTTCAAAATTTTCCAATACCCATTCTTTATCCCGACATTATTAGCATAGTTATATTTTTCAAAAACTTTAAAAACTATGACTCGAAAACCTAGTTCTCAATTATTGAATGGTAGCTATTAAAGAAACAAAGGTCTCCGATTCGATTTTTTCACAGAGAATTTTATCTAATCATGTGCTCAATTATCGAGAAATACATGACTCACAATTATCTATGGTTCTCAAAATTTCACGTCAAACAAAAAAAGATAAAATCACAACTCACAAGTATCAAAGGTGTAAGACAAGTCACGAGTAATGGGGTTGCACGTTCAAACAAGGGAGTGACGTTATCACTCTCCCCTCGACATAAATGCTCCTTCCCTCTCCATTCCCATACATGTTTTCGAAAGCTCCCCCTGGTCTCCTCCTCTGCCACCTTCCTTTCTTAAATCTCACTTTTCAGTTTTCACCCCTTCCCCCTGTTTCAAGTGTCTCCTTCGACCTTCTTCCCCCCCATCTCTCCTCTTTCCCTGCCCCTTACAGGTGTCCTTCAGTGGCTGAGGTGATCCTAGATGCCTGAAATTGCCTTGTGCAATGGAAGGTCCTAGTTGTGATCATGGGCTGCTCGCGAATTGCTGAAGCCTCTCTAGAATTCGACACTATTGGAAATTATTTGAGAAATCCCCGAGAAGGGAGGATTGTTGAGGGTCTGGAAGGCAAGTTCTTTCTCAGCACTTAGAAGGGAAGTAACGATTTTATGTATTGGTCTTGTTTTGGTGGCTTTGGGAAACAAGATTGATGGGTATGTTTTTTCGAGGTCGGAAAGATGTTTTTGATGTTTTTGTTGGATGAGGAACTCTGTTAATAATTAAAGGCTTGTTTTTTTCTTCTCGGATTTTGTGAGAGGCTATAAAAGATGTGAATTTTGTTTGTGTATCTCTTCATTGGCTTGTTCATGCTCAGTCAGGCGGTGGCTTTTTGTACTTGATCCTAGAGCAAGTCGTTCTTCTGGGAGTTTGCTTGGAATTCCTCAGATTGCCTTGGATTAAAGAAGCATGTTTTTTTTAAGTGTCATAAAGGCTTTTGTTGCTGATTATTGGATCCCTTTTTCTGTGCCTGATGATACACAGAAAACCTCGAATTGTGCTTTTTTTTTGGTTCCACCTTAGGGGTTTTCCATCGACATCGAAGTGAAAAAGACTTCTTTTAATTCTATTGTCCTTGTTCCTTTAATTTATAGGACTTTGAAATGGGACCTACGTTAGAAAGCTTCTTAATCTTGGCATTGGGGATGTTCAATTTGCACAAGTAAATTCGGAGCTCTCTGCATGTAGTGGTCTGGTTCATGCCAAATACGGATTCTCGTTGTGCCTAGACATTGTGCTATGAAGTGTTTCTATTTCTCAAGTGAAACTAAGAAGGGAAATCAAACCTCTACAAAGCCTCCTTCGGGTCAATCAAATGGCACCCCCTCTACAGAGCAGGATATATCGGGATCGGGATTTAACTCTCAGAGTACTACTTCAGACATGAGTGCCAATTCATCTGGGACATCTGCATTCCCAAGTTTCTCTCAGAAGCCAAACACTCTGAGGGTGTTCACCTATTTGGAACTGAAGAATGCCACAAGGAATTTCAGCCGCTCATTAATGATTGGTGAAGGTGGCTTTGGATGTGTCTATAGGGGAACACTGAGGAGCCCTGAGGACCCCCATACAAAAATTGAAATTGCTGTGAAACAGTTGAGCCAAAGAGGGCTGCAGGCAAGGCTCTTTATCTGGATTTGTTTGCTTTATGTTTTATGTATTTTGCTGCATATTATGGTAGTTACTTTCCACATTCCAGTCAACCATAAACATGGAGCTAATTTCTGCATTTACTGTTCTAAACAACATTTCTTGTGTGTGAAATGTTAAAAATGTTTCTCCACAATGATTTATCTGTTTTAGATTATTTTTTGTTCCTTAAAACAAACACAATTGATATGATTTCCTTAATATAACTGTATTTTTAAACTTTCCAGTTTATTCCAACTGCATTTAGCCATGGAAGTATTGTGTCTCTTCCATTTTGGTTTACTTGTGGAACAAAAAAACACAGGAGAAGGAACATTCTTAACAAATCTCAGTAGTTGCTAATCATAAATGGCTATATCTCTATGTTTGTCTAGTCAACTGTCAATGAGTATATCCATAACATTTAATTCTTACGATCTGGATTCATGATTCCAATGTCTTATGTTAGAATATTTGGGCATAGTCCCCCTTGGGCAATAGTCCCGTATTGGTTAAATGAGTTGTGGTTCATGTGCTTATGACCCTGGGCCTGTGTATCTCAACACCGCGGTTTTGTGGATTCAACATGGTATCAGAGCAGGCCAAATGACCCAACTCCTCTTGTCACCTCCACCCAATTAATGTCCACGGCCCATCTTGGCCGTGAGGGGGAGTGTTGGAATTTGGACATAGTCCCTGGGCAATAGTCCCGTATTGGTTAAATGAGTTGTGATTCATGTGCTTATGACCCTGGACCTGTATATCTCAACACCGCGGTTTTGTAGATTCAACATGGTATCAGAGCAGGCCAAATGACCCAACTCCTCTTGTCACCTTCACCCAATTAATGTCCACGGCCCATCTTGGCCGTGAGAGGGAGTGTTGGAATTTGGGCATAGTCCCGTATTGGTTAAATGAGTTGTGGTTCATGTGCTTATGAACCTGGGCCCTTGTATCTCAACACCGCGGTTTTGTGGATTCAACATCTTACATAAGGTTGTATGCTCTGCTACAGAACGGCCTCTGTGAAGTTGGATCCACATTGGTAACCTGATGAAATTTGGATACAATGAACTCGATCTTCCTTCCTTTCACAGAATTATCCACCCTGATTTAGTATACTTATAGAACATAATGCGGGGTCTTTAGCTGGTCAATGTCGATCTGGTCTCTTCTGATTAGGGGTGCAAATGAGCCAAGTCAAGCCAAGCTTTATTCTGTTCAAGCTTGGTTCATTTACTATCAAAACAAGCTTTTATCAAACTCAAATTGGACGGATATTAAGTGAACCGAGCTCTATCTTGTTCAAGCTTGGCTCATTTAGTAATTGAGCCTAATTGGAGCTCCTTTAATCTAAATAATCCCAGTTCATTTAACATTTACCAGCTTGTTTGACCTATGTAAATGAATGAAAATAAATGAAAAGGATATTTGTCCCATATACTTCAATTGATTAGAAATAGAATATAAATAAGTCCCAAGTGAGCTGCTAAATAAACATGACCATATTATTAAAGAAATGTAAGTCTTAATCTAGCTTGTTCGTAAGCAAGCCAAGCATACCTGTGTTCAATCTCGGTCTGTTTATTGACCAAGCTAATTTTTTGTTCAAACTTGACTCATTTACTTAGTTGAACAAGCTTAACCGACCTTTTATTAAGCCTGTTCATGAGTTTATTGAGCTCACCTGTTCACTTTCACCCCTACTTCTCATAAGAACCTGATAGGCTATGCAACATTGAACTTGAAGTGTTATGGGTGAAGGAGCATCGCAGTCTATTTGTTTCCTATACAAGGATCAATAGTAACTGAATTATGGACATCACCATCGTCAGTTTCTTGTCAGAACCTGCACTCATGACCTTTTTCCCTTCGCGGCATCCCCAAGTTGCATTTTCCAAGCTAGGTGCTCTGGAATGGTGAGGTGAAGAGTGATCTTGTTGCAGACTCTTCTTCATAGAAAAATGTTGCAGTTGCTCTGTTATAACTTTCGTTTTTGTGCCTCAGGGACACAAAGAATGGTTGACAGAAGTGGATGTCCTTGGGGTAGTTGATCACCCAAATCTTGTCAAGTTACTGGGTTATTGTGCTGAAGATGATGAAAGAGGAATGCAGAGGCTTTTAGTTTATGAATTTATGCCAAATAGAAGTGTTGAGGACCACTTATCAGCTCGATCAGCTGCACCACTGTCATGGTCTATGAGATTACGGGTTGCTCTTGATGCTGCACGTGGCTTAACATACTTGCATGAAGGAATGGAATTTCAGGTACTTACTGTCATTTTGGTATCACAAAAATTATTAAAGGTGGGTCCAAGATTTCTCATGTCAGGATCTCTTCTGGTCATTTCCTTTTGAGCATCCTTGGAGGTGATGTGATTTAATCTTGGTTTGAGGTACATTTGTATCAGTCGTTGGAAACAATTGCTATAAAATATAAATAGCTTTAACATGCACATGATCAAAATATTTCATTATCATGTTGAGTTGGCTCATGGGATTAGATTATTTTAGTGTATTGTTTGCATTGAGGTAATTTTCCAGTGAGGTCTTTGTTGCTTCTTTTGCTTCTGCAAAGTGTCAAACTTCTCTTGCACAAAAAAAAAACGTGGATGAACCATAAATGAGTTGCTCTCTTTAATGGGATTTTTAGTTTTCAACACCTATAATCTTTCATATTTATGGATTAGCACCTCCAATCCAGATATTCATTTGTAACCCTCACAATGACACATTTAGTGATAAACACCCTTTTCAGGGGCCTTTGCCTAAACATCTGATGGGCTTATTGATTATTTTATGGAGCGTTTCATTGATAGCTTGAGATTTGAGGAGTTATAAATAAATATCTGGATTGGAGGTGCTAATCTGTAAATATTAAAGATTATAGGGTTGAAATCCGAAAATTGTGTAACAGCCAAAGTTCCCTGCATTCCATGTTTGTAATAATAAGTGAAGAATATGAACATCAAAGGATTATTTCATTTTGGAAAAGCATGCAATATCTATATTTGTTAATTTCTTCTAATTATGCTATTCTGTTAATGAAGAGACAGTGGACATGATGACTTATCAAAATAATTAGTGCAATCTTATTGATGTGATATTCTTAAAAGGAGGTGGATGAATCATTTGCATGTGTTTACAAGGTATATTTTGTGTATATGTGTTTGGTTTTTTTCTTTTCCGGGGGAAATAACGCAAACAACAGGATTGTGATTTTCATCTTCATCTGAATATCTTTGTAACTAGTTCTTGGTGGACTTTAAACTTTCAAAGTTCATCTTTTATGAAATGTTATGAGGCTTTAAAACAAATATAGACAGAGTCTACCTCTCGAGGTGAGAAAAGTGAACTGCTTTAAAAACACTGTGAAGATAATCTCTGATGAAAGAGAAAGTTCTCCATTCAAAGTGTCAAGTAGTTACTTTTCAGAGGTATCGAATCTGTCCTAGTGTGTTCTTAGGCTCAGAGGTATAAAATCTGCCCTAGATTGCAGACTTGGGTATAGATTGCAATCTCCATTAAAAGTATTTAAGTAATTGCTGCTTCTTTTATTGATTTTGGAATGCACCAAGCCTGCAAACTCCTATAGATGTTGTACTCTGTGCTCTTAGGCAAATATTCTGAGCAGTCTCTTGTGATGTCTCAATAACATTTCAGCTATATTTTTCAAAGATACATTTTTCACTTTAGATGATCTATTTTTTTAATTTATAATGTATCACATCTGCTTGGTGTAGTCTCTTACCCCTACATTCATGTAGTTATCCAGTTTGTCAGCAAATACCATATCCAGACTCTTAACACTCTATAATATATTTAATTGCTATATGCACGGACTGTTGAACTGTGAGTCCTTTCGGTTCTTTATTCATGCTTCAACCATCTAGTTTCTGTCTATGGAATTTTAATATTGCTGAATTTCTTGATTCAGATTATCTTTCGAGATCTGAAAACATCGAACATACTGTTAGATGAGCACTGGAATGCGAAGCTTTCAGACTTTGGGTTGGCTAGACAAGGGCCAACAGAGGGATTGACCCATATTTCAACAGCAGTACGTCGAAATGAAGATTTGCCATTGACTAAGAGTTCTCTATTCACTTTATACATTTCATGTCCACAAAATATTAATATGTTATCTTTTTGAGAGTATGCAGTTTTTCTAATTTCAGTTTACATTAGTACCAAACTAACAGAGTTCCATTTAGAAACCCTTACGGAGGGCGATTCTGCCACCACCCTGTCTGTCAAAGGGAGATGAAAAAGAAGGCAAAACATTAGTTTTTCCTTTCTTGCTTTCCACTCAGCAGATAGCTCTCATACTGATTTAAAAACAGGGTGCACCATCTTTCGTACAAAGCTGTCTATGAGCAGGCCGCAGATGGTGCAAGAAGTCATTTTTATTTTATTTAAGTGATTGCTGCAAAGCAAGAAGAGCTCTTCTACTGAAATGCCCCATACTCTTGAATAAAGGTGGGTGTTTCTTGCTGCAGCTCCTATCTAGTGGACTACTCTAGCATGTGCTCCATATCCCTTAATAAGAGTAGAAGAACAAACTACTCCAATGCCATCTTAGGTCCATTTTGTATCCCTGTCCTACAATCCTATTCCTATTCCTTCTTGTCAGTTGTCACTTGCCTTACTCCTTCAAACTCCTTGCCCAACTGTCAATCTCACAAACTGTAGTCTGAGTCCCCATCTTCTGGGCCATGTCTAGTTTCTCAACAATGACCAAACAATGTAAAGGAACTCTCACCTCGTGGCTTCATCTTAACATATGACACATTTCTCAGTTTCTCCTTTTTTTTCCAAGGCTTGTATCGATCTTAATTTAACTACTTGTACAATAAAAATTAGGAATTTATTCCCAGAACAGTGAAAATGAGAAGCACATAATGATGCCAGGATCCAAGAAAACAGGACATAAATTTTATGTCATCGCAAAGATACTAGAGCTATAGTAACATGAAAGATGACGTCAAAAACGAAAGCAGCACAGTGATACTTGAAGTGCCTGCTAAAATTCCTACTCTTTTTTGTGTGAGATTTTCACTGTTTCAATTCACCTGATTTTTAGGAACTACATAGTTGCGGAGGACGTTTGTTTTATCATGGCTTACGTATGACATCCCTTGGTTCAGTGTTTGTCATTTTCTCTGTAAGTTTACAGCAAATCTTGATGGTCTATGGAACCCAGGTCTATAAGCAACAAACCAAAATTGGCTAGACTTAATTAGAACTGGCTGAAGTGGATCAATTACAGACGGAACTGGGCAGTCTTTCCTGGCAATACCAGCTGGTTCATCAGAAACTTTAAATTTTAATTATGTCTTTGATGAGTTTCTATAATTAGAAGAATTTACTCAATTTTTTGTTTTAAATAAGAGCTAATGTGATTTTTTTTCTTTAAGGGATTGAGATACAGTACTTCTATGTTTTCAAGTCCTACCAATGCTTTTCAAAACCACACTCACTGTAGTCTGCGTCTCTTCTGCTGCCACACTCCTCTGCACCTGTTCTCCCACCCACTTGCTGCCTGCGGCTTAAGTGTCTGCCACTCCTGACTGCTGCATTTTTATGTTGTCCTCCTCACCACTGGGACTTCTCCCATCCTCCTTCTGCCCACCACCTCACCTTTCCTTTTCCTGTTAGGAACTGCATCTCCACCTCCATCCTCTACACTCAGGGGATTTTCTGCCCCTCTTCTCCTCCTCATCCTACTTCCAAATTTTATTATCTTGACATTGGCCATACATACATAGAGGGAACCAGTCAACTCCAGCTGGAATTTGAGCCAATGCTGGAAACAGTTGGGACACTGGGCATCGAGTTCTGTCCATTAGTTTCTTATTGGTAACTTATTACAGATGTGTTGTAGGGACATCAAATGGTATTTTTGTCTTGGTCCCGGTGTTTCCTTTTTAAAATCAGGAACTATGTTTGGAGCTGCATCATTGTCTGAGCATAAGTAGTGTTTAATCAGTGTTGAATCCACAAAACCGCGGTGTTGAGATACAAGGGCCCAGGGTCATAAGCACATGAACCACAACTCATTTAACCAATACGGGACTATGACCAAATTCCAACACTCCCCCTCACGGTCAAGATGGGCCGTGGACATTAATTGGATAGAGGTGGCAAGAGGAGTTGGGTCATTTGGCCTGCTCTGATACCATGTTGAATCCACAAAACCGCGGTGTTGAGATACAAGGGTCCAGGGTCATAAGCACATGAACCACAACTCATTTAACTAATACGGGACTATTGCCCAGGGACTATGCCCAAATTCCAACAATCAGGACCAGAATATGAATAGCAAGAAGCTTTTGATGAAGTTGCAGAATGCATCCACCTTTATAAATCTCGTTCTTTCTCTTTGTCGGAGTAGGGGAGGCATGAACAAACCATTTGATTTTCTATAACTTGGAATGCCTTCAGTAATTATAAAGACGTCAAAGTAAATCTAGGGTGCACTCATGGCTGATGTGTAGCCCACATTCTGAGCTCTCACTATTTACACATTGGGTGCCATTCTGACTATTGAACCCAGGCTTCTGCAGTAAAGAAAACATGACATTTCGCGCACACAACAGTTCCAAAAACTGTTCAAGTTGGAAAGGCTCAAAAGAAAATGGCTTTGGATCTGGATATATCATCCAAAATTTATATCAAAAATAAATGAGGATGTATGGAATTCACTGAACTCTCTGTTTTTAGAATTTTTCCTATTATAGTATGCTCTTCTTTACCATTTACAGTTCTGTTTTCCTACTATTTGCATTTATTTCTGGCTTGTTACCTGAACTGGACTACCATATTTTCTCCCAGTCTCCCCCAAGAACAGATTAATTTCTGAAATTTGAGCTGTCAACCAAGACTCGGTTTCCATCATTTCTAAGCTGTTTCAGATTTTGACAATCATTTTCTGATGTTCAAAAGTATGTACAGTATTTATCAAAATTACAATATTTTTCCAATACGATGTCCGAATTGAAAATAGAAACAAAATATTGTGTCTGTGTTTCCAGCAACACTCCACCTTCAACAAAGAAGTTTCCGATAAGATTCAGATAATATAATTTATTGTCTTTAATATTATAATATTATATATTATGTATACATAGCACGTACGTATTACTTGTATCAGTATTTTATCAACTGTTGGATGCGAAAAAAAATATATTGATATTAGCTTTTGTTCTGCACCAAGATCCCCATCACTCCCCTTATTTCCACCTCAAAACTCTCTGTCCTCCCAACCTCAAAAGAAAAAAGGAAATTTTAACATGAACTGTTGGATGAGGATTTTATCCAATGGATGATAAAATGTCAATAATAAATAAATAAGTATTTAACCCCATGTGGATCTTGAAAGAATCAGGATCCAATTCTGTTTCTCATAAGAAACCGAAATGGGAAACAAAATTCACTGCATGTTTCTAGCTCCCATTTCAGTTCTGATTTCTTTTTATTAGAATCGGAGTTGAAAACACTTGATTTGACGTCGTTTCTGATCTGTTTACACCTCCTTCTGAAACGCATTTAGCTGTGACCTCACCTGCTACTTTGTCTAGCATAGTTAAAAATGTTTACCATGATTGCTAAAATTGTTTACCATGATTGTCTGCACCAACCGGGAATAGTTTTGATTCACCATGTGATATGCCAAGAAAGTTTGTTTTTGAATAATGGTTCTATATCTGTTTTTCCCATCCTCAAATGTGATTCATTGTGCAAACAAACAGGCAGTGATTTCCCAACCTGGACAAATTTAATGGCTTGATTATATAATACTGAAAATAATAGATTTTTTTAAAATCGTCAGTATTAGCTTGTAGTTGACACTTTGACTGAAAAGTAATGCCACAACAGGTGGTGGGAACCATTGGCTATGCAGCTCCTGAGTACATCCAAACAGGTCACCTCACTGCTAAGAGTGACATATGGAGTTATGGCATTGTCCTCTATGAATTGATCACAGGTCGACGTCCTCTAGACCGAAATCGGCCAAGAAGTGAACAGAAGCTCTTGGACTGGATTAGGCCATACATTTCTGATATAAATAAATTCTGTATGATTTTAGACCCAAGGCTAGAGGGGAATTACTCCCTGAAGTCTGCCCAAAAGCTTGCTGCCGTGGCAAATAGATGCCTAATGCGGCGCCCTAGAGCTCGACCAAAGATGAGTGAGGTGCTGGAGATGGTGAACAGATTTGTAGAGAGTGAAGAAACTGGGACCCCCGAACTCCCTCTGATCAGTGATTCTCAACATGAAGCAGCTTTGGAAGAAGAAAAGAAAGGTAGAGCATCTTCAGAAAGGATGATTGCAGATCTCAAGATGGGGGGAGGGAGGAGGCTTGTTTGGCGGGGATGGACTCCAAAGCTGGTACGTGTGCCCATGGTGTCAGTATAACCATGATGATGCAGATGATAAGATGTCTTCCTTTTGTTTTATAGATGAACCTTTTAATAGATGGGCATGCATTGAGAGCAGGTATTCGGTGAACTGTGGTTTTTTTTTTTTTGTAAAGGACAGTGACATAGTTCTGCATTTGTTTTATTGAACTTGAGTGCAATAAGCCACTGGATAAATATACCAGGCTATCCTCACAATTGTATTTGTGGTATGAACTGTTCACATTGACGTCAAATCCATACAATGTGATAACATCTTTGGAAAGAAAAGTGAGCAAGAAAGATATCGCATTGCTTTGATGGCAGAAGAATGATGTGAATGTAATCCTAATTCGTCATGCCACGTTAAAGCTGTTTTTCCACCCATTGTTTATGACATGTCCCCGTTATCCATGTTAAGAATGGCTTGTCACAGAAGGTAGTGAGGTGGTTCTTCCTTCTGTAGTTGTTCCGATACCACTGTACTTCTACATTGTTTGCTCTTCAAAACCCTCACTAGACATCCTTCCAGACTTGACCGATCTCCCACTTATAAACCGTGACGCGGTCGGCGTCGGAGAAATGATCGACGGCAGCTCCGGGACACGAACACGACTAGATAACTACTGTCTCGCGTAGCTCGGCCTCACACCGGACGACACTCAAATCTCACAAAATGAGAGGAGGGAAGGGGAAACACAAAGGGGCTATGCACCTTACGTGATTTCAAATCTTTCATTCATTCATATGAAAATCTTACACCTTAGCCCCTTTTATATAGGAAAATACTATAACATTCATACCCTCAATCTTCACTAATAGCATTTATACCCTAGCCTAATAAAATAAAAGTCACCTACCAATATTTGACTTGGACCAAATAAAATAAAATACTTTGACTTTGGTGGTTTAATAATACAAATACCACCATAGTAAAATACACACAATACATATACACATACGCAATACATACGTACTCAGGACGCCGAGTCTTCAAATGAGTCTTCAAGTCACAAGCTCGGTGCAGTCGGGGCGGTGCGGCATCGGCTCCGAGTAGTGGGTCCAGTAGTGGGCCCGGTGTCTCCACCAACCCTCCCGGGACGGCTGGAACTCGACTCCGTCGAGTAAGGGGGGACACTGCTATGGTAGTGCTCCAACAGGTCTGGATCGAGGCGCTGGAGATCTTCCCGACTGATCCAGGAATCATCGGAAGGTGGTCGGTCTCGCCAGCGGACAAGGTAGCGCTGGTACACCCAGCTCCGTGTAGCTGTCACCTGTTCATCCAGTATCCTCTCAATTTGCTCGTGCGGTGCTCTCGAGACTGTGGGACGCACAGGGGTAGGCTCACTCTCAATGGGAGGAGAAGGCTCGAAAGGGTCACTAGGAATCGTTGTGGGTTCCTTGTAGGTCACTAGGTCTGCCACATTAAAAGTAGAGCTAATCCCATATTCGGGAGGTAAGTCCACAACATAGGCATTGGAGCCAATCTTCTGCAGTATTGGGAAGGGACCATCACTACGGGCTTGCAACTTTTTAACGGCTCCTGAGGGGAGTCGTTCGGGTCGGACCCGGACCATAACCAAGTCACATTCTTGAAATTCACGGTGACGCCTATGCGAATCAGCCAATCGTTTATAGGTCTCATTACTGAGGTTTATTTGCTTTCTAATTGACTCATGCAGACGTTTGACATGTTGTGCAAATTCCTCAGCTGACTTGGATGTTATAGACTCGAGGGGAAGGGAAATGAGATCCACAGGTTTCCTAGGTTTGTATCTATGCACGACCTCAAATAGACTCATACCTATGGACCTATTGACAGAGCTATTGTATGCAAACTCGGCTCTGGGTAAGAGAAGATCACAAATGCCAGAATGATCCCCTACGAGACACCTCAGTAGATTCCCTAAACTCCTATTGACAACCTTTGTTTGCCCATCGGTTTGTGGGTGATATGCAGTGGAAAATTTAAGCTTAGTGCCAACTAAGTGCCAAAGTGTCTTCCAGAAGTAGCTAGTGAACCAGACATCTCGGTCAGACACTATAGTTTGGGAGAGACCATGCAGACGCACGACTTCACCAAAGAATAGGTGGGCTACTCTAGATGCATCCGATGTTTTGGAACATGCAATGAAATGGGCCATCTTAGAGAACATATCAACGACCACGAAGATGGAGTCGTGTTTGTGAGCAGTACGAGGTAATTCAAGGATGAAATCTATGCTCACATCAACCCATGACCTATCAAGAATGGGGAGAGGAGTGTATAGACCAGTGTTCTGTTTGACCTGTTTGGCCATTGTGCATGTCCTACACTGGGCTACAATCTTGGCCACATCTTTCTTCAGGCCAGGCCAATAAAAATACTCCTCCACAGAATGGATGGTCTTGTTGCGTCCAAAGTGACCAGCAAGACCTCCAGCATGCATTTCCCAAATTAGGAAGTCTCGTACAGAAGTCTTCGGGACACAGAGTTGTTGTCCTCGAAAGAGAAAACCATCTTGGAGTAGATAGTCAACAAATGCTGTCGAGGATTCAGCAGATAAGGCAGAGTAGGCAGGGCCAAAGTCGGGACACTCTCCATAGAGTTCCTTCATGCGGTCAAATCCAGTGACCTCTACCCGAACAGTGGAAAGAAGGGAGACCCTTCGACTCAAGGCATCGGCCACCTTATTTTCTTTTCCAGTCTTATGTTTTAGGACAAATGTGAAAGACTGGAGGAATTCTATCCACCGACCATGTCTAGGGTTTAAGCCCTTCTGAGAGCTAAGGAATTTCAGAGTCTCGTGGTCCGAGTATAAGATAAACTCTTGTGGTAAGAGATAGTGTCTCCAGTGTTTGAGGACTTGGACCACGGCATAAAAGTCCTTATCATAGGTGAAGTAACGAAGCTTTGCATCAGAAAGCTTCTCACTGAAATAAGTCACATGGTGGCTCTCCTGGCTAAGCACCCTCCTATTCCTACGCCAGATGCATCATAGGATATCTCAAAGACTTTGGAAAAGTCTGGCAGTCGGAGGATAGGGACTTTGGTCATGAGCTCCTTTATGACAGAAAAGGCATGGGAGGCGGCTTTGGTCCACTCAAAATTTCTTTTACAGATGCAATCCGTAATGGGTGCCATAATGGTGCTAAAGCTCTTAATGAAGCGTCTATAAAAAGTGGCTAACCCATTGAAACTGCGAACGTCATGGACGTTCTGGGGCTCATGCCAGTCGACTAAGGTTTGGACCTTGGATTGATCCACATACATTCTATGACTCGAAACCACAAAGCGGAGGAAAGTGACCCGGTCTATCATGAATTCACACTTCTTAAGATTGACATACATGGTTTCTCTCCTCAAAGTCTCGCAGACTTCCCTCAAATGTTGGATGTGGTCTTGAGGGTTGTGGCTATAGATGAGAATGTCGTCAAAGTAGACGACAACAAAGCGACCAATGAGGGGGCGAAGGACTTCCATCATAAGCCTCATGAAAGTGATGGGGACATTAGATAGCCCAAACGGCATGACGAGCCATTCATATAATCTTTTTTTTATTTTGAAGGCTATCTTCCACTCATCCCCTGGTCGGATTCGAACCTTGTAGTAGTCACTTTTCAAGTCAATCTTTGAAAAGATGGTGGCTCCACTCATCATGTCAAGCATGTCATCAAGACGGGGAATGTGAAATCTATACTTGACAGTGATTTTGTTGATGGCGCGGCTGTCAACACACATCCGTCAGGTGCCATCTTTCTTTGGTGTGAGCAAGGCGGGAATAGCACATGGGCTCTTGCTCACCCTGAGGAAACCCTTTTGAATAAGGTCCTCGATAATTCTTTGGAGCTCAGCATGCTGCTTGGGGTTCAATCGATAATGAGGAAGGTTGGATAGGGTGGACCCGGGGACAAGGTCAATGGCGTGTTGTACATCACGCATGGGAAGGAGTATAGAGGGCAAGTCCTCAGGGAAGATGTATTGGAAGTCCTGTAGGATTGCCTGGACTTCAGGTGGGACTGAGACTTGGGACTCCTCGGGTGTGATGGTGACGATAACAGCCCAGACAGGGGCACCCTCAGCAACCTCTCTGTTCAGTTCTCGGACACCTATGAAGTTAAGGTGCCTAACTAGGTCGTGACCAACCTTAGGGACCTTGGGAATGGGTGTGATAGATACAGGAGAGGATGAAATGGGAAGTTTCCCCTCATTAGGAGTCTGGGGACTCTCCTGAATCTTGGGAGTTCCAGTGGGGGTGGAGGTGGAACTCTTTCCCGGGGTCACCTTTGGGGGTGCCGGGTACAACTGAATCTTCTTCCCATTGTGGGAGAAGGAACACTGGTTGGATCGACCAAATGTAGTAAGGTCTACATCATAGATCCATTGTCGTCATAGAATGATGCTACCGACTTTCATAGGCACTACATCGCATAAGATATGTCCTTGATAGGACTAAAATTGGATGAGAATGACACATGTAGTGGTGACTGGGATAGAAGTGTCGTCAACCCAAGTCACGTTGTATGGCCTAGGATGGGGATGGGTAGGTAGACCTAGACGGGAGACAAAGTCTGAAGAGACTACATTGATACAGCTCTCATTGTCAAAGATCATCTTACAGGGTTGAGACTTCACCATAATGTAGGTTTGGAAGATGGAGGTTCGACGCCAATCGTCCTCTTGGGGGTGTGTTAAGATGCAACGAACCATACCCAATCTTCCCTGGCTGGAACTCTCAGCAATATCTCCCACTTGCATGTACTCGACATGCGTGCTATCAAATCATGCATCCATTTCCTCAAATTGGGCGATGAGGTCAGGATCGACTATATATCTCTCAATGTCTTCTCCTTCATGAGGTGGAGGCTCCATAGGCTAGGGGTCAGTGATGACCAAAGCTCGGGTGGGGCAATTGGTGGCAACATGCCCTATGTTATGACACCTAAAGCAGCGAATTCCCGAGACAAGGACTGGTTGGGATGTGCTAGGTATGACTCCCTTTCTCTTGTCATCCCTCATATCAGTTGGAGGAGTGTACTCCAGCCTGGGCACAGCAGCGGGTGCAGGTAAGGGGTTCCTTGTGAAAGGAACAGTAGGGGCAACGGCCCGGAGTGGGGTAGCAGTAGGGACATAGGAAGTGGAGGGGCTAGGCCTCTCAGAGTAGCGGACCATGGGATTTCGTGGTTCAGGTTGGCGGTAGGTGGGAACCCGAGGTGGGACCACCCTTTGAAACCGCTCGACATCTCGAGCAACCTGATAGGCATGCTCGAGAGTGTTAACCTCTCGTAGGAACAGCTCCCACTGTATGCTCTCGTGTAGGCCAGTCCTAAATCGCAAGAGGGTGATAGAGGCATCCTCCATGACTTGACTCCGAAGGAAGAATTCATCAAATTTGACGATACTCGTCCACAGACTTTCTATCTTGGGTGAGTTTCTGCCATTGGTCCAAAAGTCGCCGATGGTAGGAGGGTGGCAGATACTTCTCCCTTAGTTTCTCCTTCATTTCTTCTCACGTGTTTATGGTCTCATCTCATCTCCTTACTAGGAGATTTTCAATGTTGCACCAGTAGGTCTTAGTTTGACCTAGGAGCTTCATTTTGGCAAGCCTCACCCTTGTGGCAGGGGTCATGCGGTGATGCCAGTCAAAGTATTGATCCATCCCAGTCTCCCAATCAAGATATGTGGCGGGGTTTAGGGACCCATCAAAGCTGGGAGCGTCGATCTTGACGTTCCGTAGGATGATCTCCTCATCGTCGTGGTCTCTCCCTCGAGGCGCACGATCCTCTTGCTCTCTACCTTGAGGAGCCTGATTCTGGCGGGTTTGGTCTCTCTCTTCCCTAGGGTTGGCGACGGGATCTCCGCTACCTTTCAACATTCCTTCCTCTCTCTTCATGCGATCCTCTAAGGCTCAGATCCTCTCATATAGCTCTTCTCGTAATTGGCCTATGGATTCTTCAAAGTGGGCCATAAAGTTATGCTCGAACTGGGCTAACATAGCACTCACACTCTTCTGATCCATGGGTGATTGTGACGTTGAAGAGCGTTCTAAACGGCCTGATGAATTCATAGACCAGCGTGGCATACACGGGCTCGGACCTAAATGATGCAATCTTGGGACCGAAAATTAGTAAACTATAGACCCGATCTGTTGGCTAATATTGTAAAGGGTCAATTCTTTTTGCGAAGGGACCGGTCAGGGAGAGTTGCTCACCCATAGGCGAAGTAGTTATGGAACTACCTCCTGACAATTACAGTGCGCTAATGCGGCAATTCTAGGGCCTAAGGATGGGCGCATACAAGCTCTCTCTCTCTCTCTCCGTCTACAGCGATGCACTCAAAAGACAGGCTGCATGGATCGAGCTCTCTCTCACTTCGTCACGCGGCAATTGAAAAGATACTAAATAAGCAAGTGATTGGAGCACGTACCTACCTAGACTGAAAAGTATAGCTCCGACCGGAGACGAAGGCAAGCGGAGACGTGCGTGCCCGCACGGCGTCGACGAAGCTTGGGCGGTTACAACAAATTCACTCCACGCGGGGAGGGTGTAATTATTACAAAACTGTTTGATTTAAAATTTCCCGCGCAGGGGAACAAATTAATTCAATTTCTCCGCGCAGGGAGACTCATGGGCACTCACACTCCGTAAATTATGGACAGTGTGTCGAGGACCGGGTGTCTCGGCCGTCGATTGAGCCGTAGTTGTGGACTCGGGTGCCACAATTGATAAATTAATCAATTGATATATATAATACTTCAACAACTCCCTTTTTTCAAGTTTTTTTCCAAATATATATATTCCAATACCCCATCAATCACGCTGGCAGGCGGGTCAAAACGGGTGGCTCACGCGGCTGGCGGGCGCCGGCGCACGCGGGAAGGAGGGGTCGGCGCACACGGCAGGGGCGCGGGCGGCGCAGGGCGGGCGCAAGGCAGTAGCGGCAGGGCGGGTGCAAGGCGGCAGCGGCACGTGGCCGGGCGCGGGCGCGGGCGCGTGGCCGGGCGCGGGAGCGCACGACTGCGGCGGTCGCGGGCGCTAGCAGCGGCGGGCACGGTGACGCGTAGGCGACCGTTGTGGTCGCTGGCCTTTTGAAGTGTGGCACGGGCGACGAGGCCTGACCACGCGAATTAACAAATTTTTTTTCTTTATTTTCTCGCTCTCAACCGAGAGAGCTTCTGTTTCTTTTTTTTTTCTCTGTTTTTTCCTTCCTCTCAACCGAGAGATAGAACTCAACTACTCTCTTCTTTTCTTCTTTTTTTCTTTTTTTTTTCACTTCTGACAACCGAAAGAAAGGAGGGGAGATGACGAGGACGTCGGGGTTGACGGAGGCGTCGTTGTCGGGTTCTGATACCAAATTTGACGCGGTCGGCGTCAGAGGAAGGATGGACGGCAGCTCCGGGACGCGAACAGGACTGGATAACTACTGCCTCGCGCAGCTCGACCTCACACCGGGCGACACTCAAATCTCACAAAATGAGAAGGAGGGAAGGGGAAACACGGGGCTATACACTCAAATCTCACAAAATGAGAAGGAGGGAAGGGGAAACACGGGGCTATGCACCTTACGTGATTTCGAATCTTTCATTTATTCATATGAAAATCTTACACCTTAACCCCCTTTATATAGGAAAAGACTATAACATTCGTACCCTCAATCTTCACTAATAGCATTTATACCCTAGTCTAATAAAAAAAAGTCACCTACCAATATTTGACTTGGACCAAATAAAATAAACTATTTTGACTTTGATGGTTTAATAATACAAATATCACCATAGTAAAATACACACAATACATACACATACGCAATACATACGTACTCAGGACGTCGAGTCTTCAAATGAGTCTTCGAGTCACAAACTCAGTACAGTCGGGACGGTGCGACGTCGACTCCGAATAATGGGTCCGATAGTAAATCCGATGTCTCCATCGCACTGTTTTCTTTGATGGATGAGATTTTATTTTGCGCTAACGAAACTTTCACGGGACTCTCTATGTTCTCTTTGGACATGCACCTACGAGTGGTGGGCTCCATCTTTCCATGCGTGGGAATAAGTTCTATAATCCAGGCGATGTTTCGATGTGGTTATTTTGAGAAGATGGTTCTAAGCTTTGGAATCCATTTATTCGTTAGATTGAGATGAAAAGAAAGTCGGTAGTGAAGGTTTTATTATATAACTACTTAAAATTAGTTGTGATTATTCCCACTCAGAATTTTATACAAAGAAAGTAAAACTTGAAAATAAATTCAATAAATTAGGGATCTTTTAAAAAGGATTGAAAACCAATTTTTGTAGCACGGTGTCACGTCACGTGTGATTTCATAAAACATAATTTGGAATGGAGCAATCCTATAGTGCCCCCTTTTTTCCCTCACTTTTTGCCGGTCTCAATTCAACCGTTCGATCACGAGATAAGATACGGATGAAGTGAATGTTTTAAGTTGCATATCTTAATTCAATTCATTGAAGAAAGTTTTAAGTTGAATATCAACCTATAACTTGGTGGTTCATTCATCCTCTTTGTACGGGACAGGTTGTGGATTCAAGTCTTACCGGCGTCGGTGAGAGTCGTAGATTTTCACACCTCTACTCTGAACTTGCCTATCCAAAAAAAAAAGAAGAATATTTCAAATTCAACGATTCCAAGTGTGAGAGTACCAAACTCAAGTCAGTTTTTTCTCACCATCTTATTTTTTTCGAATCAAATAGTAGGAAAAGAATGTGACAAAAAACATAACAAAAAGAGTGACAATCATACCATTGCTCTCTGAAACGTCCAACAAAGTGATGTTGTGGTGCTGTTTTTATCATTGCCTTCGTGCAGTGTCAAGGGTGGCAAATTCCATTTACAAAGTACTGTACTTCTGCATGCGAGACTTGTCTTACTTATTGGAAAAGTAAGACGAGTCAGGCCACCTTTGGCAATTAATAATGACTGGTGGTGGATTTGATACCTCCAACAGCTACGTTTAAACCAGTTAGAGAAAGGCTTGCTGCACCTGGGGTGTGTAGTAAAAATTTTTTTTTTCTTGACATAATGGCCAGGGAGGTAGGGGCTCACCCTCTCATTTGTCCATGTACGGATGTACCTCATCTGCCTGTGTAACGGTTTATTTTTTTTAAAAAAAATAGATGGTGTGAACAGCAATCTTTTACTATTCACATAGTCCGTTATTATTTTTTTATTTTTTAGACCATTGAATGTGAACGTAACTTGTACGACATGGTAGTTGAGATAATCCCCCATCTCATATTTTTTTAAAAAAAAATTGTTACACACTTTGGACATACAATAACCAAGGCTGTCTAGATCTGGGGTGTGTATGAAGGGTTTTTTTTGTTTTTGAAAATATGAGCAGCTAGGTGGGGACTCACCCTCCCATCTGTCCACAAAAATCATATGCCTATCGAACGATTTTTAAAAAAACATTAAAAAAAGAACGAAATGTGTGAACAACAATCTTTTACTGTTCACATAATCTATTTTTTTATTTTTAAATTGTTAAATGAGAACGTGACGTGTACTACATGTTACGTGAGATACATAGATCCCATCTCACATTTTTTTTTTATAAAAAAAATACTGCACACCCTATAATAAGTGTAATAACCGAGAGTTGTGTAACAAGCCATTCTCTCAACTAATTAAATAGAAAAGGTGGATGCGAGGAAAATCATAGGCCCCGGGCATCCATGTCATTGCATCCTCTAACGGATACACACTATTTTTTTTTACGAAATATCTGACGAATGAAAAAATATCGAGTCACGTATCTCTCATGAATAAAAATCGAACGTTTGACTAAATACAGTTTTTTAAAAATAAATTAAACTTGGGAAAAAAAATTTGGTAGAGATCTTGTACCGTTGAACTCACCCCCAGATCCTGCACGGCGACCCACTGTTATCTTCAGATTCTCATTGGGTAAATCTGTATTTGATGGGACATGTTATCATACGGATGTTGGAACATGATAAAAACATATCCTGATTTCTAGGAAATCTGTCCAAAGAAATTGGCTTTCCCGAGCGCAAGCAGCGGGAAGGATGCCGTATCACCGGGGGGCATTATCTTCTTCTTCTTTTAGAAAGGATTATCTTCTTTACACTAGCGAGTCAGATTAATGATGGCATTTCGCATTGTGGATTTTTAGTTCATGGCCCATAGTTTATCTTTTTAAGGATCAACTCTTCTAATTTTAATGTTTAATTTTATACCCCTATAATTACACATTTATTTAATAAATGTCATCTTATGGGGTTTTTCTCCAAAATATTGGAGTAGGTTATTTCCCAAGGTTTGTGGTACAGTACTGCACTCCGCAGCTGGTTCACCTAGTTTATTAAACTCTAGACACTGTCTTTCACGAACTAAGTTCGAGTCATTCAAGGTCAGGTAAAAATTGGTGTGCGGCACATGTGAACCAGGGTTTGCCGTCCTGTCCCGACCCGCACCGACCCGCACGACCCGACCCGACCCAGGCGGGCACCGGGTCGCACGGGCTGGGGGTCGTGGACGGGACGCACTGGACCGCAAGGTCCCGTGCGTCCCGCCATGTACCGCTCCGGTGCGCGGCGGGACCCGGCTCGGTACGGGCGGGTCGGGGCGGTTCGCCCATTTAACGGGCCGAAGGGGGAGGCTCCCTCCATCCCTCCCACCGGCGAACGGCGGTGCAACGGCGGCGGGCGGCGATCAGAGCGGCGGCCGATGGCTTTGGGCGGCTCAGGGCGGCGATCAGAGGTAGGTAGGTGAATTTTTTTTTAAAATGATCGGGGGTGGGGAAGGCGGGGCATCGACCGCTGGATGTGGCCGGAGGTGGGGGTGGGGGAGGAGGCCGTCTGCCAGCCGGATCTGGCCGGAGGTGGGGACGGCGGGGGGCGGGGGGGCTGGGCGTCTGCCACCGACAGGCCGTGCCGTGGGGGGGACGGGGGGGCTGGGCGTCTGCCACCGGCAGGCCGTGGGGGGGGGGGGGGGGGGGGGCGGGGGGGCGTCTGCCACCGTGGGGGACGGCGAGGGGGGGGGGGTCTGGGCGTCTGCCACCGGCAGGCGGTGGGGGGACGGCGGGGGGGTGGGCTGGGCGTCTGCCACCGTGGGGGGGGGGGGGGGGGTGGCCGTCTGCGACCGTGGGGGGGGGGGGAGGAAAAAAATTTATTTTTTAAAAATTTTATATCTTTTTTAATTTAAAAAAGTATAAGAATAAAATTTGTTAGATTATCATTGTTTAATATTATTTTTGATGTATTGTTGAATTCATGTTGTAGAAAAAATATAATTTTTATTTAATTCATGTTGTAGAATTAAATATATTGATATATTATTTAATTCATGTTGTAGAAATAATATAAATATCGTTTAATTCATGTTGTAGAAATACATTTATGTTTGATATATTACTTAATTCATGTTTAAATATTAGATTTAATTGAGATGTATTAAATTTAAAATTTAATTTTGTAGAATTAATGATATTATTTTCATTATTAGTTGTAGACGTAAAATAATATAATAATTAATTTTAAAAATTTTAAAGATGTTTTTCATTTAAATATATCTATAGTGAGAAATATTTTACAAAAAATTAAAGGTAATATTTATAATTTAAATTAAGTAGAGATGTTTTGAATTTAAATATAAATTTATTGATAAATATTTTACAAATAATTTTAAATGTAATTAAGATGTATAATGTAATTTAAGTAGAGATGTTTTTAATGTAAATAGTGTTGAATATTTTATAAATAATTTTAAAGTTAATTTAGATCTATAATATAATTTAAATAGAGATGTTTTTAATGTAAACTCTCTTGAATATTTTATAAATAATTTTAAAGTTACTTTAGATCTATAATGTAATTTAATTAGAGATGTTTATAATTTAAATATATAAATAGTGATAAATATTTTACAAATAATTTTAAAGTTAATTTATATGTATAATGTAAATTATTTAGATATGTTTATAATTTATATGTGTCATGTAATTTAATTAGAGATGTAATTTTAAATATCTAATTAGTGATAAATAATTTTAAAGTTAATGTATATGTATGAATTATAAATATTAACCTTATATGTTTGTTATAGAAATAATGATATTATTTTGAACTAAATTATATTAACATGTATTAAATATTGAATTTAGTCTTGCATGGTACGCAAATAATGAAATTATGTTCAATGTTAATTGTAGATGGCAAATAATATATTTTCATAATTTGAATTTCTTAATTTTAGGCCTTAGCACTCTATGGCTCCTAAGGAACGAACAAGTGATATTGGGTGGTCACACGGAGTTTTGTTGGATGGAAACCGTAGGTGTTGGCGTTGTAACTATTGTAAAATAGAACACCGGGGAGGAGGGGTGTCTCGGTTGAAGAAGCATTTGGCAGGAGGAGCCGGGGCAGGATACTCTGAGGTTGCTGGGTGTACCCATGTGCCTAGAGATGTGAAACTTGCAATGGCTAGGCACCTGCGGGAGAAGAGAGCTGAGATGCAAGAAAAGGAAAAAAAGAAGAAAAGGGATCAAGCGGCAGTGAGCGGAATAGCAAGCGGCAGCAACGAGGAGGAATGTGCATGGACACCCAGTGACGAAGACGAACAAGCACGTACTGAGCAGGCTAATGTGTATGTCACTGTGAACGATCCATACGAAGCCGAGTTTCGTGAGGCAGTACGTCAGAGCATGGAAGAGTCAAGACATCCCGAGGAGACTACAATCCGTAGTCGCGAGGCGGCGAGGACCGGAGCATCAGGGAGTGGTGGTTCATCTACGACTCGACAACCACGAGGCATAAGGAGTTTATTGACTGGTGACTCGGGGACACAAAGAAAAAGGACACAATCGATCAACATTGAAGATGTGGAGCCCGGTGCACTATCCCGAGAGCATGGCAAGCAAACGAGGATGGACGATGCGTATGGCCAGAAGGGACCTAAATGGAAACTTGGTCAGGCTGTTGCAAAATGGTGGCACCACGCGGGTCTGCCTTTCAATGCAGCCAATAGCCCTTACTACAAGCCAATGTTTCAGGAAGCACAGGTCCTTGGGCTACACGTGCAGCCACCTACAGCGAGAGAATTGGCTGGCGTATACCTTGATGAACAGGTTGCTGAGATCAAGAGTTACATTGACTCATTCAAGCAGAAATGGACAAAGTACGGAGTCACACTGATGTGTGATGGATGGTCAGGTACCACAAAATCTAGCCTGATCAACTTCCTTGTTTATTGTGACAGACAGGTATTCTTTCACAAATCAGTGGATGCGTCTGGTCAAATTCATAGTCATCAATATATTTTGTCATTGATGGAGCAAGTGGTGACTGAGATTGGGGAGGAGTACATTGTGCAAGTGGTGACTGACAATGGGTCGAACTATAAGAAGGCCGGGGAGGAGCTAATGAAGAAAAAACGGCACATTTTCTGGACCCCCTGTGCAGCGCATTGTGTAGATCTGATGCTGAAGGAGATTGGGCAGCTTCGTATGGTAAAATCTGTGGTCGAGGTGGCACAAAAAATCACGAAATATATCTACAACCACACACTTGTATTGGCATGGATGAGGGAGCATTGTGGCGGCGAACTGTTGAGGCCTGGCATCACACGATTTGCCACCAACTACATCGCATTGCAGAGCCTATTGAAGCACAAGGATGGGTTGAAGCAAATGTTTAGAGGTGAGACCTGGCTGAGTTCCTCTTTTGCTGCTTCACGTGAAGGGGCGGAGGTCGAGGGGATTATCAACACCTCGAATTTTTGGGAACGAGTGAAGGTATTAGTGTCATTGATAGAGCCACTGTATGAGGTTCTACGATGCGTGGATGGGGATAGAGTACCAACCATGGGGTTGGTGTACAGCAAAATAGAAGCAGCCAAGCGGAAGATCCTTACAACGTCCAAAAAATATGGACCCACCATTCTAGAGATTGTGGAGGACAGATGGGACAGACAAATGAGCCGCGATCTTCACATGGCAGGTAAACACTTACATTCTCGTCCAATCAATGAGCTGTGATTTTCAGTTGATATTAATATGTAATTCATTGTCTTACGATTGCAGCGTACTATCTACATCCGGCCTTCCAATATGCTCGGGCCCTTGCTTATGACGATACGTTGATAGAATCGGTCAACATTGTGGTAGACCGATTGTCTTTCACCCCAACAGATGCTGCTGATGCGTTGAATGAGGTATACTTGGATATTTTAACATTGACAATATTAAATGAAATATACACTTCATATTTTTTGATAATGCAGATGAAAATATTTAGAGAGGGAATTGGTTCATTTGCGACACCTAATGCCATGGCCAGTCGTGATAGACTCGACCCAGGTAATGTGTCTTCACAATGTACCTTCTATGTCTCGAGAAGTAATTTTTACATCTAATTATTATATTGTACGTGATCTGTCTTAAACACAGCTGAGTGGTGGCTAAATTACGGCACAAGTGCACCCGTATTAAGGAAGATCGCAATGAGAGTTCTATCGCAAACATCCTCGTCGAGTGGGTGTGAGCGGAATTGGTCGACGTTCTCCTTCTTGCATACTAAGCTGAGGAATAGGCTAACACACCGCAGGCTAGACAAAATGGTGTATGTTCATTACAACATGAGGCTAAAGGTCCGGCATGTACAAATGGATACAAGGAGAGGAGAGGGAGATTACGACCCAACGGATGCTGTGTACTTGCGAGACGATGATGACCCTATGGTAGCATGGGTTGCAAGAGCCACAACCGAGCGTGGTGAGGCAGAATTGGACGAGGAGGCTGAAGAACCTGGCGAGACACCACGGCCTAATACTTTTCTCGCATCAGCTGTACAAGAGGCAGTCGGGGAGGGAGATGACACCCATGTGCATTTGGGTGGTGACGACTCAGCAACGGGACGTGATGATGAAATTAATTTAGATGAAGACCTCGTCATTGGGGGTGGAGACACATCGTATGCGTACGATGATACAGCATGGGAGCGATTGATCCAACCCCCATTAATTGAGCGTCAAGAGCCACCTCAGGTGAATTAATACATGAAAATCGAATCGCAAATTTCATTAAATAGCATAGTGATATATTGATGTATGATAGCAATATATTGCAGGTCGGTCCGACAAATGACAACATTGCGGGAGAACAGTGGTCCCGAGTTGCTGTACCGCGGCATTCAATATCTGCGGAACCAAGAAGGTTATCCACTTCAAGAGAGGCTAGGGGGAGTTCCTCATTTAGAGAGGTGAAATTATATTGTCATTTCTACATTTGTTAATATATAATTCATTGGTAATTGAATATATTCTTCTTTCAATTGTGTAGTCTTCGGTAGCATCGAAACAACCATCTCAGTCTGCTGCGCCCCGACGCTCAACATCTAAGGCTAAGGCACCCAATCAGTCTTCTCAGGTATACGTACAGACTTACACAATAGAAAGTAAATTGAAAAATTATCTAAGCAGGCTTCTGCTTCTCAGGCATCTAGAGGGACACAACATGCAGCATGTAAGCCGCCCCCTGCTCCACAGAAGAAAAAATCATCATGGACCACATTATTCACCAGCAAGAAGGACAAGGGACCACCATTAAATCCGATAGATTTTGCAGACATGGAGACATTAGATCCCAATGCAGATGACGACACTCCCGAGCCTTCTGTTGAGCCCCGCATTAGTGGGAGTCATGACTCCGATGCTGAGAGTACACCGACAGGGTCTTCATCCCATGGAGGTGGTGGTTCTCAAGGTGACCAACGGAGTCCTCGTCAGAATACTAGTGCTGGTGGCAGAGAGTACAGCAGTGGTCATAGTAGAGGTCGTGGGGGCCGTCAATATGGCGCATGGACAGAGGAGCAGCACTTCACACATGCCACGCAAGATGAGGACCACGGTGCTCCACCGGCAGGGACGAGACGGGCAGCTGATCATTGGGATCCCTACTATGGAAGTTCGGTTGCAGACAGTACCAGCTATCAAGGCATGTTGTCTGATTTTGAGAGCATGAGCACACATGACTCCCAGGGATCTGGAAGCTCGTATGGACGGTCATGGCCGCAGCAGCCGATGTATCATGGCGACTCAGATAACAGTAGTTCATTTTTCCCATCGTATCCATATCCTTATGCCACAGCTACGTCAGTAGAGGTCGTGTACGCACAAGGTTCGCAGCAGTATGAATACTACGTACGCATGTACTGGGAGAACTATTCAGGTTCAATGCGCTATGAAGACTATCTGTCTATCTGCGGACCACATTTAATGTCAGATTGTTTGGAGATGGGCACTGGCCCAGTTTGGGTCCATAGTCTTTATTAGTATGTATCATTTGGTTACATTTATAACTAACTAATAATTAATTGTAGATTTCTTCATATATAGAGTTCTGTACTTGTCATTGAAATTACTAATGTAAACTTTTACATCATTTGCAGGTCATCATGGACGGACGGCGTCACCCTGCGTGGGAGCATGGATACTCTGTTGAGGGTGATGGACATGTGCACTGTAGATACTGCGAACATCGCGTCACCGGCATACACAGGTTTGCGGAGCACCTTGCGGGAGTGGGACGCGATGTTCGTGCATGCGACCGAGTTCCGGGAGATGTCCGACATTCATTTCGGACACAGTTACAGGATAGATACGGTTCTCGTAGCACACCGAGGACATCTTCTTCTACCTCCCGGGTACCTCCACCACGAGCACAGGGCGGAGCAGGATCTTCCTCCACGTCCAGAGTTCGAGCAGCACCAGCACCAGCACCAGCACCAGTCGCACATGATAGAATTGAAGCTATAGATGTAGTGAGGACTTTTTTTACAGATTTTCATGTACCCTCCACCGCAGCACACGACCCATCATTTGTGCAGATGGTTACATATTTTCAGTCCCACCCACATGTACCTCCACCCACTAGGATAGAGTTAGATTATACGGGTGATCAGTCTCATGTATCTGATGATGAGTTTTGGGATTCGAGCTTCACTGATGATGAGGATGAGTGAGTTTTGGGATTCGGGTTACACAGATGAGGAGGATGAGTGAGTTTTGGGATTCGGGTTTCACAGATGGACGAGGATTAGTGAGTTTTTGTATTTTATACTTCATGAATGAATGTCATTATTATGTCAATGTTACTTTTACATATTTAGTAATTGAAATAAATTTTTATGTATTATATATAATAGGATGTTTAATTAAGCGGTGTAATATGTAATTTTTATATAATTAATTATGTATAATTTAGTATGGATCTATTATCTTAAATAAACTCTACATTCTAATATTTTTAAATATATATAACATTTAATCTTTCAAAATAAATTTATTATAAATTTTAAAAAAAATAAAAAAATTACGCGTCGCGAGCCCAATGGGGCGGACCGGGTCGCTGTGCGACCCGCCCGACCCGACCCGTCCCGCGCCGAGACCGGGTCGGCCGGGTCGGCAAACCCTGATGTGAACTAAGATTTTATAAATCGATTTGATAAGTGGTGAGTTGTCCATGTTATACCGTATCAACGGTAAATCGGTACGATTCGATCTATAATATATAATCAATATGTTATATATATTTAATAATTTATTTTAAATATAAAAAATTATTATATAAATTATTTGAGTGTCTTCGTTGATTTGGAGGTGATTTTAAGTTCGAACCCCAAAACTGGTCCATTCTTATGTTTTTTTCAATGATTCTTAAATTGATGTCATAAAAAATGAAACGTACGAGATTTGAACCGGTCATCTCCGCTTCAACTAAAATACTTCTTAACCAACTAAGTCATAGATAAATATTTAATATTTTTTATTATAATATTATTTATGAAATAATATAATCTTATTGACACCTAATCAATGTTATCAGAACTGAACCAGTGTCTGAATCGATCAATGAACTGTTTCGATTCGAACCGATTGAACCGTTCAATCGAACCAATTTCAACCATGACATCATCGTAATATTGATACATAGTTCGACCCGATTCTGTAGTCTAAGATAATAAAAAATAAGATATAATGATCAAAATAAAAAATATACGTACATAATTATTAGTCATGATTATATAACTATATAAATAAAAAAATAACAATAACATGATTAAATAAATTACCCTTAAAATTTTATAATATTTTATTAGTCATGATTAAGAGTTTTCACAATTGACATCTATAGTCTTTTAAAGTTTAAACTTTTAAATTTTGTTCACCTATAAATATTGTTCACATATCAATAATAATAAGATAATTTTGTTCACGTATAAATATTATTTTAAATATTTAAATATTTTTTAGTTTATTTTTTTATTTTAAAGAGTGAATCGGGTCAGACCGGTTCAGACCGATTCACCGGTCGAACCGTAGTTCGTCCGATTCATCTAATTTTTTAACATTAGATCGGACCACTTTTTGAGTCGATTCGCGATAAGACCGGTCTGATCGACAGATCTAATCAGATTCTAATAACATTGTACCTAATAATATATTATGATACGTTATGGTATTATATCATACCCAAAAAAAAGCGATACAACAGGTACAAATGACACTCCAAATTTTACTGCCAACTCCACTAGCACCCGTAATCCATCTGACCTACGGATCTGATCCGATTCTAGTAATATTGCACTTAATAATATATTATGATACGTTGTCGTACGATATCATAACAAAAAAAAAGGGATACAACGGGTACAAAGGACACTCCAAATTTTACTACCAACCCCACTAGCACCCGTAATCCCGGACCCTACCAGGAGGGCTGCTGGGTCATCAGGTGAGTTGGGAATGAGATGCCCTTTTAAAGTTGAGACAGCCCCGCTCGGCGGCATCCCCGCCGCGCGCAGGGGCGCGCATACGGACCCACGCGGATGCCATGTCCCCCGCTCGGTCGCTGTGCCAACTCATGCAACCGCACGAACCCCTACACCCCCCCCCCCCCGCGCCGCGCGGAACAGCCCCGGAACCGAACAACGGGCGCGCGGGGTCACGGAGCCAGTGAGATTGGATTCAAAAAGCGCTCCGCCTCTTCGGCGTCGTGGCACACTACGCCCCATTTTAGATCCACCGAGAGAGAGAGAGAGAGAGAGAGAGACGTCACCACTTCTGTTGTTTTATTTGTCACCGATTCACGTTCGCTGCAACACCCCCCACCCCTTAATTACATCCCAACAGTGGTGTAGTAGATTTTTTTTTCTTAAAAATTGAGAGATATGGTTCACCTCTCTATAACTTGCACTACAAGTTAATATAGAATATTTTAAAAAATCAAAAAATAACGGAGGATGTGAATAGTGATTTTTACTATGCACACACTTCCTTTTTTTTAATTTTTTAAAGACTATTCACACACACCGCTATTTTTTAATTTGTACTATAAATTAATTTCAATAAAATTTCTTAATACATTTAAAAATAACTGAGTATATAAATAATATTTTTTTACTATTCACACACTCTGATATTTTTTAAATCTTTGGACCAACGGGTGCCGTGGACTGAATCAGGGGAGGGGCGGTGTAGCGAGCATTCATCCTCTCTCCGGTGAATGTTCCACATAATTTAAGTGTCGAGATTAAGTTAAGTGTTCTTGAAGGCGAAATCACCAAAATTAAATTCAATACTTGACATCATATGATTTTTAATTTGAATAGAGATAAAAATATATCTGATAACAAGAAAATATGATGCTAAAGTATTTCTCAATATATAGAGATTTTTGGACTTCATCCATATTCCATTATTTATGGAGGTTAACTAACTCTTTCAATCTGAATAGTTATCTATAACTTTTTATCATCTAAATCATATCTGACAAACTCCTCAAGAAAGTTAGAAATAGGTTCTTTAATTTTAAAAAATATATATATAAAAGGTTGGTTTAGTATCGAAGAAATGTGTAGCTGAGGGAGGTTTTGAATAAATATCCGAATTAGAGGGTTTACACCTAAATATGATGGATGGAAGAGGATAATTTCTAAAAATACCGGATTTTTCCGGCTCAATGCTGCGCGGTTTAGGATACTTTCTTACGAAGTACTCGTTAAGAACCCCGTGACGTCCGCCAGATTCCCCGCCCCTTTCTCTCTCTCCCTCGGTTATCCCAAATTTATTCCGATCTGCTGCTGCCGTTTTGTTGGTTTCCCTCCCTCCATCCCCCTTCGTACCGTGGCATCTCGGGCCTGTCTCTCTCTCGCTCTCTCTCGTCTTCCCTCTCTTATGTTTTGGGTGATCGCATTGCTGCCCTTCTCACAGTAGGAGCTTGAAGTCTCGGTACACATTCATCCCCTGCTGGATGGTTTGCTGTTTCTTGCCTTCTGTTTCTCTTTCAATGCCTTTGTTTCTTGGCGTCGTAGGGTTGATCGCGCAACGATATGGGCGTATCATATGTTGAATTCTTCTTTAAGCATATGTTTGTGGGCTGGTGTTCATCCATTTTTTCCATTTTCTCGGTTGTTGTTCTTTAAATCTGCCTTCCCCCCCCCCCCCCCCCCCCCCCCCCGATTTTCTCACTTCTGGAATCTAGACTCTGATTCGAAGTTCCGTTTTGTGTTCGTCGTTTCATACCCTGATCTGATGGGTTTTGGCATCAAGTCCTCCTTCTTTTCCCGTCCTTTTATTGTTGATTTCAATCGGTTGAGGAGCTTGCGATAACGTCAAAACGCCTTTTGAGCCATCTTAACATGTCCATTATGTTCAGAATTGTTGCCCTCCGCTCTTTTGTATTATGGAGGTGTTGATGCTCGATGCTTTGCATGTTCACGAACTCTGAGAGTCATTAGTCATAACCCACCCCTGAATATTTAATATTTTTTTCAACCGAGTAAGAGGGCGGGCGGATAGACTTTCCTAGTAGCATATTTACGAGCTCCTACATCTCCATCTGTCTTCCTTTCTTGATAAGAGTTGTTTTAGGCTGTTTTGCAGTCTGACGGTTTGTGAGCTCGATTTCCAGTGAGATTTAGTCGTCTAAGTGTACCGTGTTTGGTGCATCTGATTCCCCATGATTTGATTTAGGGCCTGTTACAGACTTACATGTTTGCATGTGGTGGGAAGTGGGCAGACGCAAGGTTCCTGATTTCTTGGAACCTGTTGTCTGCTTGCAGGAACCAGATGTTTGGTGCATTGGATATCTTAATAGTTCTTCGTATCAACAGCCGCATGAAATGAAGTGACTCTCAACTTGACATAGTGACATGACAGTTAGATGAGTTACTTTCATTGAACACTCAGTTTGACATAATGATGGGGATAGAGGACATGTTTATCTCAGAAGCAGAAAGTGGAAAAGTCTGAACCCTTTTGGTATCTTTTATGAATAAAGAATTACATTTAGTTGCAATCTCATGGTAATCAGGAATCATGATGGAAAGATTTAGTAAATGAGAATGAATTATTTTATTGAAATGGAAAAATGAAGGGCAGTCTGAAGTTTTAAAGTTAGAGGCTATGATTTGTAAGACCCAAGCATGGATGTCAAGTGTCGGCATGGACCCAAGTGTTGGACACAAGAATTTAAGAAAAATAAGCCACAGGGACATGAAAGTAGTTTAATCTTACATATTTATTATATACATTTAGTTATCAAACAATATATTGATATAGAATGTTATTGAACTGTTTTTTTAAGGTGGGTAGTACCACTGTATATATTAAAAGAGAAAAAGATATACAAGTATAATAAAAAAGCTCCCACAAAAGGGCCCTTTACAAAAAGTCCACACCAAGGCGGTGTGGGGCAATCTACCCCCCCACAAAGCAAAAAGAGGTGAGTTGAGGGCATTCACATTACATATCAACTCTGCCCATTCCCTCACTCTAGTACAAATGAAAGAAATAAGAGTGTCCTCCACTTTAGTCTTCCTCTTGAAGATCCTGTTGTTCCTTTCACCCCATAAAGACCAAAGAGTGACATGCAGAATGAGCCACCAAACAACTGATCCCCTTTGAGGGGCCAACTCCTGCCTCAGAACCCAATGAAGGACGGCACATCAGACTACCGACCAAGAACACACCAGGCTCTCAAAGCCACACCCTCCCACACTACCTACGAGTAGGGGCAGCCTACAAACAGGCGGTTCACGGACTCGTCATCCCGGCCACACAAGCAACAAGTCGGCTGTACACCCGAAAGGAAGCGAGAGAGCCTATCTCTGGTGGGAAACCTTCTCGTGAGAAATCCTCCATATCAGAAGCTTCACCTTCAACAGGTTTCGTGGTCTCCAGATGTGAGAAGCAAGACTGTGTCACACCCTGCCATCAGAGATGAAGGAGTAGACAGACCTAATAGAGAATGACCCCCCCATCCCACCTCCAAATTCACGCATCCTCTCTAAGGGGTTGTGGGACAAAGTCAAGGAGAAAAAGGAGGAGGCCCTGAAGCTGCTCCAACTCATCACGCCTGAGGTCTCTTCTGAAAGTCGACGCCCAGGTGACCCCAGAGAGATGTGGGTCGAAAGTCTTCTCAACCGACCCGAAAGGATCAGTCGAGATCACGTACAGATTGGGAAAGGAGGCCTCCAAAATGAAGTCGTCGCACTATCTGTCTTTCCAGAAAAGACAATGGTTGTCTTTTCGTAGACGGACCTGAACCCCAGAAGAGAAGGCAATGGTTATTGAACTATTAAGTTTTCATAAACAATAACCATATAGTTTAAAAGATTTTTTGCACAAATACCTCTCTAAATATCGGTTATGTCAAATATACCCCTCATTTAAGCATATTATCAAGAATATCTTCCATTTAGCCTTAATTGTTACAGTTATACCCTTGCAGTTTACTGCCATCGATCGGAGGCGAATATTCCGTAAAATATGCCATATACCGCCGTTAGGTGTAGTGAAATACCTAAAATACCTCTATTGAGAGAGAGAGAGAGAGAGCGCCCTCCCTCTCCCCCACCCACTCTCCCTCCCACCTCTGGTGAGGCCTCCCCACCACCACCAGTACCACCACCGGCTGGTGATGCGATCCTCACCCTCTTGCTGCACAGTGAGACAGAATGAGAGAGAGAGGGAGAGGAGGATTGCCAGAGGGAGTCTCCCTTACCCCCTCCTGCGTCGGAGGGAGGCCTTCCTACAGCTACGAGTAGAACCAGAGGAGGGTCTAACAAGAAGGAGAAGAAGAGGGAGAATTAAAAGGAAGAAGAAGACGAGTAAGAGAAGGAGGAGTAGCAGCAGCAGGAGGAAGAAGAACCCCCCCCCCCCCCCCCACTTCCATTTCAGGGATCTAGATCGAGGTCGCAGAGATCAAATTGTGAAATTTGGTCTGAAGCCAGTGCCAGAGGATTCATAGGGAATTTGGTTTTGAAGGAGATATGAGATGGAGGTAACTGGTTTCAAAGCTAGGAGCCTGCGGGGCAGCATCCGGCGGAGCGTGCCGGCATGGCAGACACCCAGCAGTAGTGACGTCTTCAGGCTATCGACGGCGGCGGCATGGTCCCCTCACCACCAGCGGCCCCCTCCCCCTCTGCCCCCACCTCGCAGCTAGCTACGCTGCTCTCTGCCGCCCTCCCTGTTGCTCCGCCCCACCTTCTCACCGCCGGCGCCCCCTCCCCCTCTCCCCTTTTGCCGCCCTCCGGCGGCGTTGCTCCCCCCTCCCGCCCGTTAGGATTTCCATCGGAGAGAGAGAGAGAGAGAGAGAGAGAGGCGTAACCCAAGGGTAGGTTAGTAATGTCACCGCTTAACCCACCCAAGTTAAACTAATGGGGGTTACGGTAGGGGTATAACCACAATATGTAAGGCTAAACAGAGGATGTTCTTGATAATATGCTCAGATGAGGGATATATTTGGCTTAACCGATATTTAGAGGGGAATTTATGCAAAAAAATCCTAGTATAAATTATAAATAGCTTTAAAATATTTGTTAAAAGTAAAGTTTAACATTAATATCTGAAAGATCTTTGGAGGTTTAAACATAAATATGATTTATATCCATGTATAATCTTGTATAAATTCTTTAAAAGGAGTTTGATGCAACTATCATCACCCAACTCCCCCTCTCCCCCCACCTCGTAGCCGGCGGCGCTGCTCCCCCCTCCCGCCCGTTAGGATTTCCATCGGAGAGAGAGAGAGAGAGAGAGAGAGAGAGAGGCGTAACCCAAGGGTAGGTTAGTAATGTCACCGCTTAACCCACCCAAGTTAAACTAATGGGGGTTACGGTAGGGGTATAACCATAATTTGTAAGGCTAAACAGAGGATGTTCTTGATAATATGCTCAGATGAGCAGATGAGGGATATATTTGGCATAACCGATATTTAGAGGGGAATTTATGCAAAAAACCCTAGTATAAATTATAAATAGCTTTAAAATATTTGTTAAAAGTAAAGTTTAACATTAATATCTGAAAGATCTTTGGAGGTTTAAACATAAATATGATTTATATCCATGTATAATATTGTATAAATTTTTTAAAAGGAGTTTGATGCAACTATCATCACCCAACTCGGTGTAAGGTGGCAGGAGAGTTTTTTTTGAGAAGAGGAATGTGCGTTACAGGAAGAAAGAACTGCACTCCCCCGGCAGAACCGAGTTGACATGGATCGACACGGGTGCAAAGTTGCATCTGCTGTGTCCAACTAATCTGTGGTTAGAGCTAAAGCTTCTGTACACATGGAGGGGAACTTGGTTCAAATGCTGGCATGAACATTTCTTTATTTAAAGGTCTTTCATATTAGGTGGAATTCCTTCTTCTCTGACTTTCTGAGAGATTGTCATGTTCATCAAATTGCAATAAAAATGGAAGTCAATCAAATCAGAATTTAATTAAAACAAATAAATCATTTGCTGGGGGGATAAGGGGCACCACACTGCCTTGGCTGGTCATTTTGTACAGGGATTTTTTGAGAGCACACAACTTACACTTGTATATCCCTTCTTTGACTTTTAATATAATTTGTCGTATCAACCACTTCCAAAATAAGTAAATAAATAAATCATTCAATTTACTCTCAAGGTCAGACTACATGCCTAGTCCTGTTCAAGTGTTAGATCTGTTGAACATATGTTAAAATTTTCCAAACTTGCTAAGGCAATACTCTGCTGTCATTACCAAAGAGCATAGACGTTCACTATACAGGAAAGGGAATCTGCCTAGAGATAGCCTATCATTTCCCTATCATTTGCCTTTTGTCAGACTGCTTCTAGTGCTCTAGTGAAACCCAAGTTTCATTGATTTACATTACTGGAAGGCATTGCCACCCTGTCATGGCTCACAACTATAAGTTCTAAGAGGAAATATCAGCATAGGAATAAATGTTTTCTTCTTTGATGCCTTCCTTTCAACCCCAATGTATTTCTTGTTGATTTTTGTAACTTCCTCACCACTTCTTTTTTATGAATACCGTGTTAATTCCTTGGTGATCTGTTAAATTGCTTCCTGGGGTTCATCAGTTTTTTAATTTGACTTATTCTTCTAGTAAACTATAGCCGATGATTATGTACGAGCCAGATCCTGATGTTCTCCGCTGGGGTCTTCATATTCTTCATGGTGACCCATTTCCCAATACTGGATACTGTGGCACTACTACCCAGAATGATATCAGCCTTTATGATGGGGAGTACACCAGAGAAAGTAACTTTGCCACAGATCATACTAATGTAGAGAATGATGAGATTATTGCACATGCTCTTCAGGAAGAGCTTTCACAACTTGCTGTTGCAGAAGCATTTGGACCTTCAGATGTAAATGAAGAGCATGTTCAAACATCTGTGCTTACACAAGATTGGTATAGTTCATCAATGAGAAATTTTAGTTCAGGTATCAAGATAATTAAGATGTATACTGTGTTTTCATGCTAACTCATCCTTGCTTATTGACGTCTGTTGTGTTCTCATATCCTTGTTTTGCTGCAGGGAATTTGGGTGAACTGGAAGAAGGAGATGATATGGAACCTTCTAGTTCTTGCTCAAGCCCTGAGGAAAAGTTCTCTGATGCTGAAGAATGGTTGTTAGAGCTAGCAGATGATTTTTCTACCCTTGATGATGAAGTGGGAAAGAGGTTGAATCAAGTGGTTCCTAAGCCTGTGAGTTCTTTTAATTTATGTTGTAATTTTGAAAAAGAAACTCTAATTCTCTTCGAATCAGTGCACTCATTTTATGAATTTGTTACATTTCTAGCTCCAACTTCTGCATGTGTGCTAGTTTCTAAATAGTTTTGCTTGAAAGTTTTCTCATGTCAAACAATTTTAGTTATATGTTGTTCTAATGTGAAAATGTACCTGGCTTTAAGGCATCTTGGTGTCCCATCCTCTAGATACTAAACCACTGTTCCTCGTGCATACACGAGAAGATATTGTCAAGGAAAAAACACCATGCAACCGAGTCAAATAAGAAAGAATTTTAAACCATGTTCTTTGTTGTAAGTTTTTACAACAACATTGCTTTGAGGATTCTGCTATATGAATCACCCTCGATGGCCAATTTTGCGTCAATAGTTTATATTGAATTGCTCTTGGCCGTCACAAAGAGGTGCACTACCTCATTGGGAAATGGGGCAGAAACTAGATCCTAAGAGCAGATGGAATCGTCTGGTGGATTCTCCATGCTGCCCTTTGGGCTTTATGGGGGGAAAGGAACAACAGGACGTTCAGAAGGGAAGCTAGAGCATTGGAGGGTGTGATTTTGTTTATTTGTGATAAGAGTGAGAGAGTGGGCGGAGCTCCTTTGTAACATAAACTCTCATAACTCTTCCCTTTTTGCTTTGTTGGGGGCTTAGTGTGGAGCACACTGGCTTTCTGTGGACCTTCCATGTATAGGGAGGTTTCCTTTTGGGCACTTATTGACAATACTCGTACATCCTTTATTCATTTAATACAATAGTGGTACCACCCACTTTCAAAAAAAAAGATTGAATTGGATACAATTCTGAACTATTCTTTTTACTTTTCCATTAAGTTGGAAAAATGGACTGGTTGATTGATCTGTGAGGAGCATTTACTAATTTATTCTATATGTGTGACTGTTGTTTTTACATGTTCAGTGGCATTCTTTTTCTCAGATTTTGAAACTGTTCATTTGGGCAGCATGTTCCGAGAATCAATGGAGAAATTCCTTCTGCAGATGAAGCCATTTCCGATCATCAGAGGCTCCTTGAACGGTACTCCCAAGCTTAGTTTTTTTTTCAATGCATGTTAAATGAGGTCCCTTGGTGACAGCCACCAAATATACCATCCAGGGTCATCTAGGGCTAATGAATTCCTTCATCTTTTGCAATCTTCCATAGCTTATATCTCTCATCCTTATCATGGATGTTGCTCCAATTCTGTAGTTAATTGCATCATGATGCTTCTGTGGCCCTTTTTCCTAGAGAAAATCATTCAATTATAATGTGTACATCAACTGAACTTATGTATAGCTTCATGTGATAGCTCTCTTTCTTTATTAATTCT
The DNA here is from genome assembly GCA_022559845.1 of Amorphophallus konjac. Classification (NCBI taxonomy): domain Eukaryota; kingdom Viridiplantae; phylum Streptophyta; class Magnoliopsida; order Alismatales; family Araceae; genus Amorphophallus; species Amorphophallus konjac. The sequence goes on from CM040117.1 coordinate 227,505,442, forward strand.
TTCTGTGTACTTGTTGGAAGGATCCATGTCCTGGACAAGAATGTTATTCAATAGTATGTAGTTCTACATGAAATGTGGCATTTTTTGCTATGCTGCATGGTGAAGATGATTTGTATTTGGTTAGATTGCAGTTATACGAATTGGTAGAGCTTAAGGTACAAGGAGATGGCAATTGTCAGGTTAGTTGTAGGAATTGCTTGATCATGACTTGCTTTTTCCTTGTTCAGTTAAAAGTTGTTACCTTGAAGATGTTTTATATTATTACACTATAACATGTCCAACTTCAACTTTATAGGTAGTGTTGAATTAATTAGGATGCCCTTTTGAGCTGGTGCACATTTGACAATGTAAACACAACTAGCTTGTTGTCTTTTTTTTTGTATTTCTTGAGAAGCAGGCGGCATTACACATAGAAAAGGTAAATTGTTATACCATCATGGTTGCTATTATATTATTATTTACATGGAAAGTATGGGTTATACCACCAATGGTTCAGGATTGTGCAACTGATGCAAATCCAGGAGAAGTAAGAAAGTAGAAAATACATGTAAAAGCAGCTGTTTTTGTACCTCACTTTGTCTTGTACTTCACAAGAGATTCACTGGGACCACATTCAACTGTTCCAGACCATTTGGGCCAGGTTCAGTCTAGCATACTGTGTAGGTCCAAGATGCACCCAAGACAGACCTTGGAGTGCTTTGGACTTCTGGGATGTGTGTGTACCACCTTAGACCACATTCTTGGTGCTCCATAAAGGTTATCCACCTCCTTGTGTATACAAAGGCACCTTCCATATCGATCACCATTGGGAAGTAAACATGGTAACAACACACCGGATGACCGGAAAGAAAGTTTCATAATATTAACTTCAACTGTGATTTATAGTACAGACATCAAAGCCACATTACATTCTGTGGATATCACTAGACCAGACAGAAGAACATTGGAGGGCCAATATGTAAAGGTCAGGTTGAATAATATTCAACCATGGTCTGCAGATCTGGCTGATTCTGATCTGATTTTAAGAGGAATCCAAGCCCTACCAGCTAGAATTGGTTTGAAGATAGGACGATCTGGACCAGATCGGGCTTGGCAGATCTCAACATCTGATCCATTGCTGCAAGCCATGCATTCAAGTCTCAAGAGGAAAAAACTGTCAGTGAAAGCCTTCCATTATTTTCTTGAACATAAAGAATATTCACATCCCTAATCTCATTGAGATTTCTTAATCCTCTGTTTTCAGGTTGATTCTTAGGTTTTATGGCTTTTTAGATTTCTGTAAATTCCTTCCTCACCTGAGGGTAACTTGTCGTATAACCTCCAACATTCTCCGACATTATTTTGTATACCTAACCTAAAACTTCACATCTTTTTTTTGGTTCCTCACTGGGCAAGCCATCAATATTGCTACATCTCTGAGTAGCAGCCTCCAGAAGCTATTGTGAGGATTCTCCTGGATGTGGTCCAAGTTCCAGCATCCCCTGTTGTCCCAACATCCAACTTAATAAGGGGATTAGGCACTGGACCTATGGGGATTCAAACCCAAAGCACTTATAATGTAAGGGGAAAAGATGGCTTGAGTTATGTAGACGGCTCCACTAAAGTTGGAAACCCTCCCAAATCTTTCAGGAAATATCAATACAAAAATCCCTCCCCAATACAAAATCCTCGTTGCTCAGTCAAACCTCTGTTCCTGAAGTGTGTTAAGTGGTGGGTTTCAAGAAGTCTGCCTTCCCACAGGGACACCTGCCATAAAGGAAGGATGATCTCTGATATCCTAATGAACCTCTGTGCTCAGTGCAAGGGATCTGTTCTTCATCCAAGTCATCTGTGAGATTTTCCATATATTTTTCAATGAATCTCCATATTTTCTCCTGTCTTTTCAGTGTATCTATCCATAACAGTCTGATTAGCAAGCACATGTCAGTTTAACAATGGCCATCCACACTAACACTTGCACCAAATAATCACTGTTCCAGAGATGATGCACTTGATAAACCCATTTACCTTTAGAACAGATTCTAGGACATTTTTCTTTTGATGGACTTGAGGAGACTACACCCTGAGCCACACCCATATTTCGTCCTGTCACCCTTGTGTCTACCCTAATATCCAGGAATTTACATCATGGGTTGAGCCTGAAACTCTTTGATTAATCTATCTACAGGTTTCATCATTGACCATGCCTTGCACTGGACACTGTTTTTTGCACTTATGGTCCTGTACTCCTTGTAAGCTTTCTTTACTTCCCCTAGGTCCAGTTATCAGAAGAGCAGTCCATCCCCATCAAAGGACCATTGAAGTTGATGACAAAATGGAACATGAATCTCTTTGTCTCCTGTCTAAGTGTAATATACCTTATGCCCTAAGAAGCATGATCAATCTCCAGCAGCTTTTGGTTGTACTTGAAATTACCTTCATTGTGCTGTTGTCTATTCCATGAAGCAGGTAGAAGATCTTCACTCCCCATCTACATGCAATATACTGTCAAATGCCCCAGGATACCAAAAAGTATTCATTTTCCCCTGCACCTGAGAAGCCTAACTTTCAGTGACCTCAGCCCCCATCTCATTTCTCGGAAAAAAAACAGTTGATTTCAGTCTTGGTGTTGGCTTAGCATTCTATGTTACTTCTTATATCCTTTTAAGCTGCTAAGTTATGCATCTTTCTATATGAGCTGGTTATGATGAGACATTTATGCAAGTTGCAATATGATGTAGAAAAAGCAAATCCATACAAAGCCATGCTTGCCGTGGACACTGAGTCTGTGATCAATGCCTATACTGAAACAATCCATGATTCAGCATCCAAAGGGATAATGTGCAGGTAATAGTATAGGTGTTGATGAGTATTGAGTCAAGTCATACCTGAAGAATGACTTCTTGCAGGAAAGATGAATTCTTTCTCACGAGTTACCATGTAACTGTATCATGTTTCTCCAATGTAAACATGGAACTCCTTTTTATGAATTAACAAATTGTTATCATGTAGCTGCTCTAACCCTGCATATCTCAAAAATGTTTTATAATCTTTCAAGCTCAAGTCTACCTTTGTACACTTTTTTTTCTCCTGCTTGCTAAATTTATTATGTCTTCGTGGCAAAATTGCTTTTTGCTTGAATTTCAAATTCTTCAGTTCCGGGCGTTATCTGATCAATTTTACCGTACACCTGAGCATCACAAGTTCGTCAGACAGCAGATAATTAACCAGGTTAGTTATTACTTTGTTATAGGCACTTTGTGTCTTTCTTTCTCCCTTAAGAATTGTCCATGTGCACATCTTTTCTGTATAAGGTATATCACTATATCATTGTTTGAAAAAAAATGTTTGAAAGTTGGCATGCCCATGAACGGCGTCAATAAATATTTCACTGCAGCTTGAGTCTCACCCAGAGGTCTATGAAGGATATGTACCAATGGATTATGGTGAATATCTGAAGAAGTTGTCTAGGTATGGCCACTCATGATGGATACTGCGACTTAGTAGATATTTTTGTGTTTGACCCATAATGTACTCACCATTTTCCAATGAGACAGGACTGGCGAATGGGGCGATCATGTCACATTGCAGGCTGCTGCAGATTCAGTACGTGGGCAGTTTCCTGTCTCGTGTCTTTTCGTTTTGCTTCAGTATGTATTAGAAAATTGTTTGCATTCTATGGTTGCTCATGTAATATGCTACTATTGTTACATATTTTATGAAATATGCCACACATATGCCATGGAATGTGGAGGATTTCTCTGTGCTTTCTTTTGGGGTGACCCATGTTATTACTGTTTTGATTATCAGAAAATAGCTTATCTTCCTATGAAGAGTGGCCTTCCAGCACGATTTTACTCTCTTGTTGTAAGAGTAGCGGGGTTGATTACCTGAACATTTGGCGAAGTTCGGTTGATGGAGTTACAGGGTTGGAAACCTAGAGTGGGATTGAGAGTTTGAGGGAAAAAAGATGAATTAGCATGTAACACATATCTTCTGTTTTCTTTTCTTCTTTTTTCTTATTTTCTATAAAGTGGATCAGAAGTAGAATTCCTTTCTAAAATAAATGGATCCAGCTTCTACGATAACAGATCAAGAAGGGGATTAAACTTTTAAAGTTGTCTCGATTACACAAGCCTAAACTTTGGAGAACTGGTAGTTGTTATCAGTTGTCACTTAAGCCTTGCTAGATTTCTGGCTTAGAAGCTTGGAGAGTAAAATGTGCATATGTGGAGTAGGGATGGTAGCTGTTGATGGTGCGTGCAGTGTGACTATTCACTGTTGTCCTTCTAGTTAGAGATGATTCCTGCTATACATTTGCAAAACTAGTGATATGTCATTCATTTTCTCATCAGAGGTATTACACTATATCTGATGGAAAAAAAGTTATTGCATTCCAGAACCAGCCTGTTTAAACTGTAGTGACCCCATCTTGACTTCTCATCCAAGGTGCAATATACTTAGCTCTTTTTATTATTGAAGTCTGTTGCTGCTCAGTTTAGAGGGCTATGACAATTTACATCTTCTCTCCTCGCCCCTTTTGCACCTATTTTGTGATTGTTCTTCAGTTATAAGAATGGAAAACTCATATATTATTCAGGACTTGCATTCTTTTACAGAGAAGCATCTGGTGAGAAGAAGAAAGACAGAACAGATTTCTGCCCCCTCCGAACCTCGACAGCCTGGAGAGTCACAGCTGGCCACAAGTCCTCCTCAAGGGATAGGAAACTACACGTCCCAAGTGCAGCCATGCTGTTCTGTTCTTTTCTTTGGGGGGGGGGGGGTAGTTAGGTCAACCAGCCATTCTTGTGTTCGCCATGAATTGTTCAGGTGTTGCATCAGGGATGTGGTGGAGGGGCTGCTGTTAGTTCACTTGGATCTCCTCTGTTGGTTGCTTTGCTGTGATTGCATTTAAGGGGTCGGATGTCACAATGGGAAGGGATGTGATGGAAGGGGACTTTGGAGGCGTTGCGGGCCCCCCTTCTACCCTCAGTCTCTATTAATATCTTCTGCATCAGCCATTAGATTAAATTGGCTGCAGCTAAAAATCTAATCTAAATAAAATACTTTGACATCTAAATGCGGTGAATTCTTGAACACACCAAATTATATGTTTCCATATTTATTCCAATTATCAAATGGATATTGAATTCAATATATGTCGACTGTCAGGCTTCTTCATCAGATGATTGTCTAACTAGCTGAATACAGATCTTAACAGGAGCCTCACAATATCCAGATCCATTTACAGCCCTACTTTGGATGCTACCAACGGACCTGATAACATCCACCCCCTTAAATCAAATATCACTACTTTGGATGCTCGAGTCCCTTGAAAGTGAAAAACCTTCTTTGGGATATTTCATTAGGGAGACTCCCCACTTGTACCAGGCTTGCTCATTTCATGCAGGCATTGGTCTTTTGTGCCGCTTATATGCTGAAGATAAGGGATTGCTGGACCATTTGTTCATAGGATACACATTTTCCCAGGATGTTTGGTTGCAGGAGTTTGACAGAATCCATTCTGACTCCCTCCAGCCACATGAATCAGTGGAGAGGCTACTCTTTTTTTGGGACAGGAGACACCAAGATGGGGGCTCAAGGATGGGCATGTTCTCTGGTGGTTGATCTTCTATGCCACCTTGTGGGCCCTCAGGGGAGACGAAAGGTAGGCTCATAAGGAGAGAAGCCAGGATTCCTGAAAAAGTTGTTACTTTTTATGTGATAGAGTGAGGGAATGCCAGAATGGGGCGAAGTCCTATGTAAGGTTGATACATTAAACTCTTCTATTTTTGTTGGTCTTCTTGTGTTTTAATGTGTATCACACTAATATTGGTGTGGTCTTCTTTTGTATAGAATAACAGAGGGATTTCTGAGAGCATATGGACACTATACTCATAATTGCTCTTACTATAATAAAATTGTGGTACTATCCATTTTCACAAAAAAGGAAAAAAATAAATCAAATATCACCACATTTACCACAAACTCAATGTCTGTTGCCTTGACAACCCCTTTCTCCTGAATACTAGAGCAACATAATTCTTGGCTGATGGCAAGCAGGACTTGCACAATGTTTTAGCTTTATGTCAATTGTGAATGGAAATGTTGTAACATTTAACATTGGACTGGTCATTAATTCAATCTTTGCTGTGAGTTCATTGACAATCATCGCTAGCATTTCATGTGACTGTCCAGGAATACTTCATGCTGCATTGCTGTGAATTCCCTGCCTAATTTTGATTCTTTCTTTCAATATAACAATAGTCCTTTCCTTGATTTCATGTAGTAAGGGTGTGTTATCTGTGCACTTGCATGGTTCACATTTCCTGACCTTATTGGTTTATGTATTATGTATTTTTTGCATGCAAATAGTGATAAATGACTATGCCAATGACAGAGTGCATGATAACTATCTGTGCAGTATGGAGTTAAAATTTTTGTTATCACATCTTTCAAGGACACCTGTTACATTGAGATACTACCCAGTGTACAGAAGTCAGATCGAGGTATGCTTTGCATGTTATCCTATTGTCCTATTTATAGTCTGTTGCTTCTATTATCACACTAGATATATCAGCCAGCCTTCTTTTTAATTTTCTGCTGAGATTTATGCATCTTGTTTATGGCCTTTGAATATCTTTCATAGTTTATGCATCACAGTTTGGACACTGAAAATTCTGAAAGATGAAAAAATTGTCACCCAGTTTGTCAATTCATTTAAAATAAAGAAATCCTGATTGAAGTTTTTCATGTTAGTTGTCTAATAAAATTATATTTTATAACGTGTCTCATTGAAAGAACAGTCACAAAACCATAGAGCTACTAAAGGACACATTATGTGTTGACTCAAGTTTTCAATTTTGTGAATCATAATTAGATCCAACTCATGGACACCTAAGGGTGGTTTATGGGTTTAAGGAAATTTTTATTCCTCAAGAAAGAAAAGGTTTTGTTCTTAGACAGAAATGTGTTCCATAAACATAAATCTTCCATACTTAGGGTTGTTAGGCAAATTCAAATCTCATTTGGGCTAAAGCTAAATCTCTCAACCGTTGGTAAGAGAGGGATAAATAAATATCTAAAGAGAGGGAGAGAAGCTTGGTTTTTGTTACAATAGTCCCATCTTAGAAATGGACAAAATTATAATATGTCTAAACAGTGGAGCTCTCTCCACTCAACACTTTGAGGCCCTCTTTGATTTCCGAATGGGATAAGGTGGAATAGGTAACAGCGATGAGAGAAAAATGGGTCCCACCGTTGGCTCCTCACAAAGAAATGTCCTTAACCAGGGTGGGGTGGTGTATTCGCGCCCACCCCCTCAAATACGCCACCCCACCTGATTTTCAAAGCGGACCTAAGGGTTTGAGTTGGATGACCCAATCTAATATCTTGAATATGGTATCAGAGCCACAATGTCGGGCTACGCATCCATTTTTGTTATGGTATGCGTGATAGAGTATAAATTGACCTGCACAGGAGCAAGGATGGCAAACTCGGTTTCGGACTCGGTTTCGCCCGGGTCCGAAACCGATACGACTCGGTATCGGTTTCGGTTTCGGCCGAAACCCAGTTAAAAGGTTCAAAAAAATCAAATTAATTCTAAAAAATCTGAAAAAAATCATAAATAATTTCTATAATCACTTAAAATTATAAAAATCATTACACATGCATTTGACTGTATAAGTTAGTGCAATAACCTTGAAGTAGATAACTACAAAAATTGAATTTCAAACATTGAACATGTGAAAGTTAAAGTAATATTCCATTGTACATTAATACAAGCAGTACAATAAACCAAATTAGACAAAATAAATGTTACAAAAATTCATTGATTCTTACCTAATATGGATAATAATTACTAGAAGAACCTTCTCCCTCATCGTCTGGCCCTTGATGTCGATACCCATAACCAGGTTGCATGTATGGTCTATATTCACTATAACCAAACAATGAGGTAGCCAAGTCCTGCATCCCTCTTTGGATCCCTCTTGGAGTGTTTGGTTGGCTTGATTGAAATCTAGTATCAGCATAGGAATCTTGAGGAAGAGAAGAGGAACTGGTCGGATATGGATGGAACTGGAATGATGGTTCATAATTCCACGGCGCATAAATAGCTGCTTCCTGTTGGCCACCTTCGTAACCTGGTGTATCATATCCTCGCTGACCTTGACTGTATCCAGTAGTACCACCTGCAGCACCTGCATCACCTGTACCACCTGCAGCACCTGCATCACCTGTACCACCTGCAGCACTAGTACCACCTGCAGCACCTCCGGGATGATCACCATCATCATCATCACCACAAGAAACCAGTCGCTTTTTAGTCTTTGGGGATGCTTTTTTCTCTTGTGGTGTCAATTTTTCAGTGATCTTTGACATGAGTCCTTTATCCCTTGGCGTGTGTCTCACATAAATCTGCTTCAACTGCTCAATTGTCGGGTCCTCTCGAGCAGCAACATTTGTTCTCTCAGTTTGCCGATGCACTGATGTACTTCTTCTTAAGGATGTAGGTGCCTTGCCCATTCTAGGAGTGACTGGCCTGCTATCTGAGTCGGAGTGTCTAGCTGGTTGAAAATCATGCTGCTCCTCAGTGTCCTGAACAACCCTAGACATGTGGGCATGAGTATCTCTGGCCCTCTTTGATTTTCTTCTTAATTCGGGATCTCTTTGCTCATCTTCATCTAGTATGCCCTCTGCCCATTTTCTATCATCATCATCAAAAACGGGCTCATCAACCTGCTCTCGTGTCTCCACCCAAGACTGCAACGGATTCTCATCATCAAATAAGACATCCACATCAATTTCTGCGGCGGCATCCCCGGCGGCGCGTTTGTCTCGCAGCTGTTGTCTCAACCTCATATTGTAGTGGCAGTACACTAATTTTTCTAATCGTTCAGCCTTTAGCCGATTGCGAACCTTTGAGTGTATAAGGCTGAACGTGCTCCAATTTCTTTCACATTGACTTGCTGATGTTATTTGACTGAGCACCCTAATTGCAATGAAAGCCAATGCATTGCTGCCCACATCTCGGTTGTTAACCATTATCCACCAGTCAGATGTTCCACCAACCATAAAAAAATGTATTTTAGTTGTAGAAATATATATTCATCAGGTTAAGAAATCCAAAAAATAAAATATACCTGGGCTCACTCTTCCCACAGCGTGTTGCAATTGGGAGTCAGCATATGTCTCAGTCCTCGTTCTGTAATGGTTCATCTACAAACATAAAGTAATACATTAACATAACTACTTAAATAAATTCTATACATGTTATTGAAAGTATCGAATAAAGGCGAACCTCTACTTCGGCCTCTAGTCTATTTTCTGGATTCCTCGATAAACGACCAATGACTTTTAAAGTCCCTTGAAGCACCTCGCCATCAACATGTGCATCGGCACCGTACATAAATCGAGGGTTGAGGAAATAACCTGCATTTGTGTATAATTAACTAAATGAAATTTATAAAATAACATAAAGGCATTACCCCAATTTCAGTACAATTAATCACTCACCAGTTGCATGCAAGTCGTGGTGTAATGTGTTGTCCCATCTCTGGTCAATAATTTTCCACCATTTTGCATAATGTCTGGGAAGGGAATGTTGCAACTCCAATTTGGCACGGTCCATGGCCTCGTACAGATAGCCCATATCATTCTTCTCATCGCCATCCACCATTCTTAGGACCTTCACGAGAGGTGTGACTACTTTCAAGTACCGTGACACCCTGTCCCAGAATTTGTTGTCGTCCACGACGTGGCAGACATCCAGATAATCCATCTGTGCATCAACTGTGCCCTTGTCGATGTAGTCCCGCAGGACATTGTGGTACACGAAAGCTTTCAGCTCATTCTTGTACCTGTGCAGATAAATGAAATTTGAAGCTGCATCAACTGTTACATATCAGTAAGGATAAAGTATCAAGAATTTAGATCAATCTTATACCTGTGCAAAGACTCCAAAGAAATAAAATTGGAAGCAAATCTGGTTGGGCCTGCACGGATGATATCTCGCCCTCCACTGGCATGCGCCCTGAACATATTTAGTATCCTAGGATGGCCATAGATATACTGTGTGATTTTTTGTGTCTTGTCAATTGTCTTCTTCACATGTTTTTCCTTCCCTATGTCTTCAAGCATCAGATCAAGACAATGTGGTGCACATGGGAGCCAATATAAATGACTGCGCTTCTGCATCAATTTCTTCCCTGCAGCCTTGTAACTGGCTTCATTATCAGTCACCACCTGCACAACATTCTCCTCTCCAATTTGTTCTACCATGCCATCCATCAAATGAAACAAATAATTTGCATCCTTTTCATAATCTGATGCATCAACTGATTTCACAAACACTATACCGCTGATGCAATAGACCAAAAAGTTTATCATGGACTTTTTCGTGGTACCAGTCCAACCATCACACATGATGGTGCATCCTCTCTCACCCATATATGCTTGAAGTTTTCAACCCAATCATGGAGCTCCTCAACCTCTCCCTCAAGGCCACGCCCGTATATGTCTCGACGTGAGGGGGCCTGCAAGCCAGGGCCAACATCTGCTATGGCATCTATCATAGGTTGGAAATATTCACTTGAAGCTGCATGTGTAGGGACACCTGCATGAAAAAACCATTTGCAAATAAATTTAAATGCATGCCCTGCAACTTTTGCTGATTTTTTGACCCCTCCCATTGCTTGCTTGATTTTAGGTTGTGTAGCTTGGGGCATTCTGTGCAGATAGCTGTCCATGGGACATGTTCCCTGCGTATGTGGGGCAGCACCAACGTCAGGACATCGTGCAGCTGTACTGTCATAGGTCCCTGAACCCATGGGCACCTTCCCTTTCCTTCGAGCGGCTTGTTCACGCTCCCTTGCTTCAGTCAGTTCTGGCTCAGAATCCTCAGTGCCTTCCTCATCATCATCCCTCCTAACCCTTCTGCCAAAAATCTTCTCAGCAATTTCAGTCTCATCCTCAGCCCTTTGTTGCACCCTCTCTCTTTTCCCCAGAAGGCACTGGCGCATCTCTTCTCGCACCTCTCGGGGACAGTTGTCACATTGTCTCACCTCTCCTCTTACCCCTGCCAAATGTTACTTTCCTCCGGTAATTCCGCCATACATCTCCTTACCACAGTAATTGCATTTCACCTTTCTTCTCTTAGCATCAATTAAGGACATGTGGGCCCACCTCGGATCCTCCTGCCCTTGCTGCTCCTGTGTTTGCTGACGTCTAGGTATGATGCTGCATTAAGACAGTCAAAGACAATCTCTTGTAAGTACAATGAAACATGAAAGAGTTCCAAATGAGTCGATGAAGCTTAATTGAGCTTCAATTGTGGGTAATAAAGTCGAATTAGACGAAAGTCCCAATTTTTTTGAGGTAATTAAACCCTAATTACCAAATAACCCTTAATGACCCTTCATAAAAATGACATCCCAGCATGATCCCACCCCAAATTTATCAATCAAACTTAATTAACCTTCAATTGTAGCTAGGGAACTCAAATTAGACAAAAGTCCCAATTTTTTGAACTAATTAAGCCTTAATTACTAATTAAGCCCTAATTACCCCTCATAAAAATATAATCCCAGCATGAAGGCATCCCAAATTCATCAATGAAACTTAATTAACCTTCAATTGTGACTAAGAAACTCGAATTAGACAAAAGCCCCAATTCTTATGAACTAATTAAGCCTTAATTACTAATTAAACCCTAATTACCCTTGTTAAAAATATAATCCCATCATGAAGGCACCCCAAATTCGTCAATGAAACTTATCTAACCTTCAATTGTGGCTAAGAAACCCGAATTGGACGAAAGTCCTAATTTTTTTGCATGAATTAGGGGTTAATTAATAATGAATCTAATTTTAAGTATCTAATTAAAGTTTATTTTGAAATCTGAACTAATTAGGGTTGCACAAATTAAGGTACAAAAAAATACTTACAACCCCAAGTGCACACAGCAGGCTAGTAGGGGGTGGGCAGTCCGGCGGTGGCAGTAGGGCGGCTTTCAGTCACCTGCTGGCCCTGGTTGCTGCAGCAACAGCAAGAGCAGCAGGCTCAGCCGCAGCTGGTGGCTGAGCAGCAGGCAGCAGCCGCAGGCAGCAGTAGCACCACAGTAGCGGTAGCACAGCCGCAGGCAGCAGCACAGTAGCCAGGGAGACAGCAGCCAGCAGGGGGGAGGGTTTCGGCCGAAACCGTGGCTGGGTAGTGGGGTTTCGGGGGGGGGGGGGGGAGACAGCAAAGCATAAAGGGGTTCACGTGTTTCGGCCGAAATCGGATGGTTTCGGGTCGAAATCGACCGGTTTCGGGCGAAACCAGTATCGGTTTCGCCCGAAACCAATACCCCTCTTAAGTTTCGGATTGCTACAGTAATAAGGGCCTTTTTCGTATCGGTTATGGCCGAAACCGATACGTTTCGGCCGAAACGTATCGGTTTCGGTCGAAACTGCCAACCATGCACAGGAGGGGTTGTGTTTGGATAGCCCCGTATTGGAAAGGGACAATTGTTATGCTTAAAACAATGGATCTCTCTCCACCTCAACACCTTAAAATTTTGATATGGATGGCTCAATCCAATAACTTTTATAGTTTGTTTCCTAGAAAAGAAGTTTTCTGGGGTCTAGAGGTAGGAATTGTTGAGGTAGGCTAGAACATTTTTTTTCATGATTGTTTATTTTCTTAGATCTCTTACCCCAAGGGAACATCTTTTCTCATAAAGTGGAACTGTTCCTTCTATGTTCTAGGACCCCTACACCCTAAGAAACCTATATGTATTGTGTTAAGAACCTTCTGCTGGTTTCATGGATTCTTCATTGGTTGGTAGGGAGGGGGTGGTGAAATCATTTTGACGGTAGGAGTTGCAGTTTTGGGGAGAACTTCACAAGGGACTCCATCCCTTCAACTCTGGCAGCAGCTCTCTGATGGGTGATCAGAAGATGGTCAGACAATGAAGTCCAGTGCAATCAGCTCCAATGGAGGGAGATCGGTCAAATAGGATTGGGTTTGGTTTCAGTTGTACTGAATATGTGTGAGAGTGGATGGGGGATGAGGTTCGGGTTGCATTCGCATATATGACATGTAGATGCCCAAATTTGGGTCTCCTTTGAGGTATTGTCCCTCACTGCGCCCGGGGGCGGCTCTCGGGTTTTGTTTTTTTGCTGGAAAAAGGCGCCTCATGGGAGAAGACTTGGGGCCTTGCTTTATAAGCACAAGCCCATTTTTGCAACATCCGATATGGGATCTTGCAAGCCCCCTTTTGAAGCCTCTACACTAACCCCCCCCCCCTCGGGAAAGGTGAGCTTGTGCTTATTGGGTCGGGGGTTCCCACAAACGCACCCACCTAGACTGGGGCAAAACCCTTAACCCAGAAAGCGTGCAAAAGGGACAATACATCTACTAGCTGAGCGAGATGGCACCCCTCTTCCAAATGAGGCGCTCACCCGGAGTGGGCAAAACCCTTAAGCCGCAAAACTGTGCAGAAGGGACAATACCTCTACTAGTTGAGCGAGACAGCACTCTTCCAAATGGGGAGCCCACCAAGAGTGGGGCAAAACCCTTAAGCCGCAAAGCGTGCAAAAGGGATAATACCTCTATTGGCTGAGCGAGACGGCACTCCTCTTCCAAATGAGGCACCTTTTTCTAGCAAAAGGACAAAACCCAAGAGCCGCCCGCGGGCGCAGCGAGGGACAATTTCTCAAAGGAGACACCCAAATTTGTGCATCTACATAACAGATGTGTGTGTGTGTGAGAGAGAGAGAGATGTTGGAACCCTAGTTTTGATAATGACAACTATGAATCATGTTTAGATTAAAATGGTTAAATCCTTTTATTTTGTCTTCATGTCTTGCTCACTTGCTGCAAGTCATTTCACGCTTAAGCACTTGTCTCCGTGCATAACATGTCATTGCATCTCACCTCTCGAGCTCGGTGCAAGCTCTAGTCAGTATAATCGTCGTCTGGTATGGACCGTTAGATCTTGTCTCTTCATCTCAGTGCAAATACGTCTTGGTGCAAGCGGTGTCCTGTACTTCTCTTTATCAATTCGGTGCAAGTCTCTGTCTCACTCACAAACACTGTAGCCCCGTTTCCATCTCGGTGCATTACGTGTCTAGACATAAATTGGCTCATCGCATTTCATTGTACTTCATTGCAGCATACATTTTTAGGTTCGTGCATATCTTGTTTGTGCATCTTTGTGCGTCTCGCCTTTCAGACTCGGTGCAAGGTCTGTCTTGCATCCGTTTTTTGTTCGTATGATTCTTCTCTTTCATCTCGGTGCAATTCTCGCAAATCCAACTCGGTGCATCAACTGTGTTACACAGTTGTTTTAAGAGTCCGTGCATATCTTTGATCCTTTCTTTTGACTCGGTACAAAGTCTTCTTCTTGTGCCTCTTGGACCCATGTCTGTGCATATGGTGTCAAGTTGTTGTGTAAGTCAATACATTGGTTGACTTGAATATCTCTACTCAGTGCATTCTATGTTTGAACATAACGGTGCAACCTATGCTAAGCGTTTGATTAAAGGCCTTGTGTTTTTCTGACAGAGCTTCTCTTCGAGGAGGGGCACGTGATCCAAGGCAGATCGACCTCCTAATGAGTGCCACGTGGAAGGCTACAACGCTTAGATCGCGACACGTGGCTGAGAGCCTTCTGGAAGCTAATGGGCGGGAGTTCTTCATCCACACGCCCAGTGAGAGTATATAAGAAGACAGTGATCGATGCAGAACATCTACACAAGAGAAGAGAAGAAGAATAAGGAGTGAGCCCAATTAAAAAGGAGAGTCTGCACGATCCAGTGAGAAGAAGAAGAAAAGAGAGCAGCAGAGAAGAAAAGAGAAGTTGTAGAAGAAAAAGAGAGAGAGAGAGAGAGAGTTCGTGAAGAAGAAGAAGAGAAGCTTCATCAGAAGATCTGTCTTCACTGGAATCTGGATCAAATCCAATCCAGTCAACTCCGTGCGAGCCACATCATGTTCTTATAGCTTGCAGCTTTCAGTTGCTGTGTGTCCTCGTCTTTTGTTTCTCTTTTCTCATTTGTCATTTACTCAAGCTGTTGGTCAGCGGTTGCAGAGGATTTGTTCCTCTGGTCGGCAAGCTGTAAGGTCCAGCGAAGCTGTGTATCAGCGGATGGCAAGCTGTGTTGCCCAGCCGATGTAGGCAAGCTGTGAAGCCCAACATTCTTCAAGCTGTTTGGCAGCAGAATCCACACTCAAGTTTGAGTGTAGGGTGGATTTAGGTCTGGATGACCGAACCACCTAAAAAATCCTTTTGTCCTTTATGGTTTGATTCGTTGATTGCTTTCCGCCAGATGCATACTAGGACCGTAATCCAACTGTGGTGATTGATTGAGTACGCATCTCTGATGCTTGACAGTTTGTCCATTGAATTTGTATTTCTCACTTCGTTCAAATCTTAAATTGATCAAAATTTCTAAAAGATCCATTCACCTCCCTCTGGATCTATTTCTATCAGCTCACGCACCCCATCAATTGGTATCAGAGCCAGGTTTCTGCACAAAAGGTCTAACAACCTGCAGATTCGTTCCTGGATTCGGGTTCGGTGCGTTGTTGGGTTGATCAATGTCTCTCCCTTTGCTTTTAAATTGTCCTGCATTTGATTCTGTGATTTGATCTGAGGATGTCTTCGATTGTTGATTTTCCGAAGTATGAAGGTTTAGATTTTTATAACTGGCTCAATCAGTTCAGGGAACATGTGATGCAGATTAATCCTGATCTATGGATAATTATTGCACACAGCCCTTATGAAGTTCCAAAGGATAGATCCTTATGGAAAGCTTCCGACAGACTGAAATTCTCTGAGAATCAAAGAGCCCTGAACCTAGTAAAAGGGGCGATAAATATTGATAAATTCTCTTGCATTGTCAATTGTTGCAGTGCCTTTGAAGTGCTCGACATGATAGCATCCAACAGGAGCAGGGACGAAGTGAAATGCCTCATGGCTTCAGATGAAGATCTGGTTCAAGTTGAAGAAACATCATCACAGGTAGACTCTGACATTGTCAATTTCTCTTTTGAAGATCTGGTAGACTTGAATGAACACCTGTTGATCAAGTATGATAGAGTAAAATCTGAGAAAAGGAAATTGAAGAGAGAGCTGGACACACTAAAATCTGGGAATAAGAATCTGAAAAATAATTCGGCTGAAAATGTAGGTTCGTGTAATGAATGTGCATTCTTGAAGGAATTAATTGAAGATTTAGATTCTGATGACAATATGCAGAAAAATTTAATCACTTCATTGAAAGAAGAAAACGACTCCTTGTTGGCTCAGAAGAAAGAAAATGATAAATTTCATGATAAATTGATTGAAGAAAATAGCCACTTGAAGGAACAGAATAAAAAGTTGATGGTTCTGAATACGGTCATTTCTGACAAATGGCTAGCTTTTGAAAGAGGAAAATCAATCTTGGAGGAAAAAGAAGTGAACATAGAAATGAAGTTAACACAGGAAAATGAGACTCTGAAAAGTCTAAATGATAATTTGCAAAATCAAGTTATTTCCTGTGAAGACCACATTGTTTCCTTGCAAACTGAAATTGAAGATCTAAAGAATTCATTGTCAAAGTTTGTTAAGGGAAAAGATAATTTGAACAAGCTGCTTGGAGCTAATGTGAATTTTCAGAAGGAGGGACTCGGTTACAATCCTGTAATGAAGAAGGTTGATGGAAATAAATTGAAAACTGTTTTCGTTAGAAGTTCAGAACAAGAAAAACCTTCCACTTCATCTGTATTTCAGTTCACGGCCAAAAGAGGTGAAGAACATGCAAAAAACTTAAAAAATGAAAGAAATCAGAAAAAGGCTGGAAGTAAAATGAAAACCAAATCCTCACCCATTGCTGTTAAAGCTTCTTCTGAATGTGGTACACCTTACAATATTGAGCATGATACAAAGCAATTCTCAATCCAGTCACATGCATACATCAAGAATACTTCATGCCATTACTGTGGCATAACAGGTCATCATATGCATGAGTGTAGAATAATGGTTCAAGATGAATTGAATACTAAGATGGTTCATGAAAAACTCCATGCATTCAGGAGGAAGAAGAAAATCCAGTGCTTCCAATGTGGGAAGCTGGGTCATGTTGCAACTCACTGTTGGCATGCCCGGGGAGGAAAAAGAAGGTCAAAACCTGAGAATGTTCTTATGAACAAAACTGCTCTTAATAGAAAAATACCCGCATGTTTTGAATGTGGTAAAATTGGCCATCGAGCCTCTGAATGCTGGCATGCAAAAAGAGGTAACAATTCTCATGGCAGAACTGTCTCAACGAAAGTTCACCATGATTTGGAACTTGATAACAGAAAAACTTGGAAACCTAGGAGTGCATCAGAGAGAGGTGTCACTCAACTAAGAAGACCCAAGAATTTTTGGGTCCCCAAATTTGCAAATTAATCTATCTTTGCAGGCGTGCCTTGAAGAAGGAAATAAAGGGAAAATGAAACCAAGGCACACAAAGGTTAGTTGAATTTAATTTCTTCTCTAGTTTACATCTGTATATTTTCAATTACAACTCCCTGCATGATTTCTATCCCTCTTTTATAATCCATGCCATGTCATTAATTCATGTTATTAAGAGGGTGCAATCTTGTAATGAATACTAGATGGTGATTCTCATGCTGAAATTAATCATGCTGAATGATTAGGATTTTTGCATGAAGTTTAACATAACATCATCATTTAGAGTAACACTTCTGTGAGCTTTAAGAAGAACAAAAACAATAATGTTTGATGGAAATTTCTGCTTACCCAGAGGGGGTGCTGAGTCTTTCTAAGGCAGCTGGTCATTAGAGGTATACCCGTTTGAAAAAGAGAACGTGAGATTGGGTATCTCTTCTGCTGTTTGAGCTAAAATGTTTGAATTGCTATGAGCTGCTGTCTCTTCTAGCGGAGTGTCACTGGTATTGGTTCAGTAAGCTAGATGTTACCTGGTGGTTGTTTAAAGTCTTGAGAGGCTGTACATTGCTCTAGTGAGAATCTTTTTGTTGTGTCAGATGATTCTGAAAATACTGGTGCCGGGTCTGTCACTGGAGTAAGCTGAAGTCTGGTTGAGGAGATTGTCTAAAGGTTGGATGAAGATTTATTTTATGAGAGTAGTGTTGGTGGGTTGATGGCCGTCCAAGCTGTGCTCTTTGGAAATGCTCTCACCCTGCTCACTTATGGCATTCATCTTCACCACCTGTCATTGGTCTATATCTCCCATCACTCTCCACCTTCTAAATGTTTCTGATTGCTCAAGTCAGGGGGAGTAGTATATATATATAAATACTGTCACCCTTACCCTCTTCAATAAGTAAATGCCCACATCACTCTGAACTAAAAATATCTTGCTGATCTAAATTGAGATGTAATTTATCGCGTATGAACATTAAATCCTATCCGAATAGTTCTCACAAATAACTATGAATGATTTCTCAATGTTTTTGAAACAGTCCAAATTGGAAACATCTCTGTAAATGGTCTGCTATCTGAAAATCTTTAGTAATAAGCCAATCTGTTGGAAACCTAAGGCTTATATTCCTTCTTTTATGTCTTGTTAAAGAGATTCCTCTGATAAAACTGGGAATACGCCATAATGAAAGAAATCTTTGGCAGAGCAATGGCATGACATTTGAGAAACTGACCATCTGTTTCAAAGAAATTCAGTGGTTATGTCATGATAATTAATGCTAACTCTGTTCATCATATGAAGTACGAAAGTTATTTGCACTGAGTAACCAGGGTCTCTGGTGTTTGATAGACATGTCTCCTTGTGTAAAAAGGTGCAATTATACTGGAATACTCATCAGAAGTTTTTTTTTTTAAAAAAAATTATAACAAAGAAAAGGGGGAGAGAAAGGAGTAATGGATTATATTCATGGTTGACCCATGGTTTTCTTCAGTTAATCTCTACAGACTTAAGAAAAATATAAAATTGGGTTCTTCAATCAGCTTTTGGCTAATGAAAAGGATCGTAAGATTAATGACCCTAATGACTGAGTTGTTTCCCTGAATAAGCTGTTTGACCTTCATTGATTTCAATTCATAAAATATTTTGTAAAGAACTATTCTGTGGGATATAATCTCATATTCTGTAAAAAGCTCCTCTACGAAGAAAGGCATTTTATTTTAAGAAAAGGGCATTTTGGGTATTATCTACTGAAGATTGGTAAAGTCGGTAGTATTCCCTTATATACGAAACCCTATCTTACTCTTTATCTTCTTACCCTTTCTTTCGAAGCCGAAGCGTCCTCCCGCTCCGTGGCTTCTTCCCGCGTGCACAACCTGCAACCTTCCACGTCTCCAATCTTTCTCTACCACCCTCTCAGCTTTCACATTTCGTCTTACCTCCATCCTTGCCGCTATGTCTACTTCGTCAGTTGTGAGCAAAGGGAAGAGGAAGGCAGTGAAGCAGCCGCAGCCGGAAGATGCTATGTCTACGGTGGCCGCTGCACAACCTCAAGGTTCGAAAAGACAGAAGAAAGCAGCTTCTACCGTGAGGAAGGGAGATTCGTCTACAAAGTCCACAGAGGAACCTGTGCTGATGTTGGAAGCCGGAAAGATTATACCCCCTCGGTATATTGATTTTGTTGATCTAGAGATGGCCTCCGAGTTCCCTGAGGTATTTGAGCTGTTTGAATTCCAGCAATGGATTGAGTTCCTGAGCATTCATAGGGTGTATTGCCCTAGTCTGGTAGCAGAATTCTACAGCAACCTGAGGTACGATGCTGTTAATTTCACAATCTCCTCTCTGGTCAAAGGAAAAGTCATAGAGCTCTCTAGGCAGTCCCTTCATAGGACTCTAAGAATTCCCTTAGACGGAGAGATTGAAGGAGAATTCACGTTTAATCTACATGATGCTTTTGCCCTCATCACTGACTTACCCAAAAACTTTCATGATAAGCAGCAGACCAAGCTCGGTCATTATAACACCAACAAATTGTCTGAACCAAAGAGACTACTCCATCACATTCTCACCTCCATGATTACTCCACAAGTAGGAGGAAGGGGTAGACTGACAGATTCCCAAAGGTTTATTCTCTATTGCTTGCTGAAGAAAATCAGAATCTGTCTACCGCACGTGATGATTCAGTTAATGGGAACGTGTAAGGAATCAAGAAGACATTCTCCTTTTGCTGCTCAGTTGACTACAATCTTCAAAGAGGAAAACATTTCCCTGGATGGTAATGTTGTGTCCGCAATCCCCAAGATAAACATTTATAACATAAGTTTCATTAATACATTCATGAGGAGGAAAGGAGCCAAACGAACGAGTACTCCTGTCACAAAGGATGCTCTTCTGAAAATGGATACAGAAACCCAGGCTGTGTCAGTACCTGAACAGCCTGCACAAGCTTCATCAGAAGAGACTCACATCCTTGAGTTGATTCAAAGTGAAAGTCAGACAGTTCCTTCTCCTTGGAAATCTGCTCAAGTACAAGCTAGTGGAAGTTTACATGAGCAAGAACTACAACAGGATCCAACTGCAGCTACTGCACCCGAGGCATCTCAGATTCATGAAACAGTCGTACAGAATGTCCAAAATAAGGATATCATTCAGGAATTAGACCACAATATCCATGAGATATTTGATGATTTTGGTCAACAGTCACAGAAAAGACCAATCACTGACCAAGCAGAGCTGGCTCGGGAAGAGGCTCCAATAGAAGAACTAACTAGTGACAGAGAAAAGGAAGTCCTTATAGAAGAAGAGGAAATGAGTAAATTGGTCGACGAAGTTATGAGGGAAGCTGCTGAAATGATTTATGAAGAAACAGCTGAATCTTTGGTCAATGAACAAGAAAATGATCAACATGGAGCTCAACCACCTGCTGAAGAAGCTCAACATGAGCAACCAACCGGTTCAGCTCCAGGGGCACCTGAAGAAGTATCACAAGACTATGGCATGGGACCTGCCCCTCACCATAGGATGTCTTTCACTCGGGCTCCTGAGTATGGTCCACACCTTGGGGAGCTAATCAGTCTTGGTATTCCACCTCCTCCACCATCTGAACAGCATTATGAATACTTCACTGAGCTGCCAGATTCTAGTGCTTCTACTTCTAGTACACGTGGAACAAATGCTGAATCAAATCTAGCTCAGATGTTATCTAAGCTGACAGAGATTGTTCTAAATCAGAATGACTTGATGAACAAACAGTTCCTGTTCAGGACTGTTCAAATAGATAGACTAGAGAGTCGAATGAAGCATTTGAAAAAAGTAGTGGAACGTCAAGGGATAGAATTTTTGACTGCTAAGCGAAGGACAGATGAGACTGTAAGAGAAATTCTAGAATCTCTTATGCGTATCAGCACTCGAATAGGTGACATGGTTAGTAAAATTCAAGATACCCAAATCTCTATGCTCACCAATATGGGTCAAATTCTCAGTCATACATTTGATCTAAAAATTGAGTTTGAACTGATGAAGGGGACAGTAAGCAAGATAGCACCTAGTCAGCCAGAAATCCTCAGAAAGTTTGAAGTTGTCCAGTCTGAGTTGCAAACTTTTGTCAGAGACAATTTCACAAGTGCTCAATAATCGAGAGTCAGTTACCTCTCTAGTGGAACGGCTGGGGGACACCTTGCATCGCAAACTTGATAGACTAGCCGATTCCATTAAAGATTTTCATACCTCCTTAATGAACAGATTTCCTACCTCTGCCTCCAGTTCAGCATATTCTGCAAGAGACAGGGGGAGCTACCGAGGTCACTAGTATATCTAAATTCCCCATTTTTGATAATGACAAAGGGGGAGAAGAAGCCATCATCATGTATGAAGAAGACCTCATGGACTTTTGCTGAGTACAAGAGCAAGATCACATTTCTTTTACTGTTGAGTGAAATGGCAAAGCGAGGGTTTCAAATCTTTGTGAAAAGAGATGTACATTCAAACACTAATGTTTGTTCTCGTAATACTCACAGAAGCATTACTCTTACATATTACACTTGCATTTTGTGTGCTTATACAGCTGTTTGAAAGACGAGTATTGAATAAATCCTTTTTGTTGGTATTGGCTTAATCATACATGACTCATAGTTGTCATAATCAAAAATGGGGAGATTGTTGGAACCCTAGTTTTGATAATGACAACTATGAATCATGTTTAGATTAAAATGGTTAAATCCTTTTATTTTGTCTTCATGTCTTGCTCACTTGCTGCAAGTCATTTCACGCTTATGCACTTGTCTCCGTGCATAACATGTCCTTGCATCTCACCTCTCGAGGTCGGTGCAAGCTCTAGTCGGTTCAATCGTCGTCTGGTATGGACCGTTAGATCTTGTCTCTTCATCTCAGTGCAAATACGTCTTGGTGCAAGCGGTGTCTTGTACTTCTCTTTATCAATTCGGTGCAAGTCTCTGTCTCACTCACAAACACTGTAGCCCTGTTTCCATCTCGGTGCATTACGTGTCTAGACATAAATTGGCTCAGTGCATTTCATTGTATTTCATTGCAGCATACACTTTTAGGTTCGTGCATATCTTGTTTGTGCATCTTTGTGCGTCTCGCCTTTCAGACTCGGTGCAAGGTCTGTCTTGCATCCGTTTTTTGTTCGTATGATTCTTCTCTTTCATCTCGGTTCAATTCTCGCAAATCCAACTCGGTGCATCAACTGTGTTACACAGTTATTTTAAGAGTCCGTGCATATCTTTGATCCTTTCTTTTGACTCGGTACAAAGTCTTCTTCTTGTGCCTCTTGGACCCATGTCTGTGCTTATGGTGTCAAGCTGTTGTGTAAGTCAATACAATGGTTGACTTGAATATCTCTACTCAGTGCATTCTATGTTTGAACATAACGGTGCAAACTATGCTAAGCGTTTGATTAAAGGCCTTGTGTTTTTCTGACAGAGCTTCTCTCCGAGGAGGGGCACGTGATCCAAGGCAGATCGACCTCCTAATGAGTGTCACGTGGAAGGCTACAACGCTTAGATCGCGACACGTGGCTGAGAGCCTTCTGGAAGCTAATGGACGGGAGTTCTTCATCCACACGTCCAGTGAGAGTATATAAGAAGACAGTGATCGATGCAGAACATATACACAAGAGAAGAGAAGAAGAATAAGGAGTGAGCCCAATTAAAAAGGAGAGCCTGCACGATCCAGTGAGAAGAAGAAGAAAAGAGAGCAGCAGAGAAGAAAAGAGAAGTTGCAGAAGAAAAAGAGAGAGAGAGAGAGAGTTCGTGAAGAAGAAGAAGAGAAGCTTCATCAGAAGATCTGTCTTCACTGGAATCTGGATCAAATCCAATCCAGTCAGCTCCGTGCGAGCCACATCATGTTCTTATAGCTTGCAGCTTTCAGTTGTTGTGTGTCCTCGTCTTTTGTTTCTCTTTTCTCATTTGTCATTTACTCAAGCTGTTGGTCAGCGGTTGCAAAGGATTTGTTCCTCTGGTCGGCAAGCTGTAAGGCCCAGCGAAGCTGTGTATCAGCGGATGGCAAGCTGTGTTGCCCAGCCGATGTAGGCAAGCTGTGAAGCCCATCGTTCTTCAAGTTGTTTGGCAGCAGAATCCACACTCAGGTTTGAGTGTGGGGTGGATGTAGGTCTGGAGGACCGAACCACTTAAAAAATCCTTTTGTCCTTTATGGTTTGATTCGTTGATTGCTTTCCGCCAGATGCATACTAGGACCGTAATCCAACTGTGGTGATTGATTGAGTACGCATCTCTGATGCTTGACAGTTTGTCCATTGAATTTGTATTTCTCACTTCGTTCAAATCTTAAATTGATCAAAATTTCTAAAAGATCCATTCACCCCCCTCTGGATCTATTTCTATCAGCTCACGCATCCCATCAAGAGAGAGAGAGAGAGAGAGAAATCATGGGAAATATTTTCTTAGAAAGTAAAAAATTCATGGGAAATAGTTTCTAGTAAATTTGAAACACATGTTTATGATCTTTAGAAAAAAAATGCATGAAAATGAAATCCCTTGTTTGCATTCAACCCTGTGAGAGAGAAGTGGGTGGGAAAGTTTGCTGGGGATCTATTTCCCGGAGGGAGGTGAGGAAATAGATCCCATAGAAAAAGAGAATATTCCAAGCATCTTGGGAAAAATCTTCTCAACTACCTTTTTCACATGTTTGCAAGACCTATAAAAATCAGTTGGGAAAATAAAAAGATGGGTGTTGGACCCCACAAATTTCATCCCATTTCTTTTCTGATATTTTCAGAGGAGAAAAATATTAATTGATCCATCATAGGATGGCGCAAGAAGATATAAAACCATTGCCGTTACATGTTCGGACATTTTAAATGCCCTCGGGATTCCCTCGGGCGGGGTTATTTATACAAAGCCTACATGTTTTTATACACGGGAATTTTGTCAAACACCTGATGTGCCGCACAAAGCCACGTACCCACGCAGCAAATTAAGAAGAAACAAATAGCCCCGGCCTCCGTGGATCGTTCCCGATCCGTGTGGTCCTTGCACTCCAGAATTTCTGGGCAGCAAGACGGCTTCAACAACAACCCAAGAAAACTCAAAAAAGACTCCCCACGTGCCTCCTCCTTGGACTGCGAACAGAGCAATAAAAAATTCCTAGGGTTGCAACCCCGGAGGGACTTCAACCTTCCCCTCTCTCTCTCTCTCCAACGCACATGTGAAGGGCGGCTAGACCTCTTGCAAACCCAGAGGGACCAAGGGTTTTTGAAACCCGAAGGGACCTGGGGGGGGTATTGGACTCACATTTGCAAACTTGGATGGACCGGGGGGGCCAAACTTCATCCAAACCCGGAAGGTCCCAGGCGGGAGCCCCCGGCCTCCTTGGAACCCGAAGGGACCAGGCGGGAGCCTCCCGGCCACCCTCAGACCCGGAGGGGGGGGGGTCCCACAGCCCCGCCCCTCCGGAGAGGGCGGTGTCCCACAGGTTGAGGGGGGAGGCCGCGGGCCCCACCCCATTCTCTCTCTGCCTTTTTCTCCCTGAAACAAAAAAAAGGAGGGAGTACCTGGAGGGACTTGAGGGGGCCATGACTTCCTTGGAAACCCGGAGGCACCCAAGGAGGAGGCCGTGGCTATCCCGTCTCTCTCTTACCTCTCTTTTCTTCTTGCAAACCTGGATAGACCTTCTTCCCTCTTGTAAACCCGGAGGAGCTCAATTCTCAATCGATGCTAAAAGCATTAAATGCTTGCAAACCCGGATGGACCTCCCTCCGGGTTTCTCACCTCCCAACCCCTATAAATCGGAGCCTTGGCCAAGGGAGGAAAGGGAACAACAACAACGAGAAGAGCAAGGACTTGGAGCTTGGAGCAGCCTTCTTTCCCTAGGGCGCAGGAGCTTGAAGACATGGAAATTGTTATTTTGTGAAAACCTCATTCAAGGGTATGTTTACACAAATACCCCCGATATGAGGAAAATGATTTGTACTTCATCAAATTTTCTGTGAACCATGGAAAACCATGTAAAACTCAAATATTCAAAGTTCTGAGAATATGTTGACAAATCATGGGAGAAACCCTGCTAGTTTCAGACATGGTTGGCAGTTTCGGCCGAAACCGATATGTTTCGGCCAAAACGTATCGGTTTCGGCCATACTCGATATGAAAACCAGTCAGATCACTGTAGCAATCCGAAACTAAGTTAGTTTATCGGTTTCGGGCGAAACCGATGTGGGTTTGGGGCGAAACCGGACGGTTTCGGCCGAAACTCACGTGAACTGCCCTTTAGGGAGTTCACTTGGTCACCTTTTCGGGGAGTTTCGGCCGAAACCCCTCCTCTCCTTGCTGTGCCTGACCGTGGAGCTGCTGCTGCTGCTACTGGCGGAGGCGGCGGCTGCTGATGCTGCTGCCGGCTGCCAGCTGCTGTGCGGCCTGTGGAGGCAGCCGCTGCCAGCTGCTGTGCTAGTTATCAGTCCATTTATTTATATCTATTTGTTAATGAATTTTTAGGTCCATTTTCAATTTTTTTAAGCTTTTGACTGTGCTTCGGCCGGTTTCGGCCGAAACCGATAACGATCCGTATCGGTTTCGAACTCGGCCGAAACCGAGTCCGAAACCGACACTGCCTTCCATGGTTTCAGATATTGCAGTTTTACCCTAAAATTTTGTAAAATTGCAGAAATACCCATGGAATTCTGCGAAAATCCTGAAAATTCAGAAACAGTAGAAGAATGTTTCAAGCTTGCATAAATGTCCTAAGATTGGGGAAAAACCCCTGCTGTGTGCAGAAATTTCAGAAATTGCAGTTTGACCCCACATCTTTGCGGGACTGTGTAAATGTCCAAGGAAATTGCAGGAAAATTCTGAAATTACAGAAATTGCATGAAAGTGTTCTTGATGTTCAGAAGTTGCAGTCTTACCCCATAACTTAGGGCAATCGCAAATAAACCCTCATTCAAGGGAAAATTGTAAATAAATCCATGCTCATGAGAAGATCGCAAAAGCTACCCTACGCTCATGGAAATTAAGTACATGCTCTTGTATCCACGAAGGGTATTCATTATTACAAATGTACCCCCGCTTTGAGAGGAAATGTCCTCCTCGGACACAAGTAAATCTGATAGTCCGATTGCGATCATATGGCAATCCAACGGTTGGATTTGGACAAAACCCTCAAATATCACAACGGATATTGTGGAGGTCTAAGGGTATCTTTGGCAATTAATCAAAGGTGTTCGGATTTTATGCCGATATACATAAACACCGACTACGATCGGCGGGAAAAAGTCCAGTACATGAACTCTAAATCGTCTGATAAATTGCACTTGTAGAATTAATCATGTTCATGCTAAATCAATTAGTTTGAAAATGTACATAATTGTTCAACAAACAAACATCTCTTCAAAATAATTTATTTCATTTAATTCCGCTTGTGTAAAACAATGGGGAAATTTGGTGAATGCATCAGTTGAATATTTCAAGAGTACCAAGAAAGAAAACAAATCGAAAAGAAGTTGAATACTAATTATCAGACGAATGATTCCTGAGAAAGTTCGATTCCATGTCTAATGTCTTGTTATTGCTCATGAAATGTATATGGATATTTCTCCTTTCTCATGCTTAGATTATCATATAAAGTAGTAGGCATTCCTTAGCTCGTAGAAGTTAAAGGGCTGTTTAGCCTTAATATATACCGAATATATACCGGTTTGTTTGTCCCCACCTTTACAATTTTCATGTCTCCCTATATGTGAAAAGGAAAAAAAGGTGAAAACCAGTTTTAACAGGAGAGTAAGTTTACAATTCATTATTTTTCAATGGTTTCTTTTGATTTTATAACGTATCTTGAGTATTTTATATTTTTTTCCTCACCAAATTGTTCACTCAAGTTCATTATCGTGATTTTTTTGTATATATGATCCATCATCGTCATCTAGTTTTCTGTAATTTCTTTGTAGAAAGATAAGTAGCATAATTAATGTTGTTTAACTCACCATCATAGTTTTTGGATCAACTTATTGGATTTACTTGACCATTGCATGTTAGGCTATTGCATTTGATAAACTTTACGTGTATGTCTCTTTTCTTAAATGAACTTTACTACTAATTCTGTAATTCACGAATGATTTGTTAAAACGATATCATTTTTGTTTCAGTTATATTTCTAAGTTTCTGGGCTGAAGTGCACTATAACTCAATTTATCCTGAAGGAGGCAAGTCTTAAAACTCTTATTCCCTCCTGGCAGTCCTAACTCATGTTGCGACATGAAACATGATGCTAACACTGATTTTGGATGACCAGAGTTGCCAGAATCAGAGACGAAGAAGAAAAAGAGGTGGTGGCACTTTGGGAAATAGGCTGCATTGGCAACTTTTGCTTTCTCCAGTGGGTATCTAGTTCTGTTCCTGTCAAGTTCGTCTTGTTCATCCGAGCCGATGCCTGCTTACAGTTTGCTGATGTGATGATTTTATGATCCTGTTGCACAATTTGATTGTCATACTTATAAACATCACATCGCAATTTCTATCACATGCCCTTCACCAAACCCTTCTCCATTGTAATTTCTATGTTCAAGGAGAATTAGTTCCTTGTGTATTTATTTGTCTTCTGTTGTCACAGATGTGAGGGTTATAAGGATCCTTGCATACACAAATGGCGGAAGTAAACATATGAGCCCCTTCCTTGTCCGACGCTTGAAGGACACAAATATAATGAATTTTAGGATAAGGAGAAAAAAATAAGCTTAACCACTTCATCTGATCTAGGATAAGACAAAAGGAAACAAATGTTTTTTTAACGAGGTTAGTATATTATTCTTTATTTTCAATGAAAATATAATAATAGTTACTCGAATATGTAACTTATTTTGACTGTTGAGAAAATTAGTTCAATTGCCGCATCTTTGGATGTGGTATCGTTGTAAATTTTATTTTATAATATGTCCATTATGTTTGTTATATATATATATATATATGGTTTGCAAGCTCGTCATCTTACTCTGTTTATGCTGCGTTATTTCTTAGGTAAAAGAGTTATGCATATTAACATGATACGAAGTTTAGAATGTTCTTTACTAAGTACTTTAGCTTTTGAGGCACAAATTTTAAAAGATATGCAAGAAAAGCTCATCTAGCTTTCATGGATTGTTGAACTTTTATGCATCCAATCTCGATGATGTTTAAGCAGATGGCACTCCGCACAGGTTGACCACCTGGCCTGCATCTGATAGCATTTCGGTCGAAATTTAATCATTCCCTAGACTTACATGGGAAACCCATCAACCGATCCAGCCATAGACCTCTTTGATTAGCATCAAGTCAAGTGAGTTGTGCATTGGTTTGGCTAGGTAGGGACGAGCTTACGTAGGTTTTGTCTGAAACATGGAGCGAGGACAACTTCATCAAATGGTCTTTCCTAGCTGCCGCGAGTTAGCGAACAGGACCTGACCTTTTAACACTAGTGTTGTTGGGTGGGGAAAGAATAACTTCATCTAGTCGCTGCCTCAACTCATTGCATTGCAGATGGACGCCAATTTTTGTTTAGAGAGTGATTCGCTGTACACCTCAGTGTGTAACAAGCATTGCACACCGTGTTTTAGTTGGTTCACATGGTAGGAGGTACGTTGGACGCCTTAAATACACTGATTGCATGCAACTCGCTGTGCTCCGCATGTAGACCCACGCACTGCTGCAAAGCTTTAGGTGAAGTGAAAGTTAGTATTCTCAAAAACACATGGGAGCACATTGGGTTGCATACGGAGTGGATCCAGTTGGGTGCAATCAGGGCATTTAAGACGCCCAATGTACTTCTTGCCACTTGGACCAACCAAAACACGGTGTGCAATATTTGCTACACACCAACATCAAATCATCCTCTCTCTGATTTAAGAAGCTGGCAGGGGGAATGGTTAACCATTGTCCCTTCACAATTGACCCTGAAATAAAAAAAAAACATGTTCATGCCTAGAGTATAAAAATTCTGCATCCTCTCCTTCCCCTTTCCCTCACACCGTCCTTCCATTTGGCCGCTGGCTTATATGCTCTAATATCAATTATAATGTTAGGGCATTAACTTGTCACGAAGAGATGTACCGTTCACTGCTCCAAATGCCACACAAGATGTCAAGAAATCCATTAGCCATTCTCGGATTAAGAGAACATCAAGATCTGACCCGGAAAAACTTAAATTGGTTGACAAATTTTGATCCAATCTATAAATTTATGAAGTGAAGTGTCCTCAGATCCAATCTGACCCATTTGTAATCTGTTGATCCTCAAAAACGGTGTCAGACGCAGCGGCGGCCGTAAAAGCAATTCTTTAAACAGTGAAGATTGTGCTGGCAGCTGTAACATCACCGAACAAGTCTGCCAATCAACAATTTATCAGAAGACTCAAGAGACATACTGTTCGGAAGAGTGAATCTAGATCGAGTCTGCATCATTTGTTGGTTCCCAGTTTAGACTTGAGATACGCCTCCATAAGAGTTGGGAGCCACCTGTTCTAAAATCACGTAGAAGATCAGCCAGGAGAAAGAATGATAGAGAGCCACCCTTTTTCCCACTTTATTTGCCATACCTTTTTTCCCCGTTGTCTGATTTGAAAATTGATAGATAGGAGGCACCAAACTTAAGGATCTGTCTCTGCTGTGGAATAAGCTTGAGACCCAGATGGCCAACATAAATTTGCATTTGATAAGATGACGGAACAACAACGGATGCAAATTAAAAAAAAACTACATTCAGTGGATAGGAAAGAGAGAAAAGGAACATTGGATTAACGTTCCCTTTCGATCACAAACTATCCCTTTCTTACACATAAGCAATAATCAAGCCCAAAACAGAGAGGGTAACAAGTTCTATGAATAATAATCAAACAAGACAAATCCTCACGAACAAAAAGAAACGCTCCAAGGTACCATTGCCAGAGTCCTTAGATGGTCTATAAGAGCCTCTGATCTCTCCCCAGCCACCCGAATTAGTGCTGCTGCTCCACCTCGCCTTCAGTCGTTGGCCTGATGGGGCTTATAAACATTCTTGTAGTGGGGGCATGTGCAGGAAAAGCCTTCTTGGTTTATTTTGATGTTGACATGCACAAATCACTATCATCTCCTATGATAAAATCACGGTGAACAGTGGGATAAGAATTATATACAGCCTTTCCAGGAGATCATGAACGTAAGATGTGGTCTAACTGAAAGGTGGCCAAGGAACGCCCATTGCATGCATTCAAATCTATGCAATTGTTTGTTCATAAAAGACCAGCCTGGTGTGGTACACACCTATATGGACAAAATAGAGGAATTTTTTTTTGAAAGTCAAAATAGAGGAATATCGATCATGTGCTTGAGTTAGATGAACTCATTCTCTCCCTATCATGTGCCGTGCAACATTAAATGATTAAATTGTATTATATTGCTAACTAACTTGCGCAGAGAACTCTTAGAATTACAAGCCTGCTTCCATCGCTTTTCTTAAGCTTATAAAATGTGTCAGATATCTATGACCTTTATGTAAAATCTTTAAAAATATGCACATGAATAGACCCTCTTGCATATAAAAGCACTTGAAAAGTTGAACCCAGATTAAAACCCACCTATAACCTGTCTCGGGATGATATCTTGCTGTGCTCATAGAAAGCAATATCCTAGGACTTCTCTAAGATGTTACTTGGGCCATGGAAAGCAATCTCGTGAGACTTCTCCAAGGTCTCACTGTCAGCCAACCATTGAATGAGTGGCAGCCTTTCTTAACCCTTTCAGACATCTATGGAAAACATTAATCTAGTCTTTGAACAGTTCCCCCCGTAAAATATTACAGTAGATTAGAATCATTAAAATGCACAAGATCCTACGATTGGAGCACGTTCCCATGACACATGGATCACGGAAACCTCTGAATCCATTGTTCAAAAATTTGGCACCCTTAAAACAATAACCAGAAAGCAAAATCAGTGGTGGCATATTGCAAAGGCTCGTGAAATTCCAAACCATGGCAAAAGCCTTCATGCCTCTCACAAGGCGGACAACTTTAACATGGATTACATATAGCAGGTGCTTGCTGTGAAATGTCTTGTCATGATACGGAAATAGGGGCTTCTAATCTCAATCCAGAGATATTAGGGAGGTTTGTGGGAGCACTCCCTCCTTACTTGCAAATTCTTATCTTTTTTCTTTTATATTATGTGGTACTATCCACCTTCAAAAAGTCCAGAGATATTAGAACTAAAGTCCTTGTCTTGAATATTTGAATGAAGTGCATGCCCTGGTTGACTGAGATGGTAAAGAACATCTTGGGGACTTACAGAAGCTACTTTCACATTAACAGTTCACAAATGTCTCAAAGGTCAGCTGCATTGAGCAGCCACCCCATCTTATGACTACCTACATGACTGACACCAGTCTTTTCCGCATCTCATAATTCTAATGCATATAAAGATTCTTGTTTTGATATTCAAAAACTTAATCTAGATAACTAGGCATGATCATATGTTGATCGAGAATGTATCATTATTTAAGTGCACATGAGTTTATGCAATTTATCCAGATAATCAAAATTACTGATCATGGATACTTGTATTTCTATGACATTTCCCAAAGCCGAAAGCTATAACATTTTCCTCTCACCATGTTTCACACGAAAAGGAGAACAAAAAACCCAATTCTTTTTCATTTATATCAAGAACCGGAACAAAGGACTGTGGGCAGAAAATTAGATTTGCAAGAGAAAGCTCACTCTGGAATGCAACATCATTGTTGGGACGATCTCCTTGGAACCCAACTATTGACCCATCCTGTCAACGTTGACACATTCCTACTTATGTCATCAACAGAGTCACTTCTCATTGCCATCACAATGTCCTCAGAGTAACTTGCTTTTGCCTCCTCCAATAGTACTTGAAAAATCTCACACTCGATGTTGTTTGTAAGTTTTGGGCCCATGTAACCTCTGCATATATTACTTGAATGGTCAAAACTAGACAAATGTTAATTGCAGGAAACCTCTTAAGCAAATAGAGAAGTGCTAGCCTTAGAATGAGGACATCAATAGGCATAAATCATACAAAAACAAATCACAGAAAAATGAATTAGTAAAGGCAAGGCCATGTAGTTCAACTTGGACCTCAAAAGCTCTTAACCAGAAATAAATTTCATTTAAGCACAATCATGAAACTTTTATGCCATCAATGGTGGTCAGCTTTTCATAAACACTGCCAAATGGAAGAATTACCTGTGAAATGCTGACAGTCTAGAAATCTGTGTCCTCGTCTCAAGACTATTGCATCATACAGTCCAAAAACATGATGTTCCACACAAGGTCTGCGGAACCGGTACCGGAACCGGTAGTAGTCAGGGGTTGTACCCATACTAGTACCAGTCTGTACTGCCCGGTACCACCCAATGGTTGACCCTCTATATTAGTGTGTATATATATAATTAAATATATGGGTTTAAAAATTTAAAAATGTTAAAAAAAATTCAAATATAGGAAAAGTTGATAGAATTCAAAATCATACATAATTGAACACATCCAATAATGTAACACATATATTTGAAAGTTTAGAATCGGCCTTGGTTCGCCCGGGATTTCTTTAATTTTTGAATTGGTACCAGCTGGTACTGGTACCAAAGAGGCGAAACCAGACCGGTCAGGTCTAGTACCGGTACGTATCGCCCAATACCGGTATGTGCCAGGCGGTACTGCGAACCATGGTTCCACAAGCCAGATGTAGAACACATACACTGAATTCCATACACCTAACTTCACAATCACCTTTCCAAACATAACTTTTTGAGATACAGTTCCTGGTCCTTATTCCCAAGAAGCAAGGAGCCCAAGATTTTCGAGATTTCAGACCAACAAGATTATCACCAATTTACTGGCAGGGAGGTTGGATAGAGTTATGAATAAGGTGGCCAACTGTTTCCAGAGAGCTTTCATCCGGGGAGACATATCTAGTATAATTTTTTGGCGGCTCATGAATGTTTATTTGCCATGAAGACTTAGAGGAGGAAAGGAGTAGTCCTTAAGCTGGATTTCGAGAAGGCCTATGATAGAGTTAGTTGGTCATGCTTATTTGATGTATTGGAGAAGATAGGCTTTGGAGATAGGTGGTGTGGCTAGATCCGGACTTGTATTTCCTCTACTTCCTTTGTTGTCCTTGTCAATAAGAAGCTGACTCCTCTTTTCCAGAGTGACAGGGGACTCCAGTAGGGAGATCCTATGTCACCACTCCTTTTTGTGTTGGTGGTTCATGAGCTAAGTAGGGTGTGGCTAAGAGCAGAGGCTTCAGGTCAGATCAGGGGTTTCCAGATTGGGAGAGGTCCATCAATCACTCACTTACAATATACCAATGATGCTATCATGTTCCTGGCAGAGGACGAGTAGCAGCTGTTTGTGGCTAGACTTTTGCTGGAACTGCTTGAGGAACTCACAAGTCTCAAAGTTAACTTCAACAAGAACAGGTTTGTTGGGGTAAACATGGAGGATTGACTCTTCAGAGGGTGGCGTGCATTCTGGGCTTCCAGGTAGGAGCTTTCCCTATCTCCTACTTGGATCTCCTTTTCACCCTAGGTGCTCTTCGGTGTGTAGATTGGCTACCCATCTTATAGAGATGTGAGTCTAGACTGGCTGGTTGGAATGTTAGACTGCTATCCTATGGGGGCAGGTTAGTTTTATGCAGATCAGTCTTGGACAGCTTCTCGGTCTACTTCCTCTTCATGTTCCGAATCTTGAAGTCAATGGGGAAGAAGATTGAGCCTATTCAATAGAATTTTTTTGGCATGAGAGTGTGGAGAGATGTAGGGGTTGGCATGATATAAAATGGGGAAGGGTAACTACCCGCAAATTATGAGAGCCTTGGGGATCAAAAATGTGAGAGATTTTAATTTGACTCTATTGTGCAAGTGACTGTGGAGGTTGGGGACAGGAGATGACGTGTTGTGAGCATAGGTTATTAGATAGAGATATTTTGGCAGGAGGAGAGTCTGGAACTTGGACACATCAGCTCACGATCGGGATTCACCGATTTGGCGCGCATTTTGACCTAGAGGGATATTATCTCCTCTTGTGTACGAGTCTAATTAGGGAAAGGCAACTCGTGTCTTCTCTGGAAGAACAGATGGTGCAATGACTTCACGTTGGAGACTTCCTTTCCACCCCTCTTTGTTGTTACAGCTGACCCTTTGGGGTCGGTCGCCCGAGCTTTTGACTCCCACCTTTCTGGAGACACTTGGGCGCCGACCTTCAAGAGGGACCTCAGGATCGACAAGATGGCGCAATTTCAGGACTTGTTACACTTCCTCCTCGCCTACGCTCCACGCTCAGACAAGGAGGATGCATGGCCGTGGAGGTGGGATAGGGAGGGGGCCTTCTCGGTGAGGTCTGCTTACTCCTTGATCGTTGACGGTGGGATGCACCACAGTCTCGCCCCTCATGTGTGGAGGCCGCGGAGTCCTGAAGGTGAAGCTCCTCACTTGGAGGATTTCTCAAGGGAGGTTGCCCACTCGAGATAGGTTGCTCCAACTCCTTCCGGGTATCAAGCCGACTTGCTGCCTTTGTGGACAGGTGGAGGAGACCCTAGATCACTTATTTGTAGGTTGTGCTTACTCAAAGGAGGTATGGTAGGGGCTCACGAGAAAAGCCCACTGTGTCGTGGGCCCGCAGAGAGAAGTGCATCTCTTCATTGCGTCTTGGGTGAGGAGATGGCCCCTTAGAGGGGATTGTATTGTGCGGTGGTTGATCCTGCACACCACTCTTTAGTCTTTGTGAGATAAACGTAACAATAGGATCTTTAGGAGGGAGGGTAGAGCGGAGGACTCTCTTGTTTCTTTTATTTGTGATAGAGTGGGGGAATGGGCGGAGCTGCTTTATAATGTGAATTCCCTTAACTCCCCTCTTTTGTGGTGCTGGGGGGTTAGAGTGTATCACACTATCTTGGTGTGTCTTTGTATAGGGTTTTTTTTTGGAGCGCACTGCTTATACTTGTACATCCCCCTTTTTACATTTAATACACTAGTGGTACTACCCACTTTCCAAAAAAACATTTTGGGATACAGAGACAGAAATCATATGTTACAGAAGGCTATCAATCTAAAAAGAACATCAACAATAATTGTACTAACACCATACTATTTGCAAACTTCATCAACAATAGAAGTTACCAACTTTAATTCTGCATAGATTCATAGTGATTACCTGCTGGATAAGCGG
Source organism: Amorphophallus konjac (assembly GCA_022559845.1). Classification (NCBI taxonomy): domain Eukaryota; kingdom Viridiplantae; phylum Streptophyta; class Magnoliopsida; order Alismatales; family Araceae; genus Amorphophallus; species Amorphophallus konjac. The sequence continues at coordinate 227,540,999 of CM040117.1, forward strand.
TCATACAGGATGGAGTTGTCAGTTTGGAGGACCACAACACAGTCGAACCAACGTTCAGGGAAGAAGTCACAGGCATGATAATCTACAATATTCCCACCTTTCTCCATCGTGTCTTCCAGCTCATCACAGACCTGAAACGTTGAAACATTGATAGTCAACACACGGTCGGAAGCAAGAAAAAAGGAATTGTTTTGGATCTCTTTACATAAACACTAAGCCATAAAGACCACACGATATCTAATTTCCATTTCGGAACATGGTCCTTGAACATTCATCAACTTCCCAATCGTTCAATACGTTTTTCTCTGCCATTTTCTTACACCGTAACACCCACTTCCCTCTGTTGGCTTTTTAATTAAATCCCAAGTCAACGAACTACGGAGAATATCGAGAATTCGAATGGTATGAGCAGAGGCCAAATATACGCGGAGATCGGTAAGTGCCAGGGAGGTTAGGGTTTTTGCGATCACCATACCAGGTCCTCGTTGATGATGTGGCACTCGAACTCCTCGTCCCAGCCATCGTGGAGGCCCTTCTGCTTGACGAGATCTCCGACGTTGACATGGCGGAGCTGCGTGGCGTCGGCGAGGAGGGAGCTGGTCGTCGTCTTCCCCGTCCCCGGCGTCCCCGTAACCAGGATGTTCGGCTTCGCCCTCCCCATCTCCGGTGGCGGCGCCATAGAGGATAGGTGACAAGAGGGGAAGAGTAAGGAAGGAAGCGCTACGGTGCGCACTAGTGTGTGTGTATATATACCGGTCAAAAGAACGTGACGCGCGTGATAAAAATTAAGAAATAAAATTATATTGTGTCATAAAAATACATGTGGTCAAACTTTGTTAATATATTAGTCATTAATTTTTAATTTTTAAAAATAAAATTATTTTTTAGAAGTAAAAATATTTGAAGACGATTAAAATGAATGTTAATTTGATTTTTAAAATCGATAAACTCAAAAGAATTAAACTCTTAAGTTAAACATATTCAAAATCTTGGAAACCTTAACAAATATAACTATAAAATATTAGACATAGCTTATCTATTTTGAATATACTTTAATAATATGATATCTAATGTCATCAAATAATTCATAATTTATGATGGTAAAATTTGCATTCTCACCATTGCCCTTAAGAATTCATAAAAGTATTCTCACCACTATCTTTAGAAATACATAAAATTTAGTTCCGGTTAATATTTAAGGTCAATGACATCCATAAAGATAAATGCACCAAAAAACTCTCAATTCTCTGATAGAAGCAAGAATTCACCGAGTTCCTCCTCTACTTTATAGTTATTGAAAAAATTGCTCTGATTTCACTCTTCAGCTTATCTTAATTTAGGTTGACATCATTTGACAAATTCACCTCAATCTCTTCCCTTCTTTACCTGAGGTTGGGTCTATTTGGGCCTGGTACATTGGACATAAGACATTAATATGGTCCATCTCTTATCAAGTGATGCTTTTAGAATTTATATTGATGTACTTATTTCACACTGAGAGTGGGACTGTGGCTTGAACCCGAAGCGTGCCAAGCCTGAAGGCCCTTTGAGTTGAGATGACCCTATCTTATCTTTTTCTCATGGTTCCTGCAAATGATAAAACATAGGCTGATCTGGACTAGAGTACCCCCCTCCCCAATGTCAGTAGTGCTTTGTAGTTGGGTTAGGAGGTGCTTGCAAAGGCCTTCCCCTTCGTTGTGTTGGCCCATCGGGCTTTGCGAGGTCAAGCCATAAGAGTTATGTATGCTAATATGTCTTCACCTAGATGCTAGTTTTTATTCTTCAAATGACTCCACGTTATCAATACAGAGAAACGGTGTCTCGCCCGTCTAAAGTTAATAAATATGATGTGACTACGTACATTTAATGCATTTAAAATTTAAAATTTATTATGATAGTCGAATGGACAGTTTAATTTTACTTTAAAACACTTAGATAGTCGATGTTTGTCTCACTATCTATTAGAACGTGCGATTGTTTAATTTCTCAAGGGGTGGACTATAAAATGAGAGAAAAATTTAAAAAAATTTTATTTTAATAAATATATATCTAAATATGCGTACTTCAAAAATAATATACATAGTGATTTGAGATCAAGGTGGTCGTACGTACGACGTCATTAGTACAATTAATTAATGCACATATATAAGACTACAGATAATAGCTACGTGTTAATGGGTCTTGTTGACGTGGATAGCGAGCGATTTTAGTCTTGCATGTTGACAAGCTAGCTAGATCGAGCACTACGTGTAGACATGTCATTTTTGACATCACACTGAGTAAATCTCATATTACACTATGATGCCCCGAAGCGGCTTTTACATTTCGAGTTATTTGAATGATTTCCTATTTTCTGAATTTTTTCCCCATTTTTATGAATTTTTCAGAAAAAAAATTTTAACGCGGCGGGGGACGGTGACGCCTTCTTTAAAGGCGTCAGGGACCCAAGACGCCTTCTTGAGTCCCTCGTGCAGCACGCGGGCGGCGCCAGCCACGCCGCTCAGTTTGACGATTCAAATAAATCCAAAACAAGAAGACGTCTTGCTGACCAGACGTGGCCTTAAAAGTGGCCTCAAAAGTCACGGTTCAGCGCCGAAACCAGTCACTTTCGACGCTTTTGGTGGCTTTCGGCGTCGTTTTGGTGGAAAACTTTGGACGCGTCCTGAGTCTGGGACATGTTCATTTAACGCGTCCTGGGTTTGGGATGCATCCTTTTAAATAAAATTAATTTTAATTAATCAACGTGTCTGGTCAACGGGACGCTTTCACATGAACGCGTCCCAGACCCCAGACGCGTCCTTCAAAAATTTGCCTATAAATAGAGCACCCCCTCCCTCGAAATCAAGGGCTTCAAAATCTTGAGAGAAGAGGGAAAACTCTGCCCAAATCATTCCTAAGCCCGTGAGTTCTTAAGGGGAAGTTCTGCCGATTTTTCGAGTGCCCGCGCGCTCAAAAGAAGAAGACTCTCTTCCCACCACGCATCCGTGCCGTCCTCATGCTACTGAAACTCTCTCGAAGCCCGCCATCGGCGTTCCCATAAGCTCTTCCTTCCCCTTTGTTCTTCTTTGTTCTTTCTGTTTTTAGTCGCATGCATCATCTTGTGTTTTCACTTGTGTTGCATCTCTCTTCTTGAGAGAGCCTTGTTCCGTGCATTTCTACACGTGATTTCATTCATCATCTCATTTTTCTCATTCTTTCGCACTCGAGAGGGGTTTAAAACAACACCAACCAAGTGTGTGTTTGTTCATGCTTTCACCATTTTCGTCACAAATGACTGATACTATGCTACTTTTGTTCTGACATGTTTAGTGTTTGTTTCGTTTCTTGCAAGGGTAACCTAAAAGAAGGCCCTCTTCTTCGGTCGGCCGAAGAAAGAGCAAGAAGGAATCCACACCATTTCCCGCGTCTGAGGTAAAAGCGATCACTTGTTCTTTCATTTTTGGGGTCTCCAGCCCCTGGAGATCACACTTGTTCTTTCATTTCGGGGTCTTCAGCCCCTGGCGATCACACTATCTACACACATGCGCTCTGTTATTTCCCTTTGTTCTCCATTTCATTTCTGTCAAATCCGCGGAGAGTCATTTCCCGCAGCGGTTCCCCATTTCATTTATGTCAAACCCGCGGAGAGTCACTCCCCGCAGCTGTCACGCCCCAAGCGCGGAAGATACCCGGATGTGAGACGGTTCTATATATATCGTGTCATTCATGTGAAATTAGAGTGCGCATAGAACTTTGTAATTTATTTGCTAACTCAAAGTTTAAACATAAACCATAGTCCACGCTGACAATTATATAATTAACCCATTGATGACAACTCTAGTCCCTGACGGACATTATTTAAATTCAAAACTAGGATACAAGCCTCAACAAGTTTCATTCGACTAGACCAATTATAACAAGAAATACAAGGTAGGACTCAACACAAATGGTATGACTAGTTGGCGGTAGACGACTGGTGACTCTAGCACTCTTCACTCGGTCTCATTCCTATCCGGATGGTGGTCGCTATTTAAGTCACCTGAAAATGTTAGAATAAACTGGACGAGCGAATCGCTCAGTAGGATTTATATCTCAAGTTCTAACAATCTTTAAGTGACTTACATGTTCAGTGTAGTATAATGATGCATGTTTGATCAAGCAAGAATATCAAGAGTTAATTCCAAGGAGTATCACATGAATATCAATAAGATGTATTAATAAAGCGCTAGCAAGTAATTGCCAAGTAATGGCACAAGTCCTTTCAAGATTTCAACATTCAAACAACCTTTCAAAGAAGATAATAATCAAGTAATTCTCAAGCTCGTGTAATAACAAGTAGTATAATAGAATTGGCTATTTCATTCATTCAAGCAAGTAATTGCCCTTTTTCGGGCCAAGCAATTCATTTCAAGCAAGTCAATCGTGTCACGAGAGAGTGAGGGGGAATGTCTCAAGTCAAGCAAGTACTTCGGTGCAATGTCAAACACCGTGGTCAATAAACTCCCATGGGCACAAGTACCTTCGGGTGCTCCTCCCAGGACCAGACCGGGCCCTATATGCACAGCATTTCATGTATACTTTTAGACATCCACTGTAATACCTGGATCCTTGGTATGTCTTGCTGGATCTTCACTGGATCTTTTGGATTGGTTTCGGTGAGTTTCGGTTCGCTTTGGTGGCTTCCGAGTTGAGTTTTACGATCCGTGTGGATTTTTCTCTCGTACTAGTTACGGAACCCTACGGTGAGTTTATTCCTCAGTTCCTCGACTCGTGAATGCTGCAGCGACGATGTACTCTTCGAGCCGGTCGTTTTGACTATTTTTACGTATTTTTCGGAGATAGGGCCAGAAATCGGATTTTTCAGAAATTAGGAAAATTCCTAATTTCTTTTCCTTTTTCTTTCCTTTTCCTCTCTCCTCCTTCTCATTCGCCGCCGTCGTCTCTCTCTCCCGTTTCGCCTTCCTCGGCTCCGGCTGCAGACAGAGGACCTAGAGGCACGTGTTGGGGATGCTGTGGAGCTGGCTGGGTGCACGACGGAACGAGGATCGAGATGGATTTGGCGCGATCCCGAACGGTGGATTCAAAGCCGGTGTTTGAGCTCGCGGCGTGGTTTTCGGCGCGGTTTAGTCCCTTCGGGACACAGGTTTCTTCGGTGGAGGTAGGGTGATGGTTCCTCACTTCCTCCTGCTCATTTTCCCTGCCCTTGCACTTCGTTTGGCACGGAAACAGCCGAGTTTGGGCTTGTTTAGCCTAAACCGTGATTTTCGGGTTTTGTAGGGTTCGCCGGAGAACGGCAACCATTTGTAGCTCGGTTAGTGTTGAACTGACCGTTGGGATGTTAGGATCCCATCCATGCTAGTTTTGTGTCGATCGGTGGTCATTCGAGGCCGGTAGGAGCCCGGGAACCTCGGTGACTCATTTAGGGTCGATTTGTTAAAATCACCCCGATCTTGTGTTTTTGTGCTTGCATGTGGGCTTTTAGCCTTATAGAGTGGTCTTTCATCGTCGAGGGTTGTTTCTCCTGCGCTTCGGCGTGAATGGGGCGTGGAACGGGCCATTTTGGCCAACCCTCCGTTTTCCCGCCGTAACTGGTGTGGCGGCCGTTCCAGGGACCGTCACATCCCATGACGGCCCCACGACTGACCGTTACAGCGTCTGGGTTGATTTGAGTTCTTTGGGGTTTTGAGAGTGTGACGGCCCAAGGGTGGCGCGTCACATATCTCTGACGCGTCCCGTGAGACGCGTTACGCCTGGTTTGTTGTTTTATGCTTGGGTTAAGTCGGTTCCTCTGACGCGCTTGCCCCTGTGCGTTAGGTGAGTGTAACGCGCTTGCCCCAAGCCGTTACATTCTGGTTGACTGACGTTGACCTTTTGAGGCGGTTCCCCTGGCGCGCCTGCCCTAGCGCGTCAGGTGTGCGTAACGTGCCTGCCCCAGGCCGTTACGTTCTGTTTGACCGTGTTTGACCGAGTGTGTTGGTTCGCCTAACGGCCGTGCTCCCGTGCATTAGGTGTGTGTAACGCGCCTGTCCCAGGCCGTTACATGCTGTTTTGCCTGAGTTGGGGTGGTTGCGTCGTTGTCTCTAACGGCCTCATCCCCGTGCGTTAGGTGATTGTAACGCGTCCGGTCGGGACCGTTACATGCCTCTCAGCCAGTTGTTGTTCTAGGTTTTGTTGGCCCTAACGCGCTTGTCTTGCCGCGTTAGGTGGCTGTAACGCGCCTGGTCTAGCGCGTTACATGCTCCGAGTGTGTTTTGAGTTTGAGGGTTGTTGGCCCTGACGGCCCCGGTCGGGCGCGTCAGGCTGGTGTAACGCGCCCGGTGCTGGCCGTTACATGCCTTTGTGTTTCTGGAGTTGGTTAGGGCGGTGTGTGTGACGGCCTGTTCCCCCACCGTCACATTGGGTGTAACGGCCTAGGCTTAGACCGTCAGGTTCATGTAGCGGTCTAAGGGTGGTGCGTTACATGCCTTGTGCTCCGATTTCCGTGATTCCGATTTCTGCTTGTCTTGGCTTGGCCTTGTGGTCTGTCCATTGTCCCGTGGATGTCTCCTGACGTCCTATGAGGGCTAGGACTACGTTGTAAGGTAGCCAGGAGTCTTCTTGCTTGTGGTAGGATTCTCTATCCTACTCTTGTGTGTGTCTTTGGTTGGGTTCCGGTCAACCCGAGGTGACCCAGCGGTTGACGGGCGACCTTGCGTGTGGGTGTCTTGGCGGTTTTGTCCAGCCTGAGACGCTGGTTCTGGATGCCTCGAGGTATCGTCTTACCTTGGTTTGTGCGTCCAGGCGTGTCTGAGGGTCTTCGGTGTTCCCTCAGGTCTCCGTGTGTTGTTTCCTACGGAGTGTCGTTTCTTGTGGCTTAGGATTAGACCGATTGGCGGCTTGTTCCGCTATCTGTGACGATCTTGCCTTTGAGTCATTCGACTCGGGATCGTTACGTGGTAGGTCTAGTTGCCTAGTCCTGAGTCGGTTGGCAGTGGTTGTACTGCCAGTGGTGCTTCGTAGTACGTGTGACATGGCTTCTGTAGACTGTCTGTACTCTAGCACTTGTGTTTTGGAGTCCGTGCCTTGTGAACCTCCACTAGTCGTAGCCTGTGACATAGGTTTTTTAGTACGTCACCCACCGGGAGTGGTGGACGGGCAGTTTCCCGTTACACGGTTTTAAAGCTAGTTTCGTGGGCCCCGACCAACGGTAGCGTCCTACCGAGGGGAATACTAGCTAGAGGCCTGACCTAGGTAGTGGTCAGTGTGTGCACACGTGGTCAGGGACTGAGGACTTGCGTCGACGGGCGTGACCCTGACTAGTCACTCGCAGCGTGGTACTGCGGTCTTGTGTCCGTGAGGTGCCGTTTTCCTTGGAACGTCGTTGTTCCTTGGACCTGGTTCTTGGTGTGTCTAGTCTCCCCCGTGCTGCACACAGTCTGGTAGACGTGACACTTGTGGCGCAGTGTAAGATGTCAGTGGACGCATCTGGCAGTTCTTCTAGTGTGAGGGTACTCCTATCACTTGACCGGTGACTCTCGCGTTTCTCGGAGCCGGTGTTCTCCTTTCCGTGTCGGCTAGTCTTGGCCTTGCCCAAGATTTGCTTCCCTGGCTGTGTGGTCTGTTCTCGGTTGTGTCCAAGATGAGAGTCGCCCTTCTGTAACTTCTGACTTTGCTGGATCAGAGTCGCCCTTCTGTTGTTGCTTGGAGTAGTTTGGGGTGCCGAGGTTAGTTCGGCCGCCACTTGTCTGGCGCGGGTTCTTCCCCTTTCTTACTTGTTCCCTACTCCTACTTCCCGTCTGTTTACTACTGCTTGTAGTGTAGTTTTACAACTTTGTAGTGTAGTTTCTGCTTTACTACACCTGTTGTTTTCGTTGTTGTTGTTGTTCCGTGTTACTGCGCGTTTTTCAGTGGGGATCAGCGTGACCCCTACTGAGCCAGTGACACGTGGCTCACCCCTACTTTTCAGGTGGGGTGGCGTTGTTCGTCTGCTTCCGCGTGGTTCCTGGAGTGTGCGTGCTCGTTGCGTGCCGTTGCTGCCAGCTGGTACCTGCGTCGGGCTTCTCCCGACCTTTTGGTACGTCTTTCCTTTCTGTCGACTGTACTGTGCTAGACTTGTTGTCTTTAGCTTTGGACTGACTCTGGGATATAATTGTTAATTTGAACAGTTAATTAAAAAGTAATTTTATTTCTGCTACTTTAGCAACCCCGTCTAATGAAATTTAATTACTTCTGTTATATCTCTATGGCTTCAATGTACTCTACACATGCCCTTATCCCTTCGGAGCTTTCCCGCTGTTGGGAGGCCTCGCGGGTTCCATGCGGTATCACGTGTATCCGGTAGTCTTACCGGGTATGCCGGGTATCCAGAATCCGGGTCGCTACAGCTTGGTATCAGAGCAGTGTTCTGAGATGTTTGGAGTTCTTTTCTGAGCTATCAGAGCATTGCCGTGTGAAGTACATGGGAATCTGAGATATACAGTATCCAGAGTCGTGAGAGTCCAGTACAGTCTTCAGTTGGCTTCGGTTTGCGATTTCTTTGTCGCGTTGTTTTCTATTTGTTGTCTTGTGCGTGCTATTCTGGCACTGTACGAGATGGTCCTGCTCTCGTCAGGATGTGACGAGATGTTTCTTTCTCGTCGTTGCGTTTGTTTCGAGCATGTTGTACTTGGCAGTGTTCTTCGGAAGGCTTGAATCTGCAGTACGTTGTTCGAGGTTTTCTCCGTAAGTTGTTCAAGTTGCTGTTGACCTTTGGCTTTGATTTGATGACCGTACACGTTCTCACGTTGTCTTGGTCGTCCCGGCTTGAATCTGTTCAGCTCCTGATGTGTTTCGCTTCTGTTGAAGTGCTCGATTTGATTCCATGGTGGAGAAGTTGCTCAGGCAAGCTAGGTGTAGATTCTAAGAAATCCACTTAGAACAATTAAAAGGAAAAATTAAAAAGAAAAAGTAAGGGGAAAAGAATGGGGAGAAACGAAAAAGGGGAGCATGCGTAGGATGCTAAGGGGAATGTGATTGCCAGAGACGCGAGGGCCTCAAAGATATAATGATAAATAATCAATGGAGGGATCGCGAATATAAATACCTCAAAGCGTGAGAGATTGTGAGTGCACCTTTCTCTTCCGATCGGCCGGTCGATGAAGAGAGTTTTTCTTGTTGATTACCCTTGCAAAGATCAAAGACAACAACCAATAAAAAGATTGGATTAGAACCAAGGTGAGTGTAGCATCAAATTCACAATAAAGATGAGCATGAAAATCATGTATAAGAACTCACCTTGTTGGGTGTTGCCCTTAAAACCCCATGCAATGGGAAGGATATAATATGATGAATGATATGAAAGAAACTAAAAATATGTGCAAGTGTTGCACTAGAGGAGGCTCAATGTGGTTGAGAAGGTGAAGTAACAGAATGATGCATGCAGATGCAGTAAGAAGAATAGAGAAAAGTTTAAGAAAAGTTAAGAAAGCCTGTGGATGTTCCTGGTTGTAGATCAACGTTAGGGAGGAAGGCTCAAAAGGATGAAACTTGGACACCAGGAGCCCTCCTCCTTGAGCCAACAGCCTAGTAGCACCTCCCCTGTAATTAAAAGAATCGACCTATCGACAGAGCCACAGGAAGCTCTATTTATAGGGGAGAATGAAGTTTTAATTCCAATAACGATTAGGAGAATTGATTTTAGCACGAGATAACTATTGGAAGGAGTTACTCCAGTCATGGAAAGTCATTAGGGTCCTTTCCGAAGTTAAAAGGGGCTCAAAACGAGGAAAGAAGGAGGTTCTGGAAAAGTTCAAAATTCAACAAGAATTGACGACCGTATGACAGTCGCTTTTTAAAATGACGCCCGAGGAGGCATCGTCTTTTAAAGAATTGACGACTTGCAGAAGGGCGCTATTTAGTGATTAACACGAATTTTGGTCGGATTCAAAATCTCAAAATATGGCAATGAAAATGACGACCTGACTAGGGTCGTCAATTGAAATGACGCCTTGTACAGTGCCATGAATAAAAAGCCAAAAGGAATGGACGACCGGGAATTCGGGCGTCAATTAAATTGACGTCCGATTTAGGGTCGTTATTTCAAAATATGTAAAACAGTGCCAATTTTTATTTCTCAATACTATTTTCCCATTTTTTAGGTGAACGTGCATCTAACTGTGCTGATTCCAATGACTATTTTTTCTTATTTTTCTGACACCTGGAAGGCCACCAAATCACCTCTGAAAGTGGGCCAAAAATAATATTAAAAAATTTCAATTTGAAATTGGCGCCCTACACAATGTCGTGATTTCCATTTTTATTTAATTTAAATCAAAACAACGTCTTTGCTAAGTCGTCAGTTCTAGAAAAATTCTGAAAAATTCTCAGAAAAATCCAGAAAAATAGGAAAATGAGAGAAATTGACGCCTTTGAGAAGTGGCGTCATTTTTCTTTTTATTTTATTTAAGTTTCTTAAAAAAAATGACGCCCTCTCTCACGCCGTTAATTTTGAAAAATTCATAAAAGTAGAGAAAAATGTCCAGAAAATCCAGAAAAATAGGAAAAAATAAGAAAAGTGAGGAAAAAGGGAGAAATCTAAGAAAAGTGAGAAAAAGTACTCAAACAAAATTAATTTGAGGGTCAAATTGGGGTATTACAAGGTAATATGAGATGCACTCACAGTAACGTCAATTTTGGCGTGTCTACAGCTACCCCGCCTTAGCGTATGCTTTACAAGGGAGCATAGCAAACTGAAAAGTAGATGCCAAGTTGTGATGAGACACGCAATCAACATCAGCCTTGGCGTCTGCTTTACAAGGGAGCATAGCAAACTAAAAAGTAGATGCCAATGTGTGATGAGACACGCAATCAACATCACTTGATGAGAATTGAATCAAAAGCTCGAGATGAAGCAATCTCGAGAAATTCAATGAAATCAACGATGTTTGGATAAAAGAGGGAGTGTGCACGCGGGCACGAAGGAGAATGATCAACTTCCAGCGCGGTGGAAGTACCCCAGGTCACAAACCTGTAGGTTTCACCATTGGGGAGCAGTTACCAGCCAATGTGGACGTGCTGCAGCCAAGGTGGATCAAAGGAAAGGGATTGAAATAAGAGGATAGAAATCCAAACAAGGAGCTTTCGAGAAAATGACCCAAAACAGCGACAAAACGAACTGAGGATTCCATTCAGCAATGAATATCTCATATCTGGAAAGATTAAGATCAATTTGACTCTCCAATCAGCTTATCAGAATGATTTTCCAATGTTGATTCAAAGTCCTATATGAATGCATGCTGGGTTTAAAGGAAAAATTAAAACAAACGAAAATATAAGATAATCAAGGATAATATTGCTAAACTGTCAAGATTGGGTCAAGAAACTGATTTCGCGAGCTGATACTAAGCCGAAGCCTGTTTATCCACGCATCAACTCGCAAAAGAGAACCATCGTCCCCAGTCTTGGACGACTCAACGGCCTATCCGTGTGACTAAGACTCCTCTGGAATCATCATTATTTTTGATGAAGGGGAACTCAAATTCCAGATTTACCAAAGCCACAAGGTCCTTGATATAATCTAGTAGCGTATGTAACATATAGTAAGAATGCATACAAGAAGATGGTGATAGCAATGAGCATGTGGGGAACTGAGAAATGAGGTGCAAACACAGTGGGACTTGGATGATGATGATGCCCAGTCGGTGGGACCACAGAGCTTCTTATCTGCGCTCAAAAGTTCATTAACCAAGACATAAAAGATAACAAGCAATGAATAAGGCATTTAAGCATAGCAAATATAGCATGAATCAAAGTATCAATAAGCAATCACGACATAGACATCAAAGCGATCAAAACTTGGTGTGGATTAGCATTCAAACGTGTATTAGTAAGGTGAAACATGTTTAGCATGAATAGCATGAGTTAAATCATAGCATTGCAAAGCATCATTGTTTGTTGTTTGTGATGAGGATGACAATCTTGGCAAATCAGAAGATTGATGCATAAAAGATCAGGATGATGTCATAATGGTTGAGCAAAGCTAGCAGGAATAGTCAGAGAAGCTGGCTCTTGAATGATCAGATTAACGTGAATAACCAAAGTGATACCCCAAGTGACAGGGATGATCAGATTGTCATGAATTGCTCAGAATGATGGAGAGATGATAATTGAAGTGCCCAGGGTGACATATCATGAGAATATTGGGAAGAATCAAAAGATTGATAACAATGAATGAAGAGTACTCATCCCGTGTTCTTGGTCTTTGCAAAAGAATTGTCCCTGTAAAAAATACCATTAGAAAAATATAATGCATTTTTTTGGATTTTTGGAGTATGCAAATTTTTAGGAGTTTGAAAAGCATTTCGAATTTTTAAATTTTTTTTGGAATTTTGAGAATATTTGATTTTTTATGGATTTATTTGAGAATGTTTGAAATTTTTTTGGATTTATTTGAGATTTTTTTAGATTTATTTGAGAATTTTTGAAATTTTTTTTGATGACAACCGTGGGATGGTCGACTTGGAAATGAATGCACAGATGTTGCACTAGAATGCACTGATGTTGCAATGAATGCAAAAGCCTTGGAGTGTGTATGGACTTTAGATGAAGCATGCTTGGACTTAGAACGTATAGACTTGTGATGTATAGACTTAGGATGTGCAGACTTGTGGAATGTGTACTTAGAGAATGTGTAGAATTAGGGAATGTGTAGACTTTGGATGTATAGACATGGGGAATGTATGGACTTAGGATGTATAGACTTGTGGAATGTGTAGACTTAGAGAATGTATGGACTTAGATGTATAGACTTGGGGAATGTATGGACTTGTGATGTATAGACTTATGGAATGTGTGGACTTAGGATGTATAGACTTGGCCAAGGATGCTTAAACTTATGCATTGCAAATGGACATTTAGACTTATGAAAAAGTGCATCGAAATGCATGTGAGCCAGCGGTGAAGAAATGACGACCGGACAGTTGTTGTCGATTACGGGAATGGCGCCCTCACAAGCGGGCGTTATTTGAAAATAGTTTTTTTTTTGAAAATGAAAAAAATGGAAAATGAGCTTTTTTTATTTTTTTTGAAAGTTTTAAATTTTTACGAACTTTGGAAAAATATATGATTTTTTTTGAATTTTGACTTAGACTTTGCTAATACAACATCGGAGGGATGTTTAAACCATTGTCTAGGGGTCCTCCTTCCTTCCCCTTTCGCTAAAACTGCCCAAAGCCGAGCGTGCATTAAAGGAGGCGCCCTACAGTCGCCTGTCCTTGATTAACGGTGCCCCTACCAAGGCCATACCCAAGAAACATTCGATCTTAAAGGGAGAAGAGAAGAACAATTGGAGATAAGCTTTATGCAGGATGGGAGATATCGAGACTTAAATTCCTTCCAGGGTATTACCCCTCAAAGAGGTGGTCTGTTGCACCGGGGCTTTGTGCCTTTGATTTTTAGACCCTTGACATGCATACGACCAGGGTTTTCCCTGCGGGGACTTTGCCTCTCTTGACATGCCATAATTCATAATTTTACATTTATCGAAATCTTGACTTGATTTTCATAATAGCCCTTTTGGCGAGATGTATCATGAAATTTGATTTTAGTTTGGGTCAAGACTGCCCCTATTTGAGACTTCTCTCGTATTGGGGATTACCTAGGTTGGTCATCTCATCCGTCAATGTAACGACCCGAGAATCCGATTACCGGGAAGGCCCGATAACCTGAGACTCGCACCGCCACCCATGAGCCCGAAGACTCGGAAGGGTTAAAAGGATGGTGTGGAGACTACACAAGTATCACAAATAATTACAGAAATTAAATAGTTATAATATTAAGCAGGAAATAAATTAACATTTTACATGGTCCACAATAGAAATTAACAACAATAACAATAGTTCACGACTAGTATAGTGACAAGAAAGGAAAGTACAGCTACACGGGACATACCCCGGCTCTGACCTCTGGCACTATCTCTGGGCACCCGCACCTCGCTGCACTCCCGACGCGCTCCCCGAAGGTGGCGCCTCACCTGAAACACGGTGAAAACACGCAGGGAATGAGTCTCGGAACAAGACTCAGTAGGGATCACTCGAACCCTACCTCGTAAAACGAGAAACCACTACACTAGCGGTAGGAGAGTACCTCGGAAGGGAAAGCCCTGTACTCTACAGAACCAGGCCCTACGGCACTCAAACCGACACACGTGCCACGGTACGAGACTGAAACTCAACGGTCGAACCGGTAAAACCCGAAGGTCGGAAACACTCGACTGACAGTCTGTCACTCCGTACTCGACAGGAGTACCACCCACTAGAAGCACATCCGGTAGCGTCCCCTGACGTCTTACACCGCGCCGCAGGTGAACCGCCTGACGTGGTAGGTCCTACCCGAGGCGCAAACACCGAACAAGTAACCACGAACAAGTAACTAGCTGGGGTCACGCCCGTCGACGTGGGTCCAACCGCCCCCAACCACGTGTGCACACACAGACCTTGCGTCACTAGGTCTGGTCCTCTGACCGATTTTCCCCCGTAGCCGGACTCTGGCTACCGACGAGGGGCCTACGGTAACCGGTCCACAAACCGTCTCAAAGGTGAGTGCCCATACACCACTCCCAGGTGAGACCAGCACCTCGTACTGGTGGGCTACGACTAGTGGAGGGTCACTGAAGGAGTAGACTCTCAAGTCACGAAAAAACAACGTCGCAACCACAGGTACGAGGAACGCTCCTTGTACCCACGCTAACGCATGGTGACGCAAACGGAAGTCACCACCTCCCGAGACCCCACGGCACCCCCACGTGTAGCCCCCACATGATGCCCCGCATCAGTCGGACTACGGGTCAGCACAGGGATCGAGACTAGCTCGTCCGGGACTCAAGTTGGCAAGGAAAAGGAGTCGCGGTCACCGGAGGACCGCCTCCAGTGGTCGCGGTTGACCCAGGACTGCTACCACCTAGTCGCGATCCTCCCGGGACCGCGACCACCTTGGTGCGCGAAACATGAACGCGGTCGCTTGATGACCGTTTTCACCTGGTAGCGGTCTCCAGAAGACCGCGACCAGACTCCCACGGTCAAAAACCCATCTTGAAGATCGTGCCGGACCCCATGGTGAAAGCGGTCGCCCCCTGACCGCCACCAACAATCGCGGTCAGTCGCACGACCGCCACCGCCTGCCGACAGAACGAGCCCCAACGGTCAAAAATCCTGGTGAAGGCGGTCCCCACCCGACCGCTACCAGTGAACGCGGTTACTGGTAGACCGCTACCATCTCGGAAAACCGAGAACGGCGGGAATCGGCCAAAAACACCATCCACGCCCCCATACCTCCACCGGAGAGGGGGGAATCAAAGGGGAAGACCCCTGGGGACCCCTAACATGCATCTAAGCCATCCAAACGTGAAATCGCGGGCTAAAACCATAGATCGGGCGAGCTCTCCCCAAATCATGGAAAACCCCAAGTATGCTCAAACAAGCCCCTCTCGGCCTCCCCGCGGCCTACAAACCACGGAAATGAACGGCAAGAGGCTAAGGAACGTCACCCTACTTCAATGGAGCGAATGCTCCGCCGAATCACCCACGAATCGCGAAGAACGCTTGAAGCTTCACGAACTCCCCACGCTTCCCACGCTTGTCGCACGCCCACGAGCTCGCCTCGCCGCCACCCACGTGTCCGCGCCGTCGCCCTGCCGCCGTCAACAACCGGGGAGGGGCTCACCGCGTCCGAATGGGAGAGAGGAGGGCGGCCACGGTTGGGGAAGGAAGGAGGAAGAAGAAGAAGAAAGAGAAAGGAGAAAAGAAAAAAGAAAAGAAATGGGATTATATAGAAAATCCAATTTTTTGGAAAAATATCGAAAAATAGATAAATACATTTTCGGAATCCTCGGAACGCACCGATCGCAACGGTACCACTCGTGCCTGGGGGAACCGCCCGGTTCGCCCACAACGAGCTTCCGAATAGAAAGCCGAAACACACACCGGGAATCGGAAAATACACACGGAAAAGCCGCAGAACGTCTCCGGGCCTCCGAAGCGACTCCGGATCGCGCCGATCCGAACACGAAAGATGTCCGAAACGAAATTTCGGACACAACAGAGCCGGACGCTCCGAAAACCAGATCCGGGACCCATGAAGAAGGATCCGAAAGGTCCGAGATATTACATCCCTCCCCCCTTAAGGAATTTCATCCTCGAAATTGAGAACAACCAAAGGGGAAAGAAGAGGAAGACTCACTCAAACAGATACGGGAACTGCTGACGCATCTCATCCTCACGTTCCCACGAAGCCTCACCACCAGAGTGTCGTTGCCACACGACCTTTACCAAGGGAATAACCTTGTTCCGCAGGCGCTGCTCTCGCCTATCCTCCACGCGGATCAAAAACTCTGGGAGAGAAAGATCTGGAGTCACCTCAGGCCAAACGGAAAACTCGAGCACATGAGAGTCATCGGGCATATACTTCCGCAACATCGAGACGTGGAACACGTCATGCACCGACGCCAACTCAGGAGGTAACTGCAACCGGTAAGCAACCTCACCGATGCGCTCCACAATCGCGAAAGGACCAATATAGCGGGGACTCAGCTTCCCACGCCGTCCAAAACGCATCACCCCCTTCATCGGAGAAACTCTCAAGAGCACATGATCGCCCACGGCGAACTCGAGGGGCTGCCTCCTACGGTCAGCATAGCTCTTCTGCCGACTCTGGGCCGCCAACATGTTCTGAAGAACCAGGTGCACAACATCCACACATTACTGCACCAATTCTGGTCCCGTCAAAACACGCTCACCCACCTCAAACCAATCAAGTGGAGTCTGACAAGGACGCCCGTACAACGCCTCATATGGAGCCATGCCGATGCTCGAATAAAAGCTGCTGTTATAGGCAAACTCCACCAACGGTAGGTGATGAATCCAACTCCCCTGCCACTCCAGGCAGCAAGATCTCAGCATGTCCTCCAAAGTCTGAATGGTCCTCTCAGACTGACCATCTGACTGAGGATGATACGCCGAGCTAAATGCCAACTCCGTGCCAAGAGCTCGCTGGAAACTCCTCCAGAATCCAGAAGTGAAGCGCGGATCCCGGTCCGACACGATCGAAATGGGAACCCCATGCAACGGAATGATCCGCTCCACATACAAACGAGCCAACTTAGACACGCTCCAGTTGACCTTGACCGGTAACAACCGAGTCACCTTCGTCAGCCGATCCACCAGCAACCAAATACTGTCCTGCCCACTCGGGGTCCTCGGCAACCCCACCACAAAATCCGTGGTCACATGGTCCCACTTCCAAGCAGGAACATCCAAGGGCTGGAGAGTACCTCCTGGTCGCTGATGCTCCGCCTTCACCTGCTGACAGATCAGGCACCTGGCCACAAACTCTGCGACATCTCTCTTCATGCCAGGCCACCAGAACTGCCTCCGCAAGTTCCGATACATCTTCGTCGCACCCGGGTGTACAGTGTACTTGCTCCCATGAGCCTCGCGTAACACCGCACGACGAACCTGCTCCTCCGCTGGGACGTACAGCCTGCCACGAAACCTCGCAGCACCGTCCTCGCTGAGCTCCACATCAGCCATCGCAAGAATCCGGGGCAACTCCGGGTCCGCATGTTGAGCCTCTGTCACCTGACGACGGATAGCAGGAGTGACAGTCAGACTCGCAAGCACTGCCAACCCTGGCTCCTGGGGAATCTTGAGCCTGAAGGATACTTCGGACACTTGTTCCCAGAGCCTCCACCTCCTCAGCATCAATGTACTGACTGCAACCTTCCGACTCAAGGCATCGGCGACGGCATTCATCCTGCCCGGCTGATAAGACAGGGTGAAGTCATAGTCCTTCATGAACTCCATCCAACGCCTTTGTCTGAGGTTCAGATCTCTCTGCGAGAACACATACCTCAAACTCTGATGGTCAGTGAATACCTCGAACTTCTCGCCGTACAGATAATGCCTCCAGATCTTCAGCGCGAAGATCACTGCCGCCAACTCAAGGTCATGGGTAGGGTAGTTCTCCTCATGGGACTTTAGCTGCCGAGATGCATAAGCCACCACTCTACCATGCTGCATCAAAACAGCACCCAATCCGACCCCGGAAGCATCTGTACACACCACGAAACCTCCCGATCCAGAAGGCAAGACCAAAACCGGAGCCGGGGTGAGCAATCTCTTCAGTTCCCTGAAGCTCTGCTCACACTCCTCGGACCAGACGAAAGGCACATCCTTCCGCGTGAGTCTAGTCATCGGGGTCGCAATGCGAGAAAAATCCTGGATAAACCGGCGATAATAACCCGCAAGCCCCAAGAAACTCCGGATCTCCGTCACCGACCTCGGCCTCGGCCACTGCATTACTACCTCGACCTTGGCGGGGTCCACGAAAATGCCATCACCAGAAATCACGTGCCCCAGAAAGTGCACCTCGCTGAGTCAAAACTCGCACTTGCTGAGCTTCGCATACAACTGGTGATCTCGCAACGTCTGTAGCACCACACCCAAATGGTACGCATGCTCCTCAGCAGACTGCGAATAAACAAGGATGTCATCCACGAAGATGACCACGAATTGGTCCAAATACGGATGAAACACCCTCTGCATCAAGTCCATGAAGGCTGCAGAGGCATTGGTGAGCCCAAACGGCATCACCAGAAACTCATAATGCCCGTACCTCGTACTGAATGCAGTCTTCTCCACATCGGACTCGCGAATTCTCAGCTGATAGTAACCGGACCGCAAATCAATCCGCGAGAACACTCGCGCAGACTGCAGCTGGTCGAACAAATCATCAATCCGCGGCAACGGATACTTGTTCTTAATGGTCACTTCATTCAGCTGCCGATAGTCAATGCACAACCGCAGACTACCGTCCTTCTTCTTCACAAACAACACGGGCGCGCCCCAAGGGGAAAAACTAGGACGAACATACCCCTTGGCCAACAGCTCCTGCAACTGCGCCCTCAACTCCCTCAACTCAGTGGGGGCCATACGGTAGGGAGCCTTCGCCAAAGGTCCCGTACCAGGTACAACCTCGATCACGAAATCGATCTCCCGCTGGGGAGGAAATCCAGGCAACTCCTCGGAAAAAATGTCGGGGAACTCGCACACCACCGGAATGTCCTCGACACTCGGTTCCATCCGTTCAGACACCACCACGGACGCGAGAAAACCCTGACAACCAGAATCAAGCAATCGACGGGCTCGAATAGCAGAGATAAGGAATCGAGAAGAGGCGGAACGGATACCTTGGAAATAGAAGGTCCTCTTGCTCGGATGCTGGAAGTAGACCCTCTTCATTCCACAATCCACCACCGCTCCATGAGTCTCGAGCCAATCCATACCTAGAATCACATCGTAATCCCGAAGCTGCAACGCATACAACCTGCCTGGCATACTCCGCCCATCGATCCAAACCGGAACCTGATCGAGGCAATACGGAGTGATCATAAAATCACCCGAAGGCAACTCCACTGCCAAATCACAGGACAACTGGGTCACCGGCTCCTCGACGCTCGACGCGAAATCCTCGAAATAAACGAATGAGACGCGCCAGAATCAAATAAAACCCGAGCCGCACAACCCAAAATCTGAACGGTACCTTCCACGAGCTGCGATGCCACTGCCTCTGCCCTGGTCATGTGCGTGATCTGGCCCCGAGCCCTCTGCCTGCCTCCCACACTAGCTGACCTGGGTAGTGGCGGATACTGTCCCTGCTGCTGCTGCTGCCTCTGCTGCTGGGGAACCTGCTGCTGCTGAGGAAACTGCTGCTGCGGCGGTCTCTGAGGACAGTCACGCGCCATATGCCCTGGCTGGTCACACCGAAAACAGATGATCGGAGCTGTGCACTGCCTGCCTGGGTGGGTCCCACCACACCGTGGACAAGGTCCTCGCGATCCACCCACTGATCCCTGACGCTGCAAAGGAATCGGCTGTTGTACACTGCCCGATGAAGCCTGCCCCTGGTCCTTGTGCTTCTTACGGAAACTCTTCTTCAAGAACTTCTTGACCTTCGAGCCGAAGGACGCAGATCCTGCTACCGAAGCTGCCGATGCCGGTACTCCTGAACCACCCGACGCAGACTGAAAGAAACCCTGCTGCTGGGTAGCCGACTGCTGGCTGCGACCTGACAAAGACTACCCCTGGCTGATCGGTCCTCGAGTCCTCTGCATATCCATCTCCAAAGAAATCGCAACACGAGACGCCGTCTCTAGATCAGTGGCCCCATTCACGATCAAATGGTACCTCAGCTCCAGCCTCAAGCCCTGCACAAACTGCGTGGTCCTCACCCTCTCATGCTCCATGATATGAGGTGCATACCGACCCAGCTCGACAAATCGGGCCCTGTACTGCAATACGGACATGTCACCCTGCACCAGCTCCAGAAACTCCCGCATCCGCTGCGTAGCAACAATATCTGGACAGTAAGTACGCTCGAAAGCACTAACGAAGTCATCCCACTCGATCTGCTCAAGTGGACGAAGCTGAAAAGACGTCTTCCACTCGGAAGACCACCACCTCCGAGCCGTACCCTGCAACTGGTTGTAGGCCAACACCACTCTGTCCTCGGTAGCACTCTTCGCAGAACTGAACACCCGCTCCATCTCATCGAGCCAATCGCGAGCCGCATCAGGGTCTACCTGGCCGCTAAAGTAAGGTGGATGGAACTGCATGAAGTCCCTCACTGCTCGGCCTGGCCCACCCCTGACTGACGAGCCCTCACCAGCTTCTCCGCCGAACTGCTGAGACATAAGCTGGTACATGCCACGGAAGAAATCCTCGGCCCCCGGAACTCTCGCAGCATCCGCGGCCTCGGTAGCTCCCGGAACTCTGCTATGCTCCTCCTGGTCCCTCTGGACCCCCTGCTGGATCTCCTGACCTCCAGCCGACTGCCCCTGCTGAGAGCGAGAGCTCCTCCTCGGCGCCATCCTCGCTCCTGAAGCAAAAGACAGAAAACACGAAAACGGCAAGGTTAAAACAAACGCGCGATGCCCAATGCCAGCGTCACCTGTACATCATTGCTGTGGACTAGTGGACCACTACAATTACCTATGATTCTCATGTAATTCCACAACCGCGCTCTGATACCAGCTGTAACGACCCGAGAATCCGATTATCGGGAAGGCCCGATAACCCGAGACTCGCACCGCCACCCACGAGCCCGAAGACTCGGAAGGGTTAAAAGGATGGTGTGGAGACTACACAAGTATCACAAATAATTACAGAAATTAAACAGTTATAATATTAAGCAGGAAATAAATTAACATTTTACATGGTCCACAATAGAAATTAACAACAATAACAATAGTCCACGACTAGTACAGTGACAAGAAAGGAAAGTACAGCTACACGGGGCATACCCCGGCTCTGACCTCTGGCACTATCTCTGGGCACCCGCACCTCGCTGCACTCCCGACGCGCTCCCTGAAGGTGGCGCCTCACCTGAAACACGGTGAAAACACGCAGGGAATGAGTCTCGGAACAAGACTCAGTAGGGATCACTCGAACCCTACCTCGTAAAACGAGAAATCACTACACTAGCGGTAGGAGAGTACCTCGGAAGGGAAAGCCCTGTACTCCACAGAACCAGGCCCTACGGCACTCAAACCGACACACGTGCCACGGTACGAGACCGAAACTCAACGGTCGAACCGGTAAAACCCGAAGGTCGGAAACACTCGACTGATAGTCTGTCACTCCGTACTCGACAGGAGTACCACCCACTAGAAGCACAGCCGGTAGCGTCCCCTGACGTCTTACACCGCGCCGCAGGTGAACCGCCTGACGTGGTAGGTCCTACCCGAGGCGCAGACACCGAACAAGTAACCACGAACAAGTAACTAGCTGGGGTCACGCCCGTCGACGTGGGTCCAACCGCCCCCAACCACGTATGCACACACAGACCTTGTGTCACTAGGTCTGGTCCTCTGATCGGTTTTCCCCCGTAGCCGGACTCTGGCTACCGACGAGGGGCCTACGGTAACCGGTCCACAAACCGTCTCAAAGGTGAGTGCCCGTACACCACTCCCAGGTGAGACCAGCATCTCGTACTGGTGGGCTACGACTAGTGGAGGGTCACTGAAGGAGTAGACTCTCAAGTCACGGAAAACAACGTCGCAACCACAGGTACGAGGAACGCTCCTTGTACCCACGCTAACACACGGTGACGCAAACCGAAGTCACCACCTCCCGGGACCCCACGGCACCCCCACGTGTAGCCCCCACATGATGCCCCGCATCAGTCGAACTACGGGTCAACACAGGGATCGAGACTAGCTCGTCCGGGACTCAAGTTGGCAAGGAAAAGGAGTCGCGGTCACCGGAGGACCGCCTCCAGTGGTCGCGGTTGATCCAGGACCGCTACCACCTAGTCGCGGTCCTCCCGGGACCGCGACCACCCTGGTGCGTGAAACGTGAACGCGGTCGCTTGATGACCGTTTTCACCTGGTAGCGGTCTCCAGAAGACCGCGACCAGACTCCAACGGTCAAAAACCCGTCTCGAAGACCATGCCGGACCCCATGGTGAAAGCGGTCGCCCCCTGACCGCCACCAACAGTCACGGTCAGTCGCACGACCGCGACCGCCTGCCGATAGAACGAGCCCCAACGGTCAAAAATCTTGGAGAAGGCGGTCCCCACCCGACCGCTACCAGTGAACGCGGTTACTGGTAGACCGCTACCATCTCGGAAAACTGAGAACGGCGGGAATCGGCCAAAAACACCATCCACGCCCCCATACCTCCACCGGAGAGGGGGGAATCAAAGGGGAAGACCCCTGGGGACCCCTAACATGCATCTAAGCCATCCAAACGTGAAATCGCGGGCTAAAACCATAGATCGGGCGAGCTCTCCCCAAATCATGGAAAACCCCAAGCATGCTCAAATAAGCCCCTCTCGGCCTCCCCGCGGCCTACAAACCACGGAAATGAACAGCAAGAGGCTAAGGAACGTCACCCTACTTCAATGGAGCGAATGCTCCGCCGAATCACCCACGAATCGCAAAGAACGCTTGAAGCTTCACGAACTCCCCACGCTTCCCACGCTTGTCGCACGCCCACGAGCTCGCCTCGCCGCCACCCACGCGTCCGCGCCGTCGCCCTGCCGCCGTCAACAGCCGGGAGGGGCTCACCGCGTCCGAATGGGAGAGAGAGGGAGAGAGGAGGGCGGCCACGGTTGGGGAAGGAAGGAGGAAGAAGAAGAAGAAAGAGAAAGGAGAAAAGAAAAAAGAAAAGAAATGGGATTATATAGAAAATCCGATTTTTTGAAAAATATCAAAAAATAGAAAAATACATTTCCGGAATCCTCGGAACGCACCGATCGCAACGGTACCACTCGTGCCTGGGGGAACCGCCCGGTTCGCCCACAGCGAGCTTTCGAAGAGAAAGCCGAAACACACACCGGGAATCAGAAAACACACACGGAAAAGCCGCGGAACGTCTCCGGGCCTCCGAAACGACTCCGGATCGCGCCGATCCGAACACGAAAGATGTCCGAAATGAAATTTCGGACACAATAGAGCCGGACGCTCCGAAAACCAGATCCGGGACCCATGAAGAAGGATCCGAAAGGTCCGGGATATTACAGTCAACCTCTTGCACCTACATTCGGCCGAGTAAAGAAGAGAAAAGACTTTCAGATATACTCATGGCATGGCCAAAGTAGGGACAGTGTTTACCCAAAGGAGCCGGCTATGGACGCCGTGAAGTGTGTGCGGTGCCCAGTTAAGGGTTGCTCTTAACAAGCGGGGAGAGAATGTTGAATTCCCAGCGCGGGGTTCTTATAACCAAAGTGCTGCATAGCAAGCCTAAAGACTCTTTTGATGATGGTTCAATTAAACAAAAGCCTAAGATAAAGGTCTAAAACACCACTCTTAATCATGTTAAGAAGCACTTCATTTTGAAAATCATGCGTGAAGCAATGAGATAATGATATCATAAAAATGCTTACTTACGTCAACATATTACCTTGCGATCTTTGTTGAAGCCATCGTGGGATAGTCCTTTTAGGCAGATAAAAGGATTGGAAGCAAAGGATTTGGAAGTGGCTTAACAAGAAGGAGTGGTGCCAAGACCAGAGTCAGACGAATAAGGAGAAAAGGAAGAGAGGCAAGGGCTAGAACTCCCTTGCTAAGGCGCGGAGGCCCTGATCACGTGGAACAGTCTACAGAAGGAGAGGAGAATTAGAAGGAGGAGTGAGGACTAAAGCCTCAGAAGCAGTGAGAGAAAGGGCAGATGCCCAAGGTAGTGGACGTGGAAGAAGTTGGGTCGGACCCAGGATCAGGAGGAATTAGAAGAAGAAATTGATAGATGGAAAGAGGCGGATCCGGAGGGTCTGGAGGCAGAGGAGGAGAATCATGAGGGGAAGAAGAATCCGGAGGCTCTGGAGGGATAAGATATCGAGGGACGCGGTGCCCAGGGAAGAAATAGGGGAAAAGATGATGGAAGAGGAGGAAGAAAATGAAGGATGTGATGTCCCGGAGGAGCAAAAAGATGAATCGGAAGAAAGATGGAGGGTCCGGAAGTTCCGGAGGAGGAAAATGCCGAGGGACACGGTGCCCCGGGAAGAGTAGATGAAAAGGGTCAGGAGGGTCCGGAGGTTCTGGAGGGATGGCGAAAGAAGGGATGTGATGCTCTAGGAGAGGGGATAAGAAATCCAGAGGATCCGGGGGAGGAAGACACCATGTGGCGTGATGCCCAGGGAGGACGGGAGAGGAATCTGGAGGATCCGGATATGGAGGTGTAGAGGGGAGCGATGCCCTAAAAGGGAGGTCCAGAGGTTCCTGAGGGATAAGATATCGAGGGACGCGATGCCCAGGGAGAATCAGTAAGAAGCCCAGAAGATCCAGACGTGAGGGTGTGTAGGGGCGCGATGCCCAAAGAGCAAGATCAGGAGGTTCCGGAGGGGGAAGATACCATGGGACGCGATGCCCAAGGAGGACGGGAGAGAAATCCGGGGAGTGCGGATGCAAGAGCTGGAAAGGGTCGCGATGCCCTGAGGGAAGATTGGAGGGGGCACAATGCCCGGTGAGTGTAAGGGGACCTGGAGATCCTGAAGATAGAGGCGGGAGATATAGGAAACGTGGGGGATCCGGAGGTTCCGGAAGGCGGGGAAGATATGGGTTTGGAAACCCGGGAAAGAGGAAGTGCAAATGCGTGTGGATGCAATGCAACATATGTGATAAAGACATGGATACAATAGAATGCATGAGATGCAAAGAATATGAAGGGCGAGAAGATGAGATCCTTCTCCTTACCCCTGGAGTGGCCCATGAAGAAAATGTGATAGACAAGAATGTGGATGGCGTTGAATAGAAGGTGGATAGAGTAGTGGAAGGCCTCTTAGCACCAAGATAACCGTCCTTCCATGGCAGTGAAAGTGTATAGTCAATTGGCCCAATGGATAAAGCAAGAGCCCGTGACGAAGCTTCAATGGTAAATGACAACTCCCTTAAAGAGTGAAAAGTAATAATGTGAGAGAGTTGGAAAGTCGGGATAGGAAGCATCGCCATGCCCATTGATTGTGACATATAAAGAATGTTGAACAGAATGGGGATTCGCCCCTTGTATGGAAGAAAAGGTTCGAGATTTGAAAGTTGAAACAAGGGGTGCCCTGCCCGGCCTTTGGGCACAAGCCTACATGGCATCAAAGCTTGACATTCTCTCTTAGTGAGCAGTGGCGGCGACTTGGCCTCTTCGACCATGCTTGGCACAATAACTCGGATTGGCATCCGGCAAATAAACTCTTGCATCTTGAATAGCTCGGCCGTGGCCAAATCCTTCTTGCCCGGCTCTTGATTATCTTCGGCACAAGTACTTGCAGAAGGACGTCCGTTCCGAGTAGTAAAGGGGGGTGAAGCGGAGGCGGAATGCTCCATGGATGGTGGGGATGTAATGGAAGGTGTTGGAGGAAGGGTGAGTGGAAGCGAAGGTTCAAACACGTCGAGCTTCTCCCTTTGCCCAGAAACAGTCGGGGTTGGCTTGAGTGCAAAAAAGGGTGGATCCTGCTCAGGACTAGCCACGGGTAAGGGTGATAGGTTAAGTGGTGGAGTAGGGGTTATAGGCATAGTGGGTTTTGGGGTTAAAGGGATAATGGAGGGTTGAGGTGGTGAACAAAGAGAAGGAGTAATAGAATGCTCGGCGAAGATCGACGTAGTGGAGGGTGATGGAGGCTCGGCGGAGGCCGATGGAATGGAGGCTACTGGTGTGGTTACGGGAGGTGCGAACGGAGAAAGTTTAGTGCGTTGAAAATGCCAGATGGGGCGAGAGGTGTTAGGGATAGGATAAGACTCATGGTGTGGCGGTATGGGTGGTTGAAATATCGACCCGTCATCGTAACACCAAGTATTCGGGAGAGGAGGAGACTCATGGTGCGGCGGTATGGGTGATTGGAGTATCGACCCATCATCGTAACACCAAGAGGTCTCATAAATGGGGGTTGGATCGGGGACTGTGGCATAGTCCTGAGCATAGGGGTCTTCTGGCAGTGGAGGAAGAGGACGGCGAAGGAAACTCGGAAGGGGTGCATCCCGAGGAGCTTCAAATTCTTGTACCATCTCCAAATCTTCATCATTAAAGAAATCCAACAGACGCCGTGGTGGAGGCGAAATGATAAGTGGTGGAGTATGATGTTGTGGGAGATTTTGAGGAGGCGAATATGTATATGGAGGCGGAGAGCCATGTAAATGCGTAGTGCGGATGAGTGGAGGGCGGACGGCGTCCACAGAACTTGTAACATCTTCTCGCTCACATATATCGTTGATGCCATTCTCCCTTATCTCCTTCCAATTTTTTTCTATCTTAGCGATGTTATTCATGAGATCATGAAGAGGATTGACTTGAGATGGAGCGGGCCGTGGGCTGGTGAGCTTCTTAAGTTGTTCCTCCATGGAAGCAAGTCTATCAAAGAGGCTTTGCTGGAAGGGTGTAACATGAACAACAGAGGGTTGGCATGATTATCTTGGAAGGGTGGCTTGATATGACGGGCGTGGAGGAGGGTTAATAGGCCGACCCGCTAAAGGACCCGGACGGGCCGGATTACAAGGAATAAATGGACCTTGGGGCCGTGAAGGATGAGAAATAGAAGGAGGCGGGTGATGGGCCACCCGAATAGGAGTAGGTGTGGACGAAGGAGGTTGATGATGGGCCACACGAATAAGAGTAGGTGTGGATGAAGGAGGCGGGTGATGGGCCACCCGAATAGGAGTAGGTGTGGATGAAGGAGACGGGTGATGGGCCACCCGAATAGGAGTATGTGTGGACGAAGGAGGTGGGTGATGGGCCACCCGAATAGGAGTATGCGTGGACGAAGGAGGTGGGTGATGGGCCACCCGAATAGGGGTATGTGTGGATGAAGGAGGCGGGTGATGGGCCACCCGAATAGGGGTAGGTGTGGACGAAGGAGGTGTACCCTCAGCAACGGCCTTAAGGGCTCGGATTTGTTGAGGGGTGAAATGATCTAGTCCACGGATGATTTGAGAGACCTTCTCGTCGTTGGGAGGAGGCAGTCCCGAAGGAATAGTGGCTTGCGATTGAGGCGAGGGACCATGAGATTAGACATTACCCATGGGTCGGGCAACACCATAAGAATGAGGGCGTAGTCCCTTGAAAATATGGTGAGAATTATGATGAACATGTTGAGATTGAGGAGTATAGGATGTGCTAGGTTGTGCATCCTCATGAACATAATTAAGATTAAACATGTTATCTTGTCTATCAAGGTAAGCTGTTATGCAATCAAAGTTCAAGCAAAATAATTTGCAAAGAAGCACACAAGTTGGAATGGTTACCGTTGACCTTTTTTATTTATTTGAACCTTGATGAATTAATGACTTTTAACAAACTTTCAGAGTGATTCACACAAGAGAGGAACCTAGTTTCAATGTAAGTTCACTTCGATGCCAACTAGGAACACTCTCTCACCGTGCATAGGCCAACTAAACCCGGGACTTCAAAGGTACAACCTGCCCAGCGTCCGTGAGGGAATCCACGGGTGCGGGGACTTACGGAGGCTTGGTTTAGGAATTTCCGGTCCAATGAGACGGAATGCTCAATGGAGGGTCCTTCCTTCACCAAGAGGGGGTGTGACTCCTAAAAGTGTGGGGAGAGGAGGTCCCTCAAACCAAATGCAAAGATGAATGCAAAATAAAGATAATATATATGCATAAACAATATATGATAAAAATGAGATGGAACACATAGGAAAAGAGTTCAGTGCGGACACTCTGGGAAATGACGCCCTGATCCCTGCCGCTATAAGTTAAAAGAGCGCCCCTTTGCGAGGCGTCAATTCCTGCGCTTTCCTTTTTCTTTTCTGATTTTTTTTTAGAAAACTAAATGGCGCCCCGCAATATGCCGTCAATTCTTGAACAGACGCCTCTGTACATGGGCATCAATTCCTGTGAAAAATGAAATAGCGCCCTGCACCCTGTCGCTATATTGTGAAACAGCGCCCCTGTGAAGGGCGTCAATTCCCTGTGTCACAGAAACACTCAAACGGCCAGAAAGCTTAAACAGTGAGAATAATACCAATAGGAAGGAATGAAAACACTCACAATCACAAGATAAGAATCATGGCAATCAATAATAACATGAAATAGGATATAGCATGTTCATCATTTTTTTTAAGAGATGGATAAATGGAATTTCTAAAAATCTATCAAACTAACCAATCACATAGGGAGAGTGCTACGTGGAGCACAAAGGGAGGTGCACCGTGGGTGCAAAAGGGGAGATGGCACACGTGGGTGCCCAAGGGGAAGGGTAGTCAAAAGGAAAACAAAAGGAGTCCCACCGTGATCGCCAATTTATAGATTCTAAGAAATCCACTTAGAATAATTAAAAGGAAAAATTAAAAAGAAAAAGTAAGGGGAAAAGAATGGGGAGAAACGAAAAATGGGAGCATGCGTAGGATGCTAAGGGGAATGTGATCGCCAGAGACGCGAGGGCCTCAAAGATATAACGATAAATAATCAATGGAGGGATCGCGAATATAAATACCTCAAAGAGTGGGAGATTGTGAGTGCACCTTTCTCTTCCGATCGGCCGGCCGATGGAGAGAGTTTTTCTTGTTGATTACCCTTACAAAGATCAAAGACAACAACCAATAAAAAGATTGGATTAGAACCAAGGTGAGTGTAGCATCAAATTCACAATAAAGATGAGCATGAAAATCATGTATAAGAACACACCTTGTTGGGTGTTGCCCTTAAAACCCCATGCAATGGGAAGGATATAATATGATGAATGATATGAAAGAAACTAAAACTATGTGCAAGTGTTGCACTAGAGGAGGCTCAACGTGGTTGAGAAGGTGAAGTAACAGAATGATGCATGCAGGTGCAGTAAGAAGAATAGAGAAAAGTTTAAGAAAAGTTAAGAAAGCCTGTGGATGTTCCTGGTTGTAGATCAACGTTAGGGAGGAAGGCTCAAAAGGATGAAACTTGGACGCCGGGAGCCCTCCTCCTTGAGCCAATAGCCTAGTAGCACCTCCCCTGTAATTAAAAGAATCGGCCTATCGACAGAGCCACAGGAAGCTCTATTTATAGGGGAGAATGGAGTTTTAATTCCAATAACGATTAGGAGAATTGATTTTAGCATGAGATAAATATTGGAAGGAGTTACTCCAGTCATGGAAAGTCATTAGGGTCCTTTCCGAAGTTAAAAGGGACTCAAAACGAGGAAAGAAGGAGGTTCTGGGAAAGTTCAAAATTCAACAAGAATTGACGACCGTATGACAGTCACTTTTTAAAATGACGCCCGAGGAGGCGTCGTCTTTTAAAGAATTGACGACTTACAGAAGGGCGCTATTTAGTGATTAACACGAATTTTGGTCGGATTCAAAATCTTAAAATATGGCAATGAAAATGACGACTTGACTAGGGTCGTCAATTAAAATGACGCCTTGTATAGTGCCATGAATAAAAAGCCAAAAGGAATGGACGACCGGGAATTCGGGCGTCAATTAAATTGACGTCCGATTTAGGGTCGTTATTTCAAAATATGCAAAACATGGCTAATTTTCACTTCTCAATATTATTTTCCCATTTTTAGGTGAACGTGCATCCAACTGTGCTGATTCCAATGACTATTTTTTCGTATTTTTCTGACACCTGGAAGGCCACCAAATCACCTCTGAAAGTGGGCCAAAAATAATATTAAAAATTTTCAATTTAAAATTGACGCCCTACACAATGTCGTGATTTCCATTTTTATTTAATTTAAATCAAAACAACGTCCTTTACTAAGTCGTCAGTTCTAGAAAAATTCCGAAAAATTCTCAGAAGAATCCAGAAAAATGGGAAAATGAGAGAAATTGACGCCTCTGAGAAGTGGCGTCATTTTTCTTTTTATTTTATTTAATCTTTTTAAAAACAAATGACGCCCCCTCTCACGCCGTTAATTTTAGAAAATTCATAAAAGTAGAGAAAAATGTCCAGAAAATCCAAAAAAATAGGAAAAAATAAGAAAAGGGAGGAAAAAGGGAGAAATCCAAGAAAAGTGAGAAAAAGCACTCAAACAAAATTAATTTGAGGGTCAAATTAGGATATTACAAGGTAATATGAGATGCACTCACAGTAACGTCAATTTTGGCGTGTCTACACTAGGATTTTCCCTTCCTGGTGAGCTTTTGTGGTTGAGCTGCATGCTTCTCGTCCCTTCTGGTGGAATCTTTTCGAGGTTTGCTTTGGAATTGCTGTCTTGGTGATGCCTTTGTCCTGTGTCTGCTTAAGTGTGGACAACTTTATTTTTGAGCCGGATCTGCTCTCTGCTTTACGGTTGCTTGGCTTTGGACTCCATGATGGTGTTAAGAGCTGCTGTGCACCGTGGTTGTCGTGCCGTGTCCAGCGGCCGATGTATTGTGAAGGCTCATTTATCATTTTCGGGACGTGAGGGTAAGCTGAGATTGATGCTTTCCTTGTGCTTTGTGCTGAAGCTGGTGCTCTTCTCCTGTTGCACTTAGGCTCCTTGTGATCGGTTGCTCGCGAGATTGGTACTCGTGGCGTGTTAATTGTGATCTTTATTGATTGCGATGGCGCCTAGTGTGTGCTGAGGTGCGACTACCGAGGTTGTTCTGTTGCCTGTGTGCGTTGTTGAGTGCCCAGCGGAAGTGTGTGGGTTGGCTACCCACTAGTCGAGAGATCTGTTTCTTCTCGATGTGACTTCGTCTTGGCTCCTTGTGCCTCGATGTCGTCTGTTGCCGTGCCGTTGTTGGTGGTTTTCTGCTGTTGGCATTGGCAATTGCGAGTGTTGGGGAATTTGTTGGCATTCCTGCTGATTGAGTACCGTTTGCTCTGTATTTCTTTCTTGGGTGTTGTGCTCTCGAGGCGTGTTGGTAGTCCTTGAGATGCGTTCCCCGAGATCGTGGTTATTGTTTTGGCGCTGTTTCTCTATGATTTTGTGTTTCTGTGTGGACCAAGTCTTGTCGGTTAGCTTGGCTATACTCTTTTCCTTAGAGTTAGCTCGCGACTTGATCAGATGTAATATTTGAGTGAGGACTGACTCGATTGTGCTTGTGGTCCAATGGTGTTGTCATGGGCGTCCTGTGTGCCAGGTGTTCCCTGTTGCCTTTGGCACTAGAGCCGATGATGTGGTCGAGCTGTCAGTTAAGAGGACAGTGTCTCCTTGTGTATGCTGCCGCTTGCCGTGCTGTCGTTGTGTTTCTCGATTTGGGTTATCTGTTGTTGTGGCAGTCGTGTCTCCATCTTCTGGTGAGACGTAAACGACGTTGCCTTGTTTCGGAGGTGTCGAACTTGTGTCCACTTGTGCCGTGCTCGATCCAGAGCGTGTGCCAGTGATTATGGTCTGACGATGTTCCTCTGAGCCGTGTTTCTCGAGATTTGTGTTGTTTCCGTGATTATGTTATTGGGTTGTTCTTCCCTGCTTCTCCTTTGTTAGTCCTTAATTTTGAGGGTAAAATTTCTTAAAGGAGGGGAGGATGTAATGCCCTGGATCCTTGGAAGGTCTTGCTGGATCTTCACTGGATCTTTTGGATTGGTTTCGTTGAGTTTCGGTTCGCTTTGGTGGCTTCCGAGTTGAGTTTTACGATCCGTGTGGGTTTTTCTCTCGTACTAGTTACGGAACCCTACGGTGAGTTTGTTCCTCAGTTCCTCGAATCGTGAATGCTGCAGCGACGATGTACTCTTCGAGCCGATCGTTTTGACTATTTTTGCGTATTTTTCGGAGATAGGGCCAGAAATCAGATTTTTCAGAAATTAGGAAAATTCCTAATTCCTAATTTCTTTTCCTTTTTCTTTCCTTTTCCTCTCCCCTCCTTCTCATTCGCCGCCGTCGTCTCTCTCTCCCGTTTCTCTCCCGTTTCGCCTTTCTCAGCTCCGGCTGCATACGGAGGACCTAGAGGCACGTGTTGGAGATGCTGTGGAGCTGGCTGGGTGCGCGACGGAACGAGGATCGAGATGGATTTGGCGCGATCCCGAACGGTGGATTCAAAGCCAGTGTTTGAGCTCGCGGCATGGTTTTCGGCACGGTTTAGTCCCTTCGGGGCACGGTTTCTTCGGTGGAGGTAGGGTGATGGTTCCTCACTTCCTCCTACTCATTTTCCCTGCCCTTGCACTTCGTTTGGCGCAGAAACGGCCGAGTTTGGGCTTGTTTAGCCTAAACCGTGATTTTCGGGTTTTGTAGGGTTCGCCGGAGAACGGCAACCATTTGTAGCTCGGTTAGTGTTGAACTGACCGTTGGGATGTTAGGATCCCATCCATGCTAGTTTTGTGTCGATCGGTGGTCATTCGAGGCCGGTAGGAGCCCGGGAACCTCGGTGACTCATTTAGGGTCAATTTGTTAAAATCACCCCGATCTTGTGTTTTTGTGCTTGCATGTGGGCTTTTTAGCTTTCTAGAGTGGTCTTTCATCGTTGAGGGTTGTTTCTCCTACGCTTCGGTGTGAATGGGGCGTGGAACGGGCCATTTTGGCCAACCCTCCGTTTTCCTGCCGTAACTGGTGTGGCGGTCGTTCCAGGGACCGTCACAGGCCCTGGCGGCCCCACGACTGACCGTTACAGCGTCTGGGTTGATTTGAGTTCTTCGAGATTTTGAGAGTGTGACGGCCCAGGGGTGGCGCGTCACATATCTCTGACGCGTCCCGTGAGACGCGTTACACCTGTTTTGTCGTTTTATGCTTGGGTTAAGTCGGTTCCTCTGACGCGCTTGCCCCTGTGCGTCAAGTGAGTGTAACGCGCCTGCCCCAGGCCGTTACATTCTGGTTGACTGACGTTGACCTTTTGAGGCAGTTCCCCTGGCGCGCCTGCCCTAGCGCGTCAGGTGTGCGTAACGTGCCTGCCCCAGGCCGTTACGTTCTGTTTGACCGTGTTTGACCGAGTGTGTTGGTTCGCCTAACGGCCGTGCTCCCATGCGTTAGGTGTGTGTAACGCGCCTGTCCCAGGCCGTTACATGCTGTTTTGGCTGAGTTGGGGTGGTTGCGTCGTTGTCTCTAACGGCCTCATCCCCGTGCGTTAGGTGATTGTAACGCGTCCGGTCGGGACCGTTACATGCCTCTCAGCCAGTTGTTGTTCTGGGTTTTGTTGGCCCTGACGTGCTTGTCTTGCCGAGTTAGGTGGCTGTAACGCGCCTGGTCTAGCACGTTACATGCTCCGAGTGTGTTTTGAGTTTGAGGGTTGTTGGCCCTGACGGCCCCGGTCGGGCGCGTCAGGCTGGTGTAACGCGCCCGGTGCTGGCCGTTACATGCCTTTGTGTTTCTGGAGTTGGTTAGGGCGGTGTGTGTGACGGCCTGTTCCCCCACCGTCACATTGGGTGTAACGGCCTAGGCTTAGACCGTCAGGTTCATGTAGCGGTCTAAGGGTGGTGCGTTACATGCCCTGTGCTCCGATTTTCGTGATTCCGGTTTCTGCTTGTCTTGGCTTGGCCTTGTGATCTGCCCATTGTCCCATGGATGTCTCCTGACGTCCTATGAGGGCTAGGACTACGTTGTAAGGTAGCCATGAGTCTTCTTGCTTGTGGTAGGATTCTCTATCCTACTCTTGTGTGTGTCTTTGGTTGGGTTCCGGTCAACCCGGGGTGACCCAGCGGTTGACGGGCGACCTTGCGTGTGGGTGTCTTGGCAGTTTTGTCCAGCCTGAGATGCTGGTTCTGGATGCCTCGAGGTATCGTCTTACCTTGGTTTGTGCGTCCAGGCGTGTCTGAGGGTCTTCAGTGTTCCCTCAGGTCTCCGTGTGTTGTTTCCTACGGAGTGTCGTTTCTTGTGGCTTAGGATTAGACCGATTGGCGGCTTGTTCCGCTGTCTGTGACGATCTTGCCTTTGAGTCGTTCGACTCGGGATCGTTACGTGGTAGGTCTAGTTGCCTAGTCCTGAGTCAGTTGGTAGTGGTTGTACTGCCAGTGGTGCTTCGTAGTACGTGTGACAGGGCTTCCGTAGACTGTCTGTACTCTAGCACTTGTGTTTTGGAGTCTGTGCCTTGTGAACCTCCACTAGTCGTAGCCTGTGACGTAGGCTTTTTAGTACGTCACCCACTGGGAGTGGTGGACGGGCAGTTTCCCGTTACACGATTTTTACGCTAGTTACGTGGGCCCCAGCCAACGGTAGCGTCATACCGAGGGGAATACTAGCTAGAGGCATGACCTAGGTAGTGGTCAGTGTGTGCACACGTGGTCAGGGACTAAGGACTTGCGTTGACGGGCGTGACCCTGACTAGTCACTCGCAGCATGGTACTGCGGTCTTGTGTCTGTGAGGTGCCATTTTCCTTGGAACGTCGTTGTTCCTTGGACCTGGTTCTTGGTGTGTCTAGTCTTCCCCGTGCTGCACACGGTCTGGTAGACGTGACACTTGTGGCGCAGTGTAAGACGTCAGTGGACGCATCTGGCTGTTCTTCTAGTGTGAGGGTACTCCTATCACTTGACCGGCGACTCTCGCGTTTCTCGGAGCCGGTGTTCTCCTTTCCGTGTCGGCTAGTCTTGGCCTTGCCCAAGATTTGCTTCCCTGGCTGTGTGGTCTGTTCTCGGCTGTGTCCAAGATGAGCCTGGGGTTGCGTACACGATGTTCCAATCGTGTAGGCCGTTGTGGTTGTTTTATCCGTCCTTACAGGTCTTCGTTTTGGACCTGGTGTCGGGTCGACAGATCGGTAACTTCTGACTTTGCTGTATCAGAGTCGCCCTTCTATTGTTGCTTGGAGTAGTTTGGGGTGCCGAGGTTAGTTCGGCCGCCGCTTGTCTGGCGCGGGTTCTTCCCCTTTCTTACTTGTTCTGACGTGACACAACCTCGGACTTAGGCAAGCAATCACAAATAGCATTCAAATGGGCCTTAATGGGCCACCGCTCTCCCGTCGCACTCTATACCCGGAGTGACTTGGCGATGCCAAGTGTGAAGTATGGGAATGGGCCCTTGCTGGTAGAGGGCCAGCAAGGCCAAGGTTTGACTCCCAAGGGTTGGATGCCCAGTTCAATTGGGGCCGACAAAGTGCGCAAAGGCACCGGTTCACACTACCCCACGGCGACCACTCTAAGTCATGGACTTGAGGATCGGGCGCTCCCTCACAAATTCAGCGGCGCATGAAGTAAATATTGAAAGAGCAACACTAATGAGCTAGGATGAGACACTTACTCGACCGGTTTGAGGAAACCGGTCCCGGTCGGAGACGAGGGCGAGCGGGGAGGCCGTGGCTCCCCACACACCGCGGCGGTGTCGCTTGACCTGCCCAAAGAAGTACAAGACTACACCTCACGCAGGAGGGGGATCTTGTGGTGGGGGTTAAAGTGTTACAACCAAAACTACCACCACGCAGGGTGGGGCCTTCAGCCGGCCAAGCGGGGAGGGGAGAAAAGCTCTCAATCACTAAGTGGCGTCCGGCGCGATATGAGCCTTGTTCTGGCCTGCAGGACAGGGTGATGATGTTGTGGTCGCCACGGACTCGTCCGGACTCCAAATTGAGCGAGACCACCTCCTAAAGCTTCTTGACTTGAAGAGGTTGACTCCAGAATTTTTGGGGATGCTCAGTGGGTCGGAGGTAGCAGCACCAGCAGCTGGGAGGAGATCTCTCTGTCTGGCCGCAGGCTCTGCCTGGACTGGAACAGCAGGTTGCAGAGATCACCGTTCGCACTCCCGAGCTCCGAACAGCACGAAACTGGCGGCGACGTCTTCGTGGTCGAAGTATCTTTCAGCAGGAGGTGACGGGGCTGCAATCAGAGGTCGAGAGCGGTCGGTGTACCCTGAAGAGTGGGCACTGGTCGGAGCAGACTGCAGAAGACAGGACTGGAGAGCTCGGGGGAGAAAATTTGTAACTCCTTCCTCCGGCGGCCGAACGAGGTTCTGTTTCTTGATCTTGGAAGAGGACTGGCAGGGGGAGAACTTTGATGAAGGGGCTTCAGCCTGAATCCTCTGGAGTACGTCGTGGCACAATGATCTTTCCGGTTCTGGTCCAGGATGAAGACCTCTCTGCGCAATCGTGGGAGAACGGCTCCTACGGCTGGCCCCGACCTCAGAACGGGTTGGTTCCACCTCGCCTGTGAAGAAGACAGAGGGGCCTTTCCAGTGATGTAGGCCACACCCCCAGAAGCTCCAAGATGAAGATGTGGACGATGCTGCAACTCGGTGCTGATCTGCAGGCCTGCACTGCAACAACCTGAAATTGAAAGGAGAGGGAGAGGGGCTTCTTTTGGTGGAGGGTTGATGTAGGACGGCCTAATGGTGAAGGGGGGGTTCTTGTGGGGTGATGGAGGGGGCTAATGGTGATGGGGAGTGAGGAGGAAGAGGGCTGGGGTCGCAGGTTGCAGTTAGGGTAGGGTGAGGAGATGGGGTGAGAGGTGGAGTGGAGAATAGAGGAGGGGGCGGACCTAGCTATGGGGGAGAGAGGGGGGGGTGGCCAAAAGAAGTGGAGGGAGATGGATTTCAAATTTGAAATGGTCTTGGGAGTGGGGGATTGTGTGGGAACTAGGGGAGATTGTGTGGGAATGGGTGGGATTGTGTTGGAAAGTGGGAGATGCCTCCTTGGGACAATGGGAGTGGAGTAATGGCAACTTGGGGAAGTGGAGGGGTATTGAATGAGGTGGGTAGCTAGTGGAGGTGGTTGGGGAGGGGAGGAGAGAGAAGAAAATTCTAAATTGGGGTTGGAGGAGAGAGAAAGAGGGGTGAAATAGAGAGATTAAGAGGGGAATAGGTGGAGAATCTCTCCCCTAGGGTCTCTCACCCAAAAACTAGAGGAATCACTCCAATTTGAACTCAAATGACAATTTTAACTCATTCATTCATTAACTTCAAATGAAGGGAAGTGGGGTCCTATTTATAGGCAACCCACTCTTTACAATAAGTCCCTGACAAAATAAGCAACTACAAATAACCAAGGGGGGGGGCGCCAATGGGCCTAGCCCAACGAATTGGGCCCAATAGCCTCATTAGACAGCATGATGATACAAAAACATAGGAAAGAAAGTGCTAGACCTAGGGAAATGACTCCAATAAAATGAAAATACATCAAAATGACACAAAGGAAAACTACAAAATGTATAAGGGGCCTTAATAGAATGAGGCCCAAACTCAACCAGCTCCTGAATGTGAAGAAGTGGACCCGAGCCAAAGGGAATCGTGGGTGATGCCTCCATCAAATCCCCTGGGCCGCGAAGAGCTCGACTCCGTCGAGTAAGGATCCATCCGGCTAAGGTACCGCTCGAGGAGGTCCGGATCCAATCGTTGGAGGTCCTCCCGACTCACCCATGAGTCTTCCGACGGAGGCCGATCCTTCCACCTGACGAGATAGCGCTCATATACCTTGCTCCGGGTGGTAGTGACCTGCTCATCCAATATTCGTTCAATGCGATCGCGCTGAGCTCTCTTGGCTAGTGGACTCTCCTCACGGGTGGGTACTCTCTCAAAGGAAGAAGTAGGCTCAATCTCCTCACTAGGTCCCACCGTGGGGCCCTTGTATGGCACTAAGTCGGCGACATTGAATGTAGGACTTACCCCATAATCCTCAGGGAGATCTAACTCATAAGCATTTTCACCAATGCGCCTCAAGACCTGGAAGGGCCCAGTCCCACGTGGCCTCAACTTGGAGTTGGCTTCTGGGGAGTGCCTCTCCGTCCTTACCATCACAAAGTCACCCACTTGGAACTCTAAGTGACGCCAGTGAGAGTTGGCCAACTTTTTATAAGCCTCATTTTTCATGCTAATGTGCTTGCGAATTTCCTCATGCAATTGCCTAATATGTTGTGCAAAAGACTCGGCAGAAATGGACACTCTAGCATGCTGGGGAAGGGGAATGAGGTCGGATGTCTTTCTTGGTTTGTACCCATGCACGGCTTCAAATGGACTCATCCCTATTGACTTATTGATGGAATTGTTGTATGCAAACTCAGCCTGTGGTAAGATGAGATCCCAATTTCCTGGCCGATCCTCAACAAGACTCCTAAGGAGGTTCCCTAGACTCCGGTTGACCACTTCAGTTTGGCCATCCGTTTGGGGGTGGTAGGCAGTGGAGAATTTGAGGAGGGTACCCATCATGTGTCAAAGAGTCTTCCAAAAATAGCTAGTGAATTTGACATCCCTATCGGAGACTATGGTCTTGGGCAGCCCATGGAGGCGGACTACCTCATCAAAGAATAATCGGGCTACATGGGAGGCATCGGATGTTTTGGAGCATGGGATGAAGTGGGCCATTTTGGAAAATCTATCAACCACCACATAGATGGAGTCATGCTTCCTAGAGGTCTTGGATAAGCCTAGCACAAAGTCCATGCTCAAATCTTGCCATGGTCGGTCGGGGATGGGAAGTGGGGTGTATAGGCCGGTGTTTTGCTTCACCTGCTTGGCCGAAGCACACGTGCGACATTGACCCACTATTTTGCCTATATCTCTCTTGAGGCTCGGCCAATAAAATTGACCCTCAACTAAGGCAATGGTTTTGTGGACCCCAAAATGACCGGCTAACCCTCCGGCATGTAATTCCCAAACCAAGAAATCTCGAAGAGAGGTCCGGGGAATGCAAAGCCTTGTCCCCTTGAAGAGGAACCCATCCTCTAAAATAAATCCCTCATGCTCCTTGCTAGAATGAGTGGTCAAGTTGGCATAGATTTGCCCAAAGTCGGGGCAACCAGGGTACTCGTCCTTGACCTTATCAAAACCAATCACTTCCACTTGGATAGTAGATAACAAGGACATCTTCCTACTAAGGGCATCCGCGGCCTTATTCTCACTCCCGACCTTGTGTTTGATGACAAAGGTGTAGGATTGGATGAAGTCAACCCATCGGGCATGTCGGGCATTCAACTTCTGTTGGGAATTGAGGTATTTGAGGGCCTCATGGTCGGAAAAGATGACAAACTCTTTGGGAAGTAAGTAATGTCTCCAGTGTCGGAGGGATTGGACCACGGCATAGAACTCATTGTCATAGGTGGAGTATCTAGTCCTAGCATCACATAGCTTCTCACTAAAGTAGGCGACCGGGTGTCCCTCTTGACTAAGAATCCCTCCTATCCCTGTCCCGGATGCATCACAAGTGACCTCAAAAACTTTGGAGAAATCGGGAAGGCATAGGACCGGGGCTTGGGTCAACTTTTCCTTAAGCTCAAGGAAGGCTTTAGAGGCGGCTTTGGTCCAAACAAATGTTCCCTTCTTGAGACAATCAGTTATTGGGCCGGTGATAGTGCTAAACCCTCGAATGAATCTCCTATAGAATGTGGCCAACCCATGAAAACTCCTAACCTCATGAAGGGTGTGGGGCTCCGGCCAATCAAGAATAGCTTGGACCTTGTCGGGGTCCATGGAGACTCCTTTGGTTGACACCACAAATCCTAGGAAGGTGATGGAAGTGGTCATGAAATGACACTTTCCTAGGTTGGCAAATAGGCTTTCTTGCCGGAGGATGGTGCAAACTTTCCTAAGGTGGTCAAGGTGGGCCTCATGGGTTTGGCTATAGATGAGAATATCATCAAAGTATACCACTAGAAAATTCCCAATGAAAGGCCTAAGTACCTCCGTCATAAGACGCATGAAAGTACTTGGGGCATTAGAAAGTCCAAATGGCATGACTAACCACTCAAAGAGACCATCCTTGGTCTTGAAGGCCGTTTTCCACTCATCCCCGGGCCTTACCCTAACTTGGTGGTAGCCACTCTTGAGATCTATCTTAGAGAAGATGGTGGCTCCGACTAGCATATCCAACATGTCATCAAGCCTAGGGATGGAGAACCTATACTTGACGGTAATCTTGTTAATGGCCCGGCTATCCACACACATCCGCCATGATGCATCTTTCTTGGGGGTAAGGAGGACCGGGACGGCACATGGACTCTTACTAATGCGGATGAAGCCCTTCCTAATGAGTTCCTCTATTTGCCTCCTAAGTTCGGCATGTTCCGTGGGATTGAGACGATAACGAGGAAGGTTTGGAAGGGTGGCTCCCGGTACTAGATCGATTGCGTGTTGCACATCACGCATGGGAGGGAGTTGGTCCGGGAGCTCTTCCGGGAACACATCATGGAATTCTTCCAAAAGTTGTTGGATCTCTATGGGATGGGGGTTAGAAGGGGTAGGTTCCCCTAAGCAGATGACTACCGCACACAATGGCACCCCTTGAGCAATTTTCTCTTCAAGCTCTTTCCTAGTGATGAGATGAAGACCTTTGATCAACCCCGTGGTTCTACTTTATTTTGGGGTTTGGATAAGGGCTTGGGTTGGAGGGGTGGAGTTCCCCGAGACTTGTGGAGTGGTGGGGTGTGATCCTTGAGGGAGAGGGTCCTTCTTGGGCATGGGTCGAGGTGGGGAGGGGTTAAGACGGATAGTCTTACCCTCATGCTCAAAGGTGCATATGTTGCTTCTCCCTAAAATGGTGGCATCCACATCATAGAGCCAAGGTCTTCCTAAAAGGATGCTACCCACTTCCATGGGTATGACGTCACACCATATTTGGCCATGGTAGGAAGAGAAAGTGAGAGGCACTAGGCATTGGGTGTTGACCGGGATGGAGTTGTTGTTGATCCATGAGACCCGGTATGGACTTGGGTGGGGAGTGAGAGTAAGCCCAAGGAGCTTGACGGTGTCGGGTGACACGGCATTAACACAACTACCACTATCCAATATCACTTTCCTCACATGGTTCTCTATCTTGATAAAGGTGTGGAAGATTGAGGTCCGACGCCAATCCTCTTCTTGAGGTTGGGTGAGGATGCACCTAATGACTCCTAGATGGGAGTTGTTTGAAGGAGTGGAGTGATCTAGACCCGACTCTAGATATTGGGCTTCATACTCCTCTTCCCAATCTAGTGAGGCTTCATGTTCCTCAACGTCATTTTCTTGTTCCTTTTGGGGTTGAACTTCTTCCTCAATAAGCAAACTAGATAACCCCTTAGATGGACATTGTCCCGCAAAATGACCAAACCCTTGACACCTATAGCATTGTTGGCGCCCTCTTCCCGGGGTGGCTCCTACACTTGGTCCTTTGGGGTTGTCATCCTTCCGTGGGAGAGGATGACTAGGAGCGGGCTTGTTTGGAGTGATGGGTGGGGGAGGATTGTAGGACCTTAAAGGGGCATTCCCACTTGGGCTAGGAGCTCTCATGGGAGTGGGTGGAATGGGACGTGGTCCCAAGTTTTTGGGATCGGTTGGTCGGGGAGTGATAAATCAGGAACTCCTAGAAAACCTTTCCACATCTCTAGCTACTTGGTAAGCTAGCTCAAGGTTGTCAACGTCTCTCATGAATAGTTCCCTCTTGATGTGGCTTTGAAGCCCATTCCTAAAGCGGGATAAGGTGACGTCCGGATCCTCATGGACTCCACACTTTAAAAGATAGGAGTCAAATTTTTCAATGTACTCTACCACGGTCTTCCCTTCTTGGGTGAGGCTTTGCCATTCATCTAGGAGCATTTGGTGGTAGGTTCGGGGGAGGTATTTGTTCCTAAGTTGGTTTTTCATATCCGCCCAAGTGTCAATAGGCTCTTCCCGCCTAACCCGTCTTAGACCCTTTTGGTTTAGCCAATAAGTTTTGGCCAACTTAGTGAGATGCATCTTAGCCAATCTAACTCTCCTTTGGTCGGACATGGGGTACCATTCAAAGTATTGGTCCATGGCGGTCTCCCATTCTAGGTAAACACTAGGTTCATGTGAACCATCAAAATTTGGGGCCTCTACCTTGATCATCCTTAAAAGGGGGTCATCCGGATCATCCCGTGGACGTCGGTCATGGTTTTGATGGGGGCGAGGCCTTTCATAATCATAATAATGGTCATGATCCATATCCTCCCTATAAAATTCAGCATGTGGGTGATGGGCTCTTGGGCCGTTGTTCCTTGGGTGGAACTCATCCCTATGAGGCTCTACATGTGAAGGGTGGACTCTTGGGCCTTGGTTCCTTTGGGTAAAACCATTCCTATGGAACTCACCATGTGGTGGAGGGGCTCTTGGCTCATTGATCCTTGGGTGAGGATCTTCTCTATGAGGCTCATCATGCGGAGGGGGAATTCTAGGCTCATTGTTCCTTGGGCGGAACTCTTGGTCTTCTAACCGAGCAATTCGGTTGGTAATGGACTCTAGTTGGGCAAGGATGGTTGTGAGGGCAGCATCTACCCTATCCATGTGGCCTTGGGGTTCCTCCCTAGGAACATCTTGGTTGAGTTGGTGAGGATTGGGATCCATTGGTGGAGCCGAAGATGATGAACCGGGTTGATAGCTAGCACCACTACGGGTGGACATGCAAGACAAAGGGCCAAAGTGGTTGGACACACTATGCAAAGGTCCTAGGACTTAGACTTGATAGAGACAAGTCAAGGACTTGCTCTGATACCACTTGACGTGACACAACCTCGGACTTAGGCAAGCAATCACAAATAGCATTCAAATGGGCCTTAATGGGCCACCGCTCTCCCGTCGCACTCTATACCCGGAGTGACTTGGCGATGCCAAGTGTGAAGTATGGGAATGGGCCCTTGCTGGTAGAGGGCCAGCAAGGCCAAGGTTTGACTCCCAAGGGTTGGATGCCCAATTCAATTGGGGCCGACAAAGTGCGCAAAGGCACCGGTTCACACTACCCCACGGCGACCACTCTAAGTCATGGACTTGAGGATTGGGCGCTCCCTCACAAATTCAGCGGCGCATGAAGTAAATATTGAAAGAGCAACACTAATGAGCTAGGATGAGACACTTACTCGACCGGTTTGAGGAAACCGGTCCCGGTCGGAGACGAGGGCGAGCGGGGAGGCGGTGGCTCCCCACACGCCGCGGCGGTGTCGCTTGACCTGCCCAAAGAAGTACAAGACTACACCTCACGCAGGAGGGGGATCTTGGGGTGGGGGTTAAAGTGTTACAACCAAAACTACCACCACGCAGGGTGGGGCCTTCAGCCGGCCAAGCGGGGAGGGGAGAAAAGCTCTCAATCACTAAGTGGCGTCCGGCGCGATATGAGCCTTGTTCTGGCCTGCAGGACAGGGTGATGATGTTGTGGTCGTCACGGACTCGTCCGGACTCCAAATTGAGCGAGACCACCTCCTAAAGCTTCCTGACTTGAAGAGGTTGACTCCAGAATTTTTGGAGATGCTCAGTGGGTCGGAGGTAGCATTACCAGCAGCTGGGAGGAGATCTCTCTGTCTGGCCGCAGGCTCTGCCTGGACTAGAACAGCAGGTTGCAGAGATCACCGTTCGCACTCCCGAGCTCCTAACAGCACGAAACTGGCGGCGACGTCTTCGTGGTCAAAGTATCTTT
The DNA here is from genome assembly GCA_022559845.1 of Amorphophallus konjac. Taxonomy (NCBI): domain Eukaryota; kingdom Viridiplantae; phylum Streptophyta; class Magnoliopsida; order Alismatales; family Araceae; genus Amorphophallus; species Amorphophallus konjac. The sequence goes on from CM040117.1 coordinate 227,584,576, forward strand.
CAGCAGGAGGTGACGGGGCTGCAATCAGAGGTCGAGAGCGGTCGGTGTACCCTGAAGAGTGGGCACTGGTCGGAGCAGACTGCAGAAAATAGGACTGGAGAGCTCGGGGGAGAAAATTTGTAACTCCTTCCTCCGGCGGCCGAACGAGGTTCTGTTTCTTGATCTTGGAAGAGGACTGGCAGGGGGAGAACTTTGATGAAGGGGCTTCAGCCTGAATCCGCTGGGGTACGTCGTGGCACAATGATCTTTCCGGTTCTGGTACAGGATGAAGACCTCTCTGCGCAATCGTGGGAGAACGGCTCCTACGGCTGGCCCCGACCTCAGAACGGGTTGGTTCCACCTCGCCTGCGAAGAAGACAGAGGGGCCTTTCCAGTGATGTAGGCCACGCCCCCAGAAGCGCCAAGATGAAGACGTGGACGATGCTGCAACTCGGTGCTGATCTGCAGGCCTGCACTGCAACAACCTGAAATTGAAAGGAGAGGGAGAGGGGCTTCTTTTGGTGGAGGGTTGATGTAGGGCGGCCTAATGGTGAAGGGGGGGTTCTTGTGGGGTGATGGAGGGGGCTAATGGTGATGGGGAGTGAGGAGGAAGAGGGCTGGGGTCGCAGGTTGCAGTTAGGGTAGGGTGAGGAGATGGGGTGAGAGGTGGAGTGGAGAATAGAGGAGGGGGCGGACCTAGCTATGGGGGAGAGAGGGGGGGGGGGGGTGGCCAAAAGAAGTGGAGGGAGATGGATTTCAAATTTGAAATGGTCTTGGGAGTGGGGGATTGTGTGGGAACTAGGGGAGATTGTGTGGGAATGGGTGGGATTGTGTTGGAAAGTGGGAGATGCCTCCTTGGGATAATGGGAGTGGAGTAATGGCAACTTGGGGAAGTGGAGGGGTATTGAATGAGGTGGGTAGCTAGTGGAGGTGGTTGGGGAGGGGAGGAGAGAGAAGAAAATTTAAAATTGGGGTTGGAGGAGAGAGAAAGAGGGGTGAAATAGAGAGATTAAGAGGGGAATAGGTGGGGAATCTCTCCCCTAGGGTCTCTCACCCAAAAACTAGAGGAATCACTCCAATTTGAACTCAAATGGCAATTTTAACTCATTCATTCATTAACTTCAAATGAGGGGGAGTGGGGTCCTATTTATAGGCAACCAACTCTTTACAATAAGTCCCTGACAAAATAAGCAACTACAAATAACCAAGGGGGGGGGGTGGGGGCGCCAATGGACCTAGCCCAACGAATTGGGCCCAATAGCCTCATTAGACAGCATGATGATACAAAAACATAGGAAAGAAAGTGCTAGACCTAGGGAAATGACTCCAATAAAATGAAAATACATCAAAATGACACAAAGGAAAACTACAAAATGGATAAGGGGCCTTAATAGAATGAGGCCCAAACTCAAGTAGCTCCTGAATGTGAAGAAGTGGACCCGAGCCAAAGGGAATCGTGGGTGATGCCTCCATCATGTTCCCTACTCCTACTTCCCGTCTGTTTACTACTGCTTGTAGTGTAGTTTTACAACTTTGTAGTGTAGTTTCCTGCTTTACTACACTTGCTGTTTTCGTTGTTGTTGTTGTTGTTCCGTGTTATTGCACGTTTTTCAGTGGGGATCCGCGTGACCCCTACTGAGCCAGTGACACGTGGCTCACCCCTGCTTTTCAGGTGGGGTGGCGTTGTTCGTATGCTTCCGCGTGGTTCCTGGAGTGTGCGTGCTCGTTGCGTGCCGTTGCTGCCAGCTGGTACCTGCGTCGGGCTTCTCCCGACCTTTTGGTACGTCTTTCCTTTCTGTCGAATGTACTGTGCTAGACTTGTTGTCTTTAGCTTTGGACTTACTCTGGGATATAATTGTTAATTTGAACAGTTAATTAAAAAGTAATTTTATTTCTGCTACTTTAGCAACCCCGTCTAATGAAATTTAATTGCATCTGTTATATCTCTGTGGCTTCAATGTACTCTACACATGCCCTTATCCCTTCGGAGCTTTCCCGCTCTTGGGAGGCCTCGCAGATTCCATGCGGTATCACGTGTATCTGGTAGTCTTACCGGGTATGCCGGGTATCCGGAATCCGGGTCGCTACATCCACTCTCATTTATATAGCCAATATAGAATTTCAAGAAGTTTACCCATTGTAGGAACATAAGGTAGATTTTCAGGAATAGAATTCAAGGACATCTCGAGTATAAATGATGAATTATGACTATCTACTTGAAATGTATGACACATAGGCAAATCGGGGTTAAGGAGATGGCCAAAAAGTCATGTAAAGAAGGTCAACACAACTGTTGGTCAAAGTCAACATAATTGTGTCAAAGTCAATGCTATTGGTCAAAGTCAACACTACTGGTCAAATGTGTCAACCGGTCAAGGTCATGCAGCGTTTTACTTTTCATGTAGAAATGCATAACTCAGGTCGATGCATATTACTATTCATGCATATAAGGTTGGTGTAGATCACTATTCATGCGTATATGGTCAGTGCATCTTTTGCTTCATGCAATGTCAGTGCATATAAGGTTGGTGCAGATCACTATTCATGCATATAAAGTTGGCGCAGATCACTATTCATGCATAGGTATAGGTCTATATAAGGTCGGTGCAAGTATTGCACAGACTCAAACCAAGGTCCGTGCATGTATTGCACAGACTCAACCCAAGGTCCGTACATGTATTGCATATACTCAAACCAAGGTCCGTGCAAGTATTGCACAGACTCAAACCAAGATCCGTGCAAGTATTGCACAGACTCAAACCAAGATCCGTGCAAGTATTACTAAAGCATATGGGAGATCAAAGCACTTTCTTCCTCGGTGCAAGTTTTGCTAGCATATAGGAGGTCAAAGCACTTTCTGCCTCAGTGCAAGTTTTGTTAAAGCATATAGGAGGTCAAAGCATTTTCTGCCTCGGTGCAAGTTTTGCTAAAGCATATAGGAGGTCAAAGCACTTTCTGCCTCGGTGCAAGTTTTGCTAGCATGCATATAAGGTCTGTACAAATAGAGTGCACATTTAAGGTCGGTGCAATGTTTGTACCTGGCTTATATGGGTCTAGGCTAGTTTTGTTACTACGCACATGTAAGGGTCGGTGCATACTCTGTTAGTATGCTTAACAACTCGGTGCTAATTTCGTATCTAGTCTAAGCATATGTGGATTTTATGTACGTCTGAGCTCGTCTCTTAATTTCTCCTACATGGACTCAATATAAAATAAAGTCTTAGAAATTCCAAGGAGGGTTATTAAATATGGATTTTTGCACATGGTGGTTACTAATTTCGTAACTTACTGTTCATGATTTATAAAATATTCACATAATCAGAAAGTAGAGATATGGCTGGATATGGACACAAAGCAAGATTTGCAAGACCATGCTCATATAATATTTTAAGTTTTAATTTCATAGATATGAAATTTTACACCTGAGAAATTTATAGGTAATATTAAATTGGAAAACACATGGAATCCGGATGATGGTAACCACCCTACTCATGCATGTCACCCTGTTTAAGCTACCAGTTAGGCCAGATCTTGAGAACACCTACCTTTATGAGATGACAACTAGGTACATGTAAAAGAAAAGGGCAGCTTTCTTCCCTCCTCTGCAACCTCTGCAACTTCAGAGAATGTTCCCCCTTCTCTGCAGCAAGCCTTCGAACTAACGTGGATCTGCCTCAATAGAAGGGTGTAATATAGGGGTTTTAGGATTTTAGGTAGACAGGAGGGGAACCAGATCCTAAATCACAGCGTCCCATGGCCATACTATAGTGCGATGCCAACAAAAAAGGGATGTATGTGTCGGAAAGGACAGAGGATAATGGGATGCCAATTAATTGTTTGTCTTGAAAAAGTCACAACCTGGAGAGGGTCGTGTATGCTAAATTACAGAGGCGCACCATCATAGCGTTAACAACGTTATAACATTTAGAAATTTTATAACTAATGAACCATGTTAATAAAAATAGTAAATTGCATATTTTTATGATCCCTAGATTTTGTTGATAATTTTCATAATTTTATTTTATTAAAAATATGCTAGAATAAAATTCAACCCGAAAACTCTGCATTTAACTTCAAAGATTTTTATCTTTAAAAATTGATGGAATCAGTTTATGAAATTTAATGGCTAGGATCCTTATATTTTTCTCTTATTTTTCATATAAATTATTTCTTAATTTTTTTTATAAAAAGTGGCACTATTCATGATTGGGGGAACAACGACCTATTAAACGGTCGTGATATTGTTTTGGGGTTTTTCCACCCACCCTACACTAACCAAAATTGTCTATACCTTATCTCACATCCTCAATTATGTTTATTCTTTAAAATGTTATCTATATATATCCTTATTTCTTAAAAATAAAGATAATTTATTAAAAATATAATTTGGCATCTTCTCTAAGTGATGTTTATTTATTTTCAATTATTAATTTAAATAGAATCAGAATATAATAAGTTAAATGCCTTCTTTTAAAATCCTAAATGTATTCATTTCTATTTCAAAATTCCCGTGTGTTACATCCTCCCCTACTTAAAGAATTTGGTCCCCAAATTCAACCGTACATGAGTACTGTTGAAGGTATATGATACTCACGGTCTAAAATAGTTCTGGATATCTTCTTTTCATAGATTACTCGGTCTCCCATGTAACTTCTTGCTCCGAGCATCGATTCCATTAGATTTTCACCATAGGGATCGTCTTGTTCCTTAGAACTCGGATTTCTCGGTCGAGGATCCGCATCGGCCTTTGTTCATAAGTGAGGTCCCTTTGAATCACCAAATCAGCATGGTCGATGACGTGAGAAGGGTCGTGCACATATTTCTTCAGCATAGATATATGAAATACATTGTGCACTTTCGAGAGTTGAGGAGGTAAAGTAATACGGTAAGCCACCTCGCCCACTCTTTCCAATACTTCAAATGGACTGATAAACCTTGGTGTAAGCTTGCCCTTAACACCGAATCTTCTGATACCTCGGCCGAGAGATACCTTAAGAAATACATGGTCACCAACTTGGAACTCCAGATCTCTCCTTCTGTTATCAGCATAAGAATTTTACCTGCACTGTGCTATCTTGAGTCTCTCTCGAATAAGGTATATCTTCTCAGTTGAATCTCTAACCATATCTGGACCTAGAATTTGTCTGTCACCGACTTCATCCCAACATATCGGAGATCGACAACTCCTGCCATAAAGCGCCTCGAAAGGTGCCATTTTGATGCTGGCTTGATAGCTATTATTGTAGGCAAATTCGGCTAGTGGTAAGTGGTCATGCTAGCTTCCGCCGAAATCTATAATACATGCCCTTAACATATCTTCAACAACCTGATTTATCTTTTCTGTCTGTCCATCTGTCTGGGGATGGAAAGCAGTGCTAAAGTTGAGTTTCATTCCCAGAGAGTGTTGTAGACCCTTCCAAAAATGAGAAGTGAAGCGTGGATCTCGATCAGACACGATGGACACAGGAATTCTATGCAATCTAGTAACCTCCTTGATATACAAGGCAGCAAGAACATCAATCGACCATCGGCTTTTGATAGGCAAGAAATGAGCCGATTTAGTAAGGCGGTCGATGATTATCCAAATTTCATCATGTCCGCCCCTAGACTTGGGCAAACCCATGATAAAGTCCATGCCGATGTCTTCCCATTTCCACTTGGGAATATTCAGTGGATGCAGTCTTCCAGCGGGTTTCTGGTGTTCCACCTTCACCTGTTGGCATGTCAGGCATCGAGACACGAAGTCTGCTATATATCTCCCTTTTCATATTGGGCCACCAGAAGGTTCTTTTTATGTCTTGGTACATCTTAGTGGCTCCAGGGTGGATCGTGTACCTTGATCGGTGAGCTTCTTCAAGAATCCCCTTCTTTAGCTCAGGATAGTCTGGTACACTTGTCCTTTCATGGAATAATAATCTGCCATCAGGTGCCAACTTGAAATCAGGTTTCTCGTCCAGTTTCTCTTTTATTTCCACTAAGATAGGATCTTCTTCTTGCAACCTCTTGATTTCAGCTAGCAAGTCTGGATGCAAACTTATATGAGATAGAGTAATATACCCATTTTTCTCATCCATGTTTATATTAAGTTCTGAGAATTTTTCTAGCAGCTTCCATTCTTGAACCATACAATTGACTATTAAGGCTCTCGGCTTCCGACTAAGGGCATCTGCTACGGAATTACCCTTTCCAGGATGATATTGTATAGTGAAGTCGAAATCCTTGAGATACTCGAGCCAACGCCTTTGTCACATGTTCAGCTCCTTTTGAGAGAATAAATATTTGAGACTTTTATGATCGGAGTATACTGTAAATTATTCTCCGTAGAGATAAAACCTCCAGATCTTTAAGGCCAATACCACTGCGGCTAGCTCTAAATCTTGCACATGATAGTTTTCTTCATGCTTCTTTAATTGCCTGGAAGAGTATGCAATGACTCTTCTATTCTGCATTAATACACACCCGAGGCCAATACCAGAAGCATCGGTATATACCTCGTACTTCTCTACTTCGACTAGCAATGATAGGACTGGAGCAGTGGTCAAGAGATCCTTCAAAGCTTGGAAACTCTTCTCACAGTCTTCTTTCCACTCATAAGGTGTTTCCTTGCGAGTCAATCGGGTGAGAGGAACAGTAATTCTTGAGAAGTCCTCGATGAAATGCCGGTAATAACCAGCTAGCCCCAAGAAACTACGAATCTCCGTTGCGTTGGTTGGTCGTTCCCAATTCTTCACGGCTTCGACCTTTGATGGATCAACGGAAATTCCATCCTTTGAAATTATATGGCCCAAGAAGGATACTTCCTCGAGCCAGAACTTGCATTTGCTGAATTTGGCATATAGTTTACTTTCCCTCAATAGCTGCAATGCCTTCTTAAGATGTTCTTCATGGTCTTCTTCAGACTTTGAATAAATAAGAATATCATCGATAAAGACCACAACGAACTGATCTAAGTGAGGCCTGAATATGCTGTTCATTAACTGCATGAAAGCTGCGGGAGTATTTGTTAGTCCGAAAGGCATAACAGTAAATTCATAATGCCTATACCTGCTTCGGAATGCAGTTTTATGAATATCTTCTTCTTTGATCTTCAGTTGGTGATAACCTGAACGAAGATCGATCTTGGAGAAATATTTAGCTCCAGATATTTGATCGAACAATTCATCAATCTTCGGCAGTGGGTACTTGTTCTTGATTATAAGGTGATTTAACTGCCGATAGTCGATGCAGAGTCTCATTGATCCGTCCTTCTTCTTGACGAATAGCACAGGTGCTCCCCATGGGGAAGTACTCGGCCGGATGAAACCCTTGTTCAATAGCTCCATCAGTTGTTCCTTCAGCTCCTTCAGCTCAGCATGGGACATTCGGTAAGGTGCCTTGGAAACAGGTCCAGCACCAGGGACAAGGTCGATGGTGAATGACACCTCCCGCTCTGGGGGTAAGCCAGGTAATTCTTCTGGAAAGACGTCAGAAAAATCCCGAACTATACGGATGTCTTCAAGCTTAGGCTCCTCGACGTCCGTAGCAGTTACAATTGCAATAAAAGCCGAACACCCTCTGCCTATTAGTTTACTAGCTCGGAGAGCTGATATAAAAGGTAATCTAGCCCGAGGGCTAATGTATACCAGTTCCGGGTAACCCACAAAAGTTATCTTGCCATTCCGGTAATCTACAGTTGCTTGGTACGTGGATAACCAATCAACGCCTAGTATGACATCATACATTTTCATATCTAGGCAAATTAGGTCGGCAGGTAAATTATTTCCTTTAACCATAACCTCATAGTTTGGGTAGTGATGTGTGAGGTCGGCCTTGTTCCCGATAGGTGTAGATATGACTAAGTCTAACCATTCGGGCTCCATAGAGAATGTAGCAGCAACTTTCTTGGAAATAAATGAATGTGTTGCTCCAGTATCAAATAAAACTTTGGCATTCTTAGAGCAAATAGTTAGTGTACCTTCCACGATTCCTCCTTCTGTTGGTTCTGTCTCTTGGAGGGCTTGCAGACGGCCTTGCTTCTTTACCGGGAACTTCTCCTCTTTAATGGCTTGCTCGTTCATCAATGGATAGCTAGGGATCCGATGTTCTCGGCTTCTACATCGGAGACAGGCTCCTAGCTTCTCCAGCATTCCTCGATCTTATGGTCTGGCTTGTCACAATATTTACAAATTTCCTTGGATGGTTTGGTGGTAGAGAATGGCTTGACAATCTTCTGGAATTTCTTTCCTTTGGAGGACTCCCCTCCGTTGTAATACCGCTTCTTGTTGAAAGCTGCTTTAAAATTTCCCAGGCTTGTTACATGTTCTTTCTTGTCTCTTCCTCATATCCTATCGGAAAGCTCGGTGGCATCCTCGAGCAACTGTGCGCGCCGAACCATCTCCGAGTAGACTTGGATGTCCATTGGTGCAAGTTGTGTAATATGATGGGGCCGAAGCCCGTTGAGGAACCTTCTTGCCTTCATCTTTTTCGTACACACCAAGTGCGGTGCATACTTGGATAGTCTTGAGAACTGGGCCTCATACTCTGCCACTTTCAAGCCCCGCTGCTTTAGAGCGGTAAATTCCGCGGCCTTTTTCTCTTGAATGTGGTCGGAGAAGTATTTGTTGTTGAAATGCTCGATGAATTCAACCCATGTGACATGGCCTTCTGGCAATGTTACTTCTATGGATTCCCACCAACATCGAGCATCCCGCTCCAGTTGGAAGATAGCTAATAGAACCTTTTCCTCGTCCGTGCATTACATCACGCGAAAAATTCGTTCTATCTCCTTTAGCCAATTTTCGGCATCCTCGGGGTCAGACGAGCCCGTGAACCCAGGTGGGTTCATGTTACGAAAACCTCTGTGGAGATCACCGGCTCCACGGTTAGCACCGCCTTGCGCCACTTGTTGTAGCGCCTGCATAAGGCCTAGCACGGTGTGCTGCATCTCGCGCCATTGTGCTCGTTCAGCAGTCATGATCCTACAAAAGAGTTTAAGTGTAATAAATATCAGGTTTTATTATGAGGTTAAATGCCATTATAGAACTTAACCCGTGTCTCTACCCATCTCATTGGGTAAGGTACAAATCTATCCATAGACTTAAGTTTTACCTAGGAAATTGTAATCCTAGGCTCTGATACCACGAAGACTGTCACGCCTCGAGCGCAGAAGATACCCGGATGCGAGACAGTTCTATATATATCGTGTCATTCATGTGAAATCAAAGTGCGCATAGAACTTTGTAATTTATTTGCTAACTCAAAGTTTAAACATAAACCATAGTCCACGCTGACAATTATATAATTAACCCATTGATGACAACTCTAGTCCCTGACGGACATTATTTAAATTCAAAACTAGGATACAAGCCTCAACAAGTTTCATTCGACTAGACCAATTATAACAAGAAATACAAGGTAGTACTCAACGCAAATGGCATGACTAGTTGGCTGTAGACGACTGGTGACTCTAGCACTCTTAACTCGGTCTCATTCCCATCCGGATGGTGGTCGCTATTTAAGTCACCTGAAAATGTTAGAATAAACTGGATGAGCGAATCGTTCAGTAGGATTTATATCTAAAGTTCTAACAATCTTTAAGTGACTTACATGTTCAGTGTAGTATAATGATGTATGTTGGATCAAGCAAGAATATCAAGAGTTAATTCCAAGGAGTATCACATGAATATCAATAAGATGTATTAATAAAGAGCTAGCAAGTAATTGCCAAGTAATGGCACAAGTCCTTTCAAGAATTCAACATTCAAACAACCTTTCAAAGAATATAATAATCAAGTAATTCTCAAGCTCGTGTAATAACAAGTAGTGTAATGGAATTGGCTATTTCATTCATTCATTCAAGCAAGTAATTGTTCTTTTTCGGGCCAAGCAATTCATTTCAAGCAAGTCAATCGTGTCACGAGAGAGTGAGTGGGAATGTCTCAAGTCAAGCAAGTACTTCGATGCAATGTCAAACACCATGGTCAATAAACTCCCATGGGCACAAGTACATTCGGGTGCTCCTCCCAGGACCAGACCGGGCCCTACATGCACAACATTTCATGTATACTTTTAGACATTCACTCTCATTTATATAGTCAATGTAGAATTTCAAGAAGTTTACCCATTGTAGGAACATAAGGTAGATTTTCAGGAATAGAATTCAAGGACATCTCGAGTGTAAATGATGAATTATGACCATCTACTTGAAATGCATGACACATAGGCAAATCGGGGTTAAGGAGATGGCCAAAAAGTCATGTAAAGAAGGTCAACACAACTGTTGGTCAAAGTCAACATAATTGGGTCAAAGCTGATGCTATTGGTCAAAGTCAATACTAGTGGTCAAAGGTGTCAACCGGTCTAGGTCAGGCAGCATTTTACTTTTCATGTAGAAATGCATAACTCAGGTCGATGCATATTACTATTCATGCATATAAGGTTGGTGTAGATCACTATTCATGCGTATAAGGTCAGTGCATCTTTTGCTTCATGCAAGGTCAGTGCATATAAGGTTGGTGCAGATCACTATTCATGCATATAAGGTTGGTGCAGATCACTATTCATGCGTAGGTATAGGTCTATTAAAGGTAGGTGCAAGTATTGCACAGACTTAAACCAAGGTCCGTGCATGTATTGCACAGACTCAACCCAAGGACCGTACATGTATTGCACAAACTCAAACCCAGGTCCGTGCAAGTATTGCACAGACACAAACCAAGGTCCGTGCAAGTATTGCTAAAGCATATGAGAGATCAAATCATTTTCTGCCTCGGTGCAAGTTTTGCTAGCATATAGGAGGTCAAAGCACTTTCTGCCTCGGTGCAAGTTTTGCTAAAGCATATAGGAGGTCAAAGCATTTTCTGCCTCGGTGCAAGTTTTGCTAAAGCATATAGGAGGTCAAATCACTTTCTGCCTCGGTGCAAGTTTTGCTAGCATGCATATAAGGTCTGTACAAATAGAGTGCACATGCATTTAAGGTCGGTGCAATATTTGTACCTGGCTTATATGGGTCTAGGCAAGTTTTGTTACTACGCACATGTAAGGGTCGGTGCATACTCTGTTAGTATGCTTAACAACTCGGTGCTAATTTCGTATCTAGTCTAAGCATATGTGGATTTTACGTAGGCCTGAGCTCGTCTCTTAATTTCTCCTACATGGACTCAATATAAAATAAAGTCTTAGAAATTCCAAGGAGGGTTATTAAATATGGATTTCTGCACATGGTGGTTACTAATTTCGTAACTTACTGTTCATGATTTATAAAATATTCACATAATCAAAAAGTAGAGATATGGCTGGATATGGACACAAAGCAAGATTTGCAAGACCATGCTCATATAATATTTTAAGTTTTAATTTCATAGATATGAAATTTTACACCTGGAAAATTTACAGGTAATATTAAATTGGAAAACACATGGAATCCGGATGATGGTAACCACCCTACTCATGCATGTCACCCTGTTTAAGCTACCAGTTATGCCAGATCTTGAGAACACCTACCTTTATGAGATGACAACTAGGTACAGGTAAAAGAAAAGGGCAGCTTTCTTCCCTCCTCTGTAACCTCTGCAACTTCAGAGAATGTTCCCCCTTCTCTGCAGCAAGCCTTCGAACTAACGTGGATCTGCCTCAATAGAATGGTGTAATATAGGAGTTTTAGGATTTTAGGTAGACAGGAGGGGAACCAGATCTTAAATCACAGCGTCCCATGGCCATACTATAGTGCGATGCCAACAAAAAAGGGTTGTATGTGTCGGAAAGGACAGAGGATAATGGAATGACAACTAATTATTTTTCTGGAAAAAGTCACAACCTGGAGAGGGTCGTGTATGCTAAATTACAGGGGCGCACCATCATAGCGTTAACAACGTTACAACATTTAGAAATTTTATAGCTAATGAATCATGTTAATAAAAATAGTAAATTGCAAATTTTTATGATCCCTAGATTTTGCTGATAATTTTTATAATTTTATTTTATTAAAAATATGCTAGAATAAAATTCAACCTGAAAACTCTGCATTTAACTTCAAAGATTTTTATCTTTAAAAATTGATGGAATCAGTTTATGAAATTTAATGGCTAGGATCCTTATATTTTTCTCTTATTTTTCATATAATTTATTTCTTAATTTTTTTTATAAAAAGTGGCACTATTCATGATTGGGGGAACAACGACCTATTAAACGGTCGTGATATTGTTTTGGGGTTTTTCCACTCACCCTACACTAACCAAAATTGTCTATATACCTTGTCTCACCTCCTCAATTATGTTTATTCTTTAAAATATTATCTATATATATCATTATTTCTTCCAAATAAAGATAATTTATTAAAAATATAATTTGGCATCTTCTCTAAGTGATGTTTATTTATTTTCAATTATTAATTTAAATAGAATCAGAATATAATAAGTTAAATGCCTTCTTTTAAAATCCTAAATGTATTCATTTCTATTTCAAAATTCCCCGGTGTTACAGCAGCGGTCCTTTCCCCCACTTTAATTTCAGTCACATCCCCTTCCCTAACTTTAATTTCAGTCACATCCCCTTCCCCAACTTTAATTTCAGTTACATCCTCTTCCCCACTTTAATTTCAGTCACATCCCTTTCCCCCTTTTTAATTTCAGTTACATCCCTTTCCCCACTTTCATTTCAGTCTAAGCCCGCGGAGAGTGATGTCCCGTAGCGGTTCCCTTCCCCATTTCATTTCTGTCTAAACCCGCGGAGAGTAACATCCCACAGCGGTTACTCATTACGTAATTTCTATTCTACACATTTACATTCCGCATGTGTCCCGTCTAAACCCCGTAGGGAGCAATCTCCTACGGCGGTCATCTCATCTCTTCTCCGTGTTACAGAGCAACGCGTGTGTTTCACCGCCTCCTTTCCCGTGACGTTGTTCACATCTTGGCGATCACGGTGGGCCCTCTTTTTACTTTCTTTTGGTTATCCGTGTGTTTTTGGCACTCACGTGTGCCCCTCCTTATTACACCCGCGTGCGCTGCAGTCGTGCTCCAAGCAGCACTTTTACTTTCATCCCTCGTGCACCACGTGCACTCCCCCACTGTCCCTTGTGATTTCTCGAGAAGTTTACACTATTTTGGAAAGGAGATCTGGTTCTGAGCCATTCTTTTATTTCAGTTGATTGCCATAATTGGAGATATTTGAGTTGTGGAAGTCTTTCTTTATTCTCCCTGTGATCGATTCTGGAAAAGTGGGCTCTGTGAAAGCTGTTCAATCCTTGTGTCCTGCATAATTATGTTCTTCCTGTTCTTTTTGTGTGTTTTGTGTATCTCTGTTATACATCACTGCATCGCATACATCTCCCCCTTTTCTTTCCACTTTTCTAAGGATTACCCCCTCTCGGTGAAGGAAGGACTGTCCGTTCGGGAATTCCTTGCAACGGACTAGGATCTCCTCCATCGGGACATCCGTAAGTCCCCGATAGTGAAGGATTCCCTCTTCGTTCACTGGGCCGGTTGTACCACTGAAGTTCCCCGGAGTTAGCTACTCATTCATGGTGAGGCGAGAGACCTTAATTGACACGGCGGAAATTGAAATTGCAACTAGGGTCCTACCCCTTTTGTGTGAACTTCGGATCTATTAAAATCACCTTCCTCCAAGAAAAATAAAAAAAAGAGGACGTAAAGCATCCACTTGTGTGTTAATCTCTATTATTCATTTGTTGGTGCATGTTATTGCATTTCGGCAAAGTCCTACATTCCGGTAAAGTTTTAAAGATGGCAGAGTACATGTATGATAGTTTTAAGGGCGAAGCCTCAGGCCACAATTCTCATGGAGAGTACAACCCAAACCAGCGCCTCCTAGGTGAGCCGCAGGTCCATGCTATGGGTGCAGGACCATCCTCAGAGCCCTCTCGTGAGGTGCAAATTGCTACTGGGGAAGCATCCCCTTCCCAGGACATCTCCTCTATGCTAGGTGTCCTTGCTACTGCTCAGCTCAGTCCTGAGCAATTCCAAGCCCTCCAGGCCATTGTATAGGGGAAATCTATCTTCCCCTCTCTCCAGGAGCCAACTCGGACTGCCCCCCCTATGCAAGAGCCCGCACGGGCTATTCCTTCCCCGTCACCTCTCAGGCAGGCAAGTCAACAACCTCCCTCTTTTCAGTTCCCCTCGCAATCTCCAACTCCAACCATCCCTCAAACACTAATTCAGCTGGGTCCATCCACTAGTAAACCCCAATACACCCCTCATGTGAGGTTCCCTTTGTAATGCCCCGAGTTTTTCGGATATTCTTCGGATCAAGATCCGTGGGTTTCGGATCGCTTTTGTGGGTCCGAATTGAGTTTAGTGGTTTACGCGTGTTTTCGTCTGTTGAACCTTCGGAATCCCGTGTAGGGTGAACCGTTGTGTTCTCCAGTTCAGAGACGTTGCAGACGCGTTGTGCATTTTTCGAGGATGGTGGAGAGTAGTTTTCTCTATTTTTCGTATTTTCTAGAAATTTTGAATTTTTTATATGTTAACCCCTTTTCTCTCTCTCTCCTCTCATTTCTCACTCTCTCCCTCTCTCTTCTCACGCTCTCTCTTCTCTCCCTCTCTTCTCCGGCGGCCGACTGAGTGGGATGGGGGCGAGGCCACGAGGTTCGTGGGGCGGGCGACCGTGAGGACGGGTCGAGGATCGAGGGACGGAAGCGGGGCGATGCTCGACCGTGAGTTTGGGGCGCCGCGGCGGTTCGTGCGGCGTTTTCTTGGCAGATCGGCGTCCTCGGTGCGAGGAATTTTCGGTGGAGGTAGGGGGACGGTTCCCTAGCTTGTGTACTTCCTTTCCCACGAGTTTGTAGTCTGAGGCGAGCCGAGAGGGTTTATTTCTCCGTCGAGGTATAAATGTGTGATTTTGGGGTGTGACCTGGATTTTATGTTTTGATAGTATTTTTGGGGTTTAAATGGGTCCTCTCAGTGCGAGAGAGGGTGGGGAATGATTTTCCCTTATTTTTCTCTTCACATGGGTGTGAACGGGGAGTGGAATGGAGTTTTCCACCGAACTCGTCATTTTCATGTTTGCGAGTAGGTAGCGGTCGTATCAGGGACTGCCACTAGCCCTGGCGGTCCTCTGGAGGCCGCCACTTGCCCCGTTAAGTCGGTTCCAGGTAGCGGCCACACGATAGTCCGCCACCTGGGGCTGGCAGTCAGGGCATGACCATTTTTTGGCGTTAGCGGCCAGGGGGCTGGCCGTTATTTTCTTGTCTGAGTCCAGGGTAGTAGCGGCCTTGCGACTGGCCGCTAAGCGATGGTAGCGGTCAGGCCAGGACCGCCACTAGGGGCTTGCAGTCTTGGGAGGACCATTTCTTTTCCTGGTGTCCGTCGCGGGTAGCAGTCCATAGTGGACCGCTACTTGGTGGCTTGCGGTCCAGAGGGGACCGCTAAGCTGGGTTTACGGTCCAGCTGAGGACCGCCATTTGATGTGACAGTCCAGGGAGGACCGCCACCCGATTTTCTATGCTAGTTATGTTCCGTTCTTGTTGTGTTGGCCCCCGGTCGACCCGCATGTGACCTAGTGGTCGACCTTCGGTCTTATGGATGTCCCGGACACAGGACACCCTGTGGATTCTATGTCCGTGTTTTTGGGGTGCCTGGAGGTACCGTGTTACCTCGATTAGCATGCCCGTATGTTTGGAGGGTCCAGGTGACCCCATGGGTTCCGGTCTTTCGTGTTCTCGCTAGAACGAGTCACCGTGTATCGGCATGTGCGCAGTGGGTTATTCCCGGATGTCATTGGCTTTCTGGTAAGTGTTTTCTGAGTGGGCCGTGGGTTTGGCCCTTGGACTCTGAGTCCAGTCACCCAGCCTGGGGCTGGAGGTTTCTCGCTTTTCCCTTGGATTGGGGATTGACTCGGCGGCTTGTGAGCTACCTTGGGAATTGTGCTATCGTGGTTTCAGACCTAGGGATTAGGCTAGATTAACGGCGTTGTGCCGTCCGGTACAACGGTCTTGACCCGAGTCGTGTGACTCAAGGACCGTTGGGTTAGTAGGTTTAGAAGGTTGTCCTGTGTCTGGTGGCCCTGGGCCATGTGGTATTCTGCGTTACTCGCAATGGGTGCGTGTGTGGCTTTCCGTGTTCACGTTCAGTGACCTCCCACTAGTCGTAGCTTTCTTACAGCACGCGTATGTTGACCCACCCGGGAGTGGTGGAGCGGCTTACCCGAGAGAGACGGTTTTTAGGCTGGTTACCGCAGGGCCCCTTCGCACAGCCTGAGTTTGGGCTTTGGGGAAGAACCAGCTAGAGGATCTGACCTAGGGCACATGGTTTGTGTATGCACACGTAGTTGGGGGCGTCGGACCCGCGCTGACGAGCGCGACCCCAGCTAGTCCTTGTTCGTGGTACTGGTTGTGTGTCTCAGTCTCCGCCTGGGGCGTCGTAGGAAGACACGCGGGTGCGGTGTAAGACGTCAGTGGACGCATCCGACCTTGCTTCTAGTGGGCAGTGCTCCCGTCACGTGACGTGAGATACTCATGACTCGAGTTTCCATTTTCCGTCTGCGAGACGTGGTTTTACGTGTAGGTTCCGTGTGTTTCCTGAGATAGAGGTCTAGGGTTTCCGATGGGCGTTACCGAGGGTTTTCCCTAGACAGTGTAGGGTTCACGACGGCAAGGTCGTGATCGTGTCTACCCAGACCGCGTGGTCTTGGGTTGGGCCGTTGTCTGTGAGACGGGCCTTCACGACAGTGTTGTCGTGATATTTCTTCTGGTAGCGTAGCCATGGTTTTTTTGATAGTCTGGTAGTCCCCCGACTGTTAGATCGGCACGTATTTTTCGGTACAGTAGGAGTAGCTATAGTGCCGAGTTTTTACCGGCCACCGAGTTTGCTGTTCCTACTATTGTTGTTGCTTTCTGTTACCACCGTTATTTATGGTTGGGGTTCCGCGGGACCCCTATTGAGCCAATGATAGGAGGCTCACCCCTACTTTTCAGGTGTGGCGGTTCTTCCTCGAGGTTCGAGGGTACTGTGCGGAGGTTTATAGTTGCCAGCTCATCGGGCCGAGTGTTCACTCAGTGTTGGGTATGCTTCTCTGCCTTAGACTATACTTCTGTTAGACTGGACTCCGTTGTCGTTAGATTGTTTATTCCTATTATTTGTTGAATTGCCCTGCTTTATTTCCTATTTCTTTGTACCTCCACACTCCTTTTAGCCCTTCTGAGCCCTCCGACTCGTGAACGGCGGGCCAGGATTCGAATGGTATCGGGTTCTTCCTGGTATCCGGATCTTGGGTCGCCACACCCTTCTTCGACCTCCGGAAGGCCCGTTCCTCCTCCGTGGCAAGTGCCACCCTCCCCAACTGACACGCTCACCCAGTCTCTCCTCACCAAGCTGAACAAGATGGATGAGCAGTTTCGGGACCTGAAGAAAATTGTGGACGTAAGGTCCACCCCTGAAGTCTCCTTATCGGTCCTCCCGATGTTCCATCTCCCTCCTTCTGAAATGCCTATGTACCGCATGTACAATGGTACTGGCAACCCCTTCATCCACCTTAAGGACTTCATGTATGAGTCCTCATTTTGGCAAAACGACAAAAGATCACTAGCATATCTTTTCTGGAGATCATTGGATGTCCATGCACTAGAATGGTTCTATTCCTTAGAACCCAGCGAAGCCGAGAACTTTGATGCAGTCCAAAGGAAGTTCTTGCAAAAATATCGGGACCGAGTCATCCCATCCCTTTCCATTATCAATTTGGTGGCTGAAAAGATGAGGTCGGACGAAGATTTCGTCCAGTACGCTAATAGATGGAGGTCTCTTGCGGTGAGAATAAGGGACACACTCTCGGAGCCGGAGCAAGTAAAAATGATTGTGTCTAATGCCACCCCACAGTTTAGACACGTCTTGGCAATGAACAAACTAAACACAATGGAGGAGCTATATGAGAGAGCCCGGTATATCCAAACCCAGTTGAAAGACTCCCCTCTCATGCACATGTTTGAGCCACTAAAGTCGAGGGTGGTTAGGAAGGCAAGCACTGGTGTCCAAGGTGGAGTGACAGAAGGGGTCGTAACAAAGGAGCAAGTGAGTGCAATTGGTAGTCCAAAGTAGCCAGCCAACATAAGACCTCCACAAATGTCACAACTCCTGCTCCAGCAAAACCAGCAAGGTCCACAACCCTATCGCCCTCCACCCCAAAACAACCTCCACCAGAACAACCGGCCTCAACCATTCCATCCCCAGCAACAACAACCACCACCTCAGTATCATCAGGTTCCACCCCCGAGAAATTATGGCCCCCCACAACAATAAAGGAGGTCGTTTGGCCCCAAGAGAACCCAATACCCACAATTTTCGAAACTTTGCCGGACGTGTTCAACGCTCTCATGGCCGCCAATGCACTCACTCTGCCCAGGGAGAAGCCCGTATGGCCCCAAAATGTTGACACCTCCAGATACTGTGTTTTCCACAGGCAGCCAAGTCATACGGTGGAGAACTATTTTCAATTTAAAGATTATATTTATGATATGAATGACCAAGGTGGAATTGACTGGGATGAAATGAGACAATATATCGCCACCCTAAAGGCCAGAAGACCTCAGCTTCAGTAGCAGCAACAATAGCCATAGCCACAGCCACAGCAGCAACCTCAGCAGGCCCAACAACAGCAGTCGAGCATAGGCATCATTCAGAATCCACTTCTGGAGCACCAACAGCCCAACCAACAGGTCAACCCCATCTCTTCCTTCCCGGAAGTTGGGAGGGGGTAGGGTTGGCACACAGAAATCACCTCTGTTCTTGCCACCAACCATGCATGTGCACGTTTCTAGCCAACCCCCTCACCTCTTCTGGGCAGCACCTCTCTCTCACCGACCCACATCACAACCTATAACAAGGCCTCCTTCATTCCCCCAGCCATCACGCCCTCTCATCCGCGCGCCAACCGCTAACTCCCCATCAATCCATCAACAAGGAGCATCCACGCCTCCACCTGTACCTTCCAAACCTCTCATCATCCACCGGCCATCCACCCCATCTACCTCCACCACGCCTCCACATGTACCTTCCAAATCTCTTATCGTCCACCGTCCATCAGAGGCCCCATCCACTTCGACCATGCCTCTACCCATGCCTTCAAAACCCCTCATCATCTCTCATCCCTCTATCTCGCCATCTACCTCAACTGCACCTCCACCTGTATCTTCAAGGCCCC
Organism: Amorphophallus konjac; assembly: GCA_022559845.1. NCBI lineage: Eukaryota > Viridiplantae > Streptophyta > Magnoliopsida > Alismatales > Araceae > Amorphophallus > Amorphophallus konjac. Next base: position 227,603,683 of record CM040117.1, read on the forward strand.
TCATTATCCACCATCCATCCGACAGCCCATCCACTTCCACTGCACCTCCACCAAACAAGCCTCTCATCAAAAGCCCTCTACCCATCATTACCCCTGCTCCACTAACTGTGCCTCCACCACTTCCACTTAAACCCCTTCTTAAACCCACAACTAACCCTGTAGAGGTGCAAAAGCCGCAAGCAATGGTGCTCCGGAGTGGGAAGATTTTCCACCGGGTTTTCCCCCAGAACAGTCAAAGTCGAGAATAGTCCCATCCAGAGAGAGGCACTGAAGAGCAATTAGAAGAATCCACTCCCGGGACACAGTATGTGTTGTGTAGTGGACAGCGGATCTAGAGGGGAGGGGTGAATAGATCAGCCCCACTTTTCGCAATGCGGCCCTCTAAACAGCTAGTTAAAATGAATTGCAGCGGAATATAAACTAGCTTCCAAGAATGATGTGATTCACTTAGCAAGATAAGCAAGATATATAATAATCCGATCCTAAGCATGCATCTAGAACGAATCAATCACACAAGTAAACCACACTAGACATGATTTTTAAGGTGGTTCGGACTGAATCCTCAGCCCTACGTCCACCCCTCACCAAAACCCGGTGAGGCTTCACTTGTGCAGCGCACCAACCCGCAAATCGGAAACCACCGATTGCCTTCCTACTAACCAACGGTAGGGACGTCAACACCGCAGATCGGAAACACCTCCGATTGCCTTCCTACTAACCAACGGTAGGGACGAATCACAACTTCAATGTTTAATCAATATTGAAAGGAAAACAAATGTGAATGAACTAAGACAAGAAATTGAGTTATGAGTAGAAATGAATTGGCCCTTGTATGAAATGTTGATCAGCAACAAGGATCCTCTTGGCTTCAACTCAATCTTCTTGATTCACCCTTGATTGGATGAATGTTCTTCACGGAGTACTGTTCACGTGAAGAGTACCTCTTCCTTCAATTCTTCTCTCTTGATCTTCTCTTTGAATTTCTTTGAATGAATGAAGGAGATGATGAAGCTACCTTGAATCTTGATTGCTTCTTTAGCTTCCAGGAGTTTGAATGCTTGAAATATCACCTTGAATGAACTTGAAAGAACTTGAATGGATGAAGATGATTTCCCTTGATAGTGAGCTTCAATGGATCCCCTTGAGATGATGAAGAGGATGGAGGATGCAGCTTTCTCTTCTCTTGGCCTTGATCTTGATCCCCACTTGAAGATCTTGAACACTTGAGGATGAAGACCTTCTTCACGGAGTACTGTTCACTGCTACAGTGCTCCGAATTCCTCGCCCTTGAACACACTCTAGCAGCCTCCCTTGTAACTCTCTTGAAGCCCTTTTGCATTAGGGTTTTCATCCCCTCATGTGTTGGTTTTATAGACCTTGAATGGTCTATAGACAAGCCTCAGACCAGATCCACAATTTGTGGGTGATTAGGTGACATTTGGATTAAAGAAATCAAGGTTGAATGGCTCTTTTCGAAGTTGGAAACAAAGTCAAAAATGAAGGCTCGGGGCTGGCGGTCGACCGGCAGCTCCTGGCGGTCGACCGCCACTGTAAAAGGCTATAGATGAATGGCCCCTGGGAATTCCGGTCGACCGCCACTGGCTGGCGGTCGACCGGCAGCAGGCAGACCTGTAGCCGGGGGATCCCTGGCTGGGGCGGTCGACCGCCCCTGTGCTGGCGGTCGACCGCTAGCTGGGCAGAGCCCGGGTCACCCCGGTTCGGTCCGTTGGTCGCACCAGCTCCGTCGCTTGAGTCCGTTAGCCGCCCGTTCATGTCTATGGCATCGACCTTGATTGTCTTGAAGTTTTATTACTGAGTATTCAAGCAAATTTTTGTTCCTGATTGTCCTGACCGCGCAGGTCGATCCGCGTGCGAGGGCGCAACATTGAGCTTTCATGTGCATATCTGTCATAAACACAACAGAACATATGTCAGTCATATAAGAGTGAAAAGCAACAATGACGAATAGTGTTTAGCCATTATCAAAACCAAGAATATCACAGAACACATATGACGATAGAATGATGTCGAATGACCCAAGTGACCATATGAAACTCAAATAACCACAGGGGCACAACAGTATGATTTGTTGAAACATTTAGACAAGACGTTCGCTCAGATCTCCATCCTGGAATTGATCAAGAGGTCGAAAAGCCACCATGATGCTTTGATGGAGTGTCTTCAGAAGGTTATGGTGAATGAGGACCTCCCCGTAGAGAAGATCTCGGCAGTACTGACGCCGACAAGCACACAACCAACTATCATGTTTCATGACCATGAGCTTTCCCCCCATGAGGCTCGAAAATATGCATTGTGTGTCTCAGTAAAAATCAATGGAGTGTCTGTGGATTCATGCTTGGTGGACACGGGTGCATCTATAAATGTAATCTCTATGAGCACTCTCCAATTATGTGGGGTGGACGCGGAACAGATAAGGCTTTCATCAATCACAGTCACAGCCTACGACAATAGCAAAAGGCCACCAAAGGGGATGATTATCTTGAATGTAGAGTTGGGTCCGGCATCAGTCTTTACAGAATTCCATATCCTTGATAAGGATCCCACATTCAAGGGCATACTAGGCCGCCCCTACATTGAAGCCATGAATCTTGTGCCATCCACCAATCATCAATGTTTAAAGTTTCCATACAAGGGATGGATTATCAAGGTAATGAGCATGCCCATTTTTCCTATGGTGGATGCTATCACCACTTCCTTGCCCTCTGTCTGGCTGCCTCATCGGCCTATACTGTGACGACCCAGATTCCGGATACCAGGTATACCCGGTAGGACTACCGAATACACGTGATACCACTTGGAACCCGCGAGGCCTCCCAAGAGCGGTAAAGCTCTGAAGGGAAAAAGGATTGTCGTGTAGTACATTGAACTGACAGATATAACAGCAAGTAATTAAATTTCATTAGATCGGGCTGCTAAAATAGCAGAAATAAAATTACATTTTAATTAACAGATTTTACACAATTATATACCAGAGTCAGGTCCAAAGCTAAAGACAACAGTCTAGCAGTACAGTCGACAGAAAGAAAAGACGTACCGAGAAGTCGGGGGAAGCCCGACGGAGGTACCAGCTGGCGGCTACGACACGAACTCCAGGACCCGCGAAAGCAGAACGAACACATCACCCCACCTGAAAAGCAGGGGTGAGCCTCATGTCACTGGCTCAGCAGGGGTCACGCGGATCTCCACTGAAAAACGCGCAGTAACACGGAACAACAGGAACAGCAGCAAGAAACAACACTAGAAAGCTGCGAAAGAAAGGGAAGTAGGAGTAGGGAACAGGTAAGGACGAGGGGAATAACCCGAACAGGCAAGCAGGCCTAGAAAGGGTAAGAGGAGTAGGGAGCAACGAGGAAAAAGGGGAAAAATCACGCACAAACGCCCCAACCTACACCTACAACAGGCATGCAAAAGAAAGTCTAGAAAAGACCTAGACAGGCACAGACGACACGACCGGAGCATCGTGCATAGGACAGGACACAGACCTCGAGTATAGCCACGGAAAGGCCAACCTGGACATGTCACAACAAACCCCACAAGTGTCTCTACTACCAACCGATCGCGGACTACGCGAGCTCGGTCGAGTCGCAGACCCACGTGAAACTACAAGTACAAGTACTAGTCAGGGTCACGCCCGTCGGCGTCAGTCCTCAGCCCCTGACCACGTGTGCACACACTGGCTCCTGCCTAGAGCCAGGCCTCTAGCTAGTTTTCTCCCCCCGTAGGATGCTACGGTAACCGCAGGAGCCGACGGAAACTAGCTTACAAAACCGTATATCGGGGTCACCCCTCGACTGCTGAACGTCTAGGGCGACGCAAGGAAGAAGCTCGAAAAGTGACGCTGAAGTACATACAGTCGAACATGCACTGTCACCCGTACCTCAAACACCGAAGGCAACACAAGAAACTACCGACAAACTCAGAAACGTAGTCTTAGCCTTCATAGGAACATCAACCGACGTCCACGGGGAAAACGGCCAGACCACGGGAGCAACAGACATCACCCTAACATAGACAGACACGCACACACAAACCTACCCCAAAACAGCCCCTAACATTACCTAGAACGGACCCACAACACACGGCCGCACACCGAAAAGCCCAATGGCCACCACGGCCACAACAGGACTGTAACGGCCTAGCACAGGCACGTTACACGGGCCTAACGCACCGGGGCGGGCCCGTCAGAGACAACAGGCACAAAGGCACAACGCGAGCCACGTAACGCACTAGGGCAGGTGCGTTACGGCGGCCTAACGCACGAGCGTAGACGCATTACGCCCACCTAACGCGTGAGGACAGGCGCGTTACGCCAATCGACCCAAAATCTAGAACTCGGACGAGCAGTACGTAACGGTCCACAGCGGACGCGTTACAGCACTGTGACGCAAGGGGGCAGGGCTGTTAGAGACAGCCAACACAGCCACCCAACGCAGCTAAACGAAGTGTAACGGCCTGGGGCAGGCGCGTTACACAAACCTGACGCACCAGGGCGGGCGCGTCAGGGGAACCGACTCACCGAAAACCCTAGATGACAAAACAGGCGTGACGCATCACCCCGGACGCATCAGAGAGCTGTGATGCGCCTCCCCTGGGCCGTCACACTCCCAAAATCACGAAGAACTAAAAATGCCCAGACGCTGTGACGGTCTATCGTAGGGCCGTCAGAGACATGTGACGGTCTCTGAAACGACCGCTACACCGGTCACGGCGGGAAAACAGTAGAAACGCCAAATCGGGCCGTTCCACGCCCCATTCACGCCGAAGCGTAGGGGAAACAAACCTAGACGACGAAAAATAACCCTAGGAGACTCAAAAGCCCACATGCAAGCCCTAAAACGAGAGATCGGGGTGATTTCATCAAATCGACCCAAAGTGGGTCACCGAGGTTCCAGACTCCTACCGGCCTCGAATGACAACCGATCGACATGAAACTTACGTGAATGGGATCCAGACATCCCAACGGTCAGTTTGACACTAACCACATCACAAATGGTTGCCGTATTTCGGCGAACCCTGAAAACCCCAAAAACTACGATTTTCACTAAACCGGCCCGATCTCCCCCGATCGAGCACCAAACTACGCACGGAAACATGGAAAACGTGCAGAAGGAAGTGGCGGTCCATCTCCCTACCTCCATCGAAGAAATCGTGCCCCGAAGGGACTAAACCACGCCGAAAACCACAGAATCACGAACAACGCCCTCTCGGAATCCACCGAGGGATCACGCCCGCCACGCTCCATCCGCTGCTCCTTCCCGCGAACCGATCACTCGAGCACGTCCACGCCTCAGCCAGCTCCGCAACGGTGCATGCCCCGTGCCGAACGGACCAGAGACGGGAGAGAACGGAGTGAGATAGCGTGAAGTTGAAAATGAGCAGGAGAGATAGTGGAATTAAATTTATAGAAAGAAATTAGGAAATTTTCCTAATTTCTGAAAAATCGATTTTTGGCCCGGTCTCAGAAAAATTTGCAAAAATAGTCGAAACGACCGGCTCGAAGAGCACATCGTCGCTGTAGCGTCCGCGAGTCGATGAACTGAGAAATAAACTCACCGTAGGGTTCCGTAACTAGTACGAGAGAAAAACCCACACGGATCGTAAAACTCAACTCGGGAGCTACAAAAGCGAACCGAAACTCTCCGAAAGGATCCGAAAGATCCAATAAAGATCCAACAAAGATTCGGGGCATTACATCCTCCCCTTCTTTAAGAAATTTCATCCTCGAAATTTAAGGACTAGCAAGGGTAAGCAGGCAAGAACAACCCGACAACCTAGCTACGAAAGGAACAGACACCAAGAAACAAAACGACCAACACATCAGGGAGCAGCTTAAATAAGGAAACATAGTCCTCTCAGCTGACAGCCTGACCACATCATCGGCTCCAGTGCCAAAGGTGACAGGGAACACCTGGCACACAGGACACCAACGACAGCAATAAACGAGAATCATGAAACCTAACGCCAGCTGAAGACTGTACTGGACTTAGCGACTCTGGAAACTGTATATCTGAGATTCCCATGTACTTCACACAACAACGCTCTGATACAAACTGTGACGACCCGGATTCCGGAAACCAGGTATACCCGTTATACCCGGTAGGACTACCGAATACACGTGATACCACTTGGAACTCGCGAGGCCTCCCAGGAGCGGTAAACCCTGTGCAAGAGCCGCCCAGCCGGTCCGTCGGCGTTTGGTCCTTCAAAGCTCGCTCGTGACGTCCGCACGTCGGCAGGTTTGGCTGCCGTGGCCTCTGCCCCTACGACCCTTGCTGCTGCCCCCGTGCATGCTACTACGTCCATCGACGGAGGCCTCTCCTTGCCTGTCGCTGCTGAAACAACCTCCAAGCCGTCTGCTGCTCGGGCGGATCCTTCGGTGCCTACTCTCCCTCCACCGGCGAGGGGGGTGGCAGCCGCGGGCCCTGTTTCTCCACCTTGCGCCACGCATGCGGAAGTTTCTCCTCAGCCGGATTCCTCTTCACCCCATCTCCCATCCATGCAAGTGGTGTCACTGCCTCCTGCGTCCGCTGCTGGTTTCGTGGCTGGTGCACACTCCCCCTCTGTCACAGCGAAGCCTTCGCAGCATGCTCCTGATGTCCCCTGCGTAGCGCCATCGGTTACGGTGTTGTCCGTGCCTATTGTTGCTGCCGATGGTGCTCCTGTCAGCATAGTGGCTGACCGCCTTCCTCCAGGAGTTGACTCCACTTCGGCTGTTGTCCACCCTGAGCTCCTTTCATTGGAGTTGCTCCATTCGACCGGCTCCCCTTACCGGCATGCCGTCATCGCAAACCCCATCGAAGCTAAATCGGGCCCAGCTGCTGCACAGGGGTCTTCCGAGCTTGCTCCTGCCTCTGCCCACAGTGGGGCACCCTCGTCTGCATCACTGCTTTCTGCTCCCCTGAGCTCTGCCCCGAGCTTGCTGTTGGCGTTGCACCTGTGGGAACCAGCTCTTCTGATGCAGCCCCACCTGCCCGTGGAGAGGAGGTGCCTCCCGCCCCTGCCGTGGAGCACCCTTTCTCCATGCGCCCCACTATTCAAGTGCTCTCTGTGCCAGGATTGGAGCCCATTTCTCTCTTTCCAGACTTGCCTGCAGCACATGCTAGATTTTTTGGGCTCGCCCCCCCTCCGGTCCAAGGTGATCGTGGTGTTTGCCCTCCGTCTTCTCCGACAGTGGACCTCGCATCGTTCCCCCCAACAGCTCACCCTTCCGGGAAGGGCGATCCCCGCCCGTGTCCTGATGTGCCCGTGGGTGCCCCTCCTGCGGCCCGGGTGTCCTCCTCTTTGGTCCTCGGCCTCCCGAGCCGGATGCCCACCCCCTTGGCGGCCCTTCTTCTAGGCTTAATGCCGGTGCGGTTGCTTGGTCCCCAGGGGCGCAGCCCACTGTCAGGGGGCCAACGTTGTAGGGCCCTTGGCTTCCTCCTCTTCTCCGACGGCCGCACCTCGCCTCTCCTTCGCCCAAGCTTTGAAGAAGAAGATCAATCGGGCCCCTCCCGGGCCATTCGACTACACCGCCCCCCCTCCTGCTCCGGTGCCCTCCATGGGTGTTGTGCCCCCCCCGGGATCTTGGCATACCTCTCCGGTTCCCGCAGCTCGTCCAGGCTCTCCACGCCCCCGGGCTTGAGCCTGCTTCGGGGTTTCGTGACCTTACGGCGGCCCATACGGCCTTCGTGGGTACCTCTGGCTTGGACCGCTCTCGACCGCCCTCGAGGATGGAAGGCGGGGCTCCTCGGCGTTCCTTCCAGCGTTCCAACTCCACCTCATCCTCGCGTGATCGGTAGTGCATATTTGAGGACGCTGGTCTCCTTCCGCGTCGTTCTCTCCGGCTCCAGTCTTCTTCGATGGCGCCCCCGCCGTCGGTCGACCCTTCCTACTCGGAGGTGCTCGATCCCGACGGTTCGGAGGTTGATCCTCTTGACTGGCCTTGCTCTCCGGGTCATCAGCGTGGTGTCCGTTCTGTGTTCTCGTCTGATTCTGAAGGGGTCTTCGACGAAGACTCCTATTTGTAGGGACTTGGTCTCCTCTGTGGGTTCTCGGGCTTTTGTTGCTGCCCTTGCTTGGGTTCTTTGGCCTCGTTTTTGCTTCTTTGGGCCTTGGGCCATGTACGCTTCTTGGCCCTCTTTGGCCGTTTCCCGTCCCCCCCCTCTGTACCCCTTTCTCTTTTATGCTTTTTTATATGAAAATCGCTTGCCTGGTGGCCGGGATAGTGGTTTCATCTTCTTCCGCAATGAAGAGATGAACCCCCTCTCCTGTCTCCCCCCTTGCAAGTATCAACTTTAGTTAAAAAAGAGCGGTAAAGCTCCGAAGGGAAAAAGGATTGTCGTGTAGTACATTGAACTGACAGATATAACAGCAAGCAATTAAATTTCATTAGATTGGGCTGCTAAAATAGCAGAAATAAAATTACATTTTAATTAATAGATTTTACACAATTATATACCAGAGTCAGGTCCAAAGCTAAAGACAACAGTCTAGCAGTACAGTCATCAGAAAGAAAAGACGTACCGAGAAGTCGAGGGAAGCCCGATGGAGGTACCAGCTGGCGGCTACGACACGAACTCCAAGATCCGTGGAAGCAGAACGAACACATCACCCCACCTGAAAAATAGGGGTGAGCCTCGTGTCACTGGCTCAGTAGGGGTCACGCGGATCCCCACTGAAAAACGCACAGTAACACGGAACAACAGGAACAACAGCAAGAAACAACACTAGAAAGCTGCGAAAGAAAGGGAAGCAGGAGTAGGGAACAGGTAAGGATGAGGGGAATAACCCGAACAGGCAAGCAGGCCTAGAAAGGGTAAGAGGAGTAGGGAGCAATGAGGAAAAAGGGGAAAAACCACGCACAAACACCCCAACCTACACCTACAACAGGCATGCAAAAGAAAATCTAGAAAAGACCTAGACAGGCACAGACGACACGACCGGAGCGTCGTGCACAGGATAGGACACAGACCTCGAGTACAGCCACGGAAAGGCCAACCCGGATAGGTCACAACAAACCCCACAAGTGTCTCGACTACCAACCGATCGCGGACTACGCGAGCTCGGCCGAGTCGCAGACCCACGCGGAACCACAAGTACAAGTACTAGTCAGGGTCACGCCCGTCGGCGTCAGTCCTCAGCCCCTGACCACGTGTGCACACACTAGCTCCTGCCTAGAGCCAGGCCTCTAGCTAGTTTTCTCCCCCCGTAGGACGCTACGGTAACCGCAGGAGCCGACGAAACTAGCTTACAAAATCATATATCGGGGTCACCTCTCGACTGCTGAACGTCTAGGGTGACGCAAGGAAGAAGCTCGAAAAGCGACGCTAAAGTACAGACAGTCGAACATGCACTGTCACCCGTACCTCAAACACCGAAGGCCGCACAAGAAACTGCCGATAAACTCAGAAACATAGTCTTAGCCTTCATAGGAACATCAATCGACGTCCACGGGGAAAACGGCTAGACCACGGGAGCAACAGACATCACCCTAACATAGACTGACACGCACACACAAACCTACCCCAAAATAGCCCCTAACATTACCTAGAACGGACCAACAACACACGGCCGCACACCGAAAAGCCCAACGGCCACCATGGCCACAACAGGACTGTAACGGCCTAGCACATGCGCGTTACACGGGCCTAACGCACCGGGGCGGGCGCGTCAGAGACAACAGGCACAAAGGCACAACGCGAGCCACGTAACACACCAGGGTAGGCGCGTTACGGCGGCCTAACGCACGAGCGCAGACGCGTTACGCCCACCTAACGCATGAGGACAGGCGCGTTACGCCAACCGACCCAAAATCTAGAACTCGGACGAGCAGTACGTAACGGTCCACAGCGGACGCGTTACAGCACTGTGACGCAAGGGGGCATGGCCGTTAGAGACAGCCAACACAGCCACCCAACGCAGCTAAATGAAGTGTAACGGCCTGGGGCAGGCGCGTTACACAAACCTGACGCACCAGGGCGGGCGCGTCAGGGGAACCGACTCACCTAAAACGCTAGACGACAAAACAGGCGTGACGCATCACCCCGGAAGCGTCAGAGAGCTGTGACGCGCCTCCCCTGGGCCGTCACACTCCCAAAATCACGACGAACTAAAAACGCCCAGACGCTGTGACAGTCTGTCGTAGGGCCGTCAGAGACATGTGACGGTCTCTGAAACGACCGCTACACCGGTCACTGTGGGAAAACAGTTGAAACGGCAAATCGGGCCGTTCCACGCCCCATTCACACCGAAGCGCAGGGGAAACAAACCTAGATGACGAAAAATAACCCTAGGAGGCTCAAAAGCCCACATGCAAGCCCTAAAACGAGAGATCGGGGTGATTTCATCAAATCGACCCAAAGTCGGTCACCGAGGTTCCCGGACTCCTACCGGCCTCGAATGACAACCGATCGACATGAAACTTACGTGAATGGGATCCAGACATCCCAACGGTCAGTTTGACACTAACCACATCACAAATGGTTGCCGTTTTTCGGCGAACCCTGAAAACCCCAAAAACTACGGTTTTCACTAAACCGTCCCGATCTCCCCCGATCGAGCACCAAACTACGCACGGAAATAGGGAAAACGTGCAGAAGGAAGTGGCGGTCCATCTCCCTACCTCCACCGAAGAAACCGTGCAACGAAGGGACTAAACCACACCGAAAATCACCGAATCACGAACGACGCCCTCTCGGAATCCACCGAGGGATCGCGCCCGCCACGCTCCATCCGCTGCTCCTTCCCGTGAACCGATCACTCGAGCACGTCCACGCCTCAGCCAGCTCCGCAACGGTGCGCGCCCCGCGCCGAACGGACCAAAGACGGGAGAGAACAGAGTGAGATAGCGTGAAGTTGAAAATGAGCAGGAGAGATAGTGGAATTGAATTTATAGAAAGAAATTAGGAATTTTCCTAATTTCCGAAAAATCTAATTTTTGGCCCAGTCTCAGAAAAATACGCAAAAATAGTCGAAACGACCGGCTCGAAGAGCACATCGTCGCTGTAGCGTCCGCGAGTCGATGAACTGAGAAATAAACTCACCGTAGGGTTCCATAACTAGTACAAGAGAAAAACCCACACGGATCGTAAAACTCAACTCGGGAGCTACAAAAGTGAACCGAAACTCTCCGAAAGGATCCGAAAGACCCAATAAAGATCCAACAAAGATCCGGGGCATTACATCTACTGTCGCTGCTGGATGTGTATGACCCCTGCCGCTCCCCGTTAACACAAGAGAAGCTGTTTCCCACGCCAACATCACGTCTCCCTTCCCATTCTAAAGGATGGACTATCAACAGGGCAATGACTTGGGGGCACAATCATAGGGAAGGCTGAGACCGCTGAAGAAAACAATGCTAGGATCAGTGGATGCAAATGTTTTTGTGTCTGCATTGGGATCCAATCCAATGTTTTTATATTTGTAATGTCAAGTGGATTTTTCTCATGAGTTGCTTGTTTCTTGCCTTTCTTATAATCAAATCCAAACCATCTTTTTTTTTCTTTTGTGACTCCCTTACACGCCTTTGCCTTTCAGGTTTTTTTTCTTTGATTGTCATACATGAGACCTCTAGGATGAAGTCAAAACCCTTTTAGACTATGATGCAGTTACCATGGATCATGTTGATGTGAGGTTGCGACAACTGCAGGGTGTGGTGGTGGCTGATCCCATGTGATTGCAGAAGGATCTTGCATCAACCTAGCAAACTCAGCATCATCATCAAAAACTCGCCTATGTGTTGGTGTCTATCCAAATTATGTCATCATCTAAGTCCACTTCATCATCATCCCTCACTTGTTCTTGAACCTAAGATGGTCATCCTATGCCTTCTACAAGTGCACCATATTGCCCTTCACCTGATGCAGTTATGGCCAAGAAAGGAAAAAAGGATGAATAGATGCTTCAAAATTGATCCAATCCACATAGAATGCCTTCTCCAACATTTTATATGGAGTTTTTGGTCCAAAATCCTCCAATAATTTGGGTAAGAAAGGGAGAGAATAGGGGAGAAGAAGCTCTTATCACTAGTTCTATTTGAAACCCCCAGTTAGTTTCTCAACCATCTAGAAAAATGGTTGATACAACATGAGACGAGTTAACTTGTCTTGTGCGTATCGGGTCGGATGGGACCCAACTCGTATGGGATCTCACGATTTGCTTCGATCTCTTTATGATCCCGATAGCCTTGTGATAACTCAACTGATTCACGACATATTATGGCTCGGGTTCGTCATGATATGATACGAGTCACCTGAGTCAAAGCAAGTCACATTGATCCTGTGAATAATGATATAACGGAAACTTTAGTTGCTATATCAAACACTTCTATGAATATTAATCATGATATTGATATTAATAGAGATTGTTTGGTTGTATTCTATCAATTTTAATATTATTACATTAAAAGAGTATAATATCATGCAAATTTATTATAGGCCCAAGCTTATATTAAAATTTTGGGATTGTGGGAGTCTAACGATAATATTCCTCGTGTCCCTCCACTTTTAACATTAATATTTCCTTCAATTATCATCAGTAATTTTCCTTCTTTATCAATATTAATGTTGATATTGATATCAAAGCTAATACTATATCAAAATTAATATTCTAATCAAATAGGACCTAAAAGACTACAAATAAGCTTAATGTATATGTTCAAGTAGCTGTTTCTACACAAAAAATAAAGCAAAAAGTGAATTCTATGATTTTTACATTGATTACAAATTTTTATAATATATAAATTTAATTTAGATATATCAATGATAAATTTATAATCTAATAATACACAAAAGTCCTAAATGTTGTGCCCGCATCTCTTACTTTTATAAACCTTTTCAGGCCGACATCCTATCCGTGTTTGTAGGCCATGTTTGGTAATGCTTCAAATGAAGGGGAAAAAAAATCAAAATCCATTCTCCGTACGATCATTTATGGAGGGTGCGATTTATCGACCGACTTTTTCCGCTTTTCAAAAGTTCCCATTGAATATTTGCCATTGCATAGCACCTCAACGACAGGGACTATGCAATTGACAAAAGTACCCAAATCTTACCCGCAGAGAAGGAAGAAGAGGGGGGGAGGGAGCGAAGTCGCTCCCTCTGGGAGTGGTTTAAGAGGGAGTGGGAGCACTTTGGGGGCTTCTCTGTGGCAGAATTCGCTCCCAGATGGAGCGAGTTTATGGGAAACCATTCCCACTTCCCCGGAGGGGGGAGAGAGGGGTTCGATGGGGTGGGGGCATTTGATGGCTGTAGAAGCACCCAACGAGAGCACCTCTGGTGTCATTGCCAACGGGAGCAGCTTTAGTGATGGCCATCAACAACAACAGTCATCTGGCGAGGCACTGAAGGTAGCTGTAGAGGTGGAAAACTGGTTCCTAGTTCTCGTACCACACTTTTAATATTTATTTGTTTGGGGAAGATCGCCTGGCACCCGTGGAAGCCTGCAAACACTAGAGAGAAAGTGTTAGAGATGTATGCCCTTCAAGCCAATCACAAGTGTTGTGATGGCAACATTTCTTGTATAATTTCATTCAATAATAATAATAATGGCATTTCTTCATTACGTCCTTAGCGCGTTATGGTGTATGTGTTGTAATGTGATGAAGTCCCTGAATACGAGCAATGATGACTAGATCGTAATGAGATTGTGATAACGAGATCAGTCATCCAGAGGTTTGTGTTCTAAATGTTCCCGGTTGTGGGATCTTCAAGAAGGGACATTGAAGATCTGGCTAGACCGGTGCACATGGTACTCACTCATGTGATGAGGGTGGTGGATCTCATAACCACCGGTGTGATGACATCAAAGTACACGTGCATGTGCTCATTAGTGGAATGAGTTTACTGAACTGACCCAATCTAGAATTCCTGAATGGTAATCATGCTGACTGTCAATTAGGAGATTCTAATGTCATTGTAGCAGAGTTGGATCTTAGACCTGAGTCACCAAAGAGGTTTTGCATGGACTCCACAGAGCGGTTGATTGCTGACTTATGAACTTAAGCCTTGTGGTTCTTTATAGTTGGTTATTCACACTCAGTGGGATTCATGTGGAGACACTTAAGTGTACAACAAGGGATCATTCACTCTCTGCATGGATCAAGAGAGAGAATGCTCTATGGACATGTACTTGGAAATCCCTGGCCAGGGTATGAGAGTTCACTGAGAAAAGGAGTTTTCAGTGAACTGTACTTAAGAGTACAAGGGTCCATAAGATCACGATGCTTTAGGGTTTGACAGTTTGACCATACCCTAATTGTGATTGGAGCATTGTATGAATGAGGATCTATAACTGTGTGGAATCTGATGACGAAAAGGTTCAATATGGGTTGCATCCCTCCCAAAGTCATTTGGGATCATGAGGTGTTGTTTGGTGCCGTTTGTGGTCAGAAAGCCCGTTAACTCCATTAAGAGTTAATGAATTATAATTAATTAAGTTAAGAAGGGTTCTTAGCTTAATGGGACTGAAAATCAAGTAGACTATTGGGCCTAGAGGGTCACACATAATAGAGTAGTAGATAAGACAGATAAGGATGGAAATTATAGATAGTTTCTGGGTTTTTGTGAAAAATGCCAGAGTCTATAAATATACTCTGAGGAGAGAAACCTGGGCCAAGCATTAGGGTTTCTCCTCTGGCTGCCCCTCTTTCTCTCTCCTCCCTGACCAGGGCGCGCCCCTCCTCTCTCTCTCTCCTCCTCCTGTGGTGGTGGATGGTGGTGCTAAGAAGTGGCCGACGTGTGGAGATCGACAAGGAGAATCCGTCTGTTCCCGCTGCTCGTGTGGATACATCTAGAGGTCGGACACTTGAACGGCTAGCAACCCGACGAGCCTCTACTCGATCGTCTTCAGGCATCTGGGAATGAATTAATCCCGCAAAGGTATAGAAATGTTCTTCCTAAGCGGGTTTTCCTTCGCTTGTTTTTGATTTTGATCACCAGCAACGATCCACATCCTAGGGTTTCGTTGTTTCCGCTACATCTCTGATCAAAACCATACAGTGGTATCAGAGCCATGTTGCTGGTTTGATCAAAATTGATATTATTTTATTATTTTTCATCTTTCACGTTCGTGTATAGGGCTCAATTTTGGTTGCTCGATTGGGTCGCTCATGGGATGAGTATTGGTCGATTGATCCCAGGGAATTGTTCCCGAGATCAAGAGGATCAAAACGCATGTTTTGTTGCGTTGATTGACCCACCGTGGAGCACGAATCGAGCACCTCCTCACGGTCGCGATCGGCGTTCGCACGCGGTGAGGGAGGACGTTTCAGGCCAAAATCCTTCAATTGCAGGCGCCCATGGGGCCGGTAAGAGACCCTGGAAGGTCCCTCACGGCGTCCGACGACGTCTGGCGGCGTCCGGTGGCGTGCGGTGGGCGGTCAGGTCGCCGCGGCGGTGTTCACAGCGAAAAGGGCGAAGGGGCCCCGTGTTCATCGCGAGTGCCTCCTCCGGCGACGGCGACGGGGGCGATGGCCGGCGGCCCTGCCGATGGGTCCCTGGCGGTCGTCCGCGGTGGCCGGGGAGGCAGACGGGCCCCCCTCTGGCGAGCTCGCAGCGGCTAGGGTTTTAACCCTAGTAGCCTACGTTTCGGGCAGGAGGGATGATCCCTCCCGTGGGTGGCTAACGGGCCGGATCTAGCCCGCGCCGGATCTGAACCCATTAACATTTTTTTTTGAATTTTATTCATTTTAAATAGTTTAAAATGCGTAGAAATTCAGAAAAATTTCAGGAAAATTCTGAAAATATTTTAATGGGTTCTAAAATAGTTTTAGTAACTTATTAATTTATTTTTCATTATTTGGCCCCTGGTTAATTATTCAATAGAAATTTTAAAATTATTTTAAGTATTTCTATTATCTAATTAACTAAAGTTAATTACTATAAGAATGTGATTCTTCTGAGATTAATTGACTGATATTAATATTGAGCCCATGCATAGAATGTTGATGACGATTGTATAAATTTGTTTAGACTTAATTGTTTTAAATAAATTATTTAGTTTAATATTTAAATGCATGATTTCAAAATTAATTGTTATTATTTTGAAATTATCGTTATACCTTACTGTAATTATATGATAATTACTTATTGATGCATGTGATGTGTCATGTGTGTGGATGGATGGTCATGGACTTAGATTTCATGCGATGATATGGTTTATGGTGAATGGTCATGTGTGGTGTGATTATTGGGACCTGCGTGCCTCCTTCTCTCTCTCTTATTCATCCGACTTGTACATTCTATCTCTCCCTGTGTTGTACTCTCCTTGACTAGTTCAAGGTTTCTTATTATTATCTGATGTGTATTTGTGGGCATGTGTGCCCAATTACAAATTTACTTGTATTAATGAGAAGCGGATGGATACTAAGAAGGAGACCGACTACGATGGCCTCGGGAGATTCTTCACATCTTGTAGGGAGCATTGGATGCTCTAGTCCATTCTGTATGCCATGATTGTGTGAACATTACCAACCGGCACTGGTAATATTGCTAGGGATAAAGTCCATGATCATCCATCGGTATTAATGCACATATATGATATGTGTGGATGTGTTATAAATTACATATATACATATTTAGAGTATATACGATACTCCAAATTGTTATATGTATATAGCACCTATATTGATGAGACTAAAATGTTAATTAAAATCCCCTTATATTTAATATTAGGTCGATAAGCGTGAGGCACTAAGAATGACCCACGTAGCCTTCCGTTGTTATAGTCTAAGTGAGATGTCCTTAGACTGTGAGAGTTTGTTGTGCTACCACAAGATTCTCACAGCAAGGGGGTAGAGACTCAGGCTAAGGCTTAGGCCAAATCTTGGGATGGGGGCTGGCATGGCTTTGTTGTGCTACCACAAGAGTTATGTCATAAACCCACTCTCATAACGTAACAAACGGGCTGGACCTAACCAAAGCTTGTGATTTGTTGTGCTACCACAAGAACACAAACTTTTGGAGGCTAAACATACTAGGAGTTGCAAGGAGTTGCAATTGGCAAGAGTTGCCTACCGGTTAAGTATGGGGTAGTTTGTTGTGCTACCACAAGACTATTTCCATAATGTTAATGGGATCCTAGTACCGACTAGGGCACAGTCGTTGTGTCCCATTGTTGGCACTCAAAATATGATCCTTCGGCGACCAAGCCGTAAAGACGAATGATACGGCCCACTGAAGCACAGAAGCTGATGAAGATCAACTTACTAAAGGTTCCTCAAGCTGCCAAAGCCCCGAGTCACCTTGAAGTGAACACCGGGGACTTCACCTCAGGAGAGTCGAGATGAATCCACAACCAACAGGCAGTGCGACCAAGCCTGCCCAATGATCCGGCATCGACCCCGTCATGCCGCTACCCTACATCCGTCGCCCGACCAAGGACGACAGTCTACCCGGTGACTCTCCTAACGAGGAAGAACGTCCTCGGCCATTCACAACAACGGGGCCGAAGGTTCTGTCAGCAGAAGGCCCCGATCACCCGACACGGGCTCGGCTTCTCGCCATAGTGGGCCCGTTAGTGGCCGATTGGTCGCCAGTCAAGGCGGAATTATCCCGGGTGTTGTACCACCCCGCAAGGAAGCTTTTGAGCATGAGTCCGTCTGGGCCAGAAGCACTAATCACAGTGCCAAAGGCCGTACCAGCAGGATACCCGTATGCTTGGGCCAGACACATGCGAAGTTCTGATTAAGGCCATTCGTCATATCAAGAGCTTCGCCAACGCCCCGTCAAGGTTTTCCAAGGACCAGGGCGAGAGGAACAGTCAACGGGAGCCTCCGGAACCATCCCCGGGCCCATCAGCTAGCCCGCGTCGAGCGAACAAGTTAAATCGGCGCACAAAGGGACGTCGACGCCCCTTAATCCGGCACCGCCAAATCCGGCGCACCAATTCCAATTGGGGACATGTTCCCCGGCGCCATTGAATCCGGCACGCCTCTTTCCATGGCGCCGGAGTAACGAAGGCTACATATACGCCATGGCTTCGAAACAAAAAAGAGGAAGAAGGAAGAAAAAAGAAAGAAGAGAAAAGAAAATAGAAGAGAGCCAATACGAAGGGAGAGAGACTGTTCGTTCGAGAGAGAGAAGAGCCTTGGGGGAGAAGAAGGGTTTCCACTGAGGGTTCTCGCGGTCGTCTTCCTCGTCTGCTCGTCTGAGTATCTCCGAAGTCGGAGAAGAGAAGCCTGTGGCCCGATACTCTGTTCTGGAGAAAAGGTTTAGGTGGGTTTCCGTGGTTTTCCTCCGGTCGATTCCCCTTTTTTCTTTGTTTCCCTCTCCTGATATAATGTAAGTGAGAGGGGGGAGGGGCGATGATACGAGCCTGGCCTCCCCCCCTCACCATTATCGTTGCTCCTTCTCTTCATTTGCAACGTTCTTCTTCTATTAATGTAAACGACGGCCGAGCGACAACGCCGGCGCCGGAACATATGCTGTGTACATCTACCTATCATTCATCGAATGAATGGAATGAGATTGTGCCTGGTGCCGTATCTACCTTTCATGCTCTCTCTAATTTCCTTTCAAATGCGCATTTAATGGTTTCCCGGCATTGCATAGTTCCCGGATCCATTTTCCCGACGCTGAAGATGCCCTTGGGCTACATGAACCGCTCTCCCCCTCCCCGGGGTTTCTCTCTTTATTCCAATGCAATGGTCGAGCTCTGCACTACGTGTGCTTCGAGTTTTGTGGTTGGAGACACACTTGCGTGCGTATCTCTGTCAACCCCTGTCTAGGGATCAAACCCTCCGCCTTCCCTGTGCCCTTCCTCATAGGCCATAGGGGAGGGGAGGATCGCTTCCAACATCCCCGTTCGTCCTGTGCCGAGCCCCTATTTGTTTTTGCGAACATAATATACATATCCCTTCCCCAGATCTGTATGCTAATCATATAACATGTAAGTGTTAACTCATTCAGCCCGCGGGCTTCACTGTTCTAATATATGTCTAACAACTCATTTGTCCACTTGTCGTCGAACGATGTCGTATGCCGCTTTTTCCACTCCGTTTGCATCTCAACATTCGGGAGTCTGCTCTGTAGCATCGCTCCAATGCCCGTGGAGGGGAATATTCCCCCAATCTTCTATACTAGCCACTCGGTCGGCAGGGGTTCATCCATTGATGATGAGTGTCCCTTCAGGCCATTGAGTGCACAGTAACGGGGCTAAGCTCTACAGTTCAAATCCACGGTCCTTAATGGACTTTGTGGTGGCCGTGGGTTACGTGCCCCTTGTAGGCTAGCCCTCGGGTTTCCTTCCCTCTATCGGTCGTCCCGATTTGAGCGTTGTGTCGACTCGGGTTGCGTGCCCCTCGTAGGCTAGCCCTCAGGGTTTTTGCTCCCATAATGAGTCGCCTCATTCGTTCACTCTCGCCCACGGACTTGGTGCCCCTAGTAGGCTAGACCTCGGGGTTTTTCCTTTCCGTTCGGGTTTGCCGGCCGCCGTTGCGCCACCCGGCCTTCAGGGGTTGCTCCGCTACGTGAGTATTCCCTGCTTCTCCCCGACAATCCTCCGGGATGGGGAGATGCTGCCGAAATTTTGGCACGAACAAGTCTGACTCAGAACAATCACCGCGCTCGAGTGTGAACCTCGCACGAGTCTGTGACTCGGCTCTCGGATGCCCCGGGGCCGACCCGTGGAATAAATGACTTAAATAAACCTTCAAAATTTCTTAAAGTGTTTTAATAAACTCAAGAAATAACGAATAAAACTTCGATTTCCACGTGATTGGGTCAAACCGGCGCCGTTTGTATCCGGCGCGCCTTAAAACGGCGCGCCCTATCCCGGCGCTCCCCTTCCCGACGCGCCCCAAAAGGGTCGCGCCGTTTACCCCATTTTACAACTACGGGTGGCGCCATTTTAACCCCTTTGTATACCTACGGTTCGCATGCCGTTTCAAGTCATATACCTACGTTTTCTGGCGCCGTTTCGAATCGTTACGCTATCTAATCCCCTGCTCACCTCCGGAGCGATCCTCGTCTCCCGTGGTCGGAGTTAATAAACTCTAATCAGTAATAAATTGAATAAGAGGAGGGCCTTTCAAGTCCGAATCGTTTCGTTATCATGATTTCACTACCATGTCTGTCGGCACTCTGCTTTCGCTATCATGCTTGTGTCACCTTTTCCCCTTTGGCGGGGATTAATAAAATGTGATTGAGCACTGCTTATTTTCATGACTCTATTGCCATGCTTAGCATAGTCATGAAGATCATATATGCATGCTTGCATAGACCCTTGCGTATATCAAACGGCGTTGACAGAAGGCCGGGTTACGCCCGATCGGAAGTCTCCGCTATGTGCAATGGTGGCCTTCGGACCTACGTCCTCCGCCACGTGCCAAGGGTCTCCAATTCAATGAACCATGTCCCTCTTGCATGATAGATAAACGCATCTCACGTGATCTTGTCATGTTCATAACATCGCACCTTTTATTCGGCCTCGACAGCCCACTATCTCGACAATTAATCAAAGGTTTTCCCTCCTCGTGGGGGATGTAATTAACGTCATGACCTTTATGGTATGACGGACTGCTGGTCCCGACCGAACCTCACTCTCGCCCGACACGGGTCAGAATGAGCGCATAATAAACTCGTCACTCACGTGACTGGCCCGCCCGTGCAGTCAATCAGTCAGTTAATTACCAGTTAGTTAATTGATTGATCGACGCGTGAAATAAATCCCGTCCCAAACAATCAGGGACCTACATAATAAAACACCCCCGGGTAGATCCATCGGGTAAAACATAAACGATCGCAAACAGTCTGGCACGCCCGGTGGGACCAGTGTCACCTTTCATCTCTTTGCCGAGATACTTGGGCTTCGAGGCCCTCTCAAAGGCTACTGATCGTTGGCTTGTTTGTCTTTGCAGGCGAACGATGACGACAACTGGATTAACTGGCATCAGCTTCGGTCCTTCGATTGTTGCCGGTCATGCGCAAGGGTACCTGGCGGTGCCTATGGAGTTCGGTAGCTTCCCTACCGCTGTTGGCTTCCCCAACTTCTTGGGGTTAGCCTTTGTGGATATGCTCGAAGTGGAACCCTCAGATCCTGTCGAGGGAGCTACGAAGAATATGGACCTTTGTGGATATGCCGCTGAAGGCTCGTTGCTGCCACGACTCGCTCAAGAGTCCAACTTCGGTCGCGAATTGCTTGGTGCACCATGCTATCCGGGGGGCCCGCCCCAATATTGTCAACAAGCACCCTGGAGGACGTCAATGCCGGCAAGTCCAAAGGAGTGCTGCTGTGATTGCCGGAACTCTGTCTCAGTCCGGGAAGTCTATGATGGTGGGTGGCATGCACGTCTTCCTCAACGGACGCAACGCACGGGTGGTCCCAGACCGAGTCATCCCCACCATCCCTATCCACAACACATATCAGGCCCTCGCTGGAAGGAGGGCAGAAAGAGAAGAAACTGGCCACTATGACCAAGGAAGGTCGGCCCCCAGGCCGAGAACGTTCAAAAAGGTGTGGGTTCCCAAACGGGCCCAACCTGTCCACCAGCTGGTACCTATTCACCGCCGTCCTGTGTATGACGGGGCGGAAGAGAGAAGAGAAAGGGGCTTGCCCCCGAAGGAAGAAGAAGAGACGGTTGCGGATCATCCGCGCCGCGAAAGTTTCTGGGCTGCTGCCCGCCAAGCCAACATCCCAGCCATGCGACGGAGATTCGAACAGCCTGCCGATAGAGTGCGGCTGGCCTACATCCCTCCTGCGGGAGGTAGACCACTGTCCCCCATCCTACATCAAGAGCGGGGTCAAGAAGAGATGACATGTCTGGTCAGGAACTATTTTTGAGGGTTAGGCAACCCCTCGCTTGGGCAACAGTGACTGATGCAAGCAATCACCGCCAGTGAAGACTACTGCCCGTCAATGGCAGATGAAGAAGATGTGGGGGAAAGAATGATGGTGTCGTCAGTCGACGACAATGGATATGATAACGGCTTCGAGATCGAAGCCGATGAAGCCGTCCCCAAATGGGAAGAAACAAGAAGAACTTCTATGTTCGAGAGGCTGACCTTCCCACATCAAGCTAAAAAGAGGGTCCATCGACAAAGGAGAAGGATGCAGGTCTTCACCTGCAACATGGCTGGTATATCCAACCGATATGGGGGGCTTCCCGAAGATCCCCGAGAATTGGCTCAGTTGGCCGCACGGCCGGGGCCGAATACTCGCAGAACAGAAGCAGCAAGGGAGCTCCTGATGATGACTAAGGGAAGACAACCCCAGGTCTACCACTAGTGGGATGATAAGGCCCCCGTCTTGACCGCCAATGTGGTGACGGTAGAGGAAGAAGACGACGTCCCCCTCGACATCCTACCCGAGGGTACGTCCGGGGAGACAGCAGAAGTTATCCCCACTACAGCCACTATAGACCCATTGGTCTTGATACTACTTCAGAAATATCGGCAAGAGATAGACTTGCTGAAGAAGCAGCTGATGGAGAAAACTGAACAATCCTCAGCTTCCAAACCACCCGAAGTCCAGGGTGAATCATCTCGGGGAGCGGTTCGTCATGACGACCCTTCGCCGCTCTACACACTGCCTCAGTCGTCAGAACCAAGCATGGCGACAATGCAACAGCGGCCACCACAGCTCAAACCGCTGCTACCACCGGTGCTCCCTCAAGTGCACCAGACACCCCCGCTGCCGCGTCCTCCACAGGCGACCACCCTGGTCACCCCGTACCTGTAGCCGGCACACTTCTACCCAGAGCCGGTTGACCCTGCAGTCATGAACCGGATGATGGTGGAAAGAATGATCGAGTTGAAGCTCGCAGAAAGAGGTGAAGGCGACTACGTCGTGTTTGATGCATACCGGGTGCCATACCCACAACACCATGCTGCTAAGAGGCTTCCCCCAGGAATCAACAAGCCGCCCAAGTTTGACAAATTCAACGGGAAGGGGTCCCCGAGAGAACACATAGCCTATTATATGACTGTCATGGGCGACTTGGCCACTGACGAGTCATACCTACTAAAATTCTTCGGGTCCTCGCTGACGGGGCTCGCATTTGAATGGTATTCTAGCCTCTCGGCCGGGTCGATCAGCGACTGGCCGGATATGCAGAAGAAGTTCAGAGAAAGATTCCATGTTACAGAGAGGGAGGTCACAGTGGCCGAACTCTACTCAACAAAGCAGAGGGCCGATGAGACAGTCCTTGATTATATCAAGAGGTGGAGGAACCTCAGAATGAGGTGCAAGCGGCCCCCGCATCAGGAGGACGCTGTGTAAATATGCAAACACAATCTCAGAAGGGAGGTTCTAGAAAAGATGATTGGAATGGAAATACGATCGTTTGATCGATTGAACAATGTCGTGGCCGGGGTGGAAGCTTTCATGGCCAGACCTACCCCTACATCCGCTGCCGGCACGACCCAGAAGGGCAAGGCAGTGGACCGGCGCTCGTCGCCTAAAGAGGCGAACGCTCTTGACATAAAGGCGTTCGAACAACAGAAAAGTGAAGGTAAAAAGGGAGCCACCCCGCAGCCTGCAGAAGCCCCAGATGGTAAAAAAGGTCCTTCGCTAAGGGACAAGATGAAGAAGGCATATTCATTTCCAAAGGACAAGACCCGGGTTCTGTTCGACTGGGTAACGGAATATAGTATGGTCACCCTGCCAGAGCCAAGGAGGTCGGAAGACCTAAAGAGAAAAGACAGCCCATGATTCTGCCCCTACCACCAGATGTTGGGGCATCCAATCGAAGACTGCTATGTTTTCAAGGACATCATTGAAGGGATGGTGAAGAAAAATGAGATCGAGCTGGGAGAGTACAAAGTGGACCCTCCTCAGCCACATGAAGCCCCTCGAGGAGGGCAAGAGTCAACATGATCTCCCTATACCAGGCACTGCCCGATGAGATCTTTGAAACAAGTACGCGGAGCACCTATGAAGCTCATTTCTTGGAGCCCGCGAAAGAACACCAGGGATGGCAGCAGATTCATGTGAAGGACAAGAAAAAGAGGGCACCTCGCCCGAAAGAGGGGGCACATATCCGTGGTGTTACACCCCGGCCTGCTCCGCCGGTGGTAGCACCCGTATGGATCACTCCACCTACAACTGTCAGGATACCTACACATAATCGGAGGAGACAAACTCCGCTGCCGGTGGTTAAGGAGACCAATCCTGGGGTCCTTCGACTGCAAAACCTCATTGAGGGGTTGGACGAATACGTGCAGCCCGAATTGAAGCCTTTGCTGGTGCGGGACCACGTCCCGTGGCAAGAATTAGAGCAGCTCTCACTCGAACAAAAGGAGGAAGCTGAAGCGGCACCCGATAAAGAGGGCAGTCTGTTCTCGGGGCACCCACCCACGGAAGCAAAAAAGAAGAAGAAACAAAAGAAGAAGAAAAGGAAGGCCGCTGAGGCCGATAAAGTGCAGGTTGTCTCCTGTAATACCCTGTCAGCACTTTTCAACCTATCCGGAGAGGAGGAAGAAGAGGAAATTTGCTTCACACCCCATGCTGGGGGAGGCAAGGCCGAGGCCGCAACTACTGCACATGCCACCCGGTCAGGCCGAAAATGGGGGCGCCAGCCGCGACCCAACCACAACATCATGTTCAGGGGGGAACAGCCCTACAAGACACCTCCACCGGAGGTCCAGGGAGTCCAAATCCCTCCTCCGTCAGGCCTGAATAACAAGAGTGGGGGCAAGGGGGTCCCTTCATTTCTTAAATTCATGAAGATGTCCAAGGGTAAGCAGCCTTGTCAAGAGGCTAACCCTGCACCCGGGGCCGTTCACCCGCAGCTAGCACAATCTGCCGAAGATAAAAAACGCAGAAGGAGCTTGCCCCGCAGTAGCTGACAAAGAAAACCCAGGAGTCGGTACCAGCCAGAAGGACGCCGAATCTGAGGAAGATGAAGCAGGTCCGTCAGGGCCGGCAAATCAAAACTTCCCCAAGCCCAGATGGGCTGAAGAGATGAAGCTCTCTAATGTCCGAGCTGGGAGCCGAATAATGAAGCTACTCAAAAAGCTCCCTGCTCGATTTACAATCTGGGAGATCCTTTCTTTGAGTGAAGAGACTCGACAGGCGATTATTACTGCTCTCCAGACTCTTGCTCATTTTGAGACATGTCTGGCTGAAGCGATGCCAGAGGCTAGCATGACCTTCACTCCAGACGATATGCTGCTGCCCACCATCAGCCATAATAGGCCGTTGTATATGAAGGGGCACCTGAATGGAAGGGAGCAGAACAGGATTCTGGTTGACCCCGGTGCAGCGGTCAACATCATGCCTTATAGAATATACAAGAGGCACCACTTTAACGTGCACCTCGAGAAAGTCAGAGATATGCGTATCGCCGGCTTCAATCAAAAATGTGAAGTGTCAATGGGGGTGGCGGAATTCACCCTCACCTTAGCAGATTTCACTACAACGGTGCAGCTCCATGTCATTGACTCCCGCACCTCATACAAGGCGCTGCTCGGCCGCCCGTGGCTGCATGAAAATATGGTGGTGCCCTCCACGCTCCACCAATGCATCAAGTACAGTCTCCAAGAGAAGGAGGAAAGGATATTTGCAGACCCCCACCCATTCGAGGTGTTTGAATGTCATTTGGCGGATGCCAACCTATATTGATGCGGGACGGACTGAGGAGACGACGCTATATGAGACGGACACGACTCGACCAGTAATGACACGACTACTAGAGCGACCTCGGCTCGACACTAAGAGCTCCTATGGGCTACACGTCGCTAACATAAGTGCAAACTCACTCGTCGTCCCAAGCGAGGGAAAGCGTGGATCGTGTGCGGTTAAGGAACCGGCAGAGTTCAAGGTAGTCTGACTCAACTTCCAGACTCGGATCGAGTCGCGAGACGGCTCACTCTCACACTCACAGCGGCGACATGAACACACGGGCTAGGAACCTACACTCTCACAGCGGCATAAGACCATATACTAGCTAAGCAAAGTAACGCCGAGAAGTTTAGACCGTTACCTCCACGCACCCGGCGTGGCGAAGACAACCCCTGGCCAATTTACGGACTCCCGGTTAAACAATTTTACAGCGGTATAAATATTTGACCCACTCCACGCAGGGAGGTAATAGGTCACATGTGGGGCCCGGGAATCACGCGAATCGGGTTGACGGGCAGCATCTTGATGTCGCCCGGCGGTGTCGAACACGCGTCTAAAGTGCTGTCCGGACGGCGCGATCTACGGGTCCGTGGGGCCCACGGATGGCGCTGTCCTCCCGGCCTGCTGGGGTGGGGCCCGCTATGATGGGGACCCCTGGTGGCGCGCCTCCCTGGACGGCGGTCGGCCGGAAACTCCAGTCGGTGGCCGATCGGCTCCGATCTCCACGTTGTGAAGTGGCTGCCCACGGATTCTGATTTCTATTTTCCGGAGCGCGCTCCGACGAGATTGGCCGCTGCAACCAATCCCGATGTCGGATCGGGGCACAGGAGCTATCATTGGAAATATCTCTTGAAATCCTTCAATCTAGGCCCAAAGAAAGGACCTGTATCTACGCGGATCTAGATGTTGTTGAATTTTGAAGTTCTATTGTACAGTACCCGAACTCTCAGATCTGCAGGTGAGTTTTCTGAGAACTGTCGTTCACCGCGAGGTACACGTCTGATGCAGCTCCTGAGCTCTTTACCAAAGTTGTAGGGATTTGAACAAGGAAAAATGAAATAATTTTTGTGGAAAGATTGGTGGAGGCGACGAATTGTTATGAATTTTTAACTGATAGGTGGTCGGATCTGGGAACTGGCTGACAGAACTGTAGATGACTCTGAAAACTATTTTTATAAAATATATGGAGGGCTAATAAAAAATCGAAAAAAATCGTGGGTGGAGGGGTTGATGGGTAGAACACCCAGTAAAATTGGGAGCTCTGGGAAAAATCACAAAAGGGATCGAACATGGGAAACTCAGGAAAGATGGAAATCAGATCTGAAACTGGCAGAACTGAAATTGAAAGTTGGACGAAAATGGAAAATTAGAAAAAGTGAACTAGAAGGCCAACCGAATTTTCTGTGGTGTGGTTGACATCCCTAGAACATTCCCTCCAAATTTGGTGCCCAGAAGATCACGAGGGAGAGCTGCAGAATTTGGACAAGCTACTGCTGCACTGCACGGACAGAATACCGATGAGAACCGTGGCGGTGCGAGGGCGGCACGATGGTGGCGACGGCGATCACCGGAACGATAAGGGAGGCGTCAAACCTCAGAATGGCAACCGTCTCAGCTGCAAGGGGGAGAGGGATGAGAGAGGAGGGGGGCGCCTAAGGCTGCTCCAAGCAATTTTCCCGATTTCAAATGCATTAATTCTATCAAAAATGGAAAATACAAGCTTATATAGGTTACATATCTAATCTAATATCCACCTTGGATCTAGAGATGGGGGAATGGATGGCTTGGATTAGATGTGGCCAACCATAAAATAAAATAAATAAAAAACTACATGATAGTGAGAGGGAGGCGCCCCCTTGACCAAGGGCCAAGGTTGGTGGCCAACCTTGACTTCTAATAACACTTGTCCCCCACTTGGCCCACCCTTCTAGAAGCCTCCATTTGGAATGTTGACTGACCCCACATGGGGCCCTAGGCTGAGGTGGATCAATGGGAGGGGTCTGGGGGGCCCGTGGGACCCGGGGGTCCCATTTTGTAAATAAACCCCTCTTACAATCAAAATTACAAACCAAATAAAATGAAACAAACACACATTACACACAAATAAAGTCTAAACAAATATGATAAATGTCGGGACTCAAGGGGGAGTCTCCAGGCT
This sequence comes from Amorphophallus konjac, assembly GCA_022559845.1. Classification (NCBI taxonomy): domain Eukaryota; kingdom Viridiplantae; phylum Streptophyta; class Magnoliopsida; order Alismatales; family Araceae; genus Amorphophallus; species Amorphophallus konjac. The sequence goes on from CM040117.1 coordinate 227,631,398, forward strand.
GTCTCCGAGCCAGATGGACGCTGAAGTGGCTCGAGTCGTGCTCCGCGTGCGGTACCGGTGGCTCGGCGTAACTGCTCGGGTGTCCGCACCAATTCTCCCCGGGTGGGAGAAACTCGACCCTGTCGAGTAAGGGTCTGCATCGCTCCGGTATCACTCCAGAAGGTCCGGATCAATCCGCTACAACTCTCCATGCGTGATCCATGTGTCCTCGGTAATGGGCCGTCCTCTACATCGCACTAGGTAGCGCGGGTAGGATCCACTCCTAGTAACTGTCACCTGCTCATCCAGTATATGATCTATATGCTCACGCTGCCGTGACAAAGGGGCTGGAGGTGGACACTCAGGTGTGGGATCGCTCTCAAGGGGAGGAGATGGCTCGAAAGGCTCACTAGGGATCACCGCTGGGTCCCTATATGCAACTAGATCCGAAATATTAAAAGTAGAGCTTATACCGTATTCCTCGGGCAGGTCCACAACATACGCATTGGATCCAACGCGTTCAACACTCTAAATGGACCGGCTCCGCGAGCTTGCAACTTCTTAACGGTTCCAGAGGGAAACCGTTCATGTCTTACCCTGATCATGACATATTCGCCCTCTTGGAACTCTCGGTGGTGTCGGTGAGCATCGGCTAGCTCTTTGTAACATGCATTGCTGGACTCAATGTGACGACGGATGTCGTCATGCAGACTCCTAACATGCCTAGCAAACGACTCGTCCGACTCCAACACACGTGCATGGATAGGCATGGGGACAAGATCCACTGGCTTCCTAGGCCTACGACCTGTGACAATCTCGAATGGGCTCATGCCAGTAGACCTATTCACCGAATCATTGTATGCAAATTCAGCCATGGGTAGAATGAGATCCCAATCCCCTATGCGGTCCCTAACAAGACACCTCAAAAGGTCTCCCAGACTCCTATTGACTACCTCGGTCTGACCATCTGTCTAGGGATGATATGCAGTGGAAAACTTGAGGTGCGTACCCATCATGTGCCATAGTGTCTTCCAAAAATAGGAGGTGAATCTAACATCACGGTCAGACACTATAGTGCGAGGCAACCCAAACTTGCACACCACGTGAGTAAGGAAAAGGCGGGCTACCCTCGAAGCATCTGAAGTCTTCGAGCAAGGAATGAAGAGGGCCATCTTTGAGAATCGGTCAACAACCACATAGACCGAATCATGCTTCCTAGAGGTACGTGGCAATCCCAAGACAAAATCCATACTAACATCCTGCCACGGGGCATCCGGCACGGGAAGAGGCGTATAGAGGCCCGAGCTTTGCTTCTTCATCTTGGCCGTAGCACATGTACGGCATTGAGCCACGATGTGAGCAACATCGCGCTTCAAGATCGGCCAATAAAATCTATGCTCAACTGTCTCAATAGTCTTGTTCCGACCAAAGTGGTCGGCTAGACCTCCCGTATGTAGTTCCCAGACTAAAAAGTCTCGAACCGAAGTTCGGGGAACACAAAGCCTACCTCCACGAAAGAGGTAACCATCCTGGAGCACATAGTCATCAAGGTCTCTCGAGGGTCCGGCCTGGAGAGTGGTATAAGTCTGACCGAAGTCAGGACAGTCAACATAGGCCTCTCTCATCTTTTCCAACCCTATGACCTCGGCACTCATTGTGGTAAGCAGACATGCTCGCCGACTCAAGGCATCGGCCACCTTGTTCTCCACTCTAGCCTTATGTTTAAGCACAAAGGTGAACTGCTGGAGATACTCGACCCAACGACTGTGACGCGAGTTAAGCTTCTTTTGGGAATGGAGGTACCTCAATGCCTCATGATCGGAGTATAAGACAAACTCCTGGTGTAATAGGTAATGCCTCCAATGCCTAAGAGCCTGAACAATTGCGTAGAATTCTTTGTCATAAGTAGAATATCACAGTTTCGCGTCATTCAGCTTCTCGCTGAAATATGCGACCGGGTGGGCCTCCTGACTCAACACACCTCCTATCCCAACACCCGACGCATCACAAGAGACCTCAAACACCTTCGAGAAATCAGGCAATCGAAGGATAGGTGTCTGGGTCATGCGCTCCTTGATGTCCTTGAAGGCGGCAGCGGCGGCCTTCGTCCATACAAAGGTGCCCTTCCGGATACAATCCGTGATCGGGGCGGTGACGGAGCTAAATTCACGGATGAAGCGACGATAGAACGTCGCAAGGCCATGAAAGCTGCGGACATCATGAACCGTACGGGGTTCCGGCCACTCAACAATGGCTCGGACCTTCTCCGGATCGGCGGAGACCCCAGTACTAGACACAATAAAACTCAAGAAAGTAAGCTGAGATGTCATGAAGGCGCACTTCTGTGGGTTCGCAAACAACTGCTCTCGCCAAAGAAGTAGACAGACCTGCCGAAGGTGGTCTAAGTGGTCCCCGGTGGTGCGACTATAGATAAGGATATCATCAAAATACACAACCACAAAGACTCCAATAAACGGTCGAAGGACCTGAGTCATGAGTCGCATGAAGGTGCTAGGGGCATTGGTCAACCCAAAAGGCATGACCAACCACTCATATAGACCATCCTTGGTCTTGAAAGCGGTCTTCCACTCATCACCTGGCCTAATCCGCACCTGATGGTAGCCACTCTTAAGATCAATCTTCAAAAAGATAGTGGCACCAGCCATCATGTCTAGCATGTCATCCAGGCGGGGAATAGGGAACCTATACTTCACGGTGATTTTGTTGATGGCACGGTTATCAATGCACATTCTCCACGTGCCATCCTTCTTCGGGGCGAGTAAAGCAGGAACATCACATGGACTCATGATGTCCCGAACAGACCCTCTCTGCATCAACTCATCGACCTGCCATTTAAACTCGGCATGCTCCGTGGGACTCATGCGATAATGTGGAAGGTTGGGCAATGAGGAGCCTGGGATAAGGTCGATGGCATGCTGAATATCCCGCATAGGTGGGAGTCCCTCGGGAAGCTCATCGGGAAAGATATCAGCAAACTCCTGCAGAATAGGAATGACCTTGGGTGGGAGTTCACCCTCGGAGTCTCTCTCTACCTCTCGGACCGCAATGGCAAACACAGGGCAGCCCTGACTAGCCTCCCGCTCCATCTCCTGGGAGCTAATCAACATCAATCTCCTCGTCGAGGGCTCACCTGGGCCGGATGTAACGGTCATAGCCCGAGCTGGGGACGGGGTACTGGGCCCGGGGATGGAAGGTTCCGGAGCACTAGGGCCAGTACTACCCCTACCTAATGGGCTCTTGGGTCGATGGGGTTCGAGAGTAATCCGTTGGCCCTCATGGTCAAAGGTATATGTGTTCGACCGGCCATGGAGTGTGGCATCCCAATCAAATAACCACGGCCTACCCAAAATAATGTTGCCCACCTCCATGGGTAGGACATCACACCAAACCTCGTCACGGTAGGCATAGAACTGCAGTGGGACCAAGCACCGCAGCCTGATCGGAATGGAAGTGGAATCCACCCATGATACACGATAGGGGCTAGGGTGATCCACGGGTGTAAGACCAAGACGGGAGACAGCACCCATGGAGATTGCATTGATGCAACTCCCGCTATCGATGATCACTTTACATGCATGCTTGCCCAGCCTACAGAAGGTATGAAAAATAGTGGTCCGACGCCAGTCATCACTGGCCTGTGGCTGGGTGAGAATACACCTGACGACCCCCACGTGGGTATCATCGGGATGTGGGGCCTCCTGGTCGTCACCTTCGATCTCATAGTATTCATCAGCTCGCTCCTGATCGGCCACATAGGTGACTAACTCGAGACCCGCAGGGGTGGTATCCTCGGCCTGTGTGTCCCCAATGATAAGAGATGGGCAGGTGGGACACTGGTTGGCGAAATGGCCAAACCCATTGCAGCGAAAACACTGCTGCCATGATCCACTAGGCTTCCCAATCATAGGTCCTTTACCTTTATCCTCCCGACGGATAGGAGGCGTAGGCAACAAAGGACGTGCAGGAGGTGCGGGTGCCGGTGGACGGGCTGTGGGTGGGGCCGTAAGATGCTGGGGACGAGGAAGGTCCCTCGGGGGTGAGGATGAGGCCTAGGAGCAAAGGGCTCGGGGCGAGCGGGCTCCTGAGGTCGAGCCATGGGGGCCCTCGGATACGTGCCAGATGAGCCACGGGGCTCGACACTACGAAGGGGAAAGGAGCCCAACCGATGGGGTGACTCGAACTCGACCTTGAATTGCTCCAATTTGAGAGCTATCTAATATGCCTGCTATAAAGTGGTTGCATTGCGGCGAAAGAGTTCATATTGATAATTGGGCCGCAAACCTCTTCGAAAGCGGGATATAGTCATGGTGCTCTCTTCCGTGACCCCACACCGTAAGTAATACTCATCGAACTCGGCGGTGTACTCGGTCACGGATCGGTTCCCTTGGGAGATGTTTTGCCACTTGTCTATGAGACGTTGGCGATATGAGGCAGGAAGGTATTTCTCCCTCAACTTGGTTTTCATATCATCCCAAGTACCGATTTGGGGTTGACGTCGCTGGTTGAGCAGGCTCCCCACATTGGTCCAATAAGTTTGGGCCTGCCCTTGCAGCTTCATCTTTGCGTATCGGACTCTTCGGTGGTCCGTCATCTCAAACCACTCGAAGTACCGGTCCATGCCGGCCTCCCAATCTAAATACACCCTAGGGTCCAAGGACCCGCTAAAAGTGGGAGGGTCCGCATGCACGCCCCTAAGAATGCGGTCGTCATCCTCGTCATCACTATTCCGTCGTTGATTATGACGATCGTTACCCCCTTGATCATTATCAGATGCATAATCATCCACCACATGCACCTGTTGTCCCCCAACATTCTCCGCCTGAGCCCTTGGTGCAGCAGGTTGTTGAACCGGCTCTTGTTGGCCGTTCGTCGGCGCGGGTTGCGCCGCTACTGGGCCCTTCTCGAGGACGGCAATTCTCCCAACTAGGTCCTGGATGGACTGATCCGAATTCTCAGCCCGATCCTCGAGGACTTTCATCCCCCCTTCTAGATGCGTTCCTATGCCATCCATACGCGTACTAAGACCATCCATACGCGTGTCAAGACGTTCCATAATGGCTCGGAACATCTCAGCCGTCGAGGACTCATCGGAGCTACGGGCCCGGGAATCTGCCATAGGTGGTGGGTGGCGAGTATTGGGTACCTCGCAGGGTGGGCATGCAAAGACACATGAACTAGGAGACACAAACTGATGCAAACACCGACTAATGCACCTACACCTAAACCAATATCCGGTACGCGGCGGAGTTAATCGATCCGAAGATCACTCCCGCAAGTGTGCGGCCTTCCCGATAGGCATAGCCTAACGTTCGGACAACACCTTTTAAGATACCAGATTATCGTGATGAAATGTAATTTTAAAACACTTTTTTTGTTTTGTTTTGAAAATAATGATGATCCTAGACTCGACTTAGACCGTGCAAAACTTATGCAACGACTACCCTAGACTCGACTGTCTCTGATACCAAACTGATGCGGGACGGACTGAGGAGACGACGCTATATGAGACGGACATGACTCGACCAGCAATGACACGACTACTAGAGCGACCTCGGCTCGACACTAAGAGCTCCTATGGGCTACACGTCGCTAACAGAAGTGCAAACTCACTCGTCGTCCCAAGCGAGGGAAAGCGTGGATCGTGCGCGGTTAAGGAACCGGCAGAGTTCAAGGTAGTCTGACTCAACTTCCGGACTCGGATCGAGTCGTGGGACGGGTCACTCTCACACTCACAGCGGCGACATGAACACATGGGCTAGGAACCTACACTCTCGCAGCGGCATAAGACCATATACTAGCTAAGCAAAGTAACGCCGAGAAGTTTAGACAGTTACCTCCACGCACCCGGCGTGGCGAAGACAACCCCGGCCGATTTACGGACTCCCGGTTAAACAATTTTACAGCGGTACAAATATTTGACCCACTCCACGCAGGGAGGTAATAGGTCACATGTGGGGCCCGGGAATCACGCGAATCGGGTTGACGGGCAGCATCTTGATGTCGCCCGGCGGTGCCGAACACGCGTCTAAAGTGCTGTCCGGACGGCGCGATCTACGGGTCCGTGGGGCCCACTGATGGCGCTGTCCTCCCGGCCTGCTGGGGTGGGGCCCGCTGTGATGGGGACCCTTGGTGGCGCGCCTCCCTGGACGGCAGTCGACTGGAAACTCCAGTCGGTGGCCGATCGGCTCCGATCTCCACGTTGTGAAGTGGCTGCCCACGGATTCTGATTTCTATTTTCCGAGCGCGCTCCGGCGAGATTGGCCGCTGCAACCAATCCCGATGTCGGATCGGGGCACAGGAGCTATCATTGGAAATATCTCTTGAAATCCTTCAATCTAGGCCCAAAGAAAGGACCTGGATCTACGCAGATCTAGATGTTGTTGAATTTTGAAGTTCCTATTGTACAGTACCCGAACTCTCAGATCTGCAGGTGAGTTGTCTGAGAACTGCCGTTCACCGCGAGGTACACGTCTGATGCAGCTCCTGAGCTCTTTACCAAAGTTGTAGGGATTTGAACAAGGAAAAAGGAAATAATTTGTGTGGAAAGATTGGTGGAGGCTACGAATTGTTATGAATTTTTAACTGACAGGTGGTCGGATCTGGGAACTGGCTGATAGAACTATAGATGACTCTGAAAACTATTTTTATAAAACATATGGAGGGCTTATAAAAAATCAAGAAAAATCGTGGGTGAGGGGTTGATGGGTAGAACACCCAGTAAAATTGGGATCTCTGGGAAAAATCACAAAAGGGATCGAACATGGGAAACTCGGGAAAGATGGAAATCAGATCTGAAACTGGCAGAACTGAAATTGAAAGTTGGACGAAAATGAAAAATTAGAAAAAGTGAACTAGAAGGCCAACCGAATTTTCTGTGGTGTGGTTGACATCCCTAGAACATTCTCTCCAAATTTGGTGCCCAGAAGATCACGAGGGAGAGCTGCAAAATTTGGACAAGCTACTGCTGCACTGCGCGGACAGAATACCGATGAGAACCGTGGCGGTGCGAGGGCGGCACGATGGTGGCGACGGCGATCACCGGAACGATAAGGGAGGCGTCAAACCTCAGAATGGCAACCGTCTCAGCTACAAGGGGGAGAGGGATGAGAGAGGAGGGGGGCGCCCAAGGCTGCTCCAAGCAATTTTCCCGATTTCAAATGCATTAATTCTATCCAAAATGGAAAATACAAGCTTATATAGGTTACATATCTAATCTAATATCCACCCTTGGATCTAGGGATGGGGGAATGGATGGCTTGGATTAGATGTGACCAACCATAAAATAAAATAAATAAAAAGCTGCATGATAGTGAGAGGGAGGCGCCCCCTTGACCAAGGGCCAAGGTTGGTGGCCAACCTTGACTTCTAATAACACTTGTCCCCCACTTGGCCCACCCTTCTAGAAGCCTCCATTTGGAATGTTGACTAACCCCACATGGGGCCCTAGGCTGAGGTGGATCAATGGGAGGGGTCTGGGGGGCCCGTGGGACCCGGGGGTCCCATTTTGCAAATAAACCCCTCTTACAATCAAAATTACAAACTGAATAAAATGAAACAAACACACATTACACACAAATAAAGTCTAAACAAATATGATAAATGTCGGGACTCAAGGGGGAGTCTCCAGGCTGTCTCCGAGCCAGATGGACGCTGAAGTGGCTCGAGTCGTGCTCCGTGTGCGGTACCGGTGGCTCGACGTAACTGCTCGGGTGTCCGCACCATATATACAGGGCCTTCTCAAAAGGCCTCTGAAGCTAAGACCCCTGCGGGGGCATCAAGAAGCACATCCGGCAGCAGTTGGTATCCACCACCGCCGCGCGGATATGTCAAGCCCAAGGTAGTCTCCCACATCACAGCATCCGGGGACGTGGGCAGGATAACACCCCCAACATTATACCCTGAAGCTAATGAAGTGCGGGTTGCTCGGCGGCACAATCATATTGAAATCCCGGATGGCCTTACCAAGCCAACTCCCGGCCTTGATAACCCTACTATCGAGCCTTTCAAGACTTGGGAGGTGACACATGAAGATGGACCTAGCAGCTTGTTCTATACGGCTGAAGAGCACCCCACTCGGGAAGACATAGACTGCAGCCTCCCCGAAGATGTGAGCAACCCGCCGGTTCCCGTCCAGGGTCTGGCATTCACGACTGAGCGGATGGCCAGGATGTTTCAGAGGCAACATATCCCCCCCGATCAGTCTCAAAAGCGCAAGGAAGCTTTCCAGAAAATGTGGTATCCCACAATTCTTGATAAGGAAATGAGACGTGTCTCTCAACATCCAGGGCTGGGCTTCACCCTGGAAGAATATTATTACAACGGGCGATACGAGGTGGACACCATCTCCGCCTTCTATCCTGCTGAACATAGCCCGCTGGGGGCAACTTTTGATGAATATTCGACGGAAGCTGAGCATGTTGAACTGGCTCGACCCGAAAATCAAGAAATAGAGACCTCGGTCCCCTGCCGATGCTGGGAGCAGGTCTACCCTGAAGAGGCGGCCCTTCAAGCCAAATTTGATACATCTAGCAGCACTGAAGCCGAAGATACTGAAGAAGCAGGGATTTCTCCCTCTAGTAAAGTCCTACTGATGGTAACTTCAACACCCCTTCTGCCAATCAGAGAAGCCTCGGTCAACTCCGGTCAAGGGGAACAAGCCACCAGGAAAGAAAAAGCCACTTATACGGAAGATACAACTGCCCCAGAAGGCGAGACCTCCTCAACTTCTGCTACAAAATCAGAATGCTGTCCAAGCCCGGCAATAAACAAATACCAGCCCGTCGCGGCTGCAACCTTATCTACAAACACTGAAGCCGCTCTCTCACCTTGGGCGCTGCAACGGCGGTGGATTTGCTAATAGAACAATCCGCGCAGCCGCTAGCACAAGAAACAGAGAATCCTCAAGAAGCTCTGGTGGTGTCTGACGAGGAAGTCGAAGTACTCGGCCCTCAAGATGGTATTCCAGATTTCGTTGACCTCCAGCCGGCACCCCCGGAGATAGAAGACGGAGGTCAAGCCACAGTCGATGAACTGATAGAAGTCAACTTGGGAAATGAGGAGGATCCTAGGCCTACCTTCCTCAGTGCCCAACTATCCCCAGAAGAACGGGAGCTGTACACCCAGCTGCTGCAAGAGTACCGGGATTGCTTCGCCTGGACTTACAAAGAAATGCCAGGTCTAAACCCCGCTGTCTCACAACATGAGCTGGCAATCAGCCCTGAGGCCGAGCCGGTGAAGCAACCACCGCGGCGCATGAGGCCAGAACTCATTACTCAAATTTGTGCTGAAGTCGACAAGCTCATTGACGTGGAATTTGTTGAAGAAAACCAGTACACCACATGGCTGGCGAACATCGTCCCCGTGAAGAAGAAGAATGGACAGATCCGGGTATGTGTCGACTTCCGAGATCTGAATAAAGCCTGCCCCAAAGATGACTTTCCGGTGCCAATAACGGAAGTCATGATCGATGCTACAATCGGGCATGAGGCCCTGTCATTCATGGACGGGTCATCCGGTTACAACCAGATTTGGATCGCGGAGCATGACCAGGTCCATACTGCTTTCCGAACCCCTAAAGGCATATATCACTACAAGAGGATGCCGTTCGGACTAAAGAATGCTGGCGCAACCTATCAGTGCGCAATGACCAAAATCTTTGATGAGTTGCTCTACCACAAGGTCGAGTGCTACATAGATGATCTGGTAGTCAAAACCAGGAGAAAAGAAGATCATCTGTAAGACCTCCGGATTGTTTTTCAGAGGCTGAGGCAGCATGAGCTGAAGATGAACCCCATGAAATGTGCGTTCGGAGTGTCGAGCGGAAAATTCTTGGGCTTCATCGTCCGATATCGGGGGATCGAGATAGACCCCGCAAAAATCAAAGCAATTTAGGAGTTACCTCCACCAAGGAATCTCTCCGAGTTGAGATCACTACAGGGTCGCTTGGCTTATATCCGGCGGTTCATTTCCAATTTGTCAGGGCGATGCCAGCCTTTCCACAAACTGATGATGAAAGATGTTCCCTTTTATTGGGATGAAGATTGCCAGACAGCCTTCGACAAGCTGAAAGACTATCTAAAGACTCCTCCAGTGCTGGGCGCACCGGTGAAAGGACGGCCATTGATACTATATATAGCAGCTACACATAACTCCCTGGGGGCAATGCTGGCCCAGAATAATGAAGAAGGGAAAGAGCAAGCCCTCTATTACCTCAGTCGGAGACTGGTCAGAACTGAGGATAAATATACTTATATTGAGAAGGTCTGTCTGGCACTGGTCTTCGCAGTTAAGAAGCTTCGACACTACATGTTGTCGCATGAAATCAGCTTGATTTCCAAGGAGGATCCCCTAAAATATATTATGTCTCAGCCGGCACTCAAAGGTCGCCTGGGCAAATGGGCGGTAATCCTTATGGAGTTTGACATCTCCTATGTACCGCGCAAGGCCGTCAAGGGCCAAGCTATTGCAGACTTCTTCGCTGAGCACCCAGTACCCGGGGACTGCCCGTTGGAACCGGAGCTTCCTGAAGATGAAACCCTGGAAGCCGTTCAGGTGCAGCCCTCCTTATGGCAGCTATATTTTGATGGCGCTTCCAGAATTGACACCTCCGCCACTGGATCGGCCAGAGTCAGGGCGGGGGCAGGCATAGTCCTGAAATCCCCAGAAGGAGAAGTGGTGCACACATCCTGCTCCATAGACAAACATTACACAAACAACGAAGCAGAATATGAAGCCCTGATAATCAGGTTGCAAATTGCTCTATCCATGGGAATTCAGATGCTGGAAGCATTCGGAGACTCCATGCTAGTTAAAAACCAACTGGAAGGAGAGTTCGATGTGCGAAAGCAAAAGCTTCTCCCCTATCACCAGCTGGCAACCAGCCTGATGTCAAGATTCTACTTCATCATCATCAAGCACATCAAACGAGGTCGGAATGCTCAGGCAGACGCCCTCGCTAAGCTGGCCAGTTCATTGGCGGTCCCGCCAGACACGAGCATGAATATAACGGTGATCAACCGCCGGCAGGTCCCCAGTGTAACAGAGGTCTTAGCCGACGAGCAAGAAATCGAGGTGGCAGTCGTCGAAGAGGTTCAGCAGCCCGATTGGCGAGAACATCTCCTGCGGTGGTTCTAACACCAGCAGCTCCCGAAAGAAAAAGAACAGAGAATGAAGCTCCTGAGGGTCAAGGACTCTTATGAGATGAGAAGCGGAACCCTGTTCCGAATAATGGCAGATGCCCGAAGGAAAGTCCTACTTCGTTGCTTGTCTTCAACAGAGGCGGGACATGTGATGCAAGAAATCCATGCGGGATCAGCTGGAGCACACCAGGCTGGCCCAAAGATGAAAATTGAGATAAAGAAATTGGGTTACTATTGGCCCAATATATTTGATGATTGCTGCAAGTTCGCCAAAGCTTGTCAGAAATGTCAAGAACACGCTAACGTGGCAAGGAGACCTCTAGTGCCACTGCATCCCACCTTGCCAAGCTGGCCGTTCGCCCAGTGGGGCACGGACGTGGTAGGGCCGCTACCAGCATCTTCATCAGGATGCAAATATATCTTGGCAGCTACTGACTACTTCTCCAGATGGGCAGAGGCGGTAGCACTAGGAGATGTAACGGGAGAACTAGTTGCAAGATTCTTCCGGCAGAATATAATATTCCGGTTTGGGATCCCCAGCCGAATCATCTCTGATAATGGCAGCCATTTCAGAAACCAGAAGGTTTATCGGTTAGCCGACAAGTACAAAATTGACTGGAGGACATCGTCCCCCTACAACCCTCAAGCCAATGGACTCGCAGAAGCCTTCAAAAAGACACTATGCACGTTGTTGGCAAAGACCGTCAAGTCTAATAAAAGAGATTGGGAAGAAAGGATGTACGAAGTGCTCCGGGCCTATCGTACTGTCTACAAAACCCCAACCGGCTGTTCGCCCTTCTCCCTCGTATACGGGTCAGAAGTCGTAGTGCCAATTGAACTAGAAGTTCCTTCGCTGCGAGTCGCCATCCAGCATGGACTAGTCAGCGGTGAACAAACCAATGCAGAAAGAAGATTAGAGGAGCTCGCTGAGCTCGAAGGAAGGCGCCTCCGGGCACAACAGAACATCCAACTCTACCAAGCTCGCATGGCCCATGCTTTTGACAAGCTGGTCAAAGGTCGAGAATTCAAGAAAGGAGACCTGGTGATGGTCAAAAGAAGAGAAGTGATGGCCTCCAACCCCAAGAGGAAGTTGGTCGAAAACTGGATCGGACCATATATCGTCCGCCGAGTATATGAAGGGGGTGCCTACGTCCTGGTAGACCACAAAGGAGTCATCCAGTTCTCTCCCCTCAACGGAAAGCATATAAAGCTGTATCATGCAGCACAACCAACATTCCCCGAGTGATCGGTCGGAATACCTTATCTTGGTCTAGTGGCACTCCGCCCTAGCCGAGCTACCTTTCCTTGGTTTAGTGGCACTCCACCCTGATCGAGATACCTTTCCTTGGTCTAGTGGCACTCCGCCCTAGCCGAGCTACCCTTATCTTGGTCTAGTGGCATTCCGCCCAGATCGAGCTACCTTTCCTTGGTTTAGTGGCACTCCGCCCTAGCCGAACTACCCTTACCTTGGTCTAGTGGCATTCCGCCCTAGCCGAGCTACCTTATCTTGGTCTAGTGGCACTCCGCCCTAGCTGAGCTACCTTTCCTTGGTTTAGTGGCACTCCACCCTAGCCGAGCTACCCTTACCTTGGTTTAGTGGCACTCCGCCCTAGCCGAGCTACCTTTCCTTAGTTTAGTGGCACTCCGCCCTAGCCGAGCTACCCTTATCTTGGTCTAGTGGCACTCCGCCCTGATCGAGCTACCTTTCCTTGGTTTAGTGGCACTCCGCCCTAGCCGAGCTACCCTTATCTTGGTCTAGTGGCATTCCGCCATGATCAAGCTACCTTTCCTTGGTTTAGTGGCACTCCGCCCTAGCCGAGCTACCCTTATCTTGGTCTAGTGGCACTCCGCCCTAGCCGAGCTACATTTCCTTGGCCTAGTGGCACTCCGCCCTAGCCGAGCTGCCCTTATCTTAGTCTAGTGGCACTCCGCCCTAGCCGAGATACCCTTATCTTGGTCTAGTGGCATCCCGCCCTGATCGAGCTACCTTTCCTTGGTCTATTGGCACTCCGCCCTGGCCGAGCTCTCAAAAGAATACACCAGATTGCCATTACGGGTCCTACGCCCGAATCGGCGAAAGATCATTCCTTTGCGTTAGCATTCAGCCCTCGCTAACGAATGAACTGCTCTGCTTGGCACGAGGCCCGATGCTCCGGCCAACAGCCGTCTACTATCAACCAAGGGTCGGACATCACACTCGGACCTACCATCCTTTATATCAAAAAAAAAGGGAAAAGAAAAGAAAAATGGGGTTAAAAATAGAGATATCCCGCCAGACTTGCGCCTATATTAGGACAAGTGCAGAAATGGCTATAACCCAGCTGTGGCGAAAACCCGAAAGGGCGCTACATGCAAAATCGGGTACCCCGCCACGTGAAAACCCGAGAGGGCGCGTGGACAAAAACAAGAGGAGGATGGCTTCGGCGAAAACCCGAAAGGGCGCTTAGGTCAGTAAAGTGGTAATTTACAAATTCCTCTTTTGTTCTCCACCCGATGAAACTCCAAAAGGACGATCATCAGACGTCCCACCGGAGATCCTTTAACAAACCCGTGTTTGACCCTCGTCATCATCGGCGAGATCAGTCAATCTCTACCCTTAACTTGGACCTGCCGTCCCTGTTAATAATCCTACCTTTGCTTCGGCATGTGACCCATGCTGATTAATAAACCCGTGTTCGACCCTCGTCATCATCGGCGAGATCGGTCGATCTCTAGCCCTAGCTTGGACCTTCCGTCCCTGTTAATAATCCTACCTTTGCTTCGGCATGTGACCCATGCTGATGAATAAACCCATGTTCGACCCTCGTCATCATCGGCGAGATCGGTCGACCTCTACCCTTAACTCGTATCTTACGTCCTTGTTAATAAACCATGACCTTTGCTTTGGCATTTAACCAGTGTCGACGAACTAAACCTGGGACCAATCCTTGTCATCATCGGCAAGGCCAGTCAGCATTCTCGCGGTCGAATTCTTCTGTACTCCAAATTAAAAAAAAAGGAGAAAAATGGGGTTAAAAATAGAGATACCCCGCCAGACTTGCTCCTACATTAGGACAAGTGTAAAAATGGCTATAACCCAGCTGTGGCGAAAACCTGAAAGGGCGTCGCAGGCAAAATCGGGTACCCCGCCACGTGAAAACCCGAGAGGGCGCGTGGGCAAAAGCAAGAGGGGGATGGCTTCGGCGAAAACCCGAAAGGGCGCTTAGGTCAGTAATGAGAATAAAAAGTATATGTATGAATGATGAATAGTGATGATCCATCCTCCGTCCTGAAGACCCTTTACAGGGTCGAAGCGGAATCTTCATCCAATGTCCCACCTATATGTATCCATTCTCTACCCTTTCCGGCTCTTGTCACCATCAGTAGGACCGTCTACCCTTTTCGACCCTTGTCATCGTCGACAAGATCGGTCGCTACCCCTTTCGACCCTTGTCATCATCGACAAGATCGGTCGCTACCCTTTTCGACCCTTGTCATCGCCGGCAAGATCGGTCGCTACCCTTTCGACCCTTGTCACCATCGGCAAGATCGGTCGCTACCTTTTTCGACCCTTGTCACCATCGGCAAGATCGGTCGCTACCCCTTTCGACCCTTGTCATCATCGACAAGATCGGTCGCTACCCTTTTCGACCCTTGTCATCATCGGCAAGATCGGTTGCTACCCTTTTCGACCCTTGTCATCGTCGATAAGATCGGTCGCTACCCTTTTGACCCTTGTCATCATCGGCAAGATCAGTAGCTACCCTTTCGACCCTTGTCACCATCGGCAAGATCGGTCGCTACCTTTTTCGACCCTTGTCACCATCGGCAAGATCGGTCGCTACCTTTTCGACCCTTGTCACCATCGGCAAGATCGGTCGCTACCCTTTTCGACCCTTGCCATCATCGGCAAGATCGATCGCTACCCTTTCGACCCTTGTCACCATCGGCAAGATCGGTCGCTACCCTTTTCGACCCTTGCCATCATCGGCAAGATCGGTCGCTACCCTTTCGACCCTTGTCACCATCGTCAAGATCGGTCGCTACCCTTTTCGACCCTCGCCACCATCGATGAGCCCGGCCAACTGCCCTCTAACCTGGGCCTTCCGCCCTCATTGATAGACAAAGCATCGTTGCGTCGACATTTAAACCATGTCGGTGGTTGTAACACACTTTTAGTCATCATCGGCGAAGTTCATAAGGCACATCTGCCTATGCTACCCGTGTCCCGCCCTGGCAAAAAATCATGCTCCGGGAACGGCTGTGCCGCGGTGGAGCGAACACCTCACCCCTTCGCTGAAGGCGTGAGCACTCTCCTACGTCGTCGGCACGTATCCCCAGGTTCGGATGATCGGCCAGAAGAAGAAAGAGAAGAAAAGAGGGAAAGAAGTCACGATTGAGGCGACAAACAAAGATGTTTCATTAATATGAGCTGTCAGAATACATTTGTGCCCGGGGCATTCCCCAGGGGTACATAAGCTCCGAAGGCAAAAAGAAGCAGAGCTCTAGGCAAAAAACAGGGCAAAGCAAAGCTACGGCAAAGGGCGCCGAAAAATATCTACCAACTCCAAGAGGCCTAGTGAGGGGTATTGGGTCAACTCCTGCAAACGAGTCTCGGTGGCTGTCAGCTGTGATAACCTCTCATCCAGTGAGACAAGTCATCCTTCGGCCAGATCAGCTTCTTCCGTTGTCTGGACCTCTAGGCGCTCGCCTTCCTGCAGCTCGGCTTCAACCTTAGCAAGTTCCGCGCGCAACTCTTCCATCCGCGCCGTGAGGTGCAACCGACGTTCTGAGATATTGCCAGCAACATTTCTCAATTGTTTTACGGTCACCCTCAATGAAGTAGTAGCGGCGCGGCAATCTGCCCTCTCCAGCTTCACAACCGTTAGCTGATCAGATACCTCTCGGCTGAGGAAATCTCGCCTGTTGGCGTGCTTTAACAGCATTATAACCCGCGGAGTCCAATCATCCATTGGGCAGCCAAATGCTAATAGTGACCAGGAGAGGTGGTCTATCAGGCCTCTTAGCTGCACATAAGTTAGACCCGGGGAAGCTGACATGGCTCGATGGAGATTGTCCAGAGACTGCCACACCATGTCACTAGAGAATTGTAAGCCTAGTGGCGAAGTCTCAGGGAGCTGAAAGTCCACTTTGCTGTCTATCTGGGCCCAGATGTCATCGGCCACCCTGAGGGATGTCGACGGCATGGTCTGCACAGCGCCGACGCCCGGCCCGACAATTGCAGCTGCAACAGCTGAAGGTCTCTCCACGATGGCGACTTCCTAGCCCGTCCTTTGAGATGAGGTTATGACAGCCGTCTCAGCAGCTGAGGGCGCTCGCTCCTCCTGAACAGTCTCACCGGTCGCTAAAGGAGGGGAGCTTTCTATGACAGACAAGGCTTTAGTAGCATCGGCCTCCTCTGCAATGATTTCTCCCGCTTCTATTTCCGTGGGACCACTTGGCTTCAGCAATAATTCTTCGCCGGCAACCAAGGCTTGAGTCCCCGCAACTTCGGTCAGGTCGCCACTCCAGCAGTTGCGTCGGGCTCCTCTGAGGCCGCTGCAGCAGCATAGGTCCGTGGAAGCCGTAGGGCGATGGGCCGCACAACAGGTGGAAAGGCTGATTGGCTCATGTCCAAGTCAGAAAGGGGTATGCGAACCATCACAGCTGGCGGTACCACCTCAGCCTGCATCACATATATGTACATCAGCCAGCTAGCTTGGAAATAAAAAGAAGTGTTGCGGGCGGGAGTCGGAACATTTCCTACCTCGACCGGGACTATATTTAGGCCTCCAAAAGTGGCCTCTGAAGGTTCTGCCCTTCTCCTGCGGTCGGGTATGATGGCCCGTGCTCGACTCCCAGTAGTCTCGGAGGGCTAAATGTTAGAAGGTCACTTTCATAAGCTGAAGAGGCCCCAGCATCCTCAGCCTCGGTGTCAACCGGTGGGAACCCCTCGTCATCGCCGGAGCCGCCACCATAATCAACTCGCTGGGAGGAGGAGGACTCTTCCGCCTGTTCTCGAATCTCCAGTATCGGAGCGGGAACCATGCTACTAGGAGGAGGCCCCTTAGCCGGAACCTCCTCGGCGGTCTCTACCTCAGAAACACCAGTTGGCTGAATATCTTGGGACTTGTCCCTTGGAAACACCTGCTCTCCAGTAGCAGCTCCTGCCATGGCACCGACCTCGGGGAGCATCGTTGGTCGAACATCGACTGGAGATAGAAGACAATAAACAGTCAAGGCCCGACTGAAAGCACGATGTACCGCCGAGCTCCACAGGCAAGCTGCAAGTTACCTTCCATCTCCTGATGGGGTGTCAGTGAAGGCAAGTCACCCTCAACAGAGGCTGAGGGGGCTTCCTCCTCTTTCTCTCAACTGCGGCTCCGGTCACCGCCTCCAACCCGACAATGGCAGAGGTAGTACCAGCAGCTAATAAAAGGAAGGATGATCAGCCAAGGTGGCAGAAATAAGCAAACAAGCCATACAAGAACAAGAAGTTACATTCGCCCTCAGGCCCTTGCATCCAAGCAGCCTCAAACTCGGAGAATGATGGAACCCGAGGAGGGGTGACTATGGGCTCCTCTTCAGCGGCCTTCCTCCGGCGCGCCCGGGTAGCGCGGGAGTCCGCCCTCTTGGCCTTCTTGGCCTTGCTGATAGCCTCCCTGAATTGGGACCTGGTTCGCTTCCGCGAATCCTTAAGGGGCAGCGGTCTTGTGGTCGGAGCTGGCTCTGGAATATTAAAATATGAAGGCTTCTGCGCCTTAGATATCAACTCCCTGTAATGTCTGGTCGCCTCCACAGAGAGGTGAGCTGCAAACATGCATAGGTGAGAAAGATGCATACTGACTGTGAAAGGAGCAGCTTTAAGGCTGAAAAGAAAGACAAGCATTACCTGGCGGCCCTGTGTATCTGGGACTGAGCGACCAGTAAAGCAATACGGGCGCCTTGTCCCAGGAAGCCGCCTCGCGGACAAGCCAACACACGTCACCAATCTTCTCACTTTTCTCCGCCAGCTGCGCCAAATCTTCATGGCCACAGGAGGACAAGTGGTGATATAGGCCCAAGTGGTCCAATCCCCAGCCATCGACGTATTTGAAGGACACTAGGAGCTGATGGTCCCGGATGGCTTCTAATGGACCAAAAATTGAAAGCCCGTGAGAATGAAGCAGGGCGAATATCCAGGGGGTGCTGGAATACAAGTCAGCCCGTCTATCTTCCCTCCTGATGAAGGTCCGGTAGGATGAAAACGGTCAGCTTCTGGGCGCCAACCCGCCCTGCAGGAAGAGGTTCTTCCACTGGGAGGGGGATTGTCTGAAGGGCAATCCGGTCACTGCTAACCCGGCATAGCCCCTAGAGAGTCTTGATGTAGTCATCCTTCTGGATCTCTGGCATCTTCGGGTCGGCCTTCGACGACCTACCCTTCGCAGCTTTCCTGGCCTCCAGATATGCCATCACCTTGGTGTTGGACCAGGACTTCAATTTCTTCAAATAGGATGGATCAACATCCAAAGCATGCTCCCGCTGGGAATCTAAGAAACGACGTTCGGCAACATGCCAACAGTCTTTCCGAAAATTCGGTAGAAGCCCGTCCGTGCATTCCACCACTTGATGAAGTCCGGAGTCACTCGGGGCAGACGGGCCGGGGTTGGCACCCTGAAGGACACATCCTCCCGACGATGGAAGTAATCCCACCATGTGCGGGCTTCATCCGTAGTCGTCTGACCAGCCCGATGTCTATTCGGGAGATTGAACCGGGCTGAAGAAGAAGGAATCTGCTGGTCGTAACCAAAATTCTGGCCAAAGCGGAAGGGATAGTATGGCTCCAACCACAGTAAGCCGCTCTTTCTAAATACAAGGACACTGGGGCGGATAGACAGTGCCCAATCAACCAGTTCTGGCTCCAAGATTGGCCTCGTGCTCTTGGTCCCGGTGAGCTGGTGAATGAATTCCTCTGTCTCGAACAATCGGCATTGCCGCATCCTATTGACGAGAGGACTGGAGCTAGCAGCCAAGCTCCAAAAATGCAGAACTCCTGGGGAATCTGTCGGAACTGTAGTCAGCTTCTCCCGAATAGCAAAAAGTTGATCCGCCAGTGAAGACGGCTCAGCACTAGCAAATTCGATCATCCGCGGCAAAGGACGATCCGACTGCATCGACCGGGGAGCTGCTTTAGGGAACAAGGTGCAGACCCAGGCGTTGAAGAAGTGGATGGGACCAACCGTCCGTGAATTTCTGGGGATGCGTGACTTGTGCAAATCCCCCAGCATCTTATATGTGAGGCACAGAGCCACCGGGCACAGGGACAATTTTGTCCCCCAAGCCATCAAACAGGCAGGGTAAATGGCCTCCGGCCTGATTACCATCTCGTCCCCCTGAGGGAGGGCGAACGAGCAAAGCCAATATGTCAGAAACGCAGCACAATGTGTGACTGCGTCAACTCCTGTGGGATTCGGGCCCCCTTGCCGCCCTCTCCCTGAAGCAGCAGGGTATGTCGTCTGGCGTCGAGCCCTCTTCTTCAGCTTCACTGCTGTCGGAACCACCGTGGGGAAGTCCTCATATTGCTGCTCCCCACCGAAGAAGTATTGAAGCCACGTGCCCATCCGCACGCGTCTCTTTTCGCCAGGCTTCCGCGCTTCCCGTGAGTCAAGCGTCAGGCGCAGCAGGGTGCGGTATGCCTTCATCAAATAGCGGTAAGCGAAGCCCATGAAATATTTGCCTTCGCCATCTGTCTGGTCTTTCAGCCAGTCCGGGAAACAAACTTCTTCGTACGGCTCCCCGTCTATCGGTAAGCCACTCAGCTGGGAAAGACTCCAGAGGTCCAGTGAAGTCTCACCCTCTGCAGTATAAAAAGTGTTGTATTCCGGGCAGAAGACTTCAATCATCCTGCAGCACAGACCTCGGGAGATCGGATACCTGTACCGGGAAGCATATACACTCTGATAGACACCGGCATGTACCAGGATGGGAGCGTACTGCCGCAATACAAAATCTGTAAATTCAACAACTCCCGGTCTGAAGGCGTGAGCATCGGTGGCTTTGAGTTCTCCGAACCATCCCACTGAGATCTGATGCTTGAACCGGACCGCCAAGCAGTCCAAAAGGAAAGGCTCATCTCGGTACCCCCAATGAAGCGGGGCGAGGAACAAACCATATACGGGCTTCTCCCTGTCGACGCGCCTGGCAGTCTCATTCCAGCGGGCTGGTGTGTACTGCGGCGCTCTTGTCAGTAACCCGGCCTCTGGAGATAACTCCTGCACGCCAAGAACGGCCCCCCATTTTCTGAGCTCACCCGGGATATATATGGGCATGCCATGGGTAACTGACTCGGTCAGACTGTCTCTGTCTGCCAATAAAGCTCCCTCGGCTCGACGGACGAGAATTATATCGCGCTTCCCGCCAAGGTTGAAGCGCCCAAGGAATGCCGTCAAGTGTTTGTCCTTGGGGTGGTCCAGTTTGACGCCATCCCCTCGCTCATACTTGAAATGATTACCGTCAAGAATCAACAGGCGGCCGGTGTCAACAGTATCAGTCTCCGAGTCCGAAGACTCAGCTACCACGGCTATCCGTCTGGACCCCCGATCAAGGGAGTGGACATTCCCCCATGTCACAGCGACCCGGGATGCAGAGGAAGAAGGGTCGGATGCCATGTTATCTGCAAGGCAGCATCCAGAAGAGAACAAGCAAAGTCAGAAATCAGTTGATCAAAGCAAGACTTCTGACAAAATTTCGGCAAAGTCTCCCCAGCTCGGGAATTTGCCAAAAGAAAAGTGGAAGCCATCCACTAAGGGAGCAGCCCCTAAAAATAGCCATAGGCGCTAAGCCAAGGCCAAATGGGACACCCGAGGGATCTAGCTCCGAGGACAAGTCCTACGAGGAGCCTCCCGGGGCCCGAAGGACGGGTTTGAAACCCAAATAGAGCAGCAGCTCGACTCACCCTCTCTCTCAAAAACCCAGAGACTCACTCGGCGCCGCGGAAGGAGGAGATAGGGAGGAGAGAGAAAGAAAAACTTCAAATGAGGATGAAGAAGAAAAAACAAAGGATGAAATGCTTTTATAAGGGGGGGTTCGCATCTGTTAAAACGGCACGTCCCGGAGCGCGCCGTTTTAACCCGTTTGCGCGCCGTGAAGGCCGCGCCGTTTCAACCCTCAATCGAAAGGGCGCGCCGCTTTAAGCGGCGTCGTTTTAACAATCACATGTAAAGGGGGCGCCGTTTTAACCCCTGAATAAAGGGCACGCCGTTTTAAATGGTGTCGTTCAAACTTCCTACTGCGTCGGATTAACGTCCAATGCCGAAATTAAGCGCCGTTTCGAGCTTCTGTCACCAAACGAAGCTCATCCGTAGGCCCTGCTGCACTCCTGCCTCGCTTGCACCACCCACGTCTGGGGGGCATCTGTTGGCACTCAAAATATGATCCTTCGGTGACCAAGCCGCAAAGACGAATGATACGGCCCACTGAAGCACAGAAGCCGATGAAGATCAACTTACTAAAGGTTCCTCAAGCTGCTAGAGTCCCGAGTCACCTTGAAGTGAACACCGGGGACTTCACCTCAGGAGAGTCGAGATGAATCCACAACCAACCGGCAGTGCGACCAAGCATGCCCAATGATCCGGCATTGACCCCGTCATGCCGCTACCCTACATCCGTCGCCCGACCAAGGACGACGGTCTACCCGGTGACTCTCCTAACGAGGAAGAACGTCCCCGGCCATTCACAACAAGGGGGCCGAAGGTTCTGTCAGCAGAAGGCCCCGATCACCTGACACGGGCTCGGCTTCTCGCCATAGTGGGCCCGTTAGTGGCCGATTGGTTGCCAGTCAAGGCGGAATTATCCCGGGTGTTGTACCACCCCGCAAGGAAGCTTCGAGCACTAGTCCGTCTGGGCCAGAAGCACAAATCACAGTGCCGAAGGCCGTACCAGCAGGATACCCGTATGCTTGGGCCAGACACACGCGAAGTTCTGATTAAGGCCATTCATCATATCAAGAGCTTCGTCAACGCCCCGTCAACGTTTTCCAAGGACCAGGGTGAGAGGAACAGTCAACGGGAGCCTCCGGAACCATCCCCGGGCCCATCAGCTAGCCCGAGTCGAGCGAACAAGTTAAATCGGCGCACAAAGGGACGTCGGCGCCCCTTAATCCGGCACCGCCAAATCCGGCGCCGCCAAATCCGACGCGCCAATTCCAATTGGAGACATGTTCCCCGGCGCCATTGAATCCGGCGCGCCTCTTTTCATGGCGCCGGATTAACGAAGGCTACATATACACCGTGGCTTCGAAACAAAAAAGAGGAAGAAGGAAGAAAAAAGAAAGAAGAGAAAAGAAAATAGAAGAGAGCCAATACGAAGGGAGAGAGACTGTTCGTTCGAGAGAGAGAAGAGCCTTGGGGGATAAGAAGGGTTTCCACTGAGGGTTCTCGCGGCCGTCTTCCTCGTCTGAGTATCTCCAAAGCCGGAGAAGAGAAGCCTGTGGTCCGATACTCTGTTCTGGAGAAAAGGTTTAGGTGGGTTTCCATGGGTTTCCTCCGGTCGATTCCCCTTTTTTCTTTGTTTCCCTCTCCTGATATAATGTAAGTGAGAGGGGGGAGGGGCGATGATACGAGCCTGGCCTCCCCCCCTCACCATTATCGTTGCTCCTTCTCTTCATTTGCAACGTTCTTCTTCTATTAATGTAAACGACGGCCGAGCGACAACGCCGGCGCCGGAACATATGCTGTGTACATCTACCTATCGTTCATCGAATGAATGGAATGAGATTGTGCCTGGTGCCGTATCTACCTTTCATGCTCTCTCTACTTTCCTTTCAAATGCGCATTTAATGGTTTCCCGGCGTTGCATAGTTCCCTGATCCGTTTTCCCGGCGCTGAATATGCCCTTGGGCTACATGAACCGCTCTCCCCCCTCCCCGGGGTTTCTCTCTTTATTCCAATGCAATGGTCAAGCTCTGCACTACGTGTGCTTCGAGTTTTGTGGTTGGAGACACACTTGCGTGCGTATCTCTATCAACCCCTGTCTAGGGATCAAACCCTCCGCCTTCCCTGTGCCCTTCCTCATAGGCCAGAGGGGAGGGGAGGATCGCTTCCAACATCCCCGTTCATCCTGTGCTGAGCCCCTATTGGTTTTTGCGAACATAATATACATATCCCTTCCCCAGATCTGTATGCTAATCATATAACATGTAAGTGTTAACTCATTCAGCCCGCGGGCTTCACTGTTCTAATATATGTCTAACAACTCGTTTGTCCACTTGTCGTCGAACGATGTCGTATGCCGCTTTTTCCACTCCGTTTGCATCTCAACATTCGGGAGTCTGCTGTGTAGCATCGCTCCAATGCTCGGGAAGGGGAATATTCCCCCAATCTTCTATACTAGCCACTCGGTCGGCAGGGGTTCATCCATTGATGATGAGTGTCCCTTCAGGCCATTGAGTGCACAGTAACGGGGCTAAGCCCTATAGTTCAAATCCACGGTCCTTAATGGACTTTGTGGTGGCCGTGGGTTGCGTGCCCCTTGTAGGCTAGCCCTCGGAGTTTCCTTCCCTCTATCGGTCGTCCCGATTTGAGCGTTGTGTCGACTCGGGTTGCGTGCCCCTCGTAGGCTAGCCCTCGGGGTTTTCGCTCCCATAATGAGTCGCCTCATTCGTTCACTCTCGCCCACGGACTTGGTGCCCCTAGTAGGCTAGACCTCGGGGTTTTTCCTTTCCGTTCGGGTTTGTCGGCCGCCGTTGCGCCACCCGGCCTTCAGGGGTTGCTCCGCTACGTGAGTATTCACCGCTTCTCCCCGACAATCCTCCGGGATGGGGAGATGCTGTCGAAATTTCGGCTCGAACGAGTCTGACTCGGAACAATCGCCGCGCTCGAGTGTGAACCTCGCACGAGTCTATGACCCGGCTCCCGGATGCCCCGGGGCCGACACGTGGAATAAATGACTTAAATAAACCTTCAAAATTTCCTAAAGTGTTTTAATAAACTCAAGAAATAATGAATAAAACTTCGGTTTCCACGTGATTGGGTCAAACCGGCGCCGTTTGTATCCGACGCGCCTTAAAACGGCGCGCCTTAAAAGGCGCGCCCCTTCCCGGAGCGCCCCAAAAGGGTCGCGCCGTTTACCCCTTTTTACAACTACGGGTGGCGCCGTTTTGACCCCTTTGTATACCTACGGTTCGCACGCCATTTCAAGTCCTATACCTACGTTTTCTGGCGCCGTTTCCAATCGTTACGCTATCTAATCCCCTGCTCGCCTCCGGAGCGATCCTCGTCTCCCGTGGTCAGAGTTAATAAACTCTAATTAGTAATAAACTGAATAAGAGGAGGGCCTTTCAAGTCCGAATCATTTCGTTATCATGATTTCACTACCATGTCCGTCGGCACTCTGCTTTCGCTATCATGCTTGTGTCACCTCTTCCCCTTTGGCGGGGATTAATAAAATGTGATTGAGCACTGCTTATTTTCACGACTCTATTGCCATGCTTAGCATAGTCATGAACATCATATATGCATGCTTGCATAGACCCTTTGGTATATCAAACGGCGTTGACAGAAGGTCGGGTTACGCCCGATCGGAAGTCTCCGCTATGCGCAATGGTGGTCTTCGGACCTACGTCCTCCGCCACGTGCCAAGGGTCTCCAATTCAATGAACCATGTCCCTCTTGCATGATAGATAAACGCATCTCACGTGATCTTGTCATGTTCATAACATCGCACCTTTTATTCCGGCCTCGACAGCCCACTATCTCGGCAATTAATCAAAGGTTTCCCCTCCTCGTGGGGGATGTAATTAACGTCATGACCTTTATGGTATGACGGACTGCTGGTCCCGACCGAACCTCACTCTCGCCCGACACGGGTCAGAATGAGCGCATAACACTACCAGAAAAAAGCGGGATTACAGACGGAAATTTCAGACGAAATTTGTGACGGAAATTTCCGTCTGAAATTTGTGACGGATTAATTTTCGTCGGAAATCCCGTCTGAAATATGCAACTACACACCGAATTTCAGACGGAATTTGTGACGGAAAATATTCCGTCACAAATTTCAGACGGAATTTGTGACGGAAACATTAAACTGTCACAAATTTGTAACCAAGAATTTGTGACGGCCACGTCCATCCGTCACAAATGTATCTTCTCACGGATTTTCAGACGGAAATTAGTCCGTCACAAAATTTATTGCGCCCCAAATCGATCGCGAAGGCCTATTTGCGACGGATTTGGGGCGCAAAAAATTTGTGACGGATTAATTTCTGTCTTAAAATCAGTGAGAAGACACATTTGTGACGGATTGTCAGACGGATTTCAGACGGACGTGGCCGTCACAAATTCTTGGTTACAAATTTGTGACAGTTTAATGTATCCGTCACAAATTCCGTCTGAAATTTATGACGGAAAATATTCCGTCACAAATTTTCGTCTGAAATTTCCGTCTGTAATCCCACTTTTTCTGGTAGTGTAATAAACTCGTCACTCACGTGACTGGCACGCCCGCGCAGTCAATCAGTCAGTTAATTACCAGTTACTTAATTGATTGATCGACGCGTGAAATAAATCCCGTCCCAAACAATCAGGGACCTACATAATAAAACACCCCGGGTAGATCCATCAGGTAAAACATAAACGATCGCAAACACCCATCTTTGCATACAAGGGGTGATACAAATTCGTCGAAAATTAGTGGGAGCATTAAGTTAGGATTAAAGTCCATATCTTAATTTAATGAATGTTTGCAATATTGTTCTAAATTTGTTTAATTTCCTCTTGTAGACCGCAATGACGAACCACCCGTTGAGAGGCATACTGGATGCCAACATGCTGACTGGTACAAATTATGTCGATTGGCTCAGGAATTTGAGAATTGTTCTCATGGCTGAGAAAATAGCCTATGTCCTTGAGCATGAAATGATTCTTTATGAAAAGTATAAGGAAGATGCCACTCTGGCCCAATGCTATATGCTGGCCTCTATGACTAATGAGTTGTAAAGGCAGCATGAGAAAATGGATGCTAGATCCATCTTGTTCCACCTAGAGGAGCTCTTTGGAGCTCAGAGTAGAATAGAGAGATATGAGATATCTAAGAATCTATTCGGGGCCAAAATGTCCGAGGGAACATTTATGCAGACACATGTTCTCAAAATGATAAAGTGGATTGAGAGGCTGGCAGAATTAGGTTTTGAGATGAACAAGGATTTATGCATTGACCTAATCTTGCAGTCTCTCCCAGATTCATTCTCCCAGTTCATAGTGAATTTCAACATGAACAAGATAGAATGCTCTCTTGCAGAGGTTCTTAATATGTTGAAGACAGCTGAGGGGACAATGAACAATTGAAAATCTTCTGTGCTACTTGTTGGTAAGACCAACAAGAAGAGAAAGAATCAATCTGTTTTTAAGAAAAATAAAAAGAAAAAGCAGGATAAGCAGGGAAAGGCTACCAAGAAAGATGAGGCTAAGAAGGAGAAGGGCCAATGCTTCCATTGCCATAAGGATGGCCATTGGAAGAGGAGCTGCAAGTTGTATCTTGTAGAGAAGGCAAAACAGAAGCTTGGAGAAGCTTC
Source organism: Amorphophallus konjac (assembly GCA_022559845.1). Taxonomy (NCBI): domain Eukaryota; kingdom Viridiplantae; phylum Streptophyta; class Magnoliopsida; order Alismatales; family Araceae; genus Amorphophallus; species Amorphophallus konjac. Next base: position 227,658,065 of record CM040117.1, read on the forward strand.
AGGTATGTTCATGATTGTTGACCTAAACTTGTCTTATAGATCCACATAGTGGGTATTAGATACTGGATTTGCATCTCATATCTGCAATGACTTGTAGGTGCTGACAAGCAGTAGGCGATTGAACAAAGGCGAGGTTGACTTGCGATTGGAAAATGGACCAAAGGTTGCTGCACTCTCTGTCGGAAAGGTGAACCTCCAGATGCCATCAGGAGTTACACTAGAGCTTATAGACTATTATTATGTTCCATCTATAATAAAGAACATTATTTCCATTTCATGCTTGAATAAATATGGATTTGTTGTAAGCTTTGGAAACAATGGTTGTTCCTTATTATTAAATGGTGAATTGTTTGCTAGTGGGAGCCTAATGAATGGTTTGTATGTTTTGGATATGGCGTCTCCGGTGATGTGTGTGGACAGACCTCTTAAGAGAAAAAGAGGCAATGTGAATGTTGTACCCGGACTATTTCCCAGCAAAAATAACAAGGAGTAAAGGTTCGGGCATTTCCCCGAACACCTTCCAGGCACGGGCTATCTAGCCCTTTCTACAACCCTGCGGGTCCATACAAGGGTCCTGACCAACTTGCCGTGACACGTGGCGACACAAACAATTATCTGGGGTCAACCCCGGCCACTCACATGCGGGCTTTGCCCGTATCCTACATGGCCGCACGAGAGCACCCGAGGGCACCCGGACGTTAAGCCACGCCACGTGGCACCCAGTGAAAGGGCCGCGGGCCCACTCCGAGACACTTTTTTCAACCCTCCAAGGTCAAAGGGAGACCCGAGTAAGTCAACCACAGGCTTTGGAGGCCAGCAGCACGTGTATACGGCTCACACACGCGTGTTCAGCAAATCTCCGAACACCTTGTGGGTGCATATGTTCCAGCCTTTCTACACAAAACCACAGGCCACCCCGTGGTTCCATCACACTAATGGGATCCTACAACGATCCCCCCCAGCAAGTCAGGGACACCCCCGACCCTCAGATATGTGGAAATGAGCCACTCAATTTTAGCACTCGGGCCAACCAGAGGCTACCCTGTCAACCCGCCGTGCAACGTAGCACACAGTCTGAGGCATAACCCACGTCCACAAAATGCCTCCCCTCAGCTCCCACGAGCTCCTATTTTCGACATAAGGCCCGCCGTGCGGCCTCTCAGCCATCTACACAGGTCGTTCGGCAATCCGGGGTGTGTCGAGCATTTACTCGAACGCCCTCCGAGCGACTACGACAACCCTAAGAACAACGGCCCCCACGGGCCCATTCCAGCTTCCCGGAGGTCAGTGTCCGTCAAAGAGCAACCCCAAACAACACAAGAAGACCCCCGGGGGCCATCCCCCGAGGTTACTGTGAGCGACATCAAGCGGAATGCCGGAGGAGGCGAAGCGGAGCGCACGGGCTCGTTTTGCTGCGACACAGAAAAAGAGAGAAGAGAGGGACCACCACGGGAGATTACTCCGGCGGGGTGTGCATAACAGATACAACGTAACAAGATATGGGGATTAAACGGCCATAGCAGGAAATGACTCTCCGCGACCTCGGGGGATGGGAATAGTGCAGAATTTAAAGGACAGTAATTTAAACGGCCATTTCGGGAAGTGACTCGCCGCGGCCTCGAGAATATGAGAAGATATGAGAATAACACAAAATATAAATGACAGAAATTTAAACGGCCATTGCGGGAAATGACTCGCCACGGCCTCGAGAATATGAGCAGATATAAGAGTAATACAAGATATAATGAGTGAAAATTTAAACGGCAATTGCAGGAAGTGACTCGCCGCGGCCTCGAGAATATGAGCAGATATGAGCACAATACAGAATATAAATGACAGAAATTTAAACGGCCATTGCGGGAAATGACTCTCCGCGGCCTCGAGAATATGAGCAGATATAATCACAGAATATAAATGATAAAAATTTAAATGGCCATTGCGGGAAATGACTCTCCGCGGCCTCGAGAATATGATGTGATCGCCAGGGGCCGGAGACCCCAAAATAAAGAAAATGATCGCGCCTACCTCAAGAGCAGGAGATGGCGGGTTGTTTCTTCCTCTCCCTTCGGCCGGCCGATGGAGAGGGCTTTCCTTGGTTACATTTGTAAAAGAAGAAACAGACAGATGACAAGTGGATCAGAAAAAATGGTAGTGTAGTATTAGTCCCTCGTAATAAAAAATGGTGAAATCGTGGTGAGACACACACCTGATTGGTGTTGTTTTTAAACCCCTCTCAGACACGAGTAGGAGAAAAATGCTATGATGAATGGAGGATCGTGCAAACGTGCATAAAAATGGATCTCTCTTATGAAGGGAGATGACAGATGACGGGATGATGCATGCGACAGAAATGACAAAAGAGAAAGGGGAGATAATGGCTTATTGAAGATGCCGATGGCGGGATTCGGTGGAGCTTCGGCAGCGTAGGGATGACGTGGAAGCAGAACGGATGGAGCTAGCCTTCCTCTCGCGAGCGCGAGCACCCGAGAAGCCGGCAGAACCTCTCCCTGTAAAAATCCACGGGTTAGAAAAGGGATCCGGTATAATCTCTCCTTCCTCTGTCGGATTTGAAGCCCCTTTCCTTCGAGGGAGGGGTCCTCTATTTATAGAGGAAAAACTGAGTGAGGCGTCTAGGTTCCTGGACGTCTCAATAATATTTTTTATTTTTTTATTTTTTTTATGTCTTTGAGGCGTCCAACCATATGGACGCCTCAATATTTTTTATTATCTTTAGTTTTTTAATTTCTTTGAAGCAGCCGGGACCCTGGACGCGCCTATTTTTACCCACCGAATCGCCGCCGAAAGCCGTCGACAGTGGAGAAGACGCGTGGTTTCGGCGGGTAACCGTGACTCTCGAAGGGCGCGTCCAGTCTACAAGATGTCTCTATGATTGGACTTATTCGAAAAGTTAAAGTAAACGGCCGGAGCGGCACCGCGTGCGCGTTGCACGAGACTTTTGAAGAAGGCGTCAAGGGTCCTTGACACGACAAAATGAGGCGTCTAACCATCTTGACACGTCAAAGACTTCTCACGAAAAAAATTCAAAAAAAGTAAAAAAATTCATAAAAATAGGAAATCACCAAAGTAATTAAAAATGTGAAGGCAACCTTGGGGTATCATAGTGTAATATGAGATTTACTCACAGTAATGTCAAAACGGCGTGTTTACAGCTGCCCCGCCTTGACGTCTGCTTTACAAGGGAGTGGCACGTAGTGGAGTGGCATGGAAATGGAATGAAATGGAGTGGGAGCGGACTGAAAAGTAGATGCCGAGGTGTGATGAGACACGTTCTGAACATTATGGTTTGGAATGTTTTTAGAGTTTCAATGAGGTGACCTTGAAGAAGGTCTTCCGAATTCAACAATTGCCTGGACGAAAATCAAACAAGGAAGGGGAAGATGTGCTCTCAGGCATAAATAGAAAAAGAGACCAACTTCTCTGTGTGGAAGTACCTAGGTCGTAAACCTGTAGGTTTCACCTTTGGGGAGTGATTACCAGCCAATGTGAAAGTGCTGCGGCCAAAGTGGGTCGAATGGAGTAAAAGTAAAGAAATATTTGAGGATCAGTCCGAGGAAGGGTCTCTTGTGGAAGAACAGTCCAGGGCCATCTCAAGAAAACTCAGTACTTCATTCAGAATGGAATATCTCATATTATAAGATTTTAAGCACGGCGGCCTTCACAATCGAATTACTTTGAATGATCTTCCGCAATAGAATCAAAGTCCTACATGAATGCATGCTGGGTTTAAAGGAAACTTAAAACAAACTAAAATAGAAAATAGCCAAGGATAATATTGCCAAGTTGTTAAGAATGGGTCAGGATATCGATCCGGTGAGTTGATACTGAGCCGGGGCCCGTTTATCCACGCACCAACTCACTGAATGGAACCATCGTCCTCACGCTTCCACAACTTGACGGCCTATCCGTACAACTCAAATTCCTCTGAAATCATCACTATTTTTGTTGAAGGGGAACTCAAATTCCAGAGTCATTCAGGTCATAAGGTCCTTGACGTGCTCTAGTAGTGTAACTATCATATATAATACAATGCATGACATGGTGGGACTAGTTACCGAATGGTGGCACATGATGGGACAGTGGTGTCCATTAGTGAAACCTGCACCGAACAACATCATTAAAAGCAGCAGAATTGCACCGCAGCGCAAGGGGGAAGACAAAATATCTTTTGCTAAAGTCAACAACGACGACTCATCATTGATGTGACGCATTTTGACTTTTATACCCCTCCCCTCCTATAAGTACCCCCATATTGCCTAGTTCAGCCAAATGCACCAAGGAGGAAGAGAAGAATTGCCTTGAAACTTAAGGGGAGGAGGAGAAGATTCTTGGGTTCTTTCAGGATGGAAGGCGAGTCTTCCCGCCCTATGAAGAGGAGCAGGCCCAGCAACGAATTCAGGCGACTCTCCGACCTCGAAGGACATCTGAGTGGGATGATCCAGTCGCGTATGATGAGTTGATTCATTTCAAATTTCCCGTACGACCTTTCCTTCACCTCTTTCCTCCTTTGTTTTTCTTCTTCTTTTCCAGCTGTACCCTCTCTTCCCAGGCCCGAGGAAATTCTCCAAACTGCCGTGGCTTTCGAAGTTAACTTCTAACATCTCCATCGGCATGAGGGCCATAATCACGAGGTGACATCTTCAGGGACTCCTGGTTCACGCCAAGCATTACGAAAAGATTCGCATGGACTGGGCGGCTATGGGTGCGCTGGTGGAGATCTGGCATTCTCAGACTCACACTTTCATTTTCCCCACCTTCTAGGCGACCATCCTTCTTGAGGAGGTGGAACTCCTGCTTGGGTTGAAAAGATTCAAAAGGGATGGCAAGATAAAGATCATGCCGATGCTGAAGAAAGTGACTTCCGAGGACGTCCTCGGAAGCTTCGTGCCGTCTGGTGCCGTTAGAAACGTCCAGACTCAGAAGGGAATTAACTTGCAGAAGCTCGCGAAATGGGTCATGGATGCCCTGAGAGGATCTCCAGACGATGATCGTTTGGAAGAAATTATGAAGGGATTTACAATTTGTTTGGAAGGTGCTCTCTTATTCCCTTATACCGACAACATAGTGGAGGAAGATCAACTGAGTGTTATTTACGGTATTTGGAATGGCAAAAGGGTGGGACCTGCCGTTCTTGCTTACCTCTACAGTGGCCTTACTGCTTCCAGTATGGGTAAGCCTCCTTTTGGTTGCGCACTTCTTCTGAATTGCTGGGTTGATTTATATTTCAAATTTGATCACCGTGAGGGGATGCCAACTGCTTCGAAGATCTTTCAACAAAGCCCCCTTTACCACATAGCCGATGTGTTAGGCTTTGGTGGTAATATAGTGAACCGTGTTCCGTGGCCGAGGAAGCGTGAAGACTGGAGGTCTCACTTCAGAACTATGACGCAAAGCTTCTTCACTTGCGCACCGGCATGTCTACTCTCGCGCGAACTCCTCACAAGGTCTTCCCCCGAGGCTGAACTTCAACTCATTGGCGCGATTGAGTTTGTTCTCTACAACGTGCATCGGTGCTGCATTCAAATCGGCCTTCCCCGTCATTCGTTCCCACCGTTATCGGGCACTGCTCCTCTAAGGAAGAGAGAGTTGGGCGCGGAAGATGTTGCGAAGGAGGTGAAGGCCATCAAAGTGTCGTGGAAGATGAACATTCCGAAAAAGGCATTAGTGCATGTAGAGGAAGAACGCGAGCTATAGAGGGCTTATGTAACCGAACTGGGGAAGTGAAGGCGTGAAGTGCCTAAACCCCTAATGTAGCTCACTCTGTTGTTTTAATGAAATAAATGTGAAGTTATTGTGTGCAAATGTTTTCTTTTTTTATTATATTTTTTATTTATTGATGCGTCCAGATACCTAGACGCTTTTATATCAATTAATTTTTATTTTATTATTATTATATATATATTTAATGGGCGCGTCTAAAATGTTGGACACCTCCATATTCTCCCCCCCCCCTTTTTTCCTTTTTTTTCGTCGACCTCTTTTTTTATTATTATTTAATTATATATATTTTTGTTTTGACGCATCCAGGCATCTAGACGCGTCAAAAATTATTATATATATATATATATATAATTTTTGACACGTCCAGGTGCCTGGACGCGTCCATCATTTGAAATCCACTTAAAAAGGCCGCCCTTGCGGCCTTTTCTCTTTCTAACTCGTTCGAACGACCCCCCCTCTCTCCCAAATCTCTTGTCTCTCTCTATTCGACCTCTCCTCTCCCAATCCAGGCATATGGAGCGCGGTGGATCGAGCCAGGGGGGGCGAGAAGCGGAAGCGGATTGCTCGTCGGCCGAGGAGGTCTTGGGATCACGATGAGGAGGCCGCGGTGGAGGAGGAGGCCGCCGTGGAAGGCCCCGGTGGAGCGAGAGAGGAAGAGCATGACCCGGTAGGCCGCCTAGAACCTTCTTTTTACATTATTTTGTGATTTTATGCGAAAAATGGGGCTAGAGACGGTGTTCGGTTGGAGGTGGAGGTGGAATGAATGAGGCGTCCAGGTCAGTGGACGCCTCAATATATATTATATATATATATATATATATGAATTAGTAATATATTAAAAATAGAAAAAATTATTGAGGTGTCAAAGCACTTGGACGCCTATATATATATTTTATTTTTTTATTTTTTTATTTTTTTATTTTTTAAATTAAAATTAAAAAATTCAGAAATTATTAAACGCGTCAAAATGCTCAGACGCCTCCATTATTTAAATAATATATATATTTTTAAAGAAATATTAATGTGTATATATATATATATATATTAAGGCGTCCAAATCACCATGACGCGTCCATGATTATTATTTTTCATTTTGTTTTTTTATATAAATAATGATGATAAATAAAAGAAAATTATGGAGGCGTCCAATGGATTTGACGTGTTTTTTTTTAATATATATATGCATCGTGTTGTTCTTTATTTGTGGCTCTGATGTAATTTCTTATTTTTGTGGTTTGCAGGGTGTGATGAGGAGCCGGATCAGCTGGTTCCTGATAGTGGCGACGTACCGAGGGCTGCCGGATTTTCAGAGGGCCCGAGTGGACGCCATGGGGTTCGGGGCGTTCTTCCGGATTGAGCCCTTCCGGCTAGACCTGCCTCTCGTCCAGGCGTTGAGGGAGCGTTGGCACGCGTCGAGTCGAGCGTTCCTGATGCCCTGGGGGCATATGGTGCCAACGCTGGAGGACGTAGTCCGGATCACCGGACTACAGGTGGACGGTGAGGCTGTTAGTGGGGTCACCTACCCCGATTATAGAGAGAGTGCCCTGGAGCTATTGGGGCTGGAGACGAGCGCGACTAACAGAGACAGCAGGACAGTCGATCGGGTAGACATCATGGAGGCGCTCGGATTTGTGGACTCGCGTCAGCACGTCAGTGAGAGCGGAGCAGAGTTCCTAGCGCGGCTAGAGGAAGCAGCTCGGAGGGCTTTCAGCCAGGACGCGGGCGACCGAGAGCGGGTGGACCTGGACCTCCGGAGGTTCCTTTTCTTCCTACTGGGCCACCTTCTACTGGGGGCGAATGGGGACGACATTCACTGTCGTTTCCTTGGGATCCTGGCGGACCTAGACTGAGTGGGGCACTACGCGTGGGGAGCATCCCTACTCGCCCACTTGATTGCTGATCTTTCTAAGGGGGGGGAGAAGGAGACGACAGTCGGCGGCTTCGCGCCTTTTCTCCTGGTAAACATTTCATTTATGTATTTTACAATGATTTCTAATTTAAGTCATACAATTATTGGTACTAATAATGTATGATGGATGCAGGTATGGAGTTATTACTACCTCCCGATGGGGAGAGCCAGGCAATGGAACTGGACAGTCGTACCCTTAGCACGGCGGTGGAGGTCGGTCACGACTGCGGCACCGCGCAGCTACCAGCTGACGTCGCTTGGACGTGAGCTGACCGAGTACCCTGAGGCCATGGTATGATGTATATGATTTTTTTATGCATTTTGTTTACTAGAGTGGGGACTGATATGATGCATGTATGGTGATGCAGGTGGTATAGAGGCCTTACCTGGGCATGGCCGATGCTGGCCAGCCTTGGGTTGTAGAGGGCCGACCTCGTTTCGAGCGGGACCTGTGGGTCCACTGCCTGAACGAGATCGAGCCACTGCACGGCAATCATCTCAGAAGGCTGATGCTGAGCTCACTCGAAGGCAACACTGGCCTCACCATCTACGAGGTCCACGACCTTGACCAGAGCACGCCTCTAGGAGAAGATGATTGGCGTGCACCCATCATCAAATTCAAGAAAGGGTGGCTCCCTCTTGACCGAGCTCAAAGGGTCCAGCTACTCCGCTGAGCAACCTCCTACGAGTTGATCGGCGACTCTCTATATCGGCTCGTCCACGAGAAGGACAAGTCAATTCTCCTGAGATGTGTCTCCCTCATGGAGGCTCGAGCCGTCATGTAGGAAGTCCACTCCGGGTTGTGCGGTGCACACTAGGCCAGAGACCGAATGAAGCACAACATCAAGCTCAAAGGCTTCTATTGGCCAACCATGTACGTGGACTGCATCCAGTATGCCCGTGCATGCCATCAATGCCAAGCCTTTGGCCCGGTACCCAGAAGACCTCCCAATCCACTGCGTCCCACAGCCCCCACTTGGCCATTTGTCGAGTGGGGCATGGACATCGCGGGGCCTTTCCCGCCATCTTCCAAGTGTCATAAATACATTTTGGCCGCCACTTACTATTTCTCTCGTTCGGCGGAGGCTCTACCTTTGCGAGAGGTCACCGGGGAAATCGTTGCTAGATTTGTCCGGCACAACATCATATACCGATTCGGTACTCCCAGTCGCATAGTGTACGACAACGGGACACCATTCAAAAATAAGGTCGTATACCAGTTAGCGGCCAAATTCCACATCGACTGGAGAACCTCTTCGGTCTACAACCCCCAGGCTAATGGTTTAGCTGAAGCCTTCAACAAAACCCTCTGCAAGCTCCTGGCTAAGATGGTTAGCCACCGAAAACGCGATTGGGGTGAGAAGGTCTTCGAAGCATTATGGGCCTATCGGACGGTCTACAAAACCCCCACGGGGTGCTCGCCATTCTCCCTAGCTTACAGGACAGAAGCAGTTATCCCCATCGAAGTCCAGTTAGCCTCTTATTGCGTGGCGATCCACACCGGCCTTGCCGACCCTGACGAAGGTGAGTACCAGATAAGGCTAGAAGAGCTTCCCAATCTAGAAGGAAAGCGACTCGAAGCCTACAAACACCTGCAAGTATACCAGGCACGTGGCCCGGGCCTACGACAAGCTCGTCAAGCAGCGGGCTTTCAAACAAGGCGACCTTGTCATGATCAAGGAAACGAAAGTCATGGCAGGGCGCTCCATCTGAAAACTACAGCCAAATTGGCAAGGTCCGTATGTTATCCAGAATGTCTACGAGGGTGGGGCTTACACAGTTGTCGACCACAAAGGTCACATACCGTTCCTGCCTCTCAACGGCAAACATTTGAAGCTATATTATGCACCGGAACACGAGTTCACGCGCTAGCCAGACTAAGGCGCACGTCCCAGCTACTACCAGTAAGGCCGGTCCTTCCCCGTGAAGGATCTAACTGGCCAGTCCTCCCAGTCTTCAATTCCCAATCAACTAGCCAGCTCAGCTCTTCGGAACCGCTGCCAGGCATCCGTAGGGACTAATCTCCTGCCCTCATTCCCGTCACCACGGGAGCACAGACACTTCTACACCCGCACCGGTCTAGCCGCCAGGCTCACAGGTAAATAAAAAAACAATAATAAAATAAAATAAAATAAGAGGGGGTTAAAAATAGAGATGCCCCGGCAGACCCAGTCATCCTCACTGCAATAGGGTGACTGGGGGTAAAAAGGCCAGTAACCCGGTTGAGGTGGAAACCTGAAAGGGCGTCTTAGGCAAAATTGGGAAATCCCTCGACGTGAAAACCCGCAAGGACACGTCGAAAAAAGCTAAAGGGGGTCGGCTCTAGCGAAAACCCGAATGGGCGGTAGAGCCGATAACAAGAAAATCTTCTTCTCCCCACCAGTTAGAACGGCCTTCCACCTATTCTTTGGTGGGCCGTTAGCCTCATCCAGAGCAAGTCTTCAATCCATTTGCACTGCTACGGCACAAACCCCCCCAAGCTCTAGTTGGCCTTGCATCACTCCCACTCAGTTTGGCCAACCTTTGGCCCTTGCTTCGACAACACAGATCAACCAGTCCCTGTGACAGTCGAGCTCCCAGTCACCATCCCAGTAGACTTATATCCCGGCACATTCCCAGACACTTATCATTCTATGCCACTATATCCTACATGCCCTGCAAATCCAGAGCCTTCGAGTTCGTTATAATCCCAGTTCTCCCATACAATCCCTGATCCACCAGCCATAACTCCAGTCACATCTTGCCATGACAAAGTGGCCCTTCGCCACCATGGCATGAGGATTTCTAAGAACCCGTATTAATGGCGGAACGATATCCGACCACCCACACCTTCCAGTTTCAGGTTACGTCCCCTGACAGTAACACGCTACGGACGGTAGTCTCAAAACAAGAAAAAAATGGGGTTAAAAATAGAGATACCCCGACGGCCTTAGTTAATTCCTTTTACAAGATTACTGAGGGCAAATATTGCCACCAATCCAGCTGAGGTGAAAACCTGAAAGGGCGCCTCATGCAAAATCGGGCAACCCCTCGGTGTGAAAACCCGCAAGGGCGCACCGAAAAAAGTGAAAGGGGGTCAGCCCTGACGAAAACCCGCAAGGGCGGTAGGGCTGGTAAAGAGAAAAAAAAACTCTCTCCCTCTCTACTCTTCACTAATGAAAGCCGTTGACCACGACACCTCGCTGACGACGACCTTCACGTCATTCTACTACAATGGTGGCCATTACACCCCCGAGGGTCGGTCATCCCAAGTGCCAATTCCAGTTCCAGTTCCCAGTTCCAATCGTCGACTGCAACGCCTTCACAGGCCAGTTGCCAGCTTCCAGTCCCAGCTGGCTACAACGCCTTCACAGGCCAGCCGCCAGCTTTCAACTCCAGTTTCGGCTACAACGCCTCTACAGGCCAGCCGCCCAGTCTCCAGTCCTAGCTTCGGCTACAACGCCTCTACAGGCCAGCCGCCAGCCTCTAGTTCCAGCTTCAGCTACAACGCCTCTACAGGCTGGTCGCCCAGTCTCCAGTTCCAGTTCCGGCTACAACGCCTTCATAGGCCAGCCGCCAGTTTGCAACTCCAGTCTCCGGCTACAACACCTTCGCAGGCCAGCCGGCCAGTTCCTGTCTCCAATTCTAGCCTCCGGCTACAACGCCTTTACAGGCCAGCCACCAGCTCCCATCTCCAGTTTCGACCACGATTCCTTCGCGGGTGGGCCAACCAGTCCCAGCCCCGATCACGGCCCTCGGCTGTGATACCTTCTGAGGCCATTCGGCCAGCTCAGTCCCAGTTTCTCAAGCCCAGAAGAGCTACATTACCAGCCAACGACATACAAACAACCAACACCCAGGCGTCAACCTACAACCGATACATGCCAGAATCAGTTCCCAACCTTAACCAAGTAGGCCGCCACGTCTTGGTGGGCCTACGCAAACCCTACGCTAGGGCTTTTTCCCTACTTCCAGCAACCAGCACTCAGTTTCCAGTACCCAAAATCTAGTCACACCACTCGCCTTACCCAGTCTTTTATCCCAGCTCCAGTTTTGGGTAAACCCAGTCCCCTGCCCCCTACGCCGGTATGTGTTAAAATAATCAAGCGTGACTGACAGTAAGTGGTAGCCATCCCTTGTACCCAACCCTATTCTATAGAGTGGGGAGGAGAACAACTCAGCAAACAACACCACCAAAATTCGGAGTTTGTCATTGATACTCTATAAAAGGGAGCCCAAGAGATGCCCTTGGGGTAACAAAAAGACATATAGCCTGGATAACCAAAAAAAAAGGAGAAAGAGAGGCGATACAATCATATCTCAGTCTGGCCCCTCTCTAGTGCCGTCATGCGAGACTCCGTAGCCGCGAGCTCCGCCTCCAAGGTCGACGCGAGCTGAACACTAGCCTCGGCCCCGGCTTCGGCAGTCTGCCACTCAACTCTGGCAAGCTCTACGGCTTGCCGCTGCTCCTCTAAGGCCTTCTGCAGGGCCTCAGCTCTGCTGGTCACCTCGCTCAGCTGCCTGACACGGTCATGAGCAAGAGACACGGCCGCATCGACAAGCCACCTCTGCTCGGTCACAGCTGACGCAAGCTGAACACACTGCTCCTGCGCCTCCTGGATGGCCACCAATCACTGTGCCCGCTGCTCTTGAGCCTCCAGAAGCCGCAGGTACTCTGCCCAGATGCCGGCCAAGCCAGACATCCAGGGCCCACGAGGGAATCCAAGGCCATGGTAGCCATGTGTGCACTCCCTCAGCCGCTGCCGAAGCTCCTCTGGAGAAGGCAGGGGATCACCCCCTACATAGCTCCGGGCTCGTTGGAGCAAGGCCGCACCTACGCTGGCGTCCAGCAGTGGCTCCGATGGTGAAACAGATGTAGGCCACTCGATCCCCAGCTCGAGAGAGGAGTGACCGATCTCAGCCATCACACCGAAAGGACCTATACAACCCCATCGAACACAAAATAGGTCAACAATGTTCATGGCTTCCCTATGACAAGAAAAGGTGAAAAACCTGAGAAAGGTCCTGACTCTCACCTAGTGTGGCTCCTACCGCACCTGCAACTTCCCCGCTCAGGGTCGGTGAGGGTAACCTCTCCTCCACCTCGACAGTGTCCCCTACTGTAGTCGGATAGGGTAGGGACTCCCCTGTAACCCGGTCCTCCCCAATGGCCATCAAGGTGACAGAGGGCTCCCTCCGACCCTCCTCGACGGGAGCCGGCGCATGCTCCTCCTCAGACTCCAATCCTGGACATAACACAAAAATGTCAGCGCTGCATATACCCTCCAACGCCGCCTCCATCTCGGCATCCCCGGCAGAAGAGGCCTCAGAGGAAGAAGAGCTCGAGCTCTCGTCAGTCTCCATTGTGGCGCTGCCACCCCCTGAAGAACCAGAGAAGGTCTCTAATGAACCCCCGGCCGTGGGCAAGTCAGGGGCACCTGTACATCAGGAAGCCAGATTAGGCTACTATCAAATCCAACCTCACATGAAGATAGCCCCATAGTTGAAGGTGCTAGGGAAGAAGCTCACTAGTCGGGGCGTCCCCTTCGGAAACCCCCTCAATGTCGATGAACTCCTCGTCACCCCCAGCAGTAGCTGCAACGGGATGCTCGTCTCCTGATAGCCGGTCTGTGTCCCGAGGGAGCTCTCCTTCCTCTAGAGGGGAAGAGGTACCTGCAATCCACCCTAGTCAAAGCTCAGCACGGGTGGGAAAGCCAAATAATCCACCCTAAAGCGATCAAGTGCTCAGTTACATACCTGATGGTCCCACACTGGAGGACTCCACCAGCCCCACCGTGCAGGCCGACACCATGGTCGACAAAGGTGGGAGAGACACCTTCGTCAGTAGCGGCGGTGGTCTACTCAACGTTGTAGACACGCTATTCCTGAGGTCCCCTGAGAAAATCTCATATTACTATGCGACGCCCCACAGCGGCTCTCGCATTTCGAATCGCTTGAATGCTTCCTTTTATTGAGTCTTCTTCCGCCATTTCGGCATCCAGAAACCGCCTCGTTGCAGAAATCATACGGCATTCGGACGGCATCACCCCCAATCGCGCGCATCGGAAGTTCCCGGAACCAGGAGAATCTCTGGCGTGGTAGCTCCTACCAAAGGCGCGAACATCGTACAAGTAACCACAAACAAGTGACTAGCTGGGGTCACGCTCGTCGACGTGCGTCCACTGTCCCCAACCACGTGTGCACACACAGACCACGCGTCCTAGGTCTGGCCCTCTGACCGGTTTTCCCCTGGCACTGGACTCTGATTAGACGAGGGGCCCGACGGAAACCAGTCTAAAACCGTCCTCAGGGTGAGCCCGTACACCACTCCCTGGTGCAACCGGTACCGCGTACTGGTAGGCTACGACTAGTGGAGGGTCACTGAAGGAGTAGACTCTCAAGTCAACGGAAAACAACGTCACAATCGTAGGTACGCGGAACGCTCCTTGTACCAACACCGACGCACGGTGACACAAGCCGAAATCACCACATCCCGGGACCCCACGGCACCCTCACGTGTGGCCCCCACATGATGCCCAGCATCTGTCACGCCCCGAACCGATAGCAGCGGGAAGCGATGCTCGGAACGTGGCAAGAGACAAGTCACGATAACAAGAGCAGAAGATAAGAGGCCAGACACACCTATTGAAATACAAGCTCTTATTAATATTAAAAGTATAATTTGACACACTCTTACAATAAAAGATTCAAAATAAATAACAAAAAGAAATAACTAGACCAGCTAGACTCAAGAAAATGAAAGAGCAGACTCCAACTCTAGGTTCCAGGTTCCACTCGATCACACTGATCCGTTTCCGAATTGCAACGTACCGATACTCGCATAACCTGAAAAGGGTTGGAAGTAGGGGTGAGCAAAAGCTCAGTAGGAATTATACTCTATCATCAGGCATAGTTTAAGTGATTAACAAGTAAATTACATTTTCGTATGCAATACTAAGAAAGAAATAAATGACGATAACGATATAATGAAACAACGAAATAACAAGATCTTGCAAGGTCAAGAAATATAAGATGCCAAGAATTAACGAGATAACAAGTACAAGAATTTACAACAGGAGATAGTAATACAGAATTGGCCAACCAGCAAGTAATATCAATTTAATCACGATCAAGTAACAAGTAACAAGATATTTTTGTCATAGTCATAGACGCACAATCAAACAAGTATTTCGGTGCAATGCCTCACCATGTCATTAGCATCCCATGGGCTCAGTAATTTTTCGGGCGCTCTCCCCAGGACCAGACCGGGCCCCTGGTGCGTTGGCAATGATTTAGTGGATCCAAAGCCCACTCCATCTAGACATTCCGTCAATTTTTAATGGCCAATATAATCAAAGGAATTACTGTCATAAGTTCAGATTAAAGGACTAATCTTGTCCTTGGATTCAAGAGTACAAAACACGGTCAAACTCATCTCCAAGAGATGTGCGGTCATAAGAGAGCCGCTCAAGGGTATATACGGTTAACACAGGGCCGTACATATAGGAATTGGACTGAAACTCAGCCCGCGAGGTCAAGAAAGAACGACTGACAGTGGGCCGCTCTAAGGTATGAACGGTGCAATCTGGGCCGCTCATGTCCAGAAGACATTAAGGCCCAAGAACAAGATATATGGTCCTTACTGGGCCGTATAAGGATATGCGGTCATAATCGGGCCGCCGAAGAGGATATGCGGTCAACTACTAACCGCGCATGCCTCTCGTCGTCCGATTTGATCCAAACCTTAAACCAGCGGTTTAAACACATAAAACGATGTATGCTGGAGGTTAAACAGGTTCTTAACAGGGGTATAACAAAGTTCAAGATGATGGTAAGATCACCGGATAGAGTTTCCGGGGGTAAAACCCATACTAGCACGCTAATCGGCCAACGACTTGCTAAAAAGTCGAAAAGTTAAACACGCTGTTCTACTGTAGTACAGCAACTAAACAGCAAGCTAATGACCATATTAATCCTAATTCCAAGCCAAATTAACAAGGATTAAGTTAAACATTAAGTTAAGATGCCAAAAAGAATGATTCAAGGTGATAAGCTAGTGAACAAGATCGCGTAAGTCGCGTAGGCACGAATAACAAGCAATTAACAGAAATTTAGTTGCATAATTAATCACTAATTATGTGGGTTTCTATTTTACTAATTACCATTAATGACATGAAAATGAATCAATTAGAACATGTATTAAGTCACTCTCTGTGGGGATAAACGGTTCTGGATGGACCGTATAACTATCGGGCTTAACAGGGGCTGAAACGGGGCTCAAATGAGGGTCTGGGAGTTGGGCGGCCCTGGGCTGGCCGCCCAAGTAGTTGGGCGGTTCCCAGATGACCGCCCATGGGTTGGGCGGCTCTCAGATGACCGCCCATCCCAGGGTCACAGGGATATGTGGTCACTTTCTGGCCGTTTATCCTCCAGGGGGTTATGTGGTCACCTACGGACCGTTTATCTGGTTATGTGGTCAGTTTGGAACCGTTTAACTACTGACTAAGCCAGTGTCAGGTCTGGGCTTGAGTTGTGCGGTCTATCGTGCGACCGTCCATCTCTGGTCGTCTCCGGTCATCCCTTCCGCGTCCGATGAACGCCGGGAAGCTAAGGGGTTTGCTAGGGTTGCACTAAAATGCTAATAAATCATGGAAATGAGCTCCCAATAAGGGGCTTTTGGTACTGTTGGAAAGCTAACAGAGAATACTATCTAACAGTGAGGCCAATTTCATAATATCTCGCTGAAATCGAGATTTATTAAGGTAAGAACACGGGAAACCCTAATTATGACATGATGTGACTAAAACGTAAAATTCTCTCAATATACAGAATGAAATTTGGGCTTCTTGCACCAAAAGAAAGCTACTTCGATGCTGGATCCAACCATATATGATATGGTTTATGTGGATCAGGATTAATACTTCGAAATCAGAAATCAACTCGGAAGAACATATCAAAACTAGGTCAAATCATGCTGTTACTACGAACAGAAATTCTCTAGACATGCTGAATGAAATTTAGGGCTTCATATACCAAAAGAAAGAGGACATGATGCTGAACATTTCTATATATCATATGCTATTTGAGCCCGAGAGAACCTACCTCAATTGCAGATTGAAATAAGGTGCTAGATATGAAGAACGAACTTGATAACCTTCACAAAAACCACGATAGCTCCCTAGATACCTGATAAAAATTGGGGCTTTCACTCCCAATGGATAGATATCGTCAAGAGGGACAAGATGATGTATTCATGATCGAATTTTGGTTGAGAATTCCTACCTCAATCAAAGAAACAAGGAAGGAAGAAGGTAGACGACGGCCTGCCGACACACCTTCAGTAATCGCCGGATATCTCCCCAGATCTGACTCTTCTGCCGACACCACAGCCACCAAAAGAAACTAGACTCGAAGGGCTTTCTATCTATAGGTCACACATCTTCTGGAGAGTTCTGAGCTGGGATAATTCGACCGGGCAAGAGACGTGTTAAAAACGGCACCGAAAAGGTTGACTCAATCAAACTCGGCCGGCTGCGCCTTCTAGGGTTAGGGTTTCGAGAAATAGATAGAGGGCTTTTGATCCTCTAATCAAGACCGTCCATTTGCCTCCAGTTTGGGCTAATTTGGTTGGGTATTAAGCCCTAATTTCGCGTTTTAAAACAAGGTTAGGTAAGGGTCAAAAAGTGTGCACTTTTGGGCTTAAACACTAAATAGATCTAACCACGGATTTTTAATGGGTCAAGCCCAGAAGGCAAAGTTGTTAACTACATCGACCTTAACCTGTTTACCATTTTTCTGGATTTTTATCAAGTAGAAAAATTTTCGATGGTACTATTCCAAGGAATAAAATATTATTTAATGAAACTCACTTAAACAATAAATAGATATAATTACATATTTTTACTGATAAAACTCAAGAAAGCAAAGTTGTTTCATAAATCATTCTCTATCAATTTACTATTTTTCTAGATTTTTGTGAGAAAGTCGAAATTACGCTAGCACTATTCACTGAGGAATATAATATTAATTTTCGAAATTCATTTATCTAAATTAAAAATTCACTATTTCAATTAAATTTCAGATTTTAAAAAAATCGGGGTGTTACACCCTCCCCCACTTAAAGGAATTTGGTCCCCAAATTCACCGGGTATTACTAATTATGTGAATGTTTAAACTAAGATGATCTTATCTATCAAAATAACATGTTAATTATACTATCTATCAAAATATCATGTTAATTATACAACTAATGACGAAAGAATTTAGCTATAGGTAGGGATAAAGAGAACGATACCATATATAATTCTTCATTCGGTAGAAGTGGGTTCCGATTTTTCTCTTGTAGTTTTGCTTGTGGAAGTAACTTAGGGCAATTAGCTATTCTATGATCCTGATTTCCGCAACGCAGGCACGCTCCGCTCTTTCGCCAGCACTCCTTCGTGAGATGACCAAGCTTGTGACAGTAAAAACATTCCTTTGGCGTAAGACTACGCTCCTTCTTCTTATTACGTCGGGTTTCCTTACGACGGACTCGCCAGCCTTTAGCGGAACTGCAACTTAGCTTACCCGTGGAACCACTCGGTTTCATTTTAAGAATTGGCTTAAAAACCTGCAAGATAGTTATATGGTTAACCTTTCATTACCCTTACGTGTAACACAACGCAATCTTGCATATATTTAACTACTTAACCCCAGTTTCTACCCAATCTCACCAGGTCGGGTTCTTAGACTTTAACAAGGTTAGGGATCCTATGCACCTAGACATGACCAAAACTCGATACCTGGCGGAGGTAATCGGTCCGAAGACCACTCGCGCAAGTGTGCGACCTTCCCGATAGGCGTAGCCTAACGTTCGGACAACACCTTTTGATATACCGGGTCATTGGGATGCAAGGCAAAACCTACACTCTTGGACAAAATCCAAGGGACTCAGGCAAGGAGACTACACTTGGACAAAATCCAAGGGACTCAGGCAAGGAGGCTCTGATACCAAAATTGTCACGCCTCGAACCGATAGCAGCGGGAAGCGATGCTCGGAACGTGGCAAGAGACAAGTCACGATAACAAGAGCGGAAGATAAATAATCATAATAAAATACAAAGAGGCCAGACACACCTATTGAAAATACAAGCTCTTATTAATATTAAAAGTATAATTTGACACACTCTTACAATAAAAGATTCAAAATAAATAACAAAAAGAAATAACTAGACCAGCTAGACTCAAGAAAATGAAAGAGCAGACTCCAACTCTAGGTTCCAGGTTCCACTCGATCACACTGATCCGTTTCCCAATTGCAACGTACCGATACTCGCATAACCTGAAAAGGGTTGGAAGTAGGGGTGAGCAAAAGCTCAGTAGGAATTATACTCTATCATCAGGCATAGTTTAAGTGATTAACAAGTAAATTACATTTTCGTATGCAATACTAAGAAAGAAAGAAATGACGATAACGATATAATGAAACAACGAAATAACAAGATCTTGCAAGGTCAAGAAATATAAGATGCCAAGAATTAACGAGATAACAAGTACAAGAATTTACAATATGAGATAGTAATAAAGAATTGGCCAACCAGCAAGTAATATCAATTTAATCACGATCAAGTAACAAGTAACAAGTTATTTTTGTCATAGTCATAGACGCACAATCAAACAAGTATTTCGGTGCAATGCCTCACCATGTCATTAGCATCCCATGGGCTCAGTAATTTTTCGGGCGCTCTCCCCAGGACCAGACCGGGCCCCTGGTGCGTTGGCAATGATTTAGTGGATCCAAAGCCCACTCCGTCTAGACATTCCGTCAATTTTTAATGGCCAATATAATCAGAGGAATTACTGTCATAAGTTTAGATTAAAGGACTAATCTTGTCCTTGGATTCAAGAGTACAAAACACGGTCAAACTCATCTCCAAGAGATGTGCGGTCATAAGAGAGCTGCTCAATGGTATATACGGTTAACACAGGGCCGTACATACAGGAATTGGACTGAAACTCAGCCCGCGAGGTCAAGAAAGAACGACTGACAGTGGGCCGCTCTAACGTATGAACGGTGCAATTTGGGCCGCTCATGTCCAGAAGACATTAAGGCCCAAGAACAAGATATATGGTCCTTACTGGGCCGTATAAGGATATGTGGTCATAATCGGGCCGCCGAAGAGGATATGCGGTCAACTACTAACCGCGCATGCCTCTCGTCATCCGATTTGATCCAAACCTTAAACCAGCGGTTTAAACACATAAAACGATGTATGCTGGAGGTTAAACAGGTTCTTAACAGGGGTATAACAAAGTTCAAGATGATGGTAAGATCGCCGGATAGAGTTTCCGGGGGTAAAACCCATACTAGCACGCTAATCGGCCAACGACTTGCTAAAAAGTCGAAAAGTTAAACACGCTATTCTACTGTAGTACAACAACTAAACAGCAAGCTAATGACCATATTAATCCTAATTCCAAGCCAAATTAACAAGGATTAAGTTAAACATTAAGTTAAGATGCCAAAAAGAATGATTCAAGGTGATAAGCTAGTGAACAAGATCGCGTAAGTCGCGTAGGCACGAATAACAAGCAATTAACAGAAATTTAGTTGCATAATTAATCACTAATTATGTGGGTTTCTATTTTACTAATTACCATTAATGACATGAAAATGAATCAATTAGAACATGTATTAAGTCACTCTCTGTGGGGATAAACGGTTCTGGATGGACCGTATAACTATCGGGCTTAACAGGGGCTGAAACGGGGCTCAAATGAGGGTCTGGGAGTTGGGCGGCCCTGGGCTGGCCGCCCAAGTAGTTGGGCGGTTCCCAGATGACCGCCCATGGGTTGGGCGGCTCTCAGATGACCGCCCATCCCAGGGTCACAGGGATATGTGGTCACTTTCTGGCCGTTTATCCTCCAGGGGGTTATGTGGTCACCTACGGACCGTTTATCTGGTTATGTGGTCAGTTTGGAACCGTTTAACTACTGACTAAGCCAGTGTCAGGTCTGGGCTTGAGTTGTGCGGTCTATCGTGCGACCGTCCATCTCTGGTCGTCTCCGGTCATCCCTTCCGCGTCCGATGAACGCCGGGAAGCTAAGGGGTTTGCTAGGGTTGCACTAAAATGCTAATAAATCATGGAAATGAGCTCCAAATAAGGGGCTTTTGGTACTGTTGGAAAGCTAACAGAGAATACTATCTAACAGTAAGGCCAATTTCATAATATCTCGCTGAAATCGAGATTTATTAAGGTAAGAACACGGGAAACCCTAATTATGACATGATGTGACTAAAACGTAAAATTCTCTCAATATACAGAACGAAATTTGGGGCTTCTTGCACCAAAAGAAAGCTACTTCGATGCTGGATCCAACCATATATGATATGGTTTATGTGAATCAGGATTAATACTTCGAAATCAGAAATCAACTCGGAAGAACATATCAAAACTAGGTCTAATCATGCTGTTACTACGAACAGAAATTCTCTAGACATGCTGAATGGAATTTAGGGCTTCATATACCAAAAGAAAGAGGACATGATGCTGAACATTTCTATATATCATATGCTGTTTGAGCCCGAGAGAACCTACCTCAATTGCAGATTGAAATAAGGTGTTAGATATGAAGAACGAACTTGATAACCTTCACAAAAACCACGATAGCTCCCTAGATACCTGATAAAAATTGGGGCTTTCACTCTCAATGGATAGATATCGTCAAGAGGGACAAGATGATGTATTTATGATCGAATTTTGGTTGAGAATTCTTACCTCAATCAAAGAAACAAGGAAGGAAGAAGGTAGACGACGGCCTGTCGACACACCTTCAGTAATCGCCGGATATCTCCCCAGATCTGACTCTTCTGCCGACACCACAGCCACCAAAAGAAACTAGACTCGAAGGGCTTTCTATCTATAGGTCACACATCTTCTGGAGAGTTCTGAGCTGGGATAATTCGACCGGGCAAGAGACGTGTTAAAAACGGCGCCGAAAAGGTTGACTCAATCAAACTCGGTCGGCTGCGCCTTCTAGGGTTAGGGTTTCGAGAAATAGATAGAGGGCTTTTGATCCTCTAATCAAGACCGTCCATTTGCCTCCAGTTTGGGCTAATTTGGTTGGGTATTAAGCCCTAATTTCGCGTTTTAAAACAAGGTTAGGTAAGGGTCAAAAAGTGTGCACTTTTGGGCTTAAACACTAAATAGATCTAACCACGGATTTTTAATGGGTCAAGCCCAGAAGGCAAAGTTGTTAACTACATCGACCTTAACCTGTTTACCATTTTTCTGGATTTTTATCAAGTAGAAAAATTTTCGATGGTACTATTCCAAGGAATAAAATATTATTTAATGAAACTCACTTAAACAATAAATAGATCTAATTACAGATTTTTACTGATAAAACTCAAGAAAGCAAAGTTGTTTCATAAATCATTCTCTATCAATTTACTATTTTTCTAGATTTTTGTGAGAAAGTCGAAATTACGCTAGCACTATTCACCGAGGAATATAATATTAATTTCTGAAATTCATTTATCTAAATTAAAATTTCACTATTTCAATTAAATTTCAGATTTTAAAAAAATCGGGGTGTTACAGCATCAGTCGGACCACGGGTCAGCACAGGGATCGAGACTCGCTCATCCGGGACTCGAATCGGCATGGGATGGGAGACGCGGTCACTGGAGGACCGCCTCCTGTGGTAGCGGTCTGCCCAGGACCGCAACCACACAGTCGCGGTCTTCCCGGGACCGCGACCACCCTGGCGCAAGAAGAATGAACGCGGTCACCCGGTGACCGTATTCACATAGTAGCGGTCTCCAGGAGACCGCGACTAAAAACCAACGGTCAAAAATGCCTCGAGGTCCATGCCGGTCCTCACGGTGAAAGCGGTTGCCCCCAGACCGCGACCAACAGTCGCGGTCTGTCGCGAGACCGCGTCTGCCCACCGACACTTTAAGGCCTAACGGTTTAAAATCTGATGAAAGCGGTCCCCGCCTGACCGCTACCAGTGAAAACGGTCACTGGTGGACCGCGATCACCTCGGAAAATCGAGAACGGCGGGAAACGGCTGAAAACACCATTCCACGCCCCAATCACCCCCGAGTGATGGGGAAACAAAGGGGGAACTCGTCCCCACGCCCTAGAGTACCGAATAATGCCCCCAAAACTCCAAATGGCGCGGTAAAACTCTAGATTGGCGCTCAAACCCCCAAAGCATGCATTTCCCGTCCCGAGCTCAAATGATCCCCTCTCGGCTCCCTGCCGACCTAGAAATCACGGGAAAGGAAAGCACGGAGATAGAGGATCGTCACCCTACCTCAATGGAGCGAATGCTCCGCCGGATCGTCCACAAATCACGAAGAAGGCTTTTAGAAACCCCGCCTCCCCACGCTTCCCACGCTTGCCGCACGCCCACACGATCGTCTCGACGTCACCCACGTCCTTGCCGCGTCGCACCGCCGCCGTCTGCAGCCGGAACGGATGTCACCGCGCTCGAACGGGAGAGAGGGAGAGAGAGAGAGAGAGCGACCACGGTTGGGGAAGGAAGGAGGAAGAAGAAGAAGAAAGGGAAAGGGAAAAAGAAAAAGAAAAGGAATAGGAATATATAGAAAATCCAATTTTTTTAGAAAAATACCAAAAAATAGAAAAAATACGTTTCCGGAATCCTCGGAACGCACCGGTCGCAACGGTACCACTCGTGCCCAGGTGAACGACCCGGTCCACCCGCAGCGAGCTTCCGAAGAAAAAGCCGAAACACAAACCGAAAATCGGAAAACACACGCGGAAAAGCCACGGAACGCCTCCGGGCCTCTGAAACAACTCCGGATCGTGCCGATCCGAACATGAAAGATGTCCGAAACAAAATTTCGGACACAACAGAGCTGGACACTCTGAAAACCAGATCCGGGACCCATAAAGAAGGAACCAAAAGGTCCTGAAATATTACAGCCCTCCCCCCTTAAAGGAATTTCATCCTCGAAATTGAGAACAACCTAAGGGGAAAGAAGAGGAAGACTCACTCAAACAGGTACGGGAACTGCTGACGCATCTCGTCCTCACGCTCCCAAGAAGCCTCACCACCAGAGTGCCGCTGTCACACCACCTTAACCAAGGGGATGACCTTGTTCCGCAGGCGCTGCTCTCGCCTATCCTCCACGCGGATCGGAAACTCTGGGAGGGAAAGATCTGGAGTCACCTCAGGCCAAACAGAAATCTCGAGCACATGAGAGTCGTCGGGCATATACTTCCGCAACATCGAGACGTGGAACACGTCATGCACCGACGCAAACTCAAGGGGTAACTGCAACCGGTAAGCAACCTCACCGATGCGCTCCAAGATCACAAAAGGACCAATGTAGCGGGGACTCAGCTTCCCACGCCGTCCAAAACGCATCACCCCCTTCATCGGAGAAACTCTCAAGAACACATGATCGCCCACGGCGAACTCGAGGGGCTGCCTCCTACGGTCAGCATGGCTCTTCTGCCGACTCTGGGCCGCCAACATGTTCTGACGAACCAGGTGCACAACATCCACACATTGCTGCACCAATTCTGGTCCCGTCAAAACACGCTCACCCACCTCAAACGAATCAAGTGGAGTCCAACAAGGACACCCATACAATACCTCATAAGGAGCCATGCCAATGCTCGAATGAAAGCTATTGTTGTAGGTAAACTCCACCAATGGTAGGTGATGAATCCAACTCCCCTGCCACTCCAGGCAGCAGGATCTCAGCATGTCTTCTAAGGTCTGGATGGTCCTCTCAGACTGACCATCAGACTGAGGATGATACACCGAGCTAAATGCTAACTCCGTGCCAAGAGCTCGCTGGAAACTCCTCCAGAATCTAGAAGTGAAGCGCGGATCCCGATCTGACACGATCGAAATGGGAATCCCATGCAACGGCACGATCCGTTCCACATACAAACGAGCCAACTTGGACACGCTCCAGCTGACTTTGACCGGTAACAACCGAGTCACCTTCGTCAGCCTATCCACCAGCAACCAAATACTGTCCTGCCCACTCGGGGTCCTCGGCAACCCCACCACAAAATCCGTGGTCACGTGGTCCCACTTCCACGCAGGAACATCCAAGGGCTGGAGAGTACCTCCTGGTCGCTGATGCTCCGCCTTTACCTGCTGACAGATCAGGCACCTGGCCACAAATTCTGTGACATCTCTCTTCATGCCAGGCCACCAGAACTGCCTTCGCAAGTTCCGATACATCTTCATCGCACCCGGGTGTACGGTGTACCTGCTCCCATGAGCCTCACGCAACACCGCACGACGAACCTGCTCCTCCGTTGGGACATACAGCCTGCCGCGAAATCTCGCAGCACCGTCCTCGCCGAGCTCCACATTAGCCATCGCCAGAATCCGGGGCAACTCAGGGTCCGCATGCTGAGCCTCTGTCACCTGACGACGGATAGCAGGAGTGACAGTCAGACTCGCAAGCACCGCCAGCCCTGGCTCTTGGGGAATCTTGAGCCTGAAAGATACTTCGGGCACTTGCTCCCAGAGCCTCCATTTCCTCAACATCAAGGCACTGACCGCAACCTCCCGACTCAAGGCATCGGCGACGACATTCATCCTGCCCGGCTGATAAGACAGGGTGAAGTCATAATCCTTCATGAATTCCATCCAACGCCTTTGCCTAAGGTTCAGGTCCCTATGCGAGAACACATACCTCAAACTCTGATGGTCAGTGAACACCTCGAACTTCTCGCCGTACAGATAATGCCTCCAGATCTTCAGTGCGAAGATCACCGCCGCCAACTCAAGGTCATGGGTAGGGTAGTTCTCCTCGTGGGGCTTTAGCTGCCGAGATGCATAAGCCACCACTCTACCATGCTGCATCAACACAGCACTCAATCCAACGCCGGAAGCATCTGTACACACCATGAAACCTCCCGATCCAGAAGGCAAAACCAACATCGGAGCCGAGGTGAGCAATCTCTTCAGTTCCCTGAAGCTCTGCTCACACTCCTCAGACCAGATGAAAGGCACATCCTTCCGCGTGAGCCTAGTCATCGGGGCCGCAATGCGAGAAAAATCCTGGATAAACGGCGATAATAGCCCGCAAGCCCCAAGAAACTCCGGATCTCCGTCACCGACCTCGGCCTCGGCCACTGCATTACTGCCTCGACCTTGGCGGGGTCCACGGAAATACCATCACCAGAAATCACGTGCCCCAGAAAGTGCACCTCGCCAAGCCATAACTCGCACTTGCTGAGCTTCGCATACAACTGGTGATCTCGCAACATCTGCAGCACCACACCCAAATGGTACGCGTGCTCCTCGGCAGACTGCGAATAAACAAGGATGTCATCCACGAAGATGACCACGAACTAGTCCAAATACGGATGAAACACCCTCTGCATCAAGTCCATGAAGGCTGCAGGGGCATTGGTGAGCCCAAACGGCATCACAAAAAACTCATAATGCTCGTACCTCGTACTGAATGCAGTCTTCTCTACATCGGACTCGCGAATCCTCAGCTGATAGTAACCGGACCGCAAATCAATCCGTGAGAACACTCGCGTAGACTGAAGCTGGTCGAACAAATCATCGATCCGTGGCAACGGATACTTGTTCTTAATGGTCACTTCATTCAGCTGCCGGTAGTCAATGCACAGCCGCAGACTACCATCCTTCTTCTTCACAAACAACACGAGCGCACCCCAAGGGGAAAAGCTAGGACGAATGTACCCCTTGGCCAACAGTTCCTGCAACTACGCCCTCAACTCCCTCAACTCAGCGGGGGCCATACGGTAGGGAGCCTTCGCCAAAGGTCCCGTACCAGGCACAACCTCGATCACGAAATCGATCTCCCGCTGGGGAGGCAATCCAGGCAACTCCTCGGGAAAAACGTCGAGAAACTCGCACACCACCGAAATGTCCTCGACATTCGGCTCCATCCGGTCAGACGCAACCACAGACGCGAGAAAACCCAGACAACCAGAATCAAGGAATCGACGGGTTTGAATAGTAGAGATGAGGAATCGAGAAGAGGTGGAACGGATACCTTGGAAATAGAAGGTCCGCTTGCTCGGATGCTGGAAGTAGACCCTCTTCATTCCATAATCCACCACCGCTCCATGAGTCTCGAGCCAGTCCATGCCTAGAATCACATCATAATCCCGAAGCTGCAACGCGTACAACCTGCCTGGCATACTCCTCCCATCGATCCAAACCGGAACCTGATCGAAGCAATACGGAGTGATCATAAAATCACCCGAAGGCAACTCCACTGCCAAATCACAGGACAACTGGGTCACCGGCTCCTCGATGCTCAACGCGAAATCCTCCGAAATAAACGAATGAGACGCGCCAGAATCAAACAAAACCCGAGCCGCACAACCCAAAATCTGAACGGTACCTTCCACGAGCTGCGACGCCACTGCCTCTGCCCTGGTCATGTGTGTGATCTGGCCTCGAGCTCTCTGCCTGCCTCCCACGCTAGCTGACCTGGGTAGCGGCGGATACTGTCCCTGTTGCTGCTGCCTCTGCTGCTGGGGAACCTGCTGTTACGGCGGCCTCTGAGGACAGTCACACGCCATGTGCCCTGGCTGGTCACACCGAAAATAGATAATCGGCGCCGTGCACTGCCTGCCTGGGTGGAACCCACTACACCGTGGACACGGTCCTCGCGACCCACCCCCTGATCCCTAACGCTGCAAGGGGATCGGCTGCTGTACACTGCCCGATGAAGCTTGCCCCTGATCCTTGTGCTTCTTCTTTCGAAAATTCTTCGAGAGGAACTTCTTGACCTTCGTGCCAAAGGACGCGGATCCTGTCACCGACGCTGCCTGTGCCGGCACTCGCAAACCACTCAACGCATGCTGGAAGGAACCCTGCTGCTGGGTAGCCGACTGCTGGCTGCGACCTGACAGAGACTGCCCCTGGCTGATCGGTCCTCGGGTCCTCTGCATATCCATCTCCAAGGAAGCCGCAACATGAGACGCCATCTCTAGATCAGTGGCCCCGTTCGTGATCAGATGGTGCCTCAGCTCCTGCCTCAAGCCCTGAACAAACTGCGCGGTCTTCACCATCTCATGCTCCATGATGTGAGGTGCATACCGACCCAACTCGACAAATCGGCCCCTGTACTGTAACACGGACATGTCACCCTGCACCAGCTCCAGAAACTCCCGCATCCGCTGCGTAGCAACATAATCTGGACAGTACGTACGCTCGAAAGCATTGACGAAGTCATCCCACTCGACCTGCTCAAGTGGACGAAGCTGAAAGGACGTCTTCCACTCGGAAGACCACCACTTCCGAGCCGTACCGTGCAACTTGTTGTAGGCCAACACCACTCTGTCCTCGGTAGCACTCTTCGCAAAACTGAACACCCGCTCCATCTCATCAAGCCAATCTCGAGCCGCATCAGGGTCTGTCTGGCCGCTGAAGTAAGGTGGATGGAACTGCATGAAGTCCCTCACTGCTCGGCCTGGCCCACCCCTAGCAGACGAGCCCTCACCAGCCTCTCCGCCGAACTGTTGAGACATAAGCTGGTACATGCCACGGAAGAAATCCTCGGCCCCCGGAACTCTCGCGGTATCCGCGGCCTCGGTAGCTCCTGGTGGCACTCTACTATGCTCCTCCTGGTCCCCCTGGACCCCCTGCTGGATCTCTTGACCTCCAGCCGACTGCCCCTGCTGAGAGCGAGAGCTCCTCCTCGGCGCCATGCTCGCTCCTGAAGCAAAAGATAGAAAACACAAAAACAGTATGGTCAATAAAAACACACGATGCCCGATGCCAGTGTCAACTGTACATCATTATTGTGGACAAGTGGACCACTACAATTACCTATGATTCTCATGTAATTCCACAACCGCACTCTGATACCAGCTGTAACGACCCGAGAATCCGATTACCGGGAAGGCCCGATAACCTGAGACTCGCACCGCCACCCACGAGTCTGAAGACTCGGAAGGGTTAGAAGGCTGGTGTGGAAACTACACAAGTATCACAAGTAATTGTAGAAATTAAACAGTTACAATATTAAGCAGGAAATAAATTAACATTTTACATGGTCCACAATAGAAAATAACAACAACAGTAGTCCACAACTAGTACAGAGACAAGAAAGAAAAGTACAGCTACACGGGGCATACCCCGGCTCTGACCTCTGGCACTACCTCTGGGCACCCGCACCATGCTGTGCCCCAGACGCGCTCCCCTGGGGCGGCGCCTCACCTGAAACACGGTGAAAACACGCAGGGAATGAGTCTTGGAACAAGACTCAGTAGGGATCACTCGAACCCTACCATGCAAAATGAGAAAACCACTACGCTAGTGGTAGGAGAGTACCTCGAAAAGGAAAGCCCTGTACTCTACACAACAAAGACCCTACGGCACGTAAACCGGCACACGTGCCACGGTGAGACAACCGAAGCTCAACGGTCGACCCGACAAAACCCGAAGGTCGAAAACACACGACTGACAGTCTGTCACTCCGTACTCGACAGGAGTATCTCCCACTAGAAGCACAGTCGGTAGAGTCCCCTGACGTCTTACACCGCGCCGCAGGTGATCCGCATGGCGTGGTAGCTCCTACCAAAGGCGCGAACACCGTACAAGTAACCACAAACAAGTGACTAGCTGGGGTCACGCCCGTCGACGTGCGTCCACTGTCCCCAACCACGTGTGCACACACAGACCACGCGTCCTAGGTCTGACCCTCTGACCGGTTTTCCCCTGGCACTGGACTCTGATTAGACGAGGGGCCCGACGGAAACCAGTCTAAAACCGTCCTCAGGGTGAGCCCGTACACCACTCCCTGGTGCAACCGGTACCGCGTACTGGTAGGCTACGACTAGTAGAGGGTCACTGAAGGAGTAGACTCTCAAGTCAACGGAAAACAACGTCACAATCGTAGGTACGCGGAACGCTCCTTGTACCAACACCGACGCACGGTGACACAAGCCGAAATCACCACCTCCCGGGACCCTCACGTGTGGCCCCCACATGATGCCCAGCATTAGTCGGACCACGGGTCAGCACAGGGATCAAGACTCGCTCATCCGGGACTCGAATCGGCATGGGATGGGAGACGCGGTCACCAGAGGACCGCCTCCTGTGGTAGCGGTCTGCCCAGGACCGCAACCACACAGTCGCGGTCTTCCTGGGACCGCGACCACCCTGGCGCAAGAAGAATGAACGCGGTCACCCGGTGACCGTGTTCACACAGTAGCGGTCTCCAGGAGACCGCGACTAAAAATCAACGGTCAAAAATGCCTCGAGGTCCATGCCGGTCCCCACGGTGAAAGCAGTTGCCCCCAGACCGCGACCAACAGTCGCGGTCTGTCGCGAGACCGCGTCTGCCCACCGACACTTTAAGGCCTAACGGTTTAAAATCTGATGAAAGCGGTCCCCGCCTGACCGCTACCACTGAAAATGGTCACTGGTGGACCGCGATCACCTCGGAAAACCGAGAACGGTGGGAAACGGCCGAAAACACCATTCCACGCCCCAATCACCCCCGAGTGATGGGGAAACAAAGGGGGAACTCGTCCCCACGCCCTAGAGTACCGAATGATGCCCCCAAAACTCCAAATGGCGCGGTAAAACTCTAGATCGGCGCTCAAACCCCCAAAGCATGCATTTCCCATCCCGAGCTCAAACGAACCCCTCTCGGCTCCCCGCCGGCCTAGAAATCACGGGAAAGGAAAGCACGGAGATAGAGGATCGTCACCCTACCTCAATGGAGCGAATGCTCCGCCGGATCGTCCACAAATCACGAAGAAGGCTTTTAGAAACCCCGCCTCCCCACGCTTCCCACGCTTGCCGCACGCCCGCACGATCGTCACGACGTCACCCACGTCCTTGCCGCGTCGCACCGCCGCCGTCTGCAGCCGGAACGGAGGTCGCCGTGCTCGAACGGGAGAGAGGGAGAGAGAGAGAGAGAGAGAGAGCGGCCACTGTTGGGGAAGGAAGGAGGAAGAAGAAGAAGAAAGAGAAAGGGAAAAAGAAAAAGAAATGGAATATGAATATATAGAAAATCTGATTTTTCAGAAAAATATCAAAAAATATAAAAATATATTTCTGGAATCCTCAGAACGCACCGGTCGCAACGGTACCACTCGTGCCCAGGTGAACGACCCGGTCCACCCGCAGCGAGCTTCCGAAGAAAAAGCCGAAACACACACCAGAAATCAGAAAACACACGCAAAAAAGCCGCGGAACGCCTCCGGGCCTCCGAAACAACTCCGGATCGCGCCGATCCGAACACGAAAGATGTCCGAAACGAAATTTCGGACACAACGGAGTCAGACACTCCGAAAACCAGATCCGGGACCCACAAAGAAGGATCCGAAAGGTCCGGGATATTACAGCCCTGGACGCCTCCATCCTCCGGAGCCCTATAAATAGAGACCCCCCCTCAGTCCGAGAGGGGCTTTTTAGAGGTCCGAAAGGCTGCCGGATCTCATTTCTAACTCGTGGGTCTTTTGCAAGGGGAGGTTCTGCAGGATTCTCGAGTGCCCGTGCTCGCGAGAGGAAGGTCGTCTTCGTCCACCGCGCTTCCACGTCGTCCCTACGCTGCCGAAGCTCCGCCGGATTTCACCATCGGCACATCCAATAAGCCAATCATTTTCTTTTCTTCGTAGTTCTTTTGCATTCATCTTCTCGCATCCTCTATCTCCCTTCATAAGGGCGCCCCCTCTTATATACTTCTTGCATTCATCATCGCACTTTCCTCCTACTCGAGTCCGAGATGGGTTTAAAACCACACCAACTAGGTGTGTGTTCTGTCACGATTTCACTATTTTCATTGCAAGGGATTGATACTACACTGCCATTTTCTAATTCTGTTTAGCTACTGTCTGTTGTTTTGCAAGGGTAACTGAAGAAAGCCCTCTCCGTCGGCCGGCGGAAGGGGGAGGAAGAAGCAACCCGCCACTTCCTGCTAGTGAGGCAGGCGCGATCACTCTTTATTTTTGGGGTCCTCGACCCCTCGCGATCACATCATAGTCTCGAGGCCGCGGCGAGTAATTTCCCGCAATGGCCGTTTGAATTCTGTCTGCTCCTTATTTTATCTTGAACTGCTCTTATACCTGCCATATTCTCGAGGCCGCGGCGAGTCACTTCCCGCAATGGCCGTTTAAATTCTGTCAATTATACCATGTTATACCTCTATTCTGCTATATTCTCGAGGCCGCGACGAGTCACTTCCCGCAATGGCCGTTTGAATTCTGCTTCTTTTTATATCCTGTTATATCTCTATTCTGCTATATTCTCGAGGCCGCGGCGAGTCACTTCTCGCAATGGCCGTTTGAATTCTGTCCTTCTATTTGTATATCTTTAATTACTTCTATATCTGCCTGCTATATTCTCGAGGCCGCGGCGAGTCACTTCTCGCAATAGCCGTTTCAATTCATGTTATTTAATTCTCGCACCATTCCCATCCCTCGAGGCCACGGCGAGTCACTTCCCGCTATGGCCGTTTAACCCCCATATCTTGCTATATCGCATTTGTCTCGCTCGCCCTGCCGGAGCAATCTCCCGTGGTGGCCCCTTCTCTCTTCTCTTATTTTTTTTGTGTTGCAGCAAAAGCCAGATAAAACAAAAAGGAGCCCGTGCGCTCCGCATTTTCATTTCTCGACCGCGTGACGTCGCTCACAAACGTGTCCTCGACGGTGGCTGGGGGCACGAAAGTCACCGGTCCGGGCTCATCTGCAAAAGATGGCAGGTCCACTGACGGGCCGGCATCCGCCAATTCCCGGATCATCTCCAGGGTAACCGCCGCATCCTCGCCTGCCAAACCAGCAACATAAATCAAGTCAATAATTCTGGCTTTCCGGAAAAAGAGTTCAAAAACAACGGGAAGATCCGCTCGACAGCAGTCGGGCACTCACCCTGACAACTATTGGCCACCGTGGGCCCTGGCTCGTGGGCCTGGCCAGGCACTTCACCCTGTGCCCCAGCAGGGGCCCCGGTCCCTGATGCCTTGCCTCCCCTGCATAATCCAGATGGTCCCAATGAGTAATCAGAGGCAGACCAAAGCTGCGGCATGCACCCAAGGTTAGAAGCTCTTACCCGCGCCAGCTCCTCCCGTAGGTTTCCACGACTCGAAGTCGGGGAAGTCCTCCATGTTGGGAAGAGGTTCGCTCATCAGACGCATAAGCTCCTCTATGTCAACCTCCCCTCCGGTTCCCTCTTCATGTGGGGAGTCTGCCTCCCGGGGGGGCGAGAAGGTCGCCTCCACGCCAGCCGCCTGCAGAGCTGCAACCGACAGCCAAGTCTGACAAAATAGAATTAGTCAATCATATTGGCTAAACCAAACAAAAAACAAAGGGGTCGGGGCGACACTTAATCAAGGCCGCCTCCTCCTCAACTTGCTCTCCAGTCATGGGTCCCTCAGACGACTCACTAGTCTCGACCGCTGCATCGTCCACATGAGGGCGTTTCCTCCGGGGCTGCAAGCTCCCATCCCCACTCCCTGAGGATGTTCCCATGGAGGGCTGGTCCCCCTCTGCCACAGAACCTGCCGACAAGCACAGCATTATACAACACCTCAGTTCTGTACCTAAGAATTACAGAATGAAAGGGAGAGAGTAGGCTAAAGGAGGAAAGCCTAACCTGGAGCCCCAAAGGGGGTCAATGGTAAAGGCACCAGCTGCTCCAACCCCAACGCCAGGGCTCGGGCCGCCATCGCCACGGCCTCCCGAATATCCTGTGGAGTGTGCGCGCACTCAACATGGGACACAAACTTCAGAGGTCCAGCCGACCCAATCGCGTGGGTGATGTGTCATCTCCAGTCATCAACCGATGTATCGGCAAAGTTCCCATGCGAGAGCTCCCGGTCCAGTGACCCTTTGCCCCGGATACCACAATCGGCCAAGAACTGAGCCCACCAGGACTTAGGTGCCCTCGGTTGAGACACCTTCACTCCAGTCAATGTCGCCGATGCCCGCCCCAGGGACTTCAGTGCCCTCCACTGCTTCGGCTCCCAGAAGATGAACCCCGGCCACTCCGGGGCCACCGCGCTACAACTCGCTCAATCTCTCAGTGGATCCGAGCAATACGGGTCCTCAGGTACCCCTCATCCAGTGCAATAGGGGGCAGATCCTCTCTCAGCAGGTGACTCTCCTCCGCCTTCCTGATCGTGGAGGCCTTCTGTCGGTGGAGGTGACTGTGCTCAAACTACCACCGGGCGTAGTGCATATCAAATCATCCCCGACGTCCCTGCCCTAGCATCGGGAATCGCTCCGGCTCTCGCGGCAGTAAAAGTCCCACCAGGCCGCTGCAAGAAGGTGGGTATCCCTGCCCTTGTACTGTCTGCCCGTCAGAGTGAAGTCCCTATTCGGTGGAATCCCCTGGTCATACCCGAAGTTCCTGGCAAAGCGATGCGGGTAGTACGGCTCCAAGGAACTCGTCGCCGACCAGTACAACGTCAACATGGCTGCTCGGGTGCTCAATTTCCACTCAGTCCGTGGTCCCGCATCGGCCGCCCCCTGACTAGGGTGGGCGCTGGTTGCCCCTCCACCTGAAGCCCCCAAAAAGAGGCCAGAGTCCCTCGCTGTGCTATCGAAGGGCAGTCCATCCTCGCCCCGGGCGGGCAGGTAACAAAGGGCCCTCCTGGCCCCCTCAAGCTGCTCCTCTGCGTCCCCATCCGGCTGCCCAGTGAAACCAAATAGAAGTGATGCCGTCGGGTTCACCATGGTACCTCGCGTCACCAGCCCCGGGAACAGCAACCCGGCCCACACACTAAGATAGTGGGTCGGTAGGAGTATACTCCTCTCCCTCGGCGCTGAGTGTGCCTCCAGAACTCCAAGTCCCTGGTAGATGTTAGCCAGTGTAGCGGGAGCTAGAGCTAACTGTCTCCCCTCGGCCAACAAGCAAGCCGGCCACAACAACTCAACTCTCAACAGCCTGTCCTCTCCATGGGGAACTACAAAAGTCGCCAGCCAATATGCCAGATACGCTGCAAGGTGTGTCACATCTGGCAGACCATGGGGATTCCACCCCTCTTGTGGTGCATACACATATCTGGAGTACGTCCGGAAGCGTAGCTCCACCTCAGTGTACTCCTCCCAGTCTCCCACAGAGTCTAGTCCCTGGCGAACTCCTGGTAGAAGTAAAATGGCCCATTGTAGAAATGACGGACCCATACATTCAGTGGTACCCGGGGAGTCTGTGCGGCTCTCTCTCTCCCTGCTAGAGCTAAATCTCTCCAGGTCTTCGTGAGATACCGATAACTGTAAGGCACTCGGTATCTTCCTAGCCCGTCGGTATGACTACGGTGGAGGTCATCCAGCACTACCTCCTCATATCCCTCACCGCTGACCGGCAATCCAGAATCCTGAACAGGGACCACAAGTCCAGTGTGGTCTCTCCCTCTGCTGTTGCCACCGTGTTCCAACGACGGTTGAAACGCTCTACCAAGCTCTGCAGCAGTCCGGTGTAGCATGGGTATGCATACAGAGCGGCAGTCACCGCATACCTGATCTCAACGCGATCTAGCAACACCCGGTAGTGGTGGATGATCCCCATCAGCCACTCAGTGGCACCCTGGCGGTAGTAGTGTGACGGGATCACCGCCCAACGATCGTACCAGCTATTGACAGTCTGTCGCATGACTCCATTTAGCATGTTGTGATCATCATAGCCCTCTCCAGCATACTGCAAACCAGCATGCTCCAGTACCAACCCAGCGGTCCCCTCTGTCTCCGTGCAATGGTGACCGTGCAAATCCCAGCTAGCGGGGCCACTCGGCCCAACCCTGACTCCGGACTTCTTCGCCATGCCAAAGAACCCCAGGCAATCAACACTGGGAAACTGACGCTGCCTCTAGTAGTCCTCCGAGAAGCTCGGATAGCTGCAGAAGGTTGTACCTGCCAATCAAGATGGCCCTCTCAAGCCGGCGGTGGGCCCTTGGAATCTGCGAGTCCCCCTCCTCCATGCCAGAAGGGGCATAGCTTCGGATGAACTCAAACAGGTGACGATCTAGGGGGAACTCCAATGGATAGCCTCCGCTCCGGTCGTAACTGTACAAACCATCCTCCTCCAGAATCCTGGCCACCTCCACGGCCCCTGCTCCAGCTGCTCTCTCACCAATTGGACCCTCAGCCACAGTCGTATGGCCCCGGTCCAGCTACTCTATACCAGCCACAGTGATCACGGGTGCACCCGGAGGAGGCATCTGTCGGTCAGTCCGCCGCACCCAATGATCCTCCTCTCGAGCCACGTGCCTCGAGACTCGTCCATCTCTGCTGAAGCGTGCCATCACCGTAAGACAAGATGCAAAAAAAATAGAGTCAGAACACCAGCAAATCAACACACACGACACAGCAAAATAAAGACATATGAAGCGTCAAAATACAACTACAACAACTTAGAAGGAGGGTTTCACGGGCCGTACGCCCTCGTCTCCGCCTCCGACGCACGCCCCGTGGGGGGCATTTATTGTACCTGGACTATTTCCCAGCAAAAATAACAAGGAGTAAAGGTTCGGGCATTTTCCCGAACACCTTCCAGGCACGGGCTATCTAGCCCTTTCTACAACATTGCGGGTCCCTACAAGGGTCATGACCAACTTATCGTGACACGCGGCGACACAAACAATTGTCCGGGGTCAACCCCGGCCACTCACATGCGGGCTTTGCATGTATCCTACATGGCCGCCTGGGACCACTCGGGGGCGCCCCGACGTTAAGCCACGCCATGTGGCACCCAATGAAAGGGCCGCGGGCCCACTCCGAGACACTTCTTTCAACCCTCCAAGGTCAAAGGGAGACCCGAGCAAGTCAACCACAGGCTTTGGAGGCCCGCAGCACGTGCATACGGCTCACACACTCGTGTTCGGCATATCTCCGAACACCTTGTGGGCGCATATGTTCCAGCCTTTCTACACAAAATCACGGGCTACCCCATGGTTCTAGCACACTAATGGGATCCTACAGCGACCCCCCCAGCAAGTTGGGGCCACCCCCGACCCTCAGATATGTGGCAATGAGCCACTTAATTTTAGCACTCGGGCCAACCCGAGACTACCATGTCAACCCGCCGTGCAACGTGACACACAGTCCGAGGCATAACCCACGTCCACAAAATGCCTCCCCTCAGCTCCCAAGAGCTCCTATTTTCGACATAAGGCCCGCCGTGCAGCCTCTCAGCCATCTACACAGGTCGTTCGGCAATCCGGGGTGTGTCGGGCATTTACTCGAACGCCCTCCGAGCAACTACGACAACCCAAAGAGCAACGGCCCCCACGAGCCCATTCCAGCTTCCCGAAGGTCA
Source organism: Amorphophallus konjac (assembly GCA_022559845.1). Lineage (NCBI taxonomy): Eukaryota > Viridiplantae > Streptophyta > Magnoliopsida > Alismatales > Araceae > Amorphophallus > Amorphophallus konjac. The sequence continues at coordinate 227,694,924 of CM040117.1, forward strand.
GTGTCCGTCAAAGGGCAACCCCAAACAACACAAGAAGACCCCCGGGGGCCATCCCCCGGGGTTACGGCCGTCCCGGGGCCAGTTCGCCCCAGGGCATGGCCGCGCGCCCCAGGGAGGGTGAACTCCCTGCGGGCCGCGCCCTCCCTCCAGCCCGGTGGTCCCGCGACCCCACTCAGCCCAAGTTCATCCGATCAACGGTCCTACGAAGCAGTTCATGTGCAGTACCAGTTCAAGGAGTCAACACGCGGAAGCACGGAGCGACAGCACGACGGGTTCGCCCTCCGGTCAGCGCGTACAAGTCTCGCAAGCTTCCACGAGCTCAAGGGGTGAGAGATCCGGAATCAAGCATCAAGCCTCTAGAACATCAAACGTCAAGCGTTGGCGTCGCCAACTCCCCTCCAAGGCTTCGAGCGGCCCCAAGCAGCGAGCTAAGGAGAATTGTGCGTGTGACTTGTTCGTCGACCTAATACGCCGGGGGTATGTCATCCGCACTCCCCTCACGCCATATGTAACCGTAACACACAAGTCAACACCCACCGTATGTGAGACGCTACGACATGGGCAAACGTCCCCTCATGCCGGGATTTCCCCCTCGCATGCCCGTCGGTTGCAACCACACGCGTACCATGACCTCATGCTCTCTCGCAGTCACGAGGCCATGTTAGACTGCTCAATTCGAGTCGTGATCGACCCTCGCCCAGACACCCGATCGATGTATCCCTCTAGTCATCCAGTCATAGGCCCCCGTCCGGCATCACGGCCCTGGCCCACGCCAGGGGAGGAGACCTCTATAAAGCGCATATGTGTTCATTCATCACGCATCTACTCGGGGACCAACTAGCATGTCGGAGTTGTCCCGTTGCATGTGCCAATTGTACCTTGGCCATTACGGCCTTCCTGTAAAGAAGTAAACACCTCAATATAACATTGCCAATTGGACGAGTGCTCTCGCACCCACGTTCCGGTCCTCAGTCTTCTATCTACACCACTTGGCATCGTGCCTAACACCCTAACCCTGGTAAACACCCCTCACTCTAGCGCGCACCCATATCTGTTGAATGCCCCAGCCCTCTACCCACGGCTTCAGACATATATAAAGATTTTTTCTTCAGCTTAGAACGAAGGTATTCGGATTCAATCCGATGTAAATAAACACCGGTTGCTTGCGGCCGGTGGGGAAAGACGTCCAGTACACGATTCCCTCAATTGCTTAACGCACTCGCACACATGGAACCTCTTCTCTCCACGTGTCGCCCGATACCCCGAGTCCACGTGTCGCGTCCTGGCGACACTTCCCCAGTCAGCCCTTGGTTCCATGGGTGATTGTCGAGAAATCGACTGGCACGCCCGCACCCTGTCTGGTTAACCCTTATCCTGACATTCTCATGCCATTCGACTCTTCCCGGCTTTCCGTAAAAGGAGAGTGCCCGATATTGCCGTGAGAGGCATGCAACCGTAAGGAGGATACCCGAGATACATCAAACTTCCGTATTTTTCTCCCCCGCTGTATCCCTTCTTCACCCCGGTTATTTGGCATAAAATCCCACGCAACAGTGAATCAGGCCTATCTTTGGCATTGTAAACTTGGTCATATTAATGAGGAGAGACTGAAAAGGTTATGTAAGAATGGATACATTGATCTGTTTGATTATGAATCATTCACAACTTGTGAATCTTGTCTCATGGGTAAGATGACCAAGTCTCTGTTTTCTGGACATGGAGAAAGAGCAAATGAGTTATTAGAACTCATACACTCTGATGTGTGTAGACCTATGTCCACGAAGGCCAAAGGAGGCTATTCATACTTCATTACATTTACTGACGACTTCTCAAGATATGGATATGTGTACTTAATGAAGTGCAAATCTGAAGCTTTTGAGAAATTCGTTGAGTTCAAGAATGAAGTGGAAAAATAAACTGGGGAAAGTATTAAAACTCTCCGATCAGATCGGGGAGGTGAATACTTGAGTATAGAGTTCACACATTATTTAAAAGATAATGGAATATTATCTCAATGGACTCCTCCTTATACACCTCAGCTCAATGGTGTAGCAGAAAGGAGGAATCATACCCTATTAGATATGGTACGGTCCATGATGTGTTTTGCTGGTTTACCCTTATCCCTCTGGGGTTATGCCCTAGAGACTGCTGCTCACTTGCTGGACAAAGTCCCATCGAAGTCAGTCGACTCCACTCCATATGAGATATGGAAAGGAAAGAAGCCAAATCTTAAGTATTTTAAGGTTTTGGGTTGCCCTGCCCATGTAAAGAAATATGACTCTGATAAACTGGGATCAAAGACTGAGAAGTGTATGTTTGTAGGATATCCTAAGGAAACTTATGGATATTATTTCTACCAGCCTAGCAATCAAAGAGTGTTTGTAGCTAAACATGCTGCATTCCTTGAGGAAGAGTATATCCTTGAAGGAAACAGTGGGAGCTCGGTAGAACTAGAAGAAGTTCTAGAACCACGGCATGTCAGTGTACCTTCTCAAGATCCAGTGCAAACTAACTCACAAACTGTACATAGGTCTGGCTGAGTACCTGTTCAACCAGAAAGATATGTGGGACATATTTCTGGTAATGTATCACATGATGAGGATGATGATCTTAAGACCTACGAGGAGGCAATTTGTGTCATTGACTCTGGGAAATGGCAAGAGGCCATGATATCTGAAATGGATTCCATGTACTCCAACCAAGTTTGGAACTTGGTGAATCCACCTGAAGGTATTGTACCTATTAGATGCAAGTGGATCTTTAAAAGAAAGATTGGAGTGGATGGAAAGGTTGATACATATAAGGCAAGGCTTGTAGCGAAGGGATATCGTCAAAGGCAAGGTGTTGACTATGACAAAACCTTCTCTCCTGTAGCCATGCTAAAATTCATTAGAATTTTACTTGCCATTGTTGCGCACCATGATTATGAAATCTGGCAGATGGATGTGAAAATGACATTCCTCAATGTAAACCTTGAGGAAGAGGTGCATATGACACAGCCTGAAGGATTCATATCCAAAAGGTACCCAGATAAGGTGTGCAGGCTTCAGAGGTCCATATATGGACTAAAACAAGCATCCCATAGTTGGAACATAAGGTTTGATGAGGCAATCAAATCCTATGACTTTGTTAAGAACGAAGATGAGCCATGTGTATACAAGAAAACCAATGGCAATGCAATCACCTTTTTGGTACTGTATGTGGATGACATACTACTCATTGGGAATGATGTAGGTATGTTATCGTCAGTCAAAGTCTGGCTGTCAAAGAATTTCTCCATGAAAGATTTGGGAAAAACATCCTATGTGTTGGGGATTAGTGTGAGCGACGTCACGCGGATGTAGCAGAGAGCGGAGCGCGGGCTCGTTTTGCTGTGACACAGAAAGAGTGAGAGAGATAGAGAAACCACCACGGGAGATTACTCCGGTGGGGTATGCAGAATGGATACATCGTAATAAAATACGGGGATTAAACGGCCATAGCGGGAAATGACTCTCCGCGACTTCGGGGGATGGGAATGGCGCAGAATTTAAATGACGGAAATTTAAAAGGCCATAGCGGGAAGTGACTCGCTGCGGCCTCGAAGAGATGAGAATGGCGCAGTATTTAAATGATAGAAATTTAAACGGCCATAGCGGGAAGTGACTCGCCGTGGCCTCGAAGAGATGAGGATGGCGCAGAATTTAAATGACGGAAATTTAAACGGTCATAGCGGGAAGTGACTCACCGCGGCCTCGAAGTGATGAGAATGGTGCATAATTTAAATGATAGAAATTTAAACAGTCATAGCAGGAAGTGACTCGCCGCGGCCTCGAAGATATGAGGATGGCACAATATTTAAATGATACAAATTTAAACGACAGAAATTTAAACGGCCATAGCGGGAACTGACTCATCGCGGCCTCGAAAAGATGATGTGATCGCTAGGGGCCGGAGACCCTAAAATAAGAAGAGTGATCGCGTTTACCTCAAAAGCAGGAAATGGCGGGTTGCTTCTTCCTCTCCCTTCGGCCGGTCGGCGGAGAGGGCCTTCTTTGATTACCCTTGCAAAAGAAAGAAACAGATAGATAGCAAATGAATCAGAAAAATGGCAGTGTAGTATTAGTCCATTGTGATGAAAATAGTGAAATCATGGCGAGACACACACCTGGTTGGTGTTATTTTTAAACCCCTCTCGGACACGAGTAGGAGGAAAATGCTATGATGGATGGAGAATCATGCAAACATGCATAAAAACATAACTCTCTTATAGAGCGAGATGACAGATGACGGGATGATGCATGTAACAGAAACGACAAAAGAGAGTAGGGATAGAGAATGACTTATTGAAGGCGCCGATGGCGGGATCCGGCGGAGCTTCGGCAACGTGGGGATGATGTGGAAGCACGGTGGACGGAGTTAGCCTTCCTCTCACTAGTGTGGGCAACTGAAAATCCGGCAGAATCTCCTCCTACAAAACCCACAGGTTAGAAAAGGAATCCGGTAGATTCTCCCTCTCCTCTGTCGGATCTGAAGCCCCCTCATTTTGAGAGAGGGGGTCCTCTATTTATAGGAAAAATTTTGATTGAGGCGTCTAGGATAGGGGACGCGTTACTCATGACGCGTCCCTTAGTCCAGACGCTTCTATTAATTTTTTATTATTTTTACTTTATTGGCACGTCTAGGATCCTGGACGCCTCAACTTGAGACGTCCAAGACACAAGACGCGCCCATTTCTATCCACTACATCAGCGCCGAACGCCATCGACAGCGGAGAAAGCGAGTGGTTTCGACGCGTACCCGTGACTCTTGAAAGGCACGTCTGATCGGCAAGACGTCGTTATTTTTGGATTCTTTCGAAACGTCAAACTGAGCGGCGGCACCGCTCGCCCGGGTGCTAAGCAGGATGTGTCCTGGGTCCCAGACGCCTCAAATTGAGGCGTCCCATGTTCTAGACGCGCCCATTAATTCCACTAGATCGACACCGAAAGCCGTCGACAATGGAGAAAGCGAGTGATTTCGGCGCCTAACCATTACTTCAGCAAGACGTCTTCGTGTTTGGATTCTTTCGGAATGTCAGGTTGGGAGCGGCGCTGTCTACGTGCTGCACGATTTTCTTAGTGAGGCGTCTTTCATCTCGGACGCCATTAAAAGAGGCGTCACCCTCCCCCGTCGAAAAGAAAATTCTAAAAACGGTGAAAAAAATCAAAAAATTGGAAATCACTCAAGTAATTCAAAATGTGAAAGCCACTTTGGGGCGTCATATTGTAATATGAGATTTACCCATGGTAATGTTAGCAACGGCGTGTCTACAATTAGGATCTATAGAGATAGATCAAAGAGGATGCTAGGCTTGTCCCAATCGATGTACATAGACACCATTATCAAAAGGTTTGACATAGAATACTCCAAAAGAGGTCTAATACCAATTAGACATGGAGTCTACCTCTCTAAGGATATGTCCCCTAAAACTCAAGAAGAGAGGAAGTACATGAATAGGGTTCCCTATGCCTCTGCCATAGGATCTATCATGTACGCGTGTTATGTACTAGACCTGATATAGCTTATGCTCTAAGTGTTACGAGCAGGTATTAGACAGATCTAGGTAAACAACACTGGATAATCGTGAAATGTATCCTTAAGTACTTGAGAATGATTAAGGATCTATTTCTGGTTTATGGAGGAGAGGACTTGAAACTGAGAGGGTACACTGACTCGAGTTTCCAGTCTGACAAAGATGACAACAAGTCAACCTCTAGGTTCATTTTTACTCTCAATGGTGGGGCAGTGAGTTGGAAGAGTTCCAAATAGGAAATCACTGCTGATTCAACAACCGAGGCTGAGTATATAGCTGCAGCCGAGGCGTCAAAGGAGGCGATATGGATGAAGAAGTTCATCGATGGATTGAGAGTTGTCCCAAGCATCTCTGATCCTGTCCCCATGTTTTGTGACAATAATGGGGCAATCGCGCAAGCAAATGAGCTGAGGTCTCATCAGAAGTCCAAAAACATTCTGCGGCGTTATCACTTGATTAGAGAGATTATAGCTAGAGGAGATGTGATAGTAGATAGAGTATCTTCTGCTGATAATATTGCAGATCCACTGACTAAGCCTTTATCTTAAAATGTGTTTGAGTGTCACCTTGGGCTGATGGGGATCAAGCATGTGGGTGATTGGCTTTAGTGCAAGCGGGAGATTGTTAGAGATGTATGCCCTTCAAGCCAATCACAAGTGTTGTGATAATAACATTTCTTCTATAATTTCATTCAATAATAACAATAATGGCATTTCTTCATTACGTCCTTAGCACGTTATGGTGTATGTATTGTAATGTGATGAAGTCCATGAATACGAGCAATGATGACTGGATCGTAATGAGATTGTGATAATGAGATCAGTCATCCAGAGGTTTGTGTTCTAAATGTTCCTGGTTGTGGGATCTTCAGGAAGAGACATTAAAGATCCTGCTAGACCGGTGCACGTGGTACTCACTCATGTGATGAGGGTGATGGATCTCATAACCACCGGTGTGATAACATCAAGGTACACGTGCAGGTGCTCATTAGTGGAATGAGTTCACTGAACTGACCCGATCTAGAATTCCTGAATGGTAATCATGCTGACTGTCAATCAGGAGATTCTAGTGTCACTGTAGCATAGTTGGATCTTAGACCCAAGTCACCAAAGAGGTTTTGCATGGACTCCACTGAGCGGTTGATTGCTGACTTATGAACTTCCTGTAAGGTTTCGCACAGCACCTACGGGCGACGCATCGGATAACAAAAATTTAATTTGCCCGATTCCGGTGTTATGGAAAGCTTAATCTGTGCTCTAATCGGTGTTTCTAATACCCTAATTACGGGTTGCGTGTTTCACCTTGCGCGGAACGACGCTGTCCGCGATGCCCGATGCAGAATAACGAGCCGCACAACTGTACGGCCTCTAGAGCAGATCCACACGGACCCTTGCGCAGCGACGGTACCTCCCCGGCACAACTTTCCCCGGCTCTAACACCTTCTGGAGAGAGAGAGAGCAAGGGGGAGAAAGGGGGGAGGCTAATCCTCTCCTTAATGCTTAATGCTTGATTAGCATTAAGGGGGGGTTGGAAGGAGAAGCCAAGAGTTCGAATGAACTCACGTAGATGGCTATATATAGAGTTTAGGCTTATTAGAAAAGGGCTCCAAAAGATCGAAACTGTATATATATCCTATCTCATATTATACATATGTATTAAACTCCATTTACACTCCTTTCCAAAAGGAATTAAAAGGAAATAATACATACATTTGTATAATAATTATCCGTCACCCAAGAATCCATTGTGTGTGATCCTCTAGGCCCATAGTCACTCTAGTTTAAGGCCCATTAACTTCTAATTCCTAATTAGAAGTAAATTAAACGTATTATTCACTTCTACAAGAGCCGAATAATGGTTTAATGCATTCCGAACCTACAATCACGTTGGGTCAAGCAAATCCGCGTGATCCTAGAGGACGCCGGGTTTAAACCAGCCTGTCTGGTACCTGTAAGTCCACAGTTACCGCATCGATATAATCCCTCGCTCCTTCTATGAGTCTGGTACGATCGAGGGTACGGTAACTGTCAAACCCCATGATCGTGTCATTTGACTGTGACCTCCTTAAAGTGTATGACGTCCGTTCTAAACGAACTCACACGACCCTAGCTAGGGATTTAACGGAGCGTCAATGTCATGACCCATTAACTGTCTGATATATACCCGACAGTGAGCGATCCCCTCTTGACCATTGATGATCTTCACACGTATCCTGGAGTGGTTAATGACTCGGCAACTCATGACTTATGGTTAAAGTCACTTAGCCAAGCAATTAAACCAATCCAGTCATCGTGTAAGATTCGATCAATGTCTCAGGTCAAAGGACCAACGATGCTACTGAGACCGTTGGATCTTCAGTTGACATTAGGTATAATCAACCATCTGAAGATCTAATAGCGGATCAGTTCAGTGCACATCCTCCAAGGACATACACCTATACATATGTGTGGTGCCCCGCACCAATGACCATGAGACTGGTCACTGACACATCATGTGTACTGGTTTAATAGATAATCAAAGTCCCCGAGTGATTACCCTCCAACCAGGAACAGTTTAAGGTATGTGTACATGTAAAGTCAATCTCATGTTCGAGATCCCATCTCGAGCTGACTTTACAACCACATATCCTAGGGACAACGTAAAGTAACACAATCGCATATTTACGCTCAATCATCACTTTATTAATAATGAACAAGATCGTACAACTATTGGGCCTACCCGACCCGAAATTGGCCTGTAGCACACCAACACTAACACTTCTGCCTTGTGGTTCTTTATAGTTGTTTATTCGCACTCAGTGGGATTCATGTGGAGACACTTAAGTGGACAACAAGGGATCATTCACTCTCTACATGGATCAAGAGAGAGAATGCTCTGTGGACATGTACTTGAAAATCCCTAGCCAGGGTATGGGAGTTCACTAAGAAAAGGAGTTTTCAGTGAACTGTACTTAAGAGTACAAGGGTCCATAAAATCATGATGCTTTAGGGTTTGATAGTTTGACCGTACCCTAATTCTGATTGGAGCAATGCATGAATGAGGGTCTATAACTGTGTGGAATCTGATGATGAAAAGGTTCAATATGGGTTGCATCCCTCCCAAAGTCATTTGGGATCACGAGGTGTTGCTTGGTGCCGTTCGTGGTCAGAAAGCCCGTTAACTCCATTAAGAGTTAATGGATTATAATTAATTAAATTAAGAAGGGTTCTTAGCTTAATGGGCCTGAAAACCAAACAGACTATTGGGCCTAGAGGGTCACACACAATAGAGTAGTGGATAAGACGGATAAGGATGGAAATTATAGACAATTTCTGGGTTTTTGTGAAAAATGCCATAGTCTATAAATATACGCTGAGGAGAGAAACCATGGGCCAAGCATTAGGGTTTCTCCTTTGGCCGCCCCTCTTTCTCTCTCCTCCCTGACCAGGGCGTGCCCCTCCTCTCTCTCTCTCCTCCTCCTGCGGTGGTGGATGGTGGTGCTGAGAAGTGGCCGACGTGTGGAGATCGAGAAGGATAATCCGTCTGTTCCCGCTGCTCGTGTTGATACATCTAGAGGCCGGACACTTGAACGGCTAGCAACCCGATGAGCCTCTACTCAATCATCTTCAGGCATCTGGAAATTAATTAATCCTGCAAAGGTATATAAATGTTCTTCCTAAGTGGGTTTTCCTTCGCTTGTTTTTTGATTTTGATCGCCAGCAATGATCCACATCATAGGGTTTCGTTGTTTCCGCTGCATCTCTGATCGAAACCTTATAGCAAGGGCATTAGAAAGAGCCCTGGGCGTTATCCCATGGGACAACCCTCCGATGCTTAAGTCAGCACTTGGGGAGATGGAGAATGTAACGACCCAAGATCCGGATACCGGGAAGAACCCGATACCATTCGAGTTCTGACCCGCCGCCCACGAGCCGGGAGGGCTCGGAAGGGCTAAAAGGAGTGTGGAGGTACAAAGAAATAGGAAATAAAGTAGGACAATTCAACAATTAACATAAATAAATAAACAACTACAACAATAGAGTCCAATCCAACAGAAAGTATAGTCCAAGGCAGGAAACGTACCCAACACCGAGTGAACACTCGGCCCGGCGAGCTGACAACTAAGAACCTCTGAACAGCACCCTCGAACCTCGAGGAAGAACCGCCGCACCTGAAAAGCAGGGGTGAGCCTCCTGTCACTGGCTCAGTAGGGATCCCGCGGAACCCCAATCGAGAACAACGGCGGTAGCAGAAAGGAAAAACAGCTACAACTACAACAGGAACAGCGAACCGGTGGCCAGTCAAAACTCGGCACTACAGCTACTCCTACTGTACCGGAGAAACATGCCCCGATCTCCCAGTCGGGGGACCACCGAACTAACGGAAGAACCTCTGGCTACGCCGCCAGAAGAAATAATCACAACCTCGCAGTCGTGGGCCTAACATCGTCTAGGGAAACCCTCGGTGACGCTCACCGGAAAAACCCCTAGACCTCTACCTCGGGAACACTCCCTGAAACTGTCGGGGGAACCACGTCTCGTAGACGGGAAACGAAATCTGAAAATAGGAGAGTCACGTCTCACGTGACAGGAGTATCTACCCACCAGAAGTAAGGCCGGATGCGTCCACTGACGACTTAGTCCACAGCCTCAGGTGTCTCGTTACGGCGCCCCAGGCGGAGACAAGGACACCGTACAAGTAACCACATAACACAGAACAAGGGTCTAGGCGGGGTCGTGCTCGTCAGCACGCGTCCGAAGTCCCCAACCACGTGTGTACACACTGACTGACTACGGTACGTCAGGCCCTCTAGCTGGTATTCCTCCTGGCCCGGACTCGAGCCGCCATAGTGGGAGGCCCTACGGCAACCAGCATAAAGCCGTCTCTCTCGGGTAAAGCCTCGCCACCACTCCCTGGTGGGACCACATGCGTGTCGGAAGGCTACGACTAGTGGGGAGTCACTGATGTGACCACTCTTCGAGGAGAACTCCGAGAAACACGTACGCACCCTGTGCGAAAGTCGAGAAGAACCAAGTGGAGCCGAGCCACTAGACTCTGGACAGTCCTCTAGACTTACTAAATCCAACGGTCCTTGAGTCACAAGACTCAAGGTCAAGACCGTTGCACCGAATGGCTCCACGCCGTCAATCTGCCCTAACCCTAGGGTCATAAACCTCGGCATGATGACTCACGAGGCAGTTCACAACTACTGAGACCATTCCCTCGAAAAGGGAACCGAGAAACCCTCCAGCCCCAAGCTGGGTAATTGGACTCACAGTCCACAGGCCACACACACGGCCCACGCGGAAAACACAGAAGCACGATTCCCAAGGTAGCTCACAAGCCGCCACGCCGATTTCCCATCCCAGGGAAAAGTGGGGAACCTCCAACCCCAGGCTAGCAACTGGACTCGCAGTACAAGGCCTTACACTTGGCCCAGTCGGGAACCCTCTTCCGCAGAAACCCACGACATGCGGGGGAACCCCACCGCACCTGCACCGATACACGGTGATTCGATCTAGCGTAACACAAAATCCCAAAACACACACAGGGTCACTCGGACCCTCTAAATCTATGGGCATGCTAATCGAGGTAATGTGGTACCTCCAGACACCCCCGAAACACGGTCACAGAACCCATGGGATGTCTGGGACACTCCCGAGGCCAATGGTCGGTCATTGGGTCTCAACCGGACCGACCGGAACCCAAAATAGGCCAAAACTCTGCATTTTGGTCGACCTCCCCACAGGGGTCGGTCGACCTGTCCAGCTCGGTCGACCGCCCCAGATGGGTCGGTCGACCGAACTGGGCAGAATGCCCAGTTCGAGCAGCGCCCGAACGGTCGACCGAGCCACCCGCGGCGGTCGACAACTTACAACGGAAAAGTGAAAACTGGCCGAGCTCAACCCTAGAGCCCGATTCCACGCCCCATTTGATCCTAATCGAAGGGGAAAACATAAGGGACCATCCCCTAGGCCCAAAAACTCAAAAATGGAGGGAAGAAAGAGGGGAAACCTCGATCGATCCGACGAAATCGTCGCACGCCCTAAAAACGTGATTTTAACCCCCAACGGTGATAAACCCACGCTCGGCTCACCACGGGCTACCAAACTCGCGAAAAATGAAGTACTGGGGTTAAAGATCCATCCCCCTACCTCCACCGAAGATTTCACGTACCGTGGACGCCGTTCCGACGCAAAACGCCCACAAAACCCCCGCCGATTCACGAACTCGTGACCGCGCTTCGGCGCGCCACCGTCCCTCGATCCTCGACCCGTCCTCGCTCCTCACCCTCGCACCATCTCAGCCTCGCCCGCCATCGCCTCCGTCGGCCGCCCGGAGGAGAGGAGGAGAGAAAGAGAAGAGAGAGGGAGTGAAAGAGAGAATGGGGAGAGAGGGGGGTGAGTGGATTTATATAGAAAATCAATTTGAGAGTTTAAAAATCCAGAAAATATAAAAATAGGGAAAAAAATACTTCCCACGATCCTCGAAAAATGCACAACGTAGTGGTAATGCTCCGGAGTCGGAGAACGCAACGGTTCGCCCTACACGGGGTTCCGAAGGTCCGACAGACAAAAACACACGTAAATCACAAAACGCGGTCCGGGACCCACAAAGGCGTTCCGAAAAATCCAGAAAAATACCGGCAAGCTCCTAGCAATGCCACGGACCCAAGGAAATTCACGGGCACACCCCAATGGGTCCGACAATCCAGTATAAAAGGTCCGAAGCTCACTCAGACACGATCCGAAACCCACGGATCTTGATCCAATAAATATCCGAAAAACCCGGGACGTTACAGCGAATGCGGAAGAGAAAGCGAGAGAAAGAGATATGGAGAACGTCTGTGTGGGCTTGGAGGAGTGGTACATCTTCCGGAGGAGTACTTGCCGTGACAAGTGGGCGCTCAAAGAGTGCTCGCTGGGCGGTACGAGTGCTCGGAAGATAACCGATACTATGTAGGGACTTCTCTCGTAGCAACGAGTCGGTTCCGTTGTCTCTGAAGCTGGGTGTGTTTCTCTCCGTGGATTCCCCCTGCTTGTTCGTCGAAGTCCCATTTATATGGGTTGTCTCGGTGACGAGGGCCTGTCCCTTAACAGGGAAGGGCGCAAGCCGTGGAGTAACGCCTCCCCGCGATCGTGGGGAGTTTCCTGTTGAGGGTCCGTTTCCCCGGAGTCGGGTGGTTCTCTGGCGAGTCTTACGGCACCTGGGAGGCGTGCTCGCCTTTAGGGGTGGAGACCGACGTCGTGGGAGGTAACATTCGGTCGCCGGGGGGTCATCCGGCGGCTGTTGCACCTGGGTCGACGCCCTTTGTGCACTGGCGAATCCGAGGACGATCCGTCCTGGGCTGTCCGTTGGGGGCTGCAGCTGTCAGGGGCCCGTTACATGTGTTGTAGAGGCCTTAAGCGAAGTGGGCCTGTCATAACGGACCCTATATAGGCCGAGTCGATTTTACCCTCCTCAGTAATGACAACAATGATCGACTCCTTCGCGACAACGGCACCATGCTCTTAACAACACCCAACGGACTATAGTCGAGACATTGACGGTGCCCGATAGGGTCAAAAGAGGGTTTTCCCCTCTTGGAATCTACCTAGCAACTTGGGAAGCAGGCCTCGGACAACTTCTCACGATTACGAGGAACATGGGGCTCATATGTCTACACTCTCTCTCCGACGAATTCTGAATGCGCACACAAGCCAGCGCCTGAGGGTTGCATTTGGTTCAACTTAAATTTTATCGGAGATTTCAATGATTAAAATTCCCTCCGGAAGTGTAACCAAATTAAGTCTTAAGCCGAGTTTGGAACGTAGATGCCCTTCTTTCATTTTTACAAAATCTACCTTCCATATCGGATGTGGTGTCATAAGATTTTTCATCGTTGATTATCCTCAAAATCTCCTTTACACAGGTTTATACACGTTCAAAACGGAATGCGTTTTTGTTCTTATAATCTTTCTCCTCCGATTTTTCATCGGACTCAAAATGATAGACAACTGTTAGTTATTTGATAAAAATTAAATCCTGTCTGGGATTCCCCGTTGGGTTTGTTCCCAAACGAGGCCGAGGCCGAGGCCGTTCACCGTACCTTTGCGTAGGTCCTCCTCCCTCAGCAGGGCACAAGGTCGCGGCAATCTTCTTGTCTCTCCCTCTCTCGATCTCTGTTTACAGGGAGGGAAGGGAAGGGAGGGGAAGAGCGAGAGCACGACACTTTGAACTCGTGGATGTGCGGAAGGGTCGACGCAGGATGGCGGGATCGCGTCGCAATGGAGTCCCCTCCGTGGCTCCACCTCCCTCTGCTCTCATGGCGGACCTGGCCTCCTCACACCTTCTTGTAGAAGCACTAACCCCAAGCGCAGAAAGGGGTAGCCTCTTTAGTAGTGGCGCCGGCGGCGTTCTCTTCTCCAGGTGCGATCCCTGATGAATCACGCCCTGCGGACTCGATCGATTTCCCGCACGATCTGCATTGTCCGCGCCACGGGGATTATCTGAATCTTCTGATGCCACTTCACTGGTTTTCTTCGTTTCTTCTGTGATTCCCTGACAGCCATGGCTGGGATCTGACTGCTTCTATATTTTTTACATTTTTGTTTTACTGAGATTTTGTGCTTTTTTATGTACCAGAGAATTCTGACCATGGCCGAGGTGCGTATCCCTCTGTATATCGTGGTGGTGGATGAGGAGGAGAATGGTGGTGGTGGTAGGCAGAAGGCTTCTTCCTCTACTTCGGTTTCTGATCATGCTAGTCCTCCGCCTTCTTTCCGTTATGCAAGGCCGATGCTGCAGAGCACTCTGCAGCTTATGGGATGCAAAGCACGCCATGCCTTCAAGGTATGTAAGAAAAGAAAATGGAGCGAATACTACGAGTATGTTTTCACTGTCTATTTTCGTTACTTCGTTGGACACGAACTTTATGCTAACATAGATGTGGTTTTAGTGCGCCTTTCATTTTTGCATTTTGTTTCTTTGTCTAATGGTCGACTATTACTTTGAGAAGCTTGGGCTGAAGGTTTTCATTTCATTCTTGTCAGATTAGTCGACGGGTATTTGAAGTTTGCAGAACTGATTGCTTATCCAGCGATTTGACCCATTCCGAGAGATATGTATCAGAATTACCTCTGACAGAATCCTCTGATAACAAAAGTCGCCACGTTGTTGGAGATAATGTCGGGAAGGGTGATACGATGCTGTTTGAATTGTACAAGAGGCTAACAACTGTTATTGTTACCAGAGAAGTCTTCTTGAATGTTGTTTGTGAAGCCCTATCTGAATATAAGTACGTGGGGCCCAATCAAAGAGCTGATCTGGTCCTAGCTTGCAGGTATATGGGCCAGTCTATTTCTTGTGAAATGCTAAGGTTGGCTTAGTAGTGTTAGGTTACTGAAGTTGGTGATGAAACACCTTGTGTGAAAAAGTAAGTGGGTGTAATTGTATCCTTATGCATTATACTTATGTTTTTGTCTCTCTTTTCCCATAGAGTGCTATTTTTTGTTTCCTTCATGGTATTTTGACTACGAATTATGTTTTGTTCTCATTGTCTAGAAACAGTACCTTTGAACCAGATGGGTAGACAGTTCATCTTTCAAAAGTGTTCATTCTTCTTCTTTTTTTGATCTTTACCATACTGTCCGGGGACATTTGCTCATTTCTTTGGATTTAGGTGGCTGTCTTCTTTGCCACATTCAGATAGATCTTATCATTATATATAATTACCGAGTATCCATCAATACACCTGCCAAAAAAAATACTGAATATCCATCAATCCTTCTAATTATTGAGTTAGTTCACTCCCGTGGACTTGAGGGATTATTGCATGAAACTATTCGATGATTGTTAGGCAATTACTCTGTGATATTTCATGTGGTTGAGTCACAGAAATTCTTAAATAACTATATACTCTAGTCATGAAATTTCATTTGCATATTCCCTTATATTTTCTCTTTAATATAGACATGGTACCATACATCCCTCCCCCCCCCCCCCCCCAAAAAAAAAAAAATCTTTTCATCTGTTTCTTTGTTTCCTTTCATGCCTCCTGACTTGTTTTGTGCCAAATCTGATCGATGACCTTTATTTTTGTTGAAATTTGAGGCTGTACATACTCTCTTCTCTTTCAACAAGAGAGTGGGAAAAAAACAGAGCATGGTTTTGGTTTTTGCTGTTGTTTGTGGTTTTGAGACAATTAACTCTGCATCTCCAATGTTTTCAGAATAAGATCAAGATATACTTAGAGCTCCATCAATTTAGTGAATCACTTCCTATGGGAAAAAAAAACTTCTGCAACTTTTCTTTTTTACTACATTTGATTTTGTTTGGCCTTCTTTTTCTCATTTTTTCAGAATCCGAGAAAGGAAGGAATCTTTTACCATCCTTCTATCTGGCACCAGTGGATGTGGGAAGTCTACTTTGTCTGCCTTGCTGGTATTTGTTTTCTTCTCTTAAACAATGTATTCATTATCTTTCTTCTCTTGACAACCTTCTTTATATTTGAATTGCACATTCCTTGCTCCTTCCTGCTTTCCATGGCAAGCATACAGGTGTTGGGGGGGAAGTGACTGTCATAGTTTTACATCATGTCTTAAATACATGTTCTGCACTATCTTCATCATCTGCACTATGATTATTGTGCATGTTTTCCTTTTTCTTACAGTCAAAGGATAATATAATTTTAACTGGATTTTCTCAAGTACCTCATCTTCCTCTGAGAGAGAATATTAGAGCATCTTCTAGTATTTTAGTTTGTTATTCAGCTTTGCTTTAATCTATGATCTTCGGGAAGCAAATATGTGTTGTTCGGACAAAACAGACAGAGAGGTGGGGGAGAGAGTGACAGAGATAGTGTTTGTTCTATCAGTGTGTGTGCGACTGTGTGTGCAAGAGAGAGAGAAAGAGGGGGGTAGCGGAGCCCCCTGTTGGGTGAGCTGCAGCCCCTGTTGGGGCTCAGACAGATAAGACAGAGAGGTGGGGGAGAGGATAAGAGGGGAGAAAGAGTGAATGTGGGTGTGTGACTTTGTGACTCTGTGTGTGTGTGTGAGAGAGAGAGAGAGAGAGAGAGAGAGAGAGAGAGAGAGAGAGAGAGAGAGATACTGGAGATGGTGCAGACTACAACGGGCTGGCGGTGGAGTCGGTTGACTATGACGGATGGCGACGGAAGTTGCTTGGACCGATGCGTAAAGAGAGGGGTCGGCGGGGACTGCAGCTCCGCCAGTGGAGGAGGGCGGCACCAGTGGCGGAGGAGGGCAGCTCGGCGGCAGAGGATAGTGGCTGCACCGTGGAGGATGACGAAGCCTTAGGATGGAACGGAGAGGGAATGGGATGGGGGGAATGGGGTTCATGGTAGGGTTTCAGGGTTTAAATACCGGATCTAGTTCGTGGGTCCGCCATGGGCCGGTTGCAGGTTTAACGGGCCCAAAGCGACTAAGGCGGGCACCTGGCTTGCCTAGGCGCACGCCTTGGTCGCCTTTTCACCTTGGAAGAAGGCAGCCCAGCGCCTCTTCAATTAGAAGATTGAAGTCCATCACCTGCATCAAAGTGGGAGATCAGCTCTTCTCTAGGGAGATGGAGATCAGGGAGAAGGCGAAGGAGTACTATGCCACTCTTTTCACGGAGAAGGACTATAGCTGACCAGTGATTGATTCGGACATGCTCTCTTGTGTTGCTCTAGAGGATAGGGAAGACCTCTTCCTCCACTTCTCAGAGGAGGAGGCCCACCAGGCTGTGGCCTCTCTTGCAAGTGTAGGGCACTAGGCCCAGGCGGCTTCTCTATGGCTTTCTTCTAGGTGTCCTTAGATATAGTTAAGGAGGATCTTCTGGCAATTTTTAGAGAGTTTCAGGATGGGCGGGCTCACCTTAGGGGCATTAACCATGCCCTTCTGGTCCTCATTCCCAACAAGCAAGCTGCTCAATGCTTCAGGGACTTCAAACCCATTAGTCTCCTTAATGGCTATCTTAACACGGAATAGCTTTAAGAGTTAGGCGTTTATTGGCTATTTAAATAGCATGCACATTTCTAATTCCACAGGTGTAGGGTTTATCAGATGATTTAGGATTCGAGTGTAGGACACTTCTCCACCGACCACAGTCGATATTTATTTACATCGGACGTCATCCGAACGCTCTTGTTTAACTGCCAAAAGGAAAGAGTCATCAACTTCGATATCGGCCGCGACGCTGAGGATAGGCTAGCACAAGCACTAGGGGTCACATGTAAGGTGGGGTTGGGATCACTCACAGTTTGGCACTGGTGCAGATGTGAGCCCCAGGCGGGTGAGGTTTAGGCACAATTGAATACCGTATGGGGTTTGGCATAGTTTGGCACCGACAATGGTTCGGCACAGTTTGGCATTGGCGGTCCAACATAGTTTAGCACTGGTGGAGGGTTCAACACAGTTTGGCATTGGCCGGTGGTTTAACACAATTTAACACTGGCAGAGGGACTAGCACAGTTTGGCACTGGCAGAGGGTTCGGCACATCTCATCGTTCGGGCCAGTCGGTGACCTCAACTTTGTTGAAGATCGAGTGTGATAAGGACGACTTCAAGGTTTGTTGAAGGTCCAGGATATTTTTTGTAATCCCCGAAGTATTCCATTGATAATCATCATACAATACTTTACATGGGGGCTTTATAAACCCAATTTCAAGTTTACATAAGTCGCAGGACATTTCCGTAATTGCGCCGATCCCTGGATCTTTACACAACCACAAGGGCGTTTATGTAATTTTACAAAGCTTCCTCCATAGGGCTTGTAGGTTCGTAACTTGCCTAAGCGCCGTTAGAGGGGGCATTTTTGTAACATACTCTCACTTGGGGCGATAAAGACCAAAGCCGAACCGAAGGACTCTTCTGCACTCCTTGCTCCGGCCGGCTGCTTCGTGCTCCTTGCTTGCTTCTTAATAGCTTGGTCCTTCTGTTCTTGTGTTCTTGTTCACTGTGTTCTGGATTTGAAGACCCTGGGGGGGTATTTATAGGGATGGATTGAGTTTAGACCACCTCGGACCGAGTGTGGCACATTTTAGGCCCACCCGGACCAAGAAGATGGCATTTTTGATCCACCTGGATCGGGTGGGGGTTGATTTTGTCCCACCCGGACCGGGTGGGGGCTGGGACTGCCCCACCCGGTCTGAGTGCGGGCTTCCTAGCCGCACTCGGACCAGGTGGGCTCTGTAGGAGCTGCACTTGGACTGGGTGGGTGCCGCATAGGCCCCACCCGGTCCAGGGTGGTCCTGGGCAGTAGAAAAGAGGGGAAACCCTATAAAAGGCCCTCCCACATTTAATTTTCTTGGATTTTTTTGCTCCCTCGGCCATGTGGAGGAAGGAACAACACTCTGGGATCGCTTTGTACTCCGTTTCTTGGGCCTTTCGCGTCATTTTTCATCGAGGAGGATTCTGTGCTTCGTGGCTTACTTTCGCTCCTTACTCGTACATCTTGTAAGTGCGCGAGGTGCTCTCTTTGATCGTCCGCTTGCTGCGAACTCCGCTTTTTTGTGCCATGAATACAGCGGAACTTCTCGGGTCTCGATTTCGACCCGTTCTATCGGGGCCCCGATTTTGTGCCGTCTTGCTAGTCTTCGGGGGACTAATTTATTTTTTATTTATTTCGATTAATTCGAGAAAAATAACGGGTTCAACAATGGCATATACAAGATCATCATTAAGATGCTAGCTACCAGACTTGATAGAGTGGTTAGCAGAATGGTCAGCGGTTTCCAAGGGGCCTTCATTAGAGGGAGACACATTCAAGATAACTTATTGGTTGCACATGAGTGTCTCTTTGCTATGAGGCTTCAGAAGAGCAGGGGGTGGTGCTAAAGCTTGACTTTGAGAAAGCATGTGGTAGGGTTAATTGGGCATGCTTATTTGATGTATTGGACAAAATGGGGTTTGATCACAGATGGGTTGGTTGGATTTGAGGATGTGTCTCTTCAGTTACATTTGCAGTCCTGGTTAATTGGAAGCAGACTAAGTCCTTTCATAATGGCAGAGGTCTCCATCAGGGAGACCTCATGTCTCCTTTGTTGTTTGTGCTGGTTGCGCACATTCTAAGTTAGATGTGGTCCAGAGTAGAGGATACGAGCTTGATCATAGGCTTTCAGGTTGGGAGAGGTGGCACTACCATCACTCATCTACAATATGTAGACAACACCATTCTCTTCGTAGCAGAGGATGAGCCCCAACTCTACACAGTTAGGTGGATGCTTGAGCTTCTAGAGAAGGTCAATGGGCTGAAAGTCAACTTTGACAAGAGTACTTTGGTGGGTGTGAACATGGCCAGTAGAGTCCTTGCCAGGGCTGCTATAATCTTGGGTTGCAGTATAAGGATCTTCCCCCTCTCTTACGTGGGGGTCCTGCTTTCCCCAGGGCCCTTACACTGTAGGGATTGGCAGCTAGTGGTTCAGACGTATGAGTCTAGATTGGCAAGCTGGAAGGCGAGGCTACTCTCTTATGGGGGGAGATTGGTGCTGTGTAAGTTTGTGTTGGATAGTCTTCCGGTCTATTTCCTTGCCATTTACCGGATCCCGAAGACGGTGGCTATGAAGATTGACTTCATCCAGATTAAGTTTTTCTGGCATGTTAGTGGAGAGAGGACTAGGAGGTGGCATGACATTGCTTGGGGCATAGTGGCCAAGAGCAAGGAAATGGGAGGTCTGGGCATTAAGAACATCAGGGACTTCAACTTGGCACGTCTGTGCAAATGGCTCTAGTAGTTAAGAACAGGTGAACAGAGTCTATGGGCACAAGTCATCAGATAGAGATACTATGATAGAGGCAGGGCATGAGATTTTGTCCCGACATCATGGTACCATATCTCATCCATCCGTAGAGGTGTTCTATGGTCTGCTTGGGTAGTGGTGAGAAATGACTATTCTAGAAGGACATATGGTATAGGGATTTTACTCTGGAAGACTCATTCCCGAGACTCTTTGTTGTTACTTTAGCCCCTTTGCTGTCAATTGCTCAGTGTTTTGAGTATCACTCTTTAGGAGGTACTTGGACTCCAGTCTTCCGATGGTACCTCAGTGAGGTGGAGATTGATCTACTTCAAGACTTGCTAGGATTCCTCCTTGACTTTACACCACGGCCAGATAGAGAGGATCAGCTTTGGTGGAGATGGGAGAAGGAAGGCTCCTTCACTGTCACTTCTGCATATAGCCTCATCTTTGATGGTGGACTCCGGCATCAGCTAGCTTCTCAGATTTGGTCTCCCAAGAGTCCCATGAAGGCGAAGGTCTGGTGTGGAGGATCTCTTATGGTCGACTGCCTGTTTGTGATAGGCTAGCTTCTTTCATGCAGAGTATCACTTCCACCTGCTCTCTGTGCGGACAGGAGGATGAGAACTTGGACCATCTTTTTACAGGGTGCTCTTATTCTCAGGAGGTTTGTATAGAGCTAGCTCGCAAGCTTCATGTCGCTTTCAACTTACACAAGAGTGTGCATCAGTTGATTGGGCGATGGGGCTGGAGATGGTGCCTCAAAGGAGACAGGCTCACTTGGTGGATCATCCTTCATGCTACTTTATGGGCTATTTGGGGTGAGAGGAACAATAAAATTTTCAGAAGAGAAGCTAGGGTGATGGGAGGTCTTGTTTCCTTTGTTGGTGATAGAGTCAAAGATTTTTTTATTTTTTTTAAAAGGCATAGGAGGTGGCGAGGAGCCACCACCAGCTTTATTTCAGTAGAATGGAAAAATTACATACGAATGCTAGGAATACCCAGCTTATCCAAGTTGACAACTCCCCGGACATACCAGGGTAAGGATTGCCAATTAAAGAAAAAAGAATTACAATGAGTAAGACAGGCATAATTGGCCAGGCGATCAGCTGCATGATTGGCCTCTCTGAGTACATGGGTAATTGTTGCATGACCACACAACATTTTGATTTCTCGGACCATGGTGATAATTTTCCAAGGGCACGAAAAATTTCCGGCAAGCACATCCACCATGACTTTGGAGTCGCATTCAATCAGGTCCAGCCGGCGTTGAAGGGCATTGGCATAGCGGAGAGCGTCCATTAGCGCCCTGGCTTCCGCCACCAGACTGTTGGTTTTACCATAGAAATGGGAGAAGGCGAAAAGGACTCTGCCATCGTGATCTCTGAAAATGGCGCCTCCACCTGAATTTTGGTTTGACTTGCAGGCTCCATCAGTGTTAATTTTCAGATAGTGAATAGGCGGGCGACGCCATTGGATGATGCGGTAGATGCGCTGCGAAGGAGGAGCGGTTTGGATGCCAAACGAGTTGAGGAATTCTCTCTTCCGATTGTCAGTTTCCTGAAGCTGAGCTCTCGACATCACAGCCTTGATGTGTTCAATAAGTCTGGCCCGGATAATTTGTCCCACACATGGAGAGCCCTCATATCTTACTTGGTTGCGCGCCCTCCATAATTCCCAGAGCAGTGCACACACAGCTGCCTGAGTGAAGAGGCCATGGAGAGAAGACAATCTGCAACCCATAAGCATTTGAGCAATGCTCTGCAAACCACCACGATAACCATTAGGAAGGTTGACACCCAATCTCTCCAAGAAATCCCAGATAAGAACAGCCCAATCTCCGTTGAAAAATAGATGTTCCACACATTCCTGACGAGGATTATCGCAACAAGTGCATTTGGAGCATAACTGGATGCCCAGCCTCGTGACTCTATCATCAGTGGGCAGACTATTGTGAAGGACTTTCCAGGCATGAACAGACCATTTTGTTGGAATGAGGGGGGACCACAGGCGCTTCCAGGCGACTTGTGAGGGAGTTGGAGTTTGAGCAATTTTGTAAATGGACGAGGTGGAGAAAAGACCTGTGGAGGTAAGAGTCCAGATGTGCAAATCTGGAGAATCCGAGAAGACCGTCTCTGAAATTTTCCTGCTAACAGAGGTGGGCAAAAATTCCGCCATGAGTCTCTGATGCTCCAAGGGAGGTCTGGAGACACCTTCCTTGATGGAGAGCTGCACCGGTTGGAGCCGATGTCTGGTATCCTCAGGAATGAAAGTAGATAGGGGGGAGTCTCCCAACCATGTATCATGCCAGAAGTTGGCCATGCCAGTGCCAATAATCACCCTGCTGTGCTTTAGAAGAATGTCCTTTGCCCTGTGCCAGACATGACGAGCAGGCCCCTTGATGGAGGAAAGATCAGCCGTTCTAAGGTGTCGACTCTTAAGGTGTTTTGCTTTGAAGTAAGAAGCCCACATGGAATTGGTGTGCAGAGCTCTCCAAAGCAGCTTGACACACATCGCCAATTGCATATATCGGAGGGAAATGACACCCAATCCACCTTCACTCACTGGTTTGGTGATGGAACTCCAGGCTGTCAAGTGTCGTTTAGGTCCCTCCGCAGTGGATCCCCAGAAGAAGTTAGCAAGGGCACTGTCTATCATCTTGTGAATACCTTCATGGACCGGGGTGCTGGCCAAAGTATAAATGGGTATGGAAGTGAGAACATGTTTGATCAAAATAAGGCGACCGCCCTGGGATAGTAATTTAGCTCTCCAACCTTGGAGTTTTTTATTAATCATAGCAAGTATACCAGAGAAGAAAGCCTTTTTTGATCTACCGGAGATCAGAGGAATACCCAGATATTTGAGGGGAAAGCATTGGTAAGAAAACCCAGTTAGAGAATGAATTTTTGCCTTCAAGTTGGCGGTCGCTTTAGGATGAAGAAGATAGCAGCTTTTGGAAGCATTCACCTGTTGTCCTCAGGCCTGCTCATAAACTTTTAGAATCTCCATTAAATTCTTGACAGATCGTGAATGGCCATTGGCAAACAATAAAATGTCATCAGCAAATAGGACATGAGAGATATGAGGACAGCCGCGAGCAACAGTGTAATATCCGATTCTGTTCTGCGCAAAAGCATTGGAGATGGATCGACTAAGAACTTCCTCTGCAAGAATGAAAAGAGAAGGTGCCAAGGGATCACCCTGACGGAGACCCCTTGTAGATTTGAAGAATCCCGCCAGCTCTCCATTAACAAGGATTGAGAACCAACAATTGTTCAGAAGGGGTTCAATCAAAGCCAAAGCTGGGTTGGAGAAACCAAATCGATGAAGGACCGCTAGCAGGAAATCCCACTCCATGCGATCGTATGCCTTGGCCATGTCAATCTTGAAAATGACATTATTCCCACGAACTTTACGGCCAATATCATGAATCAACTCCTGTGCAAGATGAATATTGTCCACTATATATCTGCCTTTGATGAAGGCCCCTTGCTCCTCTGAAATAATGTTGGGGAGAATTTTGGCTTTGTTGGAGGGTTAGAGTTGGGTACACCATCTTGGTGTGGGCTCTTTTTTGGTGTATAGGGACTTTTGTGTTCTCATTGACTGCACTTGTACATCTCATATTTTTTTCTTTAATACAACAGTGGTACTACCCACTTTCAAAAAAAAAAAAGTTTCTTGTTTCCTTGCCCTCCAGTTTTGTTACTAACTCCTTTCTGAGGCTATAAAAGATCCTAAGTGGTGGAAGGCAATGGAAGAGGAATTGAGTGCACTCGATAGGAATGGTACGTGGGATCTAGTTGATCTTCCCAGAGGGAGGAGTCTAGTTGGGTCAAAATGGGTCTACACTCTAAATATAATGTAGAGGGAAGAGGTATAAGTCAGACTGGTTGCAAAAGGGTTTGCACAAACATATGAAATTGATTTTCAAGAAACATTCACGCCTGTGGCAAAGCTAAGGACCACAAGAGTGCTTCTTTCTCTTGCCGTGCAGCGCTCTTGGAATTTATATGAATTGGATGTAAAAAGCACATTTTTGGGTGGTGATCTATAGGGGGAAGTCTATATGCTGCCCCCTCCTAAAATAGATACTAAAGGAAAAGTTTGTAGGCTCAAGAAAACACTATGTGGGTTGAAGCAATCTCCCAAGGCCTACTTTGATAGACTTTGCCTTGCAATGATCAGATTTGGCTTTAAACAAGCAAATGCTGATCATACGATGTTTGTTAAGTGGAAAAATGGACTTGTGACTGTTTTGCTTGCTTATGTTGATGGCATGATTGTCACAGTGGACGATGAAAGTGAAATCCAGTGTTTGAAGGAGAACTTGACATCTGAATTTGAAATCAAGGACTTCGGAGAATTGAGATACTTTCTTGGAATTGAGGTGACAAGGTCTCAAGAAGGGATCTACATATGTCAAAGAAAATATCCTCTTGACTTGTCAAAGGAGATAGGAAAATCGAGGTGTAAGCCTGCAGCAACTCCCAGTGGGTTGAATCATGGCTTCACTGAAGCTGTAGTGAAGAGCTCTTGTCGGAAGACAGAAGTATGTACCAACAGCTGGTTGGTAAGCTTTTGTATTTGTGTCACTCGCCCAGATCTGACATATGCTGTCAGTGTAGTAAGTCAATACATGCATGCTCCTTGGACAACACACA
Organism: Amorphophallus konjac; assembly: GCA_022559845.1. Taxonomy (NCBI): domain Eukaryota; kingdom Viridiplantae; phylum Streptophyta; class Magnoliopsida; order Alismatales; family Araceae; genus Amorphophallus; species Amorphophallus konjac. The sequence continues at coordinate 227,719,831 of CM040117.1, forward strand.
TGAGGGCAGTAGAGCGCATTTTAATGTACTTCAAATTATGTCCAGAAAAGGGAATTCTTTTCAAAAGGACGAATTACTTGACAATTAAAGGTTATGCTAATATAGATTAGGCCAGATCATGTGATGACAGGAGGTCTATTCCTGGATATTGTACTTTTTTAGGTGGCAGCTTAGTTACATGGACAAGTAAGAAGCAAACTGTGTGTGCAAGGTCCAGTGCTGAAGCAGAGTACCGGGCCATGGCACATGGACTCGCATAGCTGCTCTGGCTGAAACTTCTAGATGATTTAGGAGTGCAAGTAGAACTCTCACTGAAGCTTCACTATGACAACAGGGCTACCATAAACATTGCAAACAATCGAATACAACATGACGGAATAAAACATATTGAGATTGACCGACACTTTATCAGAGAGGCTTGATTCAGGAGAGCTGTGCTTAACATATGTTTCCAAGATTAGGCTGCTGATGTCTTTACCAAAGTTATGACCAAAGTTCAGTTTGTTGCTGCACTTGACTAGTTGTGCATGAAGGACATCTGTACTCAACTTGAGGGGGAGTGTAGCGAGTAGGGGCAGTTCTGCCATGTATTAGTTAAGAAGTTGTGCTTAGTTCTGTTTGTTGTTTCTTTTATTATTTTCCCTTTAGTAGGGCCTTTATGTAAAATTCTAATGTTAAATATATATAATTTTGAGGGCTGCATTGGTTCCGCTATTGGAATAGTGGCCTCTTCTCCTTCTCTCTCTGTGCACTCACGTTTCTCTCAAGGCATAACATTTCCTCTGATCCACATATCTGTGAGCATTGTCCTTTTCTGATTCAGAAACTAGCAGACAACAAAAAGAGAGAGAGGGAGATGAGAACTATAGATTATCGAGTGAGGTGTATAAGGAAGAGGTAAGAAAGTCTAAATCCTGTAGTTTGAGAAATAAATGATAATGCTGTGAACACAATGCAGGTTATTACATGTCATTACATATATACAAATGTCTTAAGATTGTTCAGTAAATGCTTTGATTTTGAACATATTCTACTTCTCTGTTCCTTTCTATAAGTTGACCAGAACCAGATACCAGGTTTTGGTTAATCTTGGTTGGTATTGTGTGTACTTGGGAGACAAAGGTGTCCACCAGAAATGAAGTGATGTTGGTTGGTACTGTGAGTACTTGGGAGATAAAGGTGTCCACCAGAAATGAAGTCTCTTTAGTGAAATGTCAGTTTGCCATCTATGATATATGTTCTTATGGGAATGAAAATGTTTCTTTGAACAGGGTGGTAGGTTGGGTGTCACAACTGTTATTTCTACAGACTCAATAAGGCATATGATGAGGAGCTTTGTGGATGAAAAACAAAATCCTCTCCTTTGGGCCTCGACATATCATGCTGGTGATTGCTTAGATCCTGTGGCAGTTGCAATGGCAAAGGCTAGAAGGAAAGAAAAGAAATTAGCTGGTGCTACCACAATAATGCTGGAGTCATTCGATGGAGCTTTGTATAAAAAGGCAGATACCCATCTATCAGATGTAGGTTGTTTTTCTCAATTGATTGGCCAAAAACAAATGGCCATTGAAGGGTACAAAGCACAAAGTGAACTGATAGTTGACAGTCTTGACCGGCTCATTACTGCATGGGAGGACCGGAAAGAGTCTGTTGTTGTTGAAGGTGTTCACACGAGCCTTAATTTTGTGGTGGGTAATATTTACACAAGCTTCTGCAATCTCCTTTTTCTCCCCGCCCCCTCCCCAATCTGTTCTTCGATTTTATTGATCTTGTTTCTCTATGATAGATGAGTCTCATGAAGAAGCATCCTTCAATTATACCATTCATGATCTACATTACAAATGAAACCAAGCACTTGGAACGATTTGCTGTTCGTGCAAAATACATGACACTAGATCCAGCAAAGAATAAATATGTGAAGTATATACGTAACATCAGAACCATTCAAGAGTACCTTTGCAACCGTGCTGACAAGCATTTGGTCCCTAAAATAAATAATACAAATGTTGACAGAAGTGTAGCAGTTATTCATGCCACGGTCTTCAGCTGCCTACGAAGGCGAGAGGCTGGGGAACGGCTCTATGATCTAATTTCAAATACAGTTCCTGTAATAGATGAAGAGTTCAGAAACCAATGTGCTGCTAATTCACTGGGTTCCAAAGGAATGTTTCAGTTAATTCAGAGAAAAGGGTCATCCAGGCATTTAATGGCACTTCTAAACACTGATGGATCTGTTGCCAAGGCATGGCCCGTAGAACCAGTTGATGCAATGGGGTCTGGTAGTAACAATGGTAAGTGTGTAGGCACTCCAATGTATGGACCACTGCAAATTGGGAAGGCAGAGCCAGTTAATCTTCAATTTGGTAATTTTGGCATCAGCGCTTGGCCTAGTGACACTGGTGGTACTAACCACACTGGAAGTATGGATGAATTAAGGGATGATGGTACTGATTCTGCGAGTAAGTATTACTCTTCCTGTTGCACTTCACCAAGGATTTCTGAGGGACTTGCCAAGGAGGTACGTAATAATTTTCATCCCTTGGTGTTCGTTTTGACTTCTGCATTTGCTGTCAAGTTATCACTCTTTGCAGTGGTAAGAGGTCATTAGATCTGTTCATCCCATCTTCTATGCAATTCCTAGACATTTAGATACAGCTCTAACTTCTAAAACAAAACTGAACCAACCTTAACTGTCCTTCATGGTCTGTTGTTCCGTTTATTATAATAAGAAGACTGCTGTAGATGGTGATTCTTGTTGTTTTTAATCCTGAAACAGACTAGTAATGGCTAAACAGTTGAGGTAAAGATAGATATCACACCTGCTGCACTGTCTATGGGATTTCTGCGAACCAAATTCTCAAGAATTGGAGTTTATCATGTTCTCCTGTTAACTAGACCTACTCTGGAGGAGGGGACCTCACACCATTGAGCACATATCCTATGCAAGGCAGGACCACACTGCTTCTGATGGATATAACTTGCCTTTGGTGATCTCTTTATGCCTGGCGTTTTTTTCTAACTGTGTGTGACACTATTCTATTTTAATCCTGAATTATTGAGGATTACCTTTCCTGATAAGGTTCTCATGTTCTGGTTTGTAGTTTTCTGCAAAAGTGCCACTGGCATTTCTGTAGTTTTCATCACAACAGTCTCCTGTATCTGTAGTCTATAGATAAACTAGAGGAAGACGACATTTAGATCTTTGTTGGATTATTTGACATGATATGCTTTAGATGATCTGTATTATCACTGGAACTGTGTTTAATTTATCTGCCAAGTATCTGTGTCGGATCTTCTAATGAGGAATACATGTTTCACGTAGACCCCTTCCCATCTATTTGTAGTGGCCATTAAAAATATGTGACCAGCAATAGCCAATATTTAACAATCCTTGAAGCTTATCAGAATTAATTACATTCATAGGCTGCAATGCTGCATAGAATTCTTGGGGAATTAGCAAAAAAATAAAACCAAACTTGTGAATGAATGGATGATTTGAAACCAATTGTTGCTATTGGTGGGTGTTGGACCCTAACAAAAATGAATGAATGATGAAAGAAAACAAAAATGAGGGAAAGCCTACCCGGGCCAAACCCCTCCCCCTTTCTCCCTCCACTTTTGGACTAGATAGTGATGTGGGACGGGACCGACGTGCAGTGAGAAGGTTCAGCTGAAACCGACGTCGAACAGGTGGTGGGTGGGGGATGTCCTGCAGCCCGGACTGGCGGAAGCAGATCTGCGCGTGCTGACAAAACCACCCGCCACGGTCAGCTCTGACCTCAGAACGAGGTCCTGTCAGTGGCGATGCACAGCTGACTCGCAGTAGTATGCCCACGTCAGAGGGCCCGTCGAGACTCGCCGTAGAGGGGCCAGGGTCGCTCATGCAAGAGGCTTCTGGTTGGTAGGTTGAGTCTGCTGTGACAGAACGGCGCGATCTCACGAAAATATTCGCCAATACCAGTCCCGAAGTCAGTTTAGTGCGGGTGACCTCACGTTGCGAAGAGGACTGGTAGAGATATCTCGTCACCAAGAATCAGGTCCGATCTCAACTCATGACGGTGTGGAGAGAATTCGCAAGTGGGAGATCGTCCTCAGATCGAGCAGATCTGGGCGGACTGCGCAGTCTGGCGAGAACGAGCGCCACGGTCCGCTCCGATGTCGGATCGGGGCGGGTGAGCCCTCGTTCCGAAGAGGACCGGCTGAAGTACGTCTCTGATGATGCTCGGGCTCTGATTATTCGTACGGTGGCGTGGAGGAATTTTGCAACTGAGAACACGTCTTGCTGGGCGTCTGGCGACACAAGTCTGCGCAGTCAGACGAGAATGGCTGCCCCGGCCTGATCTGGGGGCGGATGATGGCGAGCCTGAAGTCGTTGCGAAGAGGACTCGATGAGGAGCCCTTCGTGGGCTGGGCTCTCCCAGAAGTGCTGCGGGGGCGCTGGAGTTGTCTCTGCAACAGAGGGGCGGTGATGCGGGACCGATCGGGGGAACAAGGAACAAGGATAGTGGTGGGACTGTAGGTTTCACACCCTCCCCTTCACAGGGACCACCTAGGGTTGCCTCCTCTCAAGGCACTGTCATCTCCATCTCAGAGAGAAAGAAATTACTATACAATTCGCAACTGTAATTCATCATTAATTGGAAAAGTGGGTTTACATGACTATTTATAGGAGTTAAGCTAACTCTAACTCTATTTTAACTCTTTATGACCCAAATATCCCTAGACTCAAGAAATAGTGCGAAATTCGCACCAAAAATTACAGAAAAATTAGAAATACACGAATTTCCCTCCAAATGAGCCTAATAAAAGTTACAAAAAATAGAGACTTAATCCTACAACTTTAAATTATTAGACCCGACTCAAATAAAGACAAAATACATAATATAATGCCATCGAGTGTGACGCCAATCGAGTCCGCCGTCTGATGTCACAAGTCTCCCTCCGCGTCCATCCCGAGTCCCATTTCTCATCAGATAGGTCTCCCAAGGGATCTATCCGGTCCCATTTCCCCCCCTCTCTCTCTCTCTCTCGCCTTTCTCTCCCTCTCTATTTAAAAAAGAAAGAAAAGAAAAGAAAAGTGGGGGTGGGGGAAGACCTACCCGGACCCGGTAGACTTCCCAAGGAACCTATCTGGACCGGATAGGTCCCCCGAGGGACATATCCAAGCCCGGGTAGGTTCCCCCTCCTGTTGGCCCTATAAATACCCCCAGGAGGAGGGGTTCTCATGGGGGGCACACAGATTGAAGCCCATGGAAGCGGGAGGAGAAGAAGCAATCTTCTAGTTCTTTTGTGTTCTGTGTGCTTCTACCAAGGAGGGTGTACGCCCAATAAGGGTATGTTGCACATATGCCCTTGGGTTTGAATACGTGCCCATGTGATTTTGCCCCTTATAATTTCTTGGGTAATTTCTTTGTGGGATAATATTGTATTTTTCTGAAACCATTAGAAATTACACAAGTACTCTTGTTTTGTCCAAAGTTACAAAAATATCTCTGAACATTTTCAAAATTATCAAAATATCCCCGGAGTTCAAAAATTATCAAAATGTCCTTGGAGTCTAGAAATTACCAAAGTGCCCCTAAGCTTCCCGAAACTTACCAAAATGCCCCCCAATTTGTCCAGAAATTACATAAAAGTCCATATTTAGCTTGGAAATTGCACAAAGGTCCTGTCCAGCCCAAACATTATCAAAATACCATTGTCCAGGTTCATGCCTTCTACACGACTTGGTGGAGCGGGACCATACCACTTCCCTGAAGCGGTATGCGCTCTCCTAAGTTCGGCTTAATCCTCACCATTCAAATCCATCTGCTTTTTCATGGCCAAGAGCTATCATATCCGGAAAACCCAAAAAGGGGATGAAATTGCAAATAAACTCAGAAAGAGGATGAAATTACAAATAAACCTAGAAAGGGGATGGAATTGCAAATAAGCTTAGAAAGAGGATGAAATTGCAAATAAACCTAGAAAGGGAATGAAATTGCAAATAAACTCAAAAAGAGGATGAAGTCGCAATATACCCTAGAGAGTCAAGAAATGACAGCAATGTCTAGGAAATCTAGAAAATTGCAAATATATCTTAGAAAGTCAAGAAATGACAGATAAGTTCAGGTGAACCAGAAAACTGTAGAAATACTCAGAAATGGTCAAAAGCTGTAGAAATATCCAAAAAGAGTCAAAAATTGCAAAAGTACTCAAGAAGATTCAAAAATTGCAAAGATACTCGGGAAAGATTAAAATCTATAGAAATACTAAAAAATGGTCAGAAATTGCAAGTATGCCTAAGAAGGGCCAAAAATTACAAAGATGTTCAAGAAGGGTCATAAACTGTAGAAATATCCAAAAAATGGTTTGACCTCGATGAAATTCAAATCTAACAGTCTGATTATGGCCAGGAGCAAATCCAGTCATCCGGTTGAGGACAAACAAAATCAACGGTCCGCTCGTGATCATAAGCAAATTCAACTGTCAGATCATAGATCGAAGTTAATTCAATAGTCTAATCATCGACAGAGGCAAATACAAAGATCCAAGTGCAAGCAGAAGCTCATCCAACGGTCGGAATGTAACTGAATGTGAACTCAAAGACGTGACTATATAATCGAGACCACATGTAAAGGTCTAACTATCGTTCTTTTACCTTCTTTCATGTGAAAGTTTACCAATTTCTTGATCAATTATTTTTGCTTACTATTCAAGTCCCCAAAGATCGATTGTAATCCAAATTACATATATTCAAGAAATGAATTTCTTCAAGTTTTTTGCAAGAGTATGTATCTCTAATGGGCAATTATCAAGATCATATCCATTAGGCAAAACCCGCAATATCACAATGGATATTATAGAGGTCAAAAAGATATCTTTGATAGTTAATCAAGAGTGTTCGGATCTTATTTTGATATAAATAAACATCGACTGCGATCGATGGGAAAATGTATAGTATCCGAACTCTAAATTGTCTGATAAATCCAATCTGTGAAATTAACAATGTGCATGTTATTTAAATAGCTAATAAATGTGTATTTATGTTCAACAAATGAACGCTCTTAAATTTTTCCGTGTTAAACAGTGGAAAACCAAATTTGCTTTGCCAGTGCAGTGGCTTCTGAAATACCAATAGCCCCTTAATTTGTTTGAGGATTCGCAGTGTCACCTATCAGGTGGTATCCAGAAATCTGAGTAAAGGCAATGTTCAAATCTAAATAAACTCAACATTCTCCTTGTCCTATGTTTTCTTCTCAAATCAAAAGGAATGGCACTGCTGTGCCTTGTCCGCTTGACCTGGTACCCCACCCCCTCTTTCGTTTTTCCATGTTTTCCACTAACAGCATATCTTTATGTTAGGATGCTGAAACAAAACTTTTCCTGGAATGCAATGAAATGAACTCAGATTTTTGGAAACCCAAATCAATCATTTACCTAAGTGGCTTTTGTTTATTATATAGGGCTTCAGATAAAAATCATCGTCATCCTTTATAAATTTTGGATGCAAATATACCTACGTATATTGGGCTTTTATATATCCATGTTTTGTTTTTGAGGTACACATTTCTCATTCTAGCATGAAACGAAGGAACATAGTTTTCTAATAATCATATTTAAAGATTTTCAATAAATCCATGTCCATAAAAGTCTGTACTACACTTTTTCATAATGCACATGCATATATCTGGACATGTCTGAGGAAAAAGAGTACTCTTACTCTAGTCTTTACCATAGTGTGAATCTTGGAGACCAATTTCCTATGATGTAAATGCAGAAATGCCTGTGCTGGTGGATTTCACGTTCTCTTTCTCCTCAGAGATCTGTAATGTGCAACATTTTGTTTTTACTGGCCTATACACAAAATATAAGCTATACACAAAATACAAGGATATTAACTTTATGACTTTCTCTACAATTGATTTGTGTTTGATCCAAGATTCGCTGAATCGGATCGGCCGATCCGATCAGTTTTTCAGCGAACCGACCCGATCCTGACCGGCCGATCTGATCCGATTCGGCGAACCGAGCCGGCCCGTCTTGATCCTGCACTTGGATCGGCCGGGATCGGCCGGATTGGGTCGGAACGCCCGATCCCAGCCGATTCCGGGCGATCCCGCCCATAGTCCCCCATTTGAATTTCAAATAAAAGGCTTTGGGGGGAAGGCCAACCAAAGGTCTTTGGTCCTTGGGACTTTTTGACTGGGATTTCACCTCTCCAAGTCTCCTTCACACCTCTCTCTCTCTCAATCTAGGCTCATTGTTGAAGGAAGATCATTGATCAAGAGTGGTTGGTGTTGGAAGATTGCTTCTAAGCTCATCTAGGACCATTTTCTCCCAGAGATCTTCAAAGATAAGTCTCTTTCTCTCTCTTGAAGTATTTTCACTCTCCTCGAAATTAGACTTAGGGGGTGTATTTTTTTCTATTTTGATTAATCTGTGGTCCCCTAACATTGTTTATGACCCCACCATGGTCCCCCCTCTCTAGCACTCTCTTTCTCTCTCTAGAATTCTCTCTCTCTATTTCATGAAATGACGAGCATGTCAACTATTTCACATTATATTTGATACAGAACTATGTTAGAACAGTTTTTTCATTTTTTCAGTTTTGTTGAATGTATTTTTTGAATTTTTTTGGACATGTCTATCTCTAGGCAAGTCTACTGGCCTGACTCGGCCGGGATCGGCCGGATCGGTCGATCCCACCGATTTGGATCGTTTTGGGATTGGCTGATCTGATCCCGATCTCCGATTCTGCCCTCCTTGGTTTGATCACAAGAGATGCAGAGAAAATGTACACACATGAATGCACATGCATGCACGCATGTACCTCCACAGAAAACCATCCCTTTCATGGTCCTCAATCATTTTCGGTAATGATTATTTGTCATTGATTGATTATTGTGAAACCAAGGGAAGGTCGCCTTTTATATCATCTGGACACCTTCAAGGGGTGGCCTGTATCTTTCTCTTTTCTCATTTGTATATACTGCATGTTACTCCTCGCATTCAATGTGGATAATGGTGCTGACCCTTCAACCCCCAAAATCTCCAAGCAATTTATTTCCAGGTCTGAGTCGTCTGACACATATTTCTTCATTTCTGTGTCCTATTATTAGCTGTTACATGCATACCAGCACATACCCTCAACCCTGCTGCAGTTTGGTAGCTAGCAAAAATCACAATGTTGCATTTTTGGAAACCAAAAACATAAAAGGCCATAATAAATTGCGTTCTGCTTCTTCTAGCAATTTGCATATCTGGGCTGAAGATTATGGAAAATATTTGTCCATTTATGAACATCCATACATTCATGACATGTCTTGCTCATTCTCTAACTTCCATGGCACATTGCTTTTTAATCCTCATCCAGCACAAGGAGGAGTTTTCAGTCTCTGGCAGTGAAGAATCTGAGGATCCGCATGACATCCATGGTGATGAAGATCTTAGAGATGCGGTCAATAAGAGAACTGATGAAGAGGTAGGGAAGCACATGCATAGACTTGCTTTGACTGGTCAGTTTGTTTATAGCAGAAGGCACTGAAGGGTCAGAAACTAAATCTTTGCATTTTTCCATTTGAATCAATGTTTATTGTTTTTCTAGATGGAAGGTTCTGTTGATGAGGATTCAACTAACTCTGATGAGGAATATGAGGACCTTGCCATGCAAGACAAGATACGAAATGGGTATTCATCTGATGATGATGAACCGAGTGGTGACAAGCGGAAAACAGAAGACAATGCGAGCACCAGTGGAGATGAACGGGAAAAATAAATATCACATTCTGGAGAAGTGTCAAAGAGATGAGCCTAGGTATCTGAACAACCAACATGCCCTTATTCCACTCTTCTATCTGGAGATCAACCTGACACGAGGGGAGGAGGCATTCACATAGTGACTCGTCAGAATTGTATAGCTGGCCACACAGCATTGTAAATGTGGATAGCACGGTGTTGAACAAAAAAAAAATCAGACACAAAATAACAAAATAAAAGAAAACGGAGAGGAGAATTGGATGGCGAAAGAGCACTGATGCCAGGCTCTGCCAAGGATCCCCAGGTTTGCCAATTGTGGCCAGCCATCATGATCATTGAGCAGTGGCGTAGATCATCGGCACCTCATCAACAACCTTGTAAGCCCGCTCCCCCTCAAAAACTAACCGATGGAGGAGGCAGCGCATCTCTCCCGGCGCCGTCCTCTTCAACCACGCGGACGTTGGCCTTGGGGTGAAGATTGGCCACAGATTGCACAACCGATCGTGACGCCAAAGGTGGTGGAGATCGATGATTTGGATGCCACGAGCTGGGGAGTTGGAATGTGAGACTGGCTACAGAGGGCCACGCTCTCCCTCACCTCTCTCCTCTCGTCTCTCTCTCAAACCCTAGCTGATGGGGAAGAGGGATCAACCCTTCCTCTCAACTCCCCCCGATTCCATCTCCGCATCCAACCCAGATCAGTGGGACTCTCCCTTGGTTCCCTTCTCCCCCTCACACCCTAATCGGGGGAAGCTCTCTCGGTTTCCACCTCTGCCCTCATGTCTAACCAGGGGAATCTCTCTTGGGTACCACCTCTACGCAGTTGAATTGGGGGAATCTCTTAATCTTTTTGTTTCTCAAATAATTAAAGGAAGTTGATGGTGGGGCGACATTTATCTCTCCAAGTTAGCCTGAGGAATCCCCATCTCTCTCAATTAAATATTTACTTGGGGGGGGTGGCTCCCTTCATCCATCTTTCAAGAGTAATGTTTGTGCGTTGAATCCGGTGCACAAAGTTGTGTCAAAATATAACTTTTGTTCTTATTGGTCCTAAAAAAAGATGAAATGATCATTTATGTGTAGAAAAAGACATATCGTGTAAGGGTGAAAAGCCGAGTTTCTCGGGCCGAATAGGCCATTTCAACAATGGGTTGGTCGATCGGCAGCATGGGTCGATCGACCTACTGGGAGCGTCGGTTGATTGGCCCAAGGGGATTGGTCGATCGAATTTCTTAGTAAATTTTTGATCAGGAGTCTCGGGTCGATCGATCGAATCCACTTGCATAACTCGCCGTTCTTCTGCCATGAATCAGTCGATTGAATCACCTGATTGGTCGACTGATTCTGACGATGGTCGATCGGGAAGACCCCTTTGGGTCCTATTTCATGCCTGACTCGCCCCCATTGCGAGCGGGAAGTATGGGAAATCAATCCCTGACTCCTAACACATCCATTGAAACCCAATGGGCCACGAGTTGTCGATCAAAACTACGAAATCGTCGTTTACCCTGAATCATGCGATTTGCTCAAAATAAAATAAAATTCTTCTCACTCTCCCCTTCCCCGTTCCACCACCGTGTGGCTCCCCTCTCCCTCCGGTTGTAGATAGCGAGTAGCGAGGAGGCACGGTTGGGCCACGGTAGCGGCGGGAGGTGGCTCGTGAGGGCGTGGAAGAGGAGGATCGTGTAGGTGAGTCGTGGTTTCTGAAGTTTCACTGGTTTTTCGTGAATCGGTAACGATCGGAGCGATCTAAAATGGTAAAGTGGTGTCTCAGGTAGGGGGACGTACCCTTCCACCTTCCCCGCATGTATACACCCAATGGCGGGGAAACGTGATTGGTTTATGATTTTCGACATAACAACCTCGGCGGCCTTGTGTCTTACGAATTTAGACTCATGTTCCGTGTGACGAGCATGTGTCCACGATCGATGACACATCAGTGGTTTCACAGTGGGTCTTTGTTTTAAGTGATATTTTTCCACTAGTCGTCGCTTGCCTGGGCACACGTGTGTCGACCCACTTGGGAGTGGTGGAGAGCTAGATCTAGGAGAGATGGTTTGTGGCTGATTTTCGTAGGGTCTCCAACTGTGGCGGATTGAGTCCGGGTCGGGAGGAAAATTAGCTAGAGGACCTAACGTAACACAGTCAGTCAATGTGTGTACACGTGGTCGGGGACTACGGACGCGTGTTGACGAGCACGACCCCGACTAGACCTTGTCTTGTGTTACTGTGTACGGTGTCTCAATTTTCACCTGGGACAAGTAGGGAGACATCTGAGACTGTGGACTAAGTCGTCAGTGGACGCATCCGGTCTTGTTTCTAGTGGGTAGTACTCATGTCACTCGAGTGTAACGACCCTAGTTTCTACCGTTGTGGTTTAGTATTCAGGCGGTCGAGGGTATCCTATTATACGAGATCGAAATGTGGTTTGCTTTGAATGGTCGTGGTACACAGTGTGGCGAGGTTGTTTCCTTTAATTGTTATCTACTATTCTTTCATGTTCCAGTTACTGTTCAAATTTGTTACTTGCTGCACCGTGTGTTTATCATTGTGAGGTGGGGATCCGCGGGACCCCTACTGAGTCGATGAGACGAGATTCGCCCCTTTTTATTTTCAGGTGAGACGCGACTTGCATGTTGTGTTTCTGAGGCTTCGTGTGGAGCCGACGGTCAAAGTTAGTACCAGTTTGCTAGAGGCGGGGCATGTCCCGTGGTCTTGTATCTCTTTCAATTTATTGCACTTATGTATGGACATATAGATTTTGAGATGTATAACTGTTAAACTATATAATTATTTATTTCTTGCATTAATTCTATTAAGCATTGTTGAGTTGCAATTATTTTAGATTCTTATACACTATCACACCGTCCCTTTAACCCTTCCGAGTCTCCGACTTGTGGGTGGAAAGATTGGATCCAAGAATATCGAGCTTTTTCTCGGTATTTGGATCTTGAGTCGTTACAAAAGTATTTTGCATATGAATGAAACATTTATTATAAGAATGAAATAGTTTATTTGATTTCAGAAATAAACCAATGAAATATTTTGTACAAATGAAACATTTTGTTATATGAACGAAATATTTGTTATAAGGATAAAACATTACATAAATAAATATTTTGGTATAAGAATGAAACCTAACAAAATGTTTCAATTCTATACTAAATATTTCATTCATGTAACAAAATATTTCATTCTTCTATAAAATATTTCATTCATGTATTTTCTCGTCGAGTGTTCTCCGTATTTAATAAGTAAAAATGCGCACCATTAGGTCTGATACGGGGCGCCTTTTTCTACGTAGAAATGATCTTTTCACTTTTTTGGGGGTCAATGAGAACAAATGTTATAAGTTGACGTAACTTTGTGCACTGGATTCGGTGCATAAAATATTACTCATCTTTCAATTAAACTCTAATCGATAAAACCCCCTCAATTCTTCAAGCAATAAATAAAAAGAGGTGAACTTACCTTTCTATGTTAACCAGGGGAATCCCTTTCATTCTCTAAGTAATAAATAAAGGAGAGGTGAACTTACCTCCTTAGGTGAATAGGGAGAGGTGGGGGTTATGTGTGCCCTCTTAGCTAGGCAAATCTCTCCTGAGTCTCTTTTATCTTCCTAAGTCATTAAATGCACATATGAAATTCCCTCGCTTAAACCCCTATAAATGGACATAGAAGTCCCTCATTCACATACACACACGTGCACACGAAGAGAAGCACTCAAGAGGAAAGATACCAATCGGAGAAAATCTCCCATAGCTCTGAAGAACATGCAATAGTTCGAAGACTTGAGATAAGATTTGGTTCGTCAAGCTCCTAAGAAATTGTTTGATCTTGTAAAGTCTCGTTAAAGGGTATGCACTCGTTGTTGCATAAAATTTCTTACTTTAGGAAAATTCACGGTAATTTTGTAAGAATTTGGTAAAAAATATAGAAATTTTTGAAAAAAATTCAGGAAAAATAATAAAAGATCATACCAAATTTTATTCTTGCAAAAAATTATAGGAAAGTCTCTTGAGAATATGAAAATTACACAAATATCTTAATTTTTTAAAAATTATATGAATATCCAAAAAATTACAAAACATTGCGAAAATATTCAGACAATTGTAAAAAAAATCATACAAAGTTTGACAATTATGGGAAAAATTTCTCTCATGGTATAAAATTGTGAGAAAAATCCTATAAAATCTTAAAATTAAGGGAAAAATCTTCTCTGAAAATTGTGGGGCAAAATTTTACAAAGTCTAAAAATTATGAAAAAAAATTCATCATGTCTGAAAATTATGAGAAAATCTTGCAAAGCCTAAAAATCATGGGATATTTTTTGCAAAGTCTGAAAAATAGGGAAAAATCTTGACATATTCAAAAATTGCAAATATATCTTACATCTTTGTAAAATTACAAAAAATATTTAGGAATGGTCAAAATTACATAAATATTCAAGAAGGGTAAAAAATTACACCAATATTTAAAAAATGATCAGAAAATATAAATATATGCCCGTTTGTGAAAAAAATATAGAAATATTCTCACTTGTGGAAAAATTACAAATATACTCTTGATTGTGGGAAAGTACAAATATGTCCCTCCTTATATGCAATTATTTTATTGACACCAAGTCAATTTAAAGGTCGATCACGATCAAAGAGTGATCGTGATCATGGGCTAACTCAACGATAAGATATTAACCAAATTTAAATCTAACGGTTAGATCGCGACACGGAGCTAATTCGATGGTCGAATTTAACTAAATTAAAATCTAACGGTTTGATCGTGACACGGAGCTAATCTAACGGTCGGATTTTGACCAAGTTTAAATCTAACGATTTCATCTTGATCTGGGGCAAATTCAAAAGTATGGTCTTGACCGGAAGTCAATCCGAGAGTTCGATAGCGATGATATTGATGATCCAGTGGTTCGATCATGATGCAATTCAATTCCAATGGTCTGATCGTGACTCAGAACAAATCCGATGGCTTGACCTTAATCATAAACATAATCTAATAGTCTAATCGTGACTAGATATTAAATCTGACAGTTTGATTGTGGAGAAAAGTAAATCAAAAAGTCATATCATGATTGAATGTAGATCTAATAGTGGATTCAAGACCGAGTGTAAATTAAATGACCTGATCATATTCTTTTGAGGTTTCATGTATCATGAATTTAAAGAATGAAATATTCAATTTTCTATTGCACATGTGTATCCCTAATGGCAGATTATTTTGATCAAAACTCACAATATTATAACGATATTGTAGAGGTTCAGAAGTTTTTTTAACAGTTAATCGAAGATGTTCGGACTTTACACCGATATAAGTAAATATCAACCAATGTCGAAGGTTAAAAATCTGATACACGAATCCTAAATTGTATGATAAATATAAAACATGAAAATAATCGTGCACATGCTAATTAAATAGACAAATAAATGTACATCTTTGTTAATGAACACCATAAATATGTTCAGTTAATTTCTGCGTGAAACACACGGATACGAGTGGAGAAGGCATTTGCGTTTCACAATTCTATAGCTGGTCATAGAGCATCGTAAATTTGGATGCCACGGACACAAATGGAAGCAGTATTCACATGGTGGCTTTTGCATTATTCTATAGTTGGTCACAAAGCATTGCACACTTTGGCTAGAACGGATCACTCTGCAGTGGCCTTATAAGAGAATCCTGCGGCGTAGAGGTATGCCGTATTAAGCCATTATAGGCCTTTGTTTTGCCCTCTCTGCTATCATGATTCATGAAGTTGTCTTCACGTTTCTCTCTTTGCAACTGGCTAGACCAACCTTTGCTTCCCTGCTACTTACTATGCCCAGATCTTTCTGTGAAGGCAAGGGCTAACAACAAATGAGGTACAGTCGGAGGATGATGCTGTTGAGTTGTTGGGACTCTGAACTCTTCTACCTCCAGGCTAGGTAATCGAGGAAATTCACGAGGGTGTTCCAGTCGCACTTTTTAAATACTTTTCTTCATGCTCAACACACCGCATCCTTCGCGGTTGGACAAGGCAGGAGCAGCACCGGCGAAACTTGACTTTAATCCAGCCAAGTGAGATAGACTACGAATCCTGTGAAATGAACTTTTTTTTCTGCTAAATACCATGTTAAAGGGCTTTAAATGTGAGGAGGTTCACAGTGTATTACGAACCTATTAGAAGACTTTCGGGTTGAGCATCTTACTTTAAGGAAGTCTAAACAAACGAGAATGAAGCAAGATTTGATAAATTTATAGATCCAATTTGACATCATTGACCGTTAAATCTGATTTATGTAAACAGATATGCTGCGGTGAATTGTGTGCATTAACTTGGTAATGGGGCATCTTGCATGTGCATTTTATGTGGTCACAAGTTGAGAATGTTCTTTTCCTTTGTTCCTGCTCCTTGCATAAAAGAGATGTTATTCCTTTCTTCAACAGAAGAAGTCGATGACTCGTAGAGTTGATTTGTCAAATCCAACTGAAAGCCTATCCTACCAGAAGAAGTCTGTCTGCCTTCTGTGGTCAAATACTCGGAACATGCGGGAACCAGAGATTGAAAGAAAAAAAAAAAAACAGAGATTGAAATGCAGATAGAACTTGCCTCGACTCAGCAACCTCAGTGTCGTCATAAATGGGGCCATTTCCAACTTTGTCATACGAAACGCAAATTGTAGCAAAAGAAATTCTCATCGGTCTTTGTACGAAGCTTACCACAACAAGCAAAGACGTTTTCGAAAGCTTTCAGATTTAACATGAGAATCATTTATTGTTTTCATCATTCATGATATAAGGAAATGAACACACTTTATTTCAAGCCAGTGATCTGAACTTCCCCTATGTATTATGATAGCAACCAAACGAAATGTTGTACCATGCTAAGCATTTATCGTGCTGCTTTTGAACAGTCTCACCCAAAATTTCTTGACGTTATATGGTAGTCGAATTTTACCTATTCCTTCAATTTCCCACTTGCATTCTTGGAAATCTAAAAATGTTGGTTTGATTAACCAAAACCTCATCCATGTTGTGTTCGTTTTTTGTGCTTTTGGCCAGTAGAATTTCCGACATGGAAAGGTTACACGGAGCTGTACGGTTCAGTAACGTAATTAACTTTCAAATGTTTTATATCTTTTTGGGGAAAACACAATGACAAGGACAAATTAGCGCGACCATTTCGTGACAGGTGATACGCAAAGAACCACTAAACATGTCACCAATAGATGCAGGAATTTGATAATAGCGTGTGCGATTGCTTCAATGAAGTGGATGTTTCTTTTTTAGAGAACACGTATAGAAGATTATTCCAAGTCGATTTAACTCTCAGTGCCCCTTACGCCGCTTGTCGTAACATTCCCTTTACTAAGGGTCAACCAGGACCGGAGTGAAATAGGCCAAAAAAAATAAATGGACCATCATCAATTAGTTTCATCTGCCTCCGAGCAATCCAAGGTTGTTGAAGATCGGTGTTTAGTTTTGACTCGCCGGGAGAATCATCCAAAAAACTTGGAAAAAAAAAATCTCAAGAGATAGGAGGAGGCTAAACATATAAATTAACTGCGTCAAAACCATAATTTTAAAGATTTAAAATTTTTGTGAGGGCCTAACAGATTCTAACAACAGGGGGCTGTCTGGATTACGGAGGAAGACATGACCAGAGTAGGGGGAGAGACCTAAAAGAGTTCCGGCGAAATTAGACGGGCCGGCCGTCTGCATTTTCTTTCCCTTTTTTCAGTTCTCCCGACTTTTACTTTCCAATAAGTTGGCCATTTTCTGATTTTTTTTTAAATTTCAAGTAACTGACTACTCCAAAAGATTAGAGTTTTTTATTTTATTTTCTATCCTCTGCTAACGGATTGATCGGATGCAGGGCAAGGCTTGGCCTACGGTGGACAGGAGGCTTGTTAGGGTCAGCCAAAGATCGACACGGATTGGCTGATCCTACCGGATTCCTTATTGCTTGGTCCTCAATGTTGCGGAACGCACCTCCGAATGCCACTCAAAAAACATCAACAAACTGCCCAACCACAACAAAATCCCAACCTCAGACTTTTAATCCCTTCTCTCTCCTTCAGGAATTCCCATTCCACATATCCAAAAAGGCAGACGGTAAATCCGCGGCAGCGTGTAAATTGGGACAAACCTTGATGGATGGATGGATGGATGGGCTGTGGCAACAAGACGAGGAGCTTGCACGCGCCTTCCGGGTTACGCATCTCCATCTACTTTCTCCATTGCATTGGGCTGTGGGCTTACCAGCAACGTTACTTGTCGAGAAACTACAATGTGTACAGCAGTTGATTTAGAACCAGAAAAGATCGAACATAGTAGGGCCATGCAGTTTTTTGCGAGCAACTAACAGTTGGATTGGTAACCGATTGGATTGTAGATGTTCCAATAACAGATTGGGATTAAGAACGGGAACGACTCCCTTGCTTTTTTTACTCATAAAGTACGCAGATAATAAAGGAAGGTTCCGAAATAGTATATATATCCTCTTTTCACCTGGATCAGCAACGCTCTGCCCCATTTCTCTTTACATTTGGCTTTCTATCTTTACAGAAATCGTGAACATCTTACATTTCTTCGCCCTACACTAAATTTCCTAGTCCTAGTGTACCTTGCCTGGCTGTGCCTCTTGCTGTTGCCGACGTCATCTTTTTTTTTTTAAAAAATGTGAATATATATTATACAGTGGGGAAAACAAGCAAAACTTGTTTCAATAGGCCGCCTATCATTTATTTATAGGCAAGAAGACTCACTGCTCTACCTTATTATATGCGAAGGCTGGCCTGCTAGCCGTGCTTAGACAAGCTTCGTATTATTTACAAAATTATGTCTCATCATCACTTGCGGCTGACGCTCACGAGGCATTAGATGACATCCCCATGCACCTTTCTGAAAAGAGAGACAGAAACACATCCTCATGGGGATCCTTTTTCCCATAATTGATGCAAACTAAAGGGAGAAAGAACTGCATCTTACCTCCAGCAGCAATGACCTTCTCAACACGGGCGGCAATATGCTTGCCGTAAGTATACTTTTTCAAGGCATTTACATGAGCCTTGATGCGTGAAAGGATAAGTTCACGGTTTTGGTCATCACAGGTCTCAAGAACCTTCTGTACAACATAGTTACCAAACTGGTCTTTCATCATTGCCTGGAAACAAGTTTTGTGGCCAATTTAAAAGATCTAGTTAGACAAAAAGTGTGGAATGATATGCAAACTGCTACTACACATATTTACAAGTCTATGAACCCATGTGCCTTTATCTATGATTTTGGCTGACAAGGAACTTGCTTCCCCTTACAAACAGTTCTATCACCTATTCTGGAAAAAGGCAGTGGTTGGGGGTTGGAATTGTACAAGTCAAGATGTACGCACGGCCTAACCTATTCTAGACTAAGTAGCACTTTATGATGTTTACATCCATCTTTGGGTGCTTAGCCTAATGATGAAAGAGCAAGCAATGAGCTATCAAGTGACAACGGATAAACGTAGCATAATGATGAAAAGGGCATATAATCAGCAATCAAGTTCCAATAGGTAAATACACTGTGCACAGTGGAGCCATGCTAAAAGATCTATGAGGTTTGGGTGGCAATAGATAGGGGTTTGGGAGGCAACTTGCCATGTTTTGTGCCAAAAACAAAATAATCCATACCAAGGAATGCAGAATCGGATCGGATTGGATCGAATCGGCTGATCCGATTGGTTTTTCGGTTGGTCCAATCTAGTCCCGATCCAAGGCCCGGATCGGCCCGGATCAAGCGATCCAAGACGATCCCCACAGGAAATTGAAAAAAAAAATCCCGCAAACCCCCACACCACACCACGACAGCCCCCCTCCCCTACCCCTTCCAGTGGCACTCACAGAGCCTCCCTCCCCCACCTTGGCGAACCCCCCCCCCCCCACCCCGGTAGACCCCCTCACCACTCTTCTCGGCGCTGCTCAGCGAAACCCCCACCCTGGTAGAGAAGAAGAAGAAGAAACAGTACCTAAGTTATCAAAATCACCTGAGGCGATCGCCTAGGCGAAGAGGCAAGGCGAGGCGGGCCAAAGTCGCCTCGCTCCAGCCCAATTCGCCTAGGCAATCGCCTCAAGCGCATTTTGGGCCGCGTCAGCCCGCCTCGCCCGCCCAGCCCATCTCCACAGAGCCCTGGCCCACACCCACTGCCACTCGCGCTACCCGGCCCACACCTGCAGGCCCAATAAGGCAGATCTCTGAAATAGCCCTCCCCTCTCTCTCCCGATCGAATCGACCCATTTCCCCCCAAAACCCTAGTGTTCTCCCCCCTCTTGAGTCTTCCCTCTGCGACCGGCGTGTGAACGGCGAGCGGCGATGGCTTCGCAGATGGCAGTGAGAATCGTACAGCGGTGAACGACGGACGGCAATGAATGGCTGATGGCGACGACCATCTCCAAGTGGAACTCCGGTACATCTCTTCCCCCCCCTCTCTCTCTCTCTTGCGCACACACACACAGAGACGGGCCGAGCCCCTCTCTCTCTCTCTCTCTCTCTCTCTCTCACACACACACACACACACACACACACACACACGCATAGAGGGGCCAAGCCCCCTCTCACTCTCCCTCCCCCCTCTCACACTCACATATAGAGAGAGGGGCTGAGCCCCTCTCTCACTGTCTCACTCTATCTCTTGCTCTCTCTCTCTATATATATATATATATTTCTCACTCACTCTCTCTGCCCTCTCTCTCTCTCTCACACATACACACACAGGGGCTGGGCCCCCTCTCTTTCTGTCTCACTCTCTCACTCTCTCCCCCCCTCTCACCAGCACAGAGAGAGAGAGAGAGAGAGAGAGAGAGAGGCTGATCCCTCTCTCTCTCTCTCACTCTATCTCTTTCTCTCTCCCTCTCTCTCCTCTCTCTCACACACACATGCACACACACAAACTCTGTCTCTCACTCTCAATCTCTCTCTCACTCCCCCCCTCTGTTTCACATACACGCACAGACAGAGAGAGGGCCAAGTCCCTCTGTCTCTGTCTTTGTCTCACACACTCTCTCTCTCTGTCTCACACTTACACTCTCTTTCTCTCACTCTCAATCTCGGTCAAACTCCCTCTCTGTCTATAGGATTGCAGGGCTCTATCCTGTTTGGAGCCGTTCTACAATCAGTATTTTGAAATTTTGTTTAAAATTGTTGCTCAATTGTTTATTGTTTATATTTATTTTTTGTTGTTGTTAATTTTGTTGTTTGATTTTTTTTAAGATGTCTACATGAATCTAGTTGAGTGAATGAATTTGAGAAATTTATTGACTTTAGATATGCATCTTTGTGATATTTAGACATATATTTTAATTCCTGAATTATATGTATTATTTTAATAAAATTTCACCTCAAGCACCTAGGTCATCGCCTAGACGTTTAAGGCATGAGGTGACCCCTTGGTTGTCTCGGCCGCCTCTCACCATAGAACAGTATTGGTGTGAACGACGTCACGTGAAAGGAGACGGGGTAGAAACGCGCGGTGCGCGAAAATGCAGACAAAGACCCCCGAAGAGAGTTGCCCTCCGCGGGGTTTGACAGAAATGGAAATGACGTAAATAGAACCGCCGCGAGAAGTTATTCTCCGCGGGGTTTGACAGTAATGAAAAATAAGCAAATGGAACCGCCGCGAGAAGTTACTCTCCGCGGGGTTAGACAAGAATGGAAATGACAGAAATGGAAATGACGTAAATGGAACCGCCGCGAGAAGTTATTCTCCGTGGGGTTTGACAGTAATGGAAAATAAGTAAATGGAGCCGCCGCGAGAAGTGACTCTCCGCGGGGTTTGACAGAAATGGAAATGACAGTAAATGCAACCGCCGCGAGAAGTTACTCTCCGCGGGGTTAGACAGGAATGGAAATGACGGAAATGGAATTCTCCGCGGGGTTTGACAGAAATGGAAATGACGGAAATGGAAATAACGTAAATGGAACCGCCGCGAGAAGTTACTCTCCGTGGGGTTTGACAGAAATGAAAATGGAAATGACGTAAATGGAACCGCCGCGAGAAGTTACTCTCCGCGGGGTTTGACAGGAATGGAAATGACAGAAATGGAAATAGCGTAAATGGAATCGCTGCGGGAAGTTACTCTCTGCGGGTTTTGACAGAATGGAAATGACAGAAATGAAGAAATGAGAAATCACGCGTGAGTGCGTGTGTGTGGATAGTGATCGCCAGAGGTCGGAGACCTCAAATGGAAGAGTATATGTTCGCGTTTGTAACTCAGAAGCGGGAGATCGTGTGGCTTCCTTCTTCCCCTTCCTTTGGCCAGCCGACGAAGAGGGCTTTCTCTTGGTTACCCTTGCAAGAAACAAACAAACACCAAATGGATTAGAATAAGAGCAGTGTAGTATCTATCCCTTGTGACGAAAATAATAAAATCATGGACGGACACACACCTGGTTGGTGTTGTTTTAAACCCCTTTTGGACACAAAAGGGTAAGAAAATAGAATGATGGATGAACGAGGTGCAGAGATGCACAACGATGCGAAGCCCTCTCAAGGAGAGGAACGCGACACGAACAGAAATGATAAATGATGTATGCGACTAACAGAATGAAAAACAGAGCAGTACAAAAGGGGGGGGAAGCTTATTGAGGCACCGATGGCGGGCTTCAAGGATAGAGAAAGAGAGAGGCAACTTGTAACAAATGAAAATTTTTATTGCTAAGATGAGAATTACAACTTAATGAAAATAAAATTACAGCTTGAAATAAACTAGAGAAAAGGGAAGGAAATAGAGCCGGGAAAGTGGAAGAAGTAGTGCCGTCCAACGTCTCGCCAAGCCTTGGAAGTAGATCGCCCTGCCTCGCCGTGGACACCGCCTTGAGAGGACCGCAAGAGAGTCTCCTCAAAAGGGAGTTGAGAAGAAATAAGAGGAGGTAGAGGATGATGGAAGAAGAAGATTAAAGTTGAAAACAACACGTGATTAAATCTAGAATAACTTGAAAACCAAGAAGATTTTCAAGATGAGGAAGAAGAAGAAGTTGAAGAGCATGAGAAGAAGAAGAACTTTGTTAAAAGGAGCAGAGGGAGAAAAGCAACGTAGATAGGAGAAAATAGGGGAAGAACAGAGGGCGTGGTTTGGGTGCGGGTGAACAGTAAAAGAAGAAAACAGAACTTTGAAAAGTGGAGAATAACTTAAAACCAGGAAGAATTAGAAGATGGTGAAGAAGAAAAAATTGTAGAGCACAAAAAAACGAACAACTTTCATAAAAGGAGCAGGATGAGAAGAAGAGCAGAAGAGGAGAAATAGGGCGAAGAACAGAGAAAATGCTGGTTCGTAGATGAACAGTGCAGACCACTGGAAAATCGCAAATAACTTAAAAACGGAGCAGAACTAACTAACGAGGAAGAATAAGAAATTGTAGAGCATAAAAAAACGAACAACTTTTGTAACTAGAGCAAAAGGAGAAGAGAAGCAGAAAGGGGAGAAAAAAAGCCGGGGGTCTAGGGTGGGCTGGTGGTGCAGGTGAGTTTCAAAAGAGAGAGGGAGAGGGAGAGAGAAAGAGAGAAGAAAGAGGAGAGAGGGAGATAGAATGGGTGAGAGAGAGAGCCTACGGGGTGTGTGTTTGCAGGGAGAAAGAAGAGGGATCCTTTTTTTTTCTCTTTTTTTTTTAGGGAGAGGGGGAGGTGATTTTGTAGGGGTGAGGGGATGGGCAAGATGGGCCAAGGAATTTATTTTTTTTCATAAATTTTGATGCCCATGCCTCTTTAATCCTTCACATGCCCAACACGCGTCCACTACCCTGGACGCTTTCTTTAAACGCGTCCCTTGTCCTGGACGCGTCCATACCTGTCCATAAATACGGTGTCGAAAGGCACCGACAACATTGAAAGTGAGTAGTTTCGACACCTAACCTTGTTTTTTAAAGACCGCGTTTGGTCAGCAAGATGTTTTCTTATTTTGATTTGTTACTGAACGACGTGGCTGGCGCCGACGGCGCGCTTACACGTGGGTGTAAGAAGGCGTCTTGGGTGGCTGACGCCTTTAATAGAAGGCGTGACGTTGAAGACTTTTTTCCCAATTTTTTTTAAAAATGGGGGAAAATACCATAAAAATAGGAAATCACTCAAACAACTCAAATGTGCGAGCCACTTTGGGACATCATGGTGTAATATGAGATTTACTCACGGTAATGTCAAAAATGGCGTGTCTACAATTGGCAGGTAGAGAACCCCCACCCCGACAGAGAAGAAGATGAAACAATACTGATTGGCAGAGAAGAATAAGAAAGAAAGAAATACTTACCTGTTCAAGTCCTTGTCGTCGCCGCCACCATCTGCCATCATCGTAGCCAGCAGCGCCGCTGTCCTCCTCCTCGTCCTGTCCTCATCATCTCTTCCATGCGATCGGCTTGCACCTACAGCGGAGTGGGGGATTGGGGGGTGTGGGGAAAGAAAGAAGAAACTTGCAGGGGAGTGGGGAATCGGCGGGTGTGTGGGAAGAAAGAAGAAAGGGAAAGACCTGGAGTTTTGCATAAAACGCTTATAAAATATAAACAAACATAAAAACCTCAACTAAAAAAAACTCAAGATAGGACTAGGATCAGGATCGGGATCGGCCAATCCCGCCGATCTGGATCAGTTCGGGACCGGGTGATCCTATCCCAATCCCCGATCCTGCCTAGTATGGAATCCATACTAGGCATCAGGTCATACCATGTCTAATGACAACCATGCCAGGTTGGGTTGTGTAGAGAAGAGACCAAGAGAAAGAGAGACAATAACAACATTCTATAGCAACAACAAATTGTCAGCGCCTCTAAGCTCTATATTTATTGATTTTCTCAGGTTCTTACTAAAAGACTCAAATGCCCTCACAAAAGGAGGCCAGTCAGTAAAGAACAAGAGAAATAACGAAGAGATTAAGAGGATGAAAAAGACAGAGATGCCCCCCCTACTTGTTTTGTTGAGTATAATCACTTGATTACTTCCCACAGCCCCCTAACTGAGCTCAGACATTAATCATGCACAACATGATCAAAACTGACAAACCGATCTCCAGGCATCTCCCTGTGTTCCCTTATAACATGAAGCTGACTGACAAAATACAGAACAAGAGAAATAACAAAGAGACGAAGAGAATGTAACCATCAGTCATAACCACTTCCCACAGTTTAAATTTACTGCAAGGGCTTTAGTCATAATGAGTCATAAACTGTCTTCTTGGGCTTGGCTTACCATAATCCAACCCAAAGTTTTTCATGTGAAAGGCATCCTAGCGTACCCACAATAGCTCTCTTCCTTTTTCTCCTATGTTAAAAGGAGATCACCTCTCTCGCCTAGTCAAGGGAAGACAAAAACGCCTCACCTTGCCTCTTGTTCACCTCACTCACCTGGGTTCTAGCCTATATTATCTATGCCAAATGCTTGTTTTCTTAATTATGTGGTATTACCTTTTCATATTCTTAATTATTACAAAGTGGTTATTGTCACTTTTAATAATGTATAATGCCCTTTTTCTCTTGCATGCATGCTGCTACATTTTTCTCCTTCTTGATGATTCCTAAGACCATCCACTACTTAAGTGCTATATGTAGACTGACTTTTATACACTGGACATCATCAGTGTTCCCCTATACTTATCATTGGCTTGGATGTTTTGCTTATTTTCCTCCTAGTGCCATTTTTTCCCGTCATGGTTATTTATGGGGAAAACACCTCGCCTCAAACACCTAGGTACTCATCTTTAACACTATCATGTATACCCCTCTAAAACCTTACATTTTACATGTTCAACAGAATATTATGTTAACTCTCACGGCGTTAAGAAAGAAGAAGAACCCGAGAGGTGTAACTGGAACAATATTCCTTAGTATGAGGGTATACATGACAATATCAAGAATATGGGGGTATATAATAGAATACCCAAGATTCTAAGGGTATATATCTCATTATCCTTTATTTAACACGTGCTCATCGGACCTTGCCCAAGCCATGGTAGGTGGGATAAGAAATTCCAAGGTCTAGTAATGTGAGGATATGTAACAAGGAGCAGTAAAGTATTCTTACGTGAAATGCTTGTAACCACTAAATGTGATATTTCATGTATTGTCCCAAAAAGAGAAGGACAAAAGCAAGAGAACAGGAGGGTGCCATTATCTGGTTAGATGAGGTCTAAATATTACAGTTCATGTATTGATCCAAGAAAGAGAGACAAATGCAAGGGCAAAGGGATCATTTGCACACAGGCTTAGGCAAATATCACATACCTGTAAGGGCTCATTCTCATCAGTAGAACCAAGAATCTCATTTATAAGAAGCTGACGCTCCTCAGACATACCATAAAGTAAGCACTTTTCAATAACATTGGACGCAAACTTTTGCTGACTCATTTTCACAATTTGCCCAGCAAGCTTGTGTATTATAGCAGATCGTTCTTGTTGTTTACCATGTTGCAGGACATGCTGAAACATCAATAGCAGATTCGGCATTAGCTTGCTTCTCAACAATCCACCATTGAAAATGGAAGTTGTAATTTTATAGTAAAGAATGATTTAGCCGTGACAAAACAAATAACTGATAATAGCTGAAGGAAGAGAAAAAAAAAGGCAACTGTAAATGCAAACCCCTGTTGCACCCGTAATTTATCTCACAAAATTCCGGGGTATTATCCTCGCATTGGCCGAGGCCTCTATTTTGGCGTATCACCGTCCCATGGAGTATTGCCACGCGGGGTTCAACAATAGACGTATCGCCTCCCCACAGAGCATTCCACCCATAATTGGGCTTCATCGCCCGCACAACCCTGCAAATTATAGACCTCTCGCAACAATCGAGAGCCGGGTTAAATCTACTACGATTGTCAGGATCGTGTAGTTCCAGTAAAATCCTAAGGGATGAAGTTTCTCTCCTTTGAGCGTGCAACTACGAGCAAGTGAAGCTCCTACGAGAGGAAAAGCAACACAAAAGGAGGTCTACGCACCGCAACTTAAGTCCCTCGCACGTGTATCACGTAGCCCAGACAATAACAAGTTTTCCCTTCGCGGCCTACGACACGAGAAAAACGACAAACGAACAAGGAGGCGCGCCCTCTCCCTTCTTCACGTGACACAGCGAGAAGAATGAGCCTCCAAAGCCCTCCTTTTATTGAAGCCAGACGAAGGAGGGACCCGTCCGGGGTCGGAGGGACCCGTACGGGGTCGCCCGTCCCCTGGTGGGTCCGCGCGGACGTGGGCAGGCCCGCCCGGGGTCCGCCGACCCAAGGCGGACCTGCTCGGGGTCGATCCACCGCGGGCAGGCCTGCCCGGGGTCAATCCACCCCGGGCAGGTCTTGCCCGGAGGAGATTGACCCCGGGGAGGTCCCGGTCGGACCTGCCTGAGGTCATTTGACCCCGGACGGGTCCAGGGACCTCCCACCCCGGGCCGGTCCTTTCTCCCGCGCACGGAAACCAAAAAGAAAAGAAGAAGGGGGAAAATAGACCTCCCCGGGGTCATTTTCACCCCGTTTAACAAGTAGGGGTTCAAACACCCTCCCGTTTAACCCGTACGGGTCCAAACGACCCCAGGGAGTCTCCCACTTCTATAAATAGACCCTCAAGGGTCCAGGGAGGAGGCATTCAGAACCTACGCTATGCACTTGAAGCATCCACTACTCGGCCCAAGGAATTTGTTCGTTGTTTTGGCCCGCGAGGGGTAAGTCCCCGGGTCTCGTGTATATGTCCCTAGGAGGGTATGTTTGTCATTATGTCCCTCAGTGGGCCATGTTGTAAGTTTCTACGTTCCGGGAAGACTAAATTGTGTAGTTCCGTCCGTATAACGGGGGAATTACAAAAATGTCCTCTCCGGGGCCCGAGAAACGAATGTCCTGTTATTTGCAGTTATACCCATGGTTGGCAGTATCGGCCGAAACCGATACGTTTCGGCCGAAACGTATCGGTTTCGGCCGGTACCGATCCAAAACCGGACCCCAACACTGTAGCAGGTCCGATACCTAAAAAAAAAATATTTTTGTAATGGTTTCGGACGAAACAATTAAAGGTTTTGGCCGAAACTGACCTGTTTCGGTCCGAAACCGGACGGTTTTGGCCGAAACCAGAGAGGATCACTAATTTTTTTAGTTTTTTGAATGGTTTCAACCGGTTTTGACCGAAACCGAAACCGAAACTGGTACGTATCGGTTTCGGTACCGACCGAAACCGGTACCGAAACCGATACTGCCATTCTTGATTATACCCTGCAACTTTTTGTAATTGGGACTACGCCCCTACTTCCCGCGTTAGTGCGGATCTTTGTACAATCAACACTTCGCCGATAACTCTTGTATCCAATTGGGCCTTAAATGAATCCAATGTACTCCACAAATCTCTTATGTACACCAATCAGGAAAAATTACAAGAAAACCCCCGACTTTCAAAAATTGCATATATACCCCTCTTCTGGCAAAATGGACGGATGTACGCCTTCTATGAAGTTCCCGTCACTCCTTCGGCTTGAGGAGGCGTCGGCTCAGTTCGACATTCAGATGTCACCCCAACCGTAGGTCTATGTAGGGTGTGGTAAAATTATCAAAATACCACTGCGACCTAGAAATGGCCTAGCAGCCCCCGTAACCCTCCAGAAAGAGCCTCAGCGCCTTGGGAAGTTAGAAACCCGCTCCTACTTCCGTTCCAACCTGTAATTTTCAGGAATATCCCTGGCCTGGTAAATTTACCAAAATACCCTCGGGGTCCAGAAAATTTCCCTCCACTTTAAAAATGCCTACAACTTTTGCATTCATACTCCTAAATCGTAGGGTTTTGCCTGAACTTAAGGCCTATGATGAAGCCCTAACCCTTTCAAATGTTGGTGGTAAATGAGTGGTTATGGAGAGTCTCTTGAGTGAGCCTGCCCTCCACATCAGAACCTAAGGAGAGGACTTTGTGATTTCTTTGACAGTCAAACAAAGGTGTTCGGACGTTAGGCCGATGTAAATCAACACTGACTACGGTCAGTGGGGAGAGGTCCAACACTCGAACCCAAATCGTCTGATACTATGCGCACCCACGGAATAAACCTTTATACATAGAGGAATGTCTCTTTTCAAAAAGGACATCAAAACATTTTATTTCACCTACGGCCCCAGATCATCGCCAACCACGCCAAGTTCGGATACTTGGCGACTCCTATTGTCTTCGGCGACTTCACATCGGTCGTCGGTTCGCCCTTCTTCTTGGGTGTTGTACCCGTGGTTGAGGCCAACTCAACCACGCCTGCCACGTCCACTGTCGGGGGTGTTAGGCCCTCGGCTCCAGCAACCGGCGGGATTCACCCGGCCAACAAGACCACCATTGGGGGTGTCAGGCCCTCAACCTCAACAATCGGCCGAGTTCGCTCGGTCAACAAGATAACCATCGGGGGTGTCAGGCCCTCGGCCCCAGCAGCTGGCCGGGTCCGCCCGGTCAAGAAGCCGACTGTCGGGAGCGTCAGGCCCTCGGCTTCAACAATCAGCCGGGTCCGCCCGGTCGACAAGCTAACTCTTGGGGGCGTTAGGCCCTCAGCTTCAACCATTGGTCGAGTCCGCTCGGCTGCCATGGCAACGGCCGAAGGTGTCAGGCCTTTTGCCCTAGCCATGGTTGGCAGTATCGGCCGAAACCGATACGTTTCGGCCGGTACCGATCCGAAACCGGACCCCAACACTGTAGCAGGTCCGATACCTAAAAAAAAAATATTTTTTAATGGTTTCGGATGAAACCATTAAGGGTTTCAGCCGAAACTGACCTGTTTCGGTCCGAAACTGGACGGTTTCGGCCAAAACCAGAGAGGATCACTAATTTTTTTAGTTTTTTGAATGGTTTCAACCGGTTTAGGCCGAAACCGAAATCGAAACCGGTACGTATCGGTTTCGGTACCGGCAGAAATCGGTACCGAAACCGATACTGCCATCCTTGCCCCCAACAAGTTTTGAGTTTTCTCGGTCAATCAAATCACTCCTGGCGTTGCTCCTGCACAACGGGGGCAGTGTCGCCGCCGTAACAGCACCAACTCTACGGCAGCCACCCTCAGAGGTGCTGCTCCTTCACAACGGGGGCAGCGTCGCCGCCACAATGATGCCAGGCCTATGGCAGGCGTCGCCAGCGCCGCCCCAGCTCAACGAGGGCGCCATAGCCGCAAGGGTACAAAGCCTGCAGCGGTGACATCTCGCTCCGGTAAAATCGTAATTGTTGGAGACATTCGCATCCGGCTCAATGGTGGCGAGCCGATCTTGCCACGGGATAGCCACGTCCCGAATATTCCCACCTCCAATCGCTTCGAACTCCTCCGACAGGTCCGGGAAGACGAAGCGAAAAAGAAGAAGCCCGCCGTATCGGCGACAAATTAGGGTCCAGTACGACGGCCCAAATCATCTGCTCCTCGACCGCAGTCAGGGGGTAACCCAATTGAGGAGCGTCAGCTCCACTTGAAGAAGATATGGGTCACCAAGGGGGAGGCCCGAATTATAAGGCGTGTAAGGGCGGAGGAATCCTTCCGCATGTCGGATCTGCAACGTGTGCAGAGTCCGACAAGCACTGAGGCCTCGGCCTCTCCGAGGTCTACAACTCAGCCCCTACAGGGGCAAAAGCGCCGAGGAACCGGCAAGAAGGTGCGGCCGACCTCCCCGTGGGCCAGTTCCACGCACACGGAAGATGATCGCTCCTCTCAAGCTTCTACATCCTGAGTTTCTATCTTTGACAGACTAGGGATGCTGCCCAAGCCAGATCGACAACCACCCAGGAAGAAGCGGGTGGTTCAGGTGACCAATGACACTGTCAAAGTGCTCACCTGCTACGCCACTGTGAGACACGGAAAATCTAATCTTTTTTATCGTAGATAAAATATAGATTTGTTCTTTTTGAAAAGAAACATGCCCCCCTATGTGTAGAGGGTGATTCCGTGGGTGCGCATCGTATCAGACGATTTGGGTTTGAGTGCTGGACCTTTCCCCACTGTGAGACACGGAAAAAATCTAGATCGACTTTTATCGTAGATAAAAGATAGATTTTCGTTCTTTTTGAAAAGAAACATCTCCCCCTAAGTATAGAGGGTGATTCCGTGTGTGCGCATCGTATCAGACGATTTGGGTTCGAGTGCTGGATCTTTTCCCACTGACCGGAGTCAGTGTTGATTTACATCGGCCTAACGTCCGAACACCTTTGTTTAACTGTCAACGAGGTCCCAAAAGGCTTCTACAAGGGTTCTCATGTTGAGGGCAAACTCTCTTGGAGGGCTCACAATGTTCACTCACCCACCACCGACCAACAGAAATAATTGAGTTAGGGCTAGGTCTGAGCCAAACCCTAAGATTTAAGAATAACAACGCAAATATGCGGAAGCCGTAGACATATTTGAAGTAGAGGAAGATTTCCTGGACTCTGAGGACATTTAGGTAATTTTACCAACCCAGGGGTATTTTGATAATTTTCCCAGGCCGGGGGCATTGCTGAAATTTCTGAGCTGGAATGGAAGTAGGACTGGATCCCTGACTCCCCAAGGCATTGAGGCCACTTCTGGAGGGTTTTAAGGGCTATGAGGCCATTTTTGGGTCAAAAGGATAGTTCGGTAATTTTACCACACCCCATGCAGACCTATGTTTGAGGTGGCACCCAGGTGTCGGATTGAGCTGACAACACTTCCGGACTGAAGGAGTGACAAGGGGATTCATAGAAGGCACACATTTGTCAATTTGGCCGAAGGAGGGGTTTATATGCAATTTTGACAAGTCGGGGGTTTTCTTATAATTTTCCCCAGTCAATGCATAAAGAAGACATATGAAGTCATAGATTGCATTTATGGCCCAAATGGGTACAAGGGTTGTCGGCGAGTTGTCGACTGTACAAAGATCCGCATCAACGCGGGAAGTAGGGGCGTAGCCCGAACTACAAAAGATTGCAGGGTATAACTGCAAATTACAGGACTTTTGTCTCTTACGGTCCCGGGGAGGACATTTTTTGTAATTCCGTCATTATAGGGACAGAACCACATAACTTAGTCGTCCCGGGACGTAAAGACTTACAAAACACAGCCCGCTGAGGGGCATAATTGCCAACATGGCCCACTGAGGGGCGTAATTACAAAAATACCCCGTAGGGGCATAAGTACAAGACCCGGGGACTTACCCCTCACAGGCCAAGACAAACAAAACAAGCTCCTCCGGATGCTTGGTGGCTTCGTAGGTTGTAGATCGTTTTTTCCCTGTATCCCTTCTCCACTTGGACCCTTAGGGTCTATTTATAGAAGGCGGGCTCAGAGGGGTCAAATGAACGAATTTGCCCCGATTCTGTCAAGGTGGGGTGGCAAAAAGCCATTTTGACCCCTCTGGCCATCAAAAAAGGCCAAATGACCCCTCTGAGGGGGTTAAAATCCCTCCCTTTTTTTTTGAACACCGGAGAGAGAGAGGGGGGGGGGGGGGCGCGCGGCCCCTCTGGGATGCCCACGGGGTCGCGGGTCGCGCGGTCCCTCTGGATGCCAGCGGGGTCGCGCGACCCCTCTGGGATGCCCACGGGGTCGCGCGACCCCGCCAGGTGGGGTCGCGCGACCCCCGCCGACCCCGGCGGGGTGGCCGCGGCCCCCTCTCGCGTCTGGGAGGGGTCGTTTGACCCTCGGGCATGCGTTTTGGCCCCTCTTCGCGCCGTTTTGCTCCGTTTCTGTCAACCTGAGTTGAGAAGAAGCCGTGGTGGCGCTGCGTGGGGAGGAATCTTCGCGCCGGTCCATGCCGTGTGATACACTTGCTCGGCCGCTTTGACAGGCGTGCATGCATGTTTTCCTCTTAACTTCCATTGCCGCGATGCCACTTATGATAATATGATAGGGTCAATATACCCTAAATCACGGAGGTACTCCGCGGTCCGACGACATCGACGCTACACCGTATCTTTTCCGTCGGTTGTTTCGGAATGAAATTTTCGAAGTATTTCGAGAAAATTACGGGTGCAACAAATGCCCCCCCACGGAACGTTCGTCGAGGCCGGAGGCAGAGGCGGACGGTCCGTGCCCTCTGTAGAGCTGCACCTTACTGCTTCGTTGCTTTCCAGAAAGTTGAGGGTTGATGCTGGCTTGCCTCGGAGAGGCTTGTTGTCCCGGAGTTGACGTAGGCCTGCTTCTGAGAGACTTGTTGGCCTAGAGTTGATGGGGGCTTGCTTCTGAGAGACTCGTTAGCCCGAAGTTGATGAGGGCCTGCTTCTGAGAGACTTGTTGGCCTAGAGTTGATGGGGGCTTGCTTCTGAGAGACTTGTTGGCCCGAGTTGATGTAGGCCTGCTTCTGAGAGACTTGTTGGCCCGAAGTTGATGTAGGCCTGTCTCGAAGATGCGCATCCATCTGAGTCGTCGTTGATTGACTGTTGAGCTGTGATAGCTAGAGACTGACACTGGCCGACCCTTGGGGGTGCGTTTGGCCAAAAGTCATTGTGCGGCTGACCACTGAGATGCCACTGAAGACGTGTCGGCTAACCGCTGAGGTGTGTAGCCGCAAGTTAAAACTGGCTCACTGCTGAGGTGTCACCACAGATGTGCCGGCTAACTTCTGAGGTGTAGCCGAACATGTTGATGTGTCGGCTGACCGCTGAGGTATGTCACCGAATGTTGAAGGTGGCTAATCGTTGACTTGTGATAGCCAGAGTTGACGTGGACCAGCCCTTAGGGCATGTTGGTCTGGGTTGATGTCGGCCGTACACGAGCTGAGGCAGATATCATGTAGCACAGACTCAAGTGTAGTGTCACCCTTCAGCTGGTGAGGCTTCATAGCTGCCTCAGAGTTTCCTGGCCCTTGGGATGGAGTGGCCGAATGGTCCTCAACTTGGTGTAGCATTGCCAGATGCATGCATTTGGTCTCCCTCAGGACGCCTGGATGACTGAGCTTGCGTCTTTATGGGAGGAGTTCGCTCGCTTTCGTGCTATTCAGGAGCGGAGGCAGAGGACTCAGCTGATCATTCAGCAGGAGGAGCAACTTTGCAGACTTCAGAGAGCCCAGGCTGAGGTGGGCGCCCTAGTCAAGGCCACTTATGAGCACGAGCAGATGGCCTCCCACAGAGTGGAGGGGCTTTTGGGAGAGGTCCGGGGGACCGAGAAGGAGCGCAGTCTTGCGCGTACCGATGTAGACTCTTCGCCGTAGGCTTGAGGGGCTCCAGGAGGAAGCTCTTTAGAGTGAGACTCGCCTTGCTGAGCTGAGGAGGAGCGAGTCGGATGCTTGATAAGCCTTTTCTTTTTTTTTCTTTTTTTTTTCACTTTACCAGCCCTACCGCCCTTTCGGGTTTTCGCCAGGACTGGCCCCCTTTAGCTTTTTCCAGTGCGCCCTTGCGGGTTTTCACACTGAGGGGTACCCATTTTGCCTAAGACGCCCCTTTCGGGTTTTCACCTTAGCCGGGTTAAAGCCTTTTTGCCCTTGGTTGCTCCCCTAACGGAAACAACCAAGTCCACTGGGGCATCAATATTTTTAACCCTGTTTTTTTTTTTGTCCTATAATGCCAAAAGGCAAGGAGAAAGTGGCACTCCCGTAGGGACGTGTATGTCGAGGAGGTGGGACAAATGGATGGGTTCGGCTGCCCTAGTGGGATGTAATTAGCCAAATCCAGAACCGAAAGTTGAACGGGCTGGCAACCCAAGAGAGGTATGCATGTGCCAAGCCCGGTTGGGACAACAAAGGAGTAGGTTTAACAGTCCGAAAGGGACATGCGGGTTAAACCTGGAGGCCGATAGGCGGGATGGGTTGGCAGCCCGAGAGGGCATACTGAGACCAGACCCGAAGCGATGAAAAGAGGGGATTTGACAGCCCGAGTGGGACGTACGAGTCAAATCCGTGAGCCGATAGGCAAATAGGGTTGGCAGCCTGACGAGGGCATGCAGAGGCCAAGCCCGTGCGGACAAAGGAGTAGACATGACGATCCCGGTGGGATATATGAGTCAAGTCTAAGGCCAAGACGCGAGATGGGTTGACAACCCGAAAGGGGCATGCAGAGGCCAGACCCAGAAGAAGAAAAAGGGTGGATTTGACAGCCCTAGTGGGACGTGAGAGTCAAATCTGAGAGCCGATAGGTGAGATAGGTTGGCAGCCTGAGAGAGCATACTGAGGCCATTCCCAATGGGACAAAGATAGGTTTGACCGCCCTAGTGTGACGTGAGAGTCAAACCCAAAAGCCGAGAGGCGAGTAGGTGGGTTGGCAGCCCGAGAGGACATGTTGAGGCCAGACCCGGTGGGACATGTGCCAGAAGACATGATGGATTGGTAGCCCGAGAGAGCATACTGAGGCCAATTCCAAAAGGAAAGGTGAGCTGAAGGCATGGTGGGTTGGCAGCCCGAGAGGGCATACTTAGAACAATCCCAGAAGGAAAAGTGAGCCAAAAGGCATGATGGGTTGGCAGCCCGAGAGGGCATACTGAGACCAATCCCAAGAGGAAAAACGAGCCGAAAGGCATGATGGGTTGGCAGCCCGAGAGGGCATACTGAGACCAATCCCAAGAGGAAAACAAGCCGAAAGGCATGATGGGTTGGCAGCCCGAAAGGGCATATTGAGGCCAATCCCTAGGAGGAAAGGTGAGCCAAAAGGCATGGGTTGGCAGCCCGAGGGCATGCTGAGGCTAGACCCAGTGGGACCAAAGGGTAAGCGGGTTTAACTGCCCGAAAGGGACACGTGAGCTAAACCCGAAGGCTGATAGGCGGAATGGGTCGGCAGCCCGAAAGAGGCATGCAAAGGCCGAGCCCGATGGGACAGAGTATGACAACGTCAGAACGTCGGTGGGGATTAGGTGTCATAGGATGACACGTAAGGCGTAGCCATAGTATCAATATGATGTTTTGGCGAAGATGGGGTGGAGTCATTGACTTAGAGCCACCCTTAGAATAAGCAAAGAGAGAAATTTTTTTCTTTTTTTTTTCACATTACCAACCTCACCGCCCTTTCGGGTTTTCGCCGAGGCTGGCCCCCTTTAGCTTTTTCCGGTGCGCCCTTGCGGGTTTTCACACCGAGGGGTTGCCCATTTTTGCCCGAGACGCCCTTTCGGGTTTTCACCTCGACCGGGTCTATGGCCTTTTTGCCCTCAGCCAACCGTTGAAGGCTGACTGAGTCCGCCGGGGTATCAGTATTTTTAACACCCTTTTTTTTTTGAACCTTCACTGAAGAGAGGTATTGTCCTGTACGGACTGCTGTAGAAACTCTTGAGGTGGCACACGGTAGAGCTTCATATGCTTGCCGTTGAGAGGAGGGAAGGGATTATCTCCTTTGTGGTCAAGGACCGTATAAGCCCCTCCTTCATAGACCTTCTGGATGACGTAAGGCCCACGCCAATTAGGCTGGAGTTTGCCGCTGGATCTTCCCGCGAGAACCTCCTTTTCTTTGACCATGACAAGGTCGCCTTTCTTGAACGCCTGTTGCTTGACCAGCTTATCATAGGAACGTGTCATGCGGGCTTGATACACTTGTAAGTGTTTGTAGGCTTTGAGTCTTTCACCTTCAAGGTTGGACAACTCTTCAAGCCTCCATTCTATCTCGAACTGATCTTGGCCTGGCAATCCGGTGTGCACAGCAACGCGGTATGATGCCAGCTCGATCTCCACAGGGATCACTGCTTCAGCTCCGTAGACCAGGGAGAATGGGGAACATACCGTAGGGGTTTTATAAATAGTCCGATAGGCCCATAGGGCTTCGTGGACCTTCTCGCCCCAATCCCGTTTGCGACCACCCACCATCTTAGACAACAGCTCGCAGAGGGTTTTGTTGAAGGCCTCGGCCAACCCATTGGCCTGGGGATTGTAGACCGACGACGCTCTCCAGTCAATATGGAACTTGGCCGCCAGAGCATAAACAGTCTTGTTCTTGAACGGCGTGCCATTATCGGATATAATCCGACTGGGGGTGCCGAATCTGTATATGATATAGTGCCGCACAAAACGGGCAACTATCTCCCCTGTAACCTCCCGTAGCGGAACGGCTTCCGCCCATCTGGAGAAGTAATCGGTGGCAGCGAGTATGAACTTGTGCCCCTGGGACGATGGTGGGAATGGTCCCACAATATCCATACCCCACTCTGCAAATGGCCAAGTAGGCGCTGTTGGATGGAGCGGGTTAGGTGGCCGCCGAGGGACTGGGCCGAATGCTTGGCATTGATGACATGTACGAGCATATTGATTGCAATCTTCGTACATGGTAGGCCAATAGAACCCTTTAAGCTTGATGCTATTTTTCATCTTAGGTCCTGCCTGGTGAGCTCCACACAATCCGGAGTGGACCTCGTGCATGACAGTCTTCGCTTCCTTGGACGAAAGACACCGCAGGAGGACCGATCGGTCTTTTTCATGGACGAGCCTAAAGAGCAGACCGTCAATCAGCTGGTAGGATGTCGCCCTGCGTAGCAGTTGCACCCTCTGAGCCCGATCAGGAGGGAGCCAGCCGTTCTTTATTTTTATAATTGGCTCGCGCCAATCTTCTTCTTCGGGAGCATTCTCCTCTTGAATGTTGTCGACCTCATAAACAGTGAGGCCGGATTCTTCGTCGAGCACACTTGGCATGAGCCTTCGGTGTCTGACAGTAATATTTAATTCTCCCTCAGGCGGGAGTTTTAGGGCTGCTGCCAACTTTGCAAGAGCATCAGCCTGGGAGTTGCTGCCTCTGGGGACATGGCCTATTTCAAATAGGTAAAATTTTTCTTTGAGCCTCATGACGGCTGCATGATAGGGGACGAGCTCCTTCTTCCGGACATCATAGACGCCCAGTACTTGTCGGATGACGAGCTGAGAATCCCCGTACACTTTGATGCACTTTATGTCCATCTCCAGTGCCAGTTGAAGCCCAATGATTAGCGCTTCATACTCCGCCTCATTATTAGTCAGCGACTTCATGAGAGCGCACGAGTTGTGGAGGATGCCGCCTTGTGGAGATACAAAGACTACCCCCGCGCCTGAGACATAGTCTGTAAGGCCGCCGGCCCTTTTGATTGTCCGAGAGGCACCATCAAAATATAACTCCCAATGTGGGAGATCAAGGGTGAGGACGCCTGGCTCCATCTGTGGTGGGACTTTTTCAGAATGCTCCCCAATTTGTTGAGGCACCAACACCTCTTCATCGGGCAGCTCGAAGTTGAGTGGCGAATCTTCCGGCACAGGGTGCGCTGCTAAGAACTCCGCCATTCCTTGTCCCTTGATCGCCTTGCGTGGGACGAAGGTGATATCAAACTCCATGAGGATAAGCGCCCATTTGCCGAGTCTACCAGAGAGGACAGGCTGGCTGAGCAGAAACTTGAGTGGGTCACATTTTGAGATCAGCTCCACCCGGTGGGCTAGAAGGTAGTGTCTCAGCTTCTTGACAGTAAATACTAGAGCTAGGCACACCTTTTCCATAGGGGCGTACCGGTGCTCAGGCCCAATCAGCTTTCGGCTGAGGTAGTATAGTGGCTGCTCTTTGCCTTCGTCATTGATCTGGGCTAGTAGAGCCCCCAAAGAGGCCTCCATGGCAGCAATATATAGGATAAGGGGCTTCCCTCTGATAGGTGCCCCTAGGACTTGAGGGGTCAGCAGGTACTCCTTGATTTGCTCGAAGGCTTTCTGACAGTCTTCGTCCCATATGAAGGGTGCTCCTTTCTTCATCAATTTGCCGAAAGGTAGCCATTTTCCTGAGAGGTTGGAAATAAATCGCCTAATATAGGCGAGTCTTCCTTGAAGAGATCTGAGCTCTGTCAAGTTCTTAGGCGGAGGCAGTCCTCTTATGGCTTTGATTTTATCAGGGTCGATTTCTATGCCCCGGTACCTGACAATGAAGCCAAGGAACTTGCCGCTGGAGACGTCGAAGGCGCACTTCATCGGGTTCATCTTGAGTTGGAATTGTCGAAGCCTTTCAAAGACTCGACGCAGGTCATCTAAGTGATCATCCCGCTTCTTTGTCTTGACGACCAGATCATCAACATAGCATTCGACAAGGTCATGTAGCATTTCGTCGAAGATCTTGGTCATTGCTCTTTGGTAGGTTGCACCAGCATTCTTCAGACCGAACGGCATCCTTTTGTAGTTAAAGATCCCCTTAGGAGACCGGAAAGCCGTGTGGTCTTTGTCTTTGACGGCCATGCGGATTTGATTATAGCCCGACGACCCGTCCATAAAAGACAAGGCTTCATGACCAGTGGTCATATCAACCATTGTCTCAGTGATTGGGACAGGGAAGTCGTCCTTTGGGCATGCTTTGTTCAAATCCCTGAAGTCGATGCAGACTCGGACTTGGCCATTCTTCTTCTTGACAGGGACTATATTGGCGAGCCACACAGGATACATGCAAGGCTCTATGAAGTCCACATTGAGCATTTTGTCAACCTCAGCATTGACCTTCAGCTCCAGCTCGTGGCGCATACGCCTTTGGGTTTGCTTGACTGGCTTGACAGTTGAAAGTATTGCCAGCTCATGTTCAGCTACGGAAGGGTCGAGCCCGGGCATTTCTTTGTAAGTCCAGGCGAAACAATCCTTGAACTCTTCTAAAAGCTGTCGATACGACTGCCTTTCTTCCTCACTGAGGAGGGCACTTATGAAGGTGGGACGATAGTCACTTTTGCTTCCGAGATTGATTTCAATCAATTCGTCCACAGTTGCTTGACCACCGTCTTCAAGCTCCGGTGGAGCTGATTGGAGGTCGACGAAGTCTCCCTCATCATCAGTGTTGGCTTCATAGACATCAAATTCTTCGAAGCACTCTTGCTCGTGGCTTGAAGTCGAAGAGCTTGCTTTGTTTCGCCGATGGTTAGCAGGCTGAGCTGCTCCTTCCTCTGAGGGGTGGTTGCTGTTGACTCCTAATGAAGGTGATGGTGTGGCAGACACATCACCGAATGCCCTTACAGAGTCATCAATCTTAGGTTCAGCTTCTGCTTGCCCGTGATGGAGAGGTAGCAGTCCTATGGTGTTGACTGCAAAGTGGACCTCGAAGTCCGTCTCCTGGTCATAGCCAAGGCCCCTTGTATCTTTGCGGGAGAAGGGAGGTTGCCCACGGACTTGCGGAGGGTTCCACAGTTGATGGAAATACGCCGCTCGTGCAGGGTCCATAGTTTGCGGGATGTGCTGCTTTTTGCACATTTCCCTGATGTATTTCGGCATATTGTCCATCTCCTGGACTGGCTCTGGCACCACATCGGCGGGAGTATCCCAGCAGAAATCATCTTCAGGAGGGCACGGTGGGACTAAATCACCTTTGTAAAAGATGATCGGCTTGTCCCTCTTGCCTTTGTTGCATCTCCTTCTCCGTTGATAGGAGACTGTAAAGGTCTTCAACTGTTCCACTTCATGTTCTTCCCATCGGGACGAGAGTTGAAGGTACTTAGGCGGTAAGGAGATACTCCCGTCAATGACCCGGCTGATGAGGTTGGCTTCAAAGTCAACACTTTGCCTCTCTGGTTGAGTTAGCTTGAAGGCGGCACTGAGGCTCAGCCTGTGCAGCTTTACCATGTCTTGGTTGACAGTGAAGAGCTGCCCTTCCTCGACTTCGTGGCCCACCTTTTGGTTCCCTTTGTCTTTTAAAGACTCGGGGATTGTTAAAGTGGGCTTCCCAAAATATAGTGAAGCATCGGCCATATGGCACTCGTTGGGGTGGAACGGGGCCTGGTCTGCAAAGACCGTATGTTGCTCCCCTTTCTTGGCATATTTAATGCACTGATGCAGAGTTGAAGGAACAACCCAGTTCTCATGAAGCCAGGGTCTTTCAAGCAGCATCTTGTAAGATGTGTCGGAGTTGATGATATAAAATGTCGCCTGGGTGATAAAATCGCCCAAAGCTAGCTTGACTACAACCCGACCAAGCGCTTCCTCGGAGCCCTGATTGAATCCCGAGATCTTGACATCAGTCACCTTTTGTAAATAAGGTGCCAAGTATAGGGACTTGAAAGTCTTCAGAGGCATGATGTTGACGGCTGCTCCGGCGTCCACTAGGATGCGATTCACATCATGTCCATTGATCGTCCCCCGCATATATAAGGGACGATTATGGCACGGAGAGGACAGCAACATGTCTTTGTCCGTGAAGGAGATGTTGGCTGTGAGTGCTTCATACGCCTGGGCCTGCAACTCTACAACATGGGCTTCATATGCCTCCGGGTCTTGGAGTATCTTGACCAGAGCCTCCCGAAGATCCTTGCTCCAGGCGATGGCCTCCCAGATGGTGACATTTGTTGGGAACCGCTTCATATGACGAATGATTTTGCGGTCCGCCCGAGCACGGGTCTTGTCAAATGGCGGGATGATCACCGCCAGGGTCTTTGGTGCCTGGCGAGGTTTCTCCCGCTTAGAAGGGCGCTCCTCCCCATCCTGACCCTCCGCATTTTCTTGGAATAGCGGTGCCAAGGATTCCTCCGGAGGTGGCAAAAGTTCCTCAGGCTAGTCTTCATTAGAAGGATCTGCTGGGCCTGCGGACTCATCCCCGTTGGAGGGGCCGGCCTGCTCTGACGCCTTCTCGCATTTTGACGATTTGGCTGGCTCCTCTTCTTCATCGGAGGATGTGATTGTGAAAGGGACGCCACCCGACTTAGCTGTTGAAATGGAGCCTGAACCCTCTGAGGGGCTGAGGATGAAAGGGATTCCCCGAACTTGGGTTTCTGGGACAGGACCCGGCTTCTCCCCTCTGAATATTATGACTTGATCAAGAGTCGGGGGACCTTCCCGTCCACGACCTCGGCCACGTCCCTGGCCATTTCTTGCCAAGCGACGCTGATATGTCGCCATAGGAGCCTTGCCTCCAGTGCTATATGCCGTAGGACAGTAAATGTTGTCAGGCGGCTGAATCGCCACCATGTTGCAGGAGAGCTCTTGCAGCATTTCCTCGAGCATCTCGACAGTAAGCTTCTCGTCTTCCTCCCAAGTCCTGTTGGACCGATCGGCACGCCGATCAGGCCAGTATTTTACATTTTCGACCCGTGAACGCCTAATTATCTGAATTCTCAGAAAGGGAGCAGGACGATTCGGCCAAAAGAAATACAGTGGCGGCCGAAGGGACAAAAGGTATAAACACAACCCTGCAAAGAAAACTGAAACTAACACTTGTTATCAATGCAGGAAACCAGGCCATCTGAAAGCTGACTGTCCAGATAATCAAAAATACAAGGACAAGTCAAAGAGAAGAAACACGAAAGGGAAAGCAATGGTGAGTACCTGGAGTGATGAAGATGAAGGCTCCCTGAGCAACACTTCAGACAGTGAAGCCGAATCTGAGAAGCCCATTTGCCTTATGGCATCTTTATAGAATAATGAGAGCTCCTCTGGGATTAGAAAGTCTTCACCCTCTTCAAGACGGTGAACCATTTCCCGGAGCCATTGCAGAAGACGGGCTTTGCGCCCAAGCTTGTCCCAGGGAATATATTCGTCTAGAGTGACGACCCTGGTGGGGCGAGGGGGAGTGTACTCCTCCAGCTCATCTATGAGCTTTTGAAGTCTTTGTAAAGGAGTTGGCCCCTTAGGAGCCTCCATAGCAGTTGCTTGCTCGGCTTGCTTCTTCAATCTCCTCTTCAAATTCTTCCTACGGTTCTTCTCTTGCTTCTTTTGGCGTGCTGCCTCTTGAGAAGAGAGAGGAGTTTGTTGGGTTCGGTGCGTTCGATTCAGAGGGGGGTGAATGAATCTCCCCTTAAAAATTTCGCTCAATTAAAACTTCCTAATACAAACAGACTCTATCAAGAGAAGAATCAAACCTTCTGTTCAACCAGTAATCAAATATGTAAAGCGCACCTATGCATTCATCTAGCGCCAATCAGATAGAAGAAATCAAACGACAGTGCACAAATGGTTTTTAGGTGGTTCGGTCCTCCAGACCTACATCCACCCCACACTCAAACCCGAGTGTGGATTCTACTGACTCACAGCTTGAACCGCTGGACATCACAGCTTGCCTACAAACCGCTGAGCCTCACAGCTTGTTGTCCGAGGTATCCACCTCGCCCGCTGAGCAACACAGTTTGCTGTCCAGAGGAATCCTCCTCTGCAACGCTGGGGATTACAGTTTACCCGTCCAGTGGAATCCTCCACTGCAAACGCTGACTAACAGCTTGAAGAAAGGTAAAAGATAAAACAAGAAAATAGGAAACAAACAGCAACAGAAAGCTGTATGCGATGAAACACAATGTGGCTCTCAACAGAGCTGACTGGCCCGGATTTGATCCACGGTCCAGTAGGGACTGATCTTCAGACTGCTCTCTTCTTCTCTCGATCTCACTGTCTCTCCTCTATTTCTTTCTCTTCTGCTTCTTCTATACTCTCTGTCTCTCTTTCTTTCTATTTCTCTTCTGTTTCTTCTCTGCTCTCTGGATCGTGCAGGCTCCTCACTGCTTCTGCCCCTTCTATCACGATCTGTCTTCTCCTGAGGAAGAAGCTTCATATATATAGCAGCAGCAGGTAGGGCATTCATCTAATACAAACAGACTATCAAGAGAAGAATCAAACCTTCTGTTCAACCAGTAATCAAATATGTAAAGCGCACCTATGCATTCATCTAGCGCCAATCAGATAGAAGAAATCAAACCACAGTGCACAAATGGTTTTTAGGTGGTTCGGTCCTCCAGACCTACATCCACCCCACACTCAAACCCGAGTGTGGATTCCGCTGACTCACAGCTTGAACCGCTGGACATCACAGCTTGCTTACAAACCGCTGAGCCTCACAGCTTACTGTCCGAGGTATCCACCTCGCGCGCTGAGCAACACAGCTTGCTGTCCAGAGGAATCCTCCTCTGCAACGCTGGGGATTACAGCTTACCCGTCCAGTGGAATCCTCCACTGCAAACGCTGACTAACAGCTTGAAGAGAGGTAAAAGATAAAACAAGAAAATAGGAAACAAACAGCAACAGAAAGCTGTATGCGATGAAACACAATGTGGCTCTCAACAGAGCTGACTGGCCTGGATTTGATCCACGGTCCAGTAGGGACTGATCTTCAGACTGCTCTCTTCTTCTCTCGATCTCACTGTCTCTCCTCTATTTCTTTCTCTTCTACTTCTTCTATACTCTCTGTCTC
Source organism: Amorphophallus konjac (assembly GCA_022559845.1). Lineage (NCBI taxonomy): Eukaryota > Viridiplantae > Streptophyta > Magnoliopsida > Alismatales > Araceae > Amorphophallus > Amorphophallus konjac. The sequence continues at coordinate 227,763,499 of CM040117.1, forward strand.
TCTTTCTTTCTATTTCTCTTCTGCTTCTTCTCTGCTCTCTGGATCGTGCAGGCTCCTCACTGTTTCTGCCCCTTCTATCACGATCTGTCTTCTCCTGAGGAAGAAGCTTCATATATATAGCAGCCGCAGGTAGGGCATGTGTCTGCCACATCTCCCGCCCAAAGGCCTCAGTCCACGTGGCAGCATTTCAGCATAGTGGTTCCACGTGTCAGGATCAGGGCACTCCTATTATCCTCGGATCACGTGCCCTCCTTAACCTCACGAAGAGTACCTGTCAGTTTAAGACAACAACACCTTGTACAGACTTCATTCATGCAAGCAAGACAGTGCATGGCTGTACAGACTTGGTCGAGTGAACCAATGGAGGTTGTATAGACTTTGTGTATGCTTGAAGCACAGAATGCAATGGCTAAGGTTATGAGTGTATAGACTCTGCATGCGTGCTACATCAATGTGCAGACTCTGCGTGCAATGTATAAACATTGTGCAGACTTAGAATGCAGCAATGTGCAGACTCTGCTTTGAACGATGCACAATGTATAGACTTGCTAAGGCACTGTGTGCAGACTCTGCGTGCGATGTGCAAACAATGTTCAGACTTGCTAAAATGATGTATGAGCATAGCAGCACACAATGTGCAGACTTCGTGCAATGCATAGACTTGTTAAACGATGCACACACATAGCTGCAATGTATAGACTTGGAATGCAACAAAGTATAGACTTGGAGTGCATGCAACAGCCAATGTATAGACTTGCGAATGTGTGAGCACGCAGCAATGTGCAGACTTTGTTTTGAACGATGCACAATGTATAGACTTGATGTTCGTGCAACGTAGGTAAAGATAGGAATGTATAGACTTGCTATGCATGCATGCTACAATGCAATGTATAGACTTGTGTGTTGTGCAACAGACAATGTATAGACTTTGCTCAGTTCAGCTGGTGGATGTACAGACTTGAGATGAATGCATGAACAAGCCGATGTACAGACTTGAGATGAATGCATGAACAAGCCGATGTACAGACTTTGCTCAGTTCAGCTGGTGGATGTACAGACTTGAGATGAATGTACAGACTTGCCAAATGAGTGATGCATACTGGTGGATGTACAGACTTGAGATGAATGTATGAACAAGCCGATGTACAGACTTGAGATGAATGCATGAACAAGCCGATGTACAGACTTTGCTCAGTTCAGCTGGTGGATGTACAGACTTGAGATGAATGTACAGACTTGCCAAATGAGTGATGCATGAGCAGGCAATCAATGTATAGACTTTATGTGCAGAATGTACAGACTTGCCGAATGCACTGACTTGACTTTGCACCGACTTGCACAGAGACGCTAAGTGAGACGATGCAATGTATAGACTTTAGCCGATGCAATGTTCACACGACCTTAGACGCTAAGTGAGATGCTGGTTGTATAGACCTGAATGATGCATGCACAAAGACGCTAAGTGAGACGCTGGCTGTACGAGAGACAAATGTATAGACTCACAGAGACGCTGAATGAGACGTTGAATGCACTCGAGAACAATGTACAGACTTGCTGCTGCCTGCAACTGGATGATGTACAGACTTTGCGTCCTAGCGATAATTCATGGGCTGTACAGACTTTAAGTGCATGGAAAGCAGACGATGCACAGACTTCCTATATGCTCAAGTCCAATGTATAGACTTGCTGAGATGATGCACCTGAAGAATGTACAGGCTTTAACCCTTGAACATGCATGTGCCTAGGCATGCACTAACGTATGGCCACCATGAACAGAAACAGACAATGCACCAAATATGTACACAGCCTGTTCGATGGAATGACATTCAAATAAGATGCTCAATCAATCATTCATATGCAGACACAAACAAATGATGACTTATAGTGTTTGCTATCATCAAAATCACAGGGACACAACAATCTCCCCATTTTTGATAATGACAACACTATGAGTCATACTGACTTGAATCAGATTATTCTCCCCCTTTGACTTCAGCAAAAAGACAGTAGTTTGAGAGGGAAGTAAGAAATGCATAAGATGATTGAATTAAAAACTCCCCCTTTGACTAAGCAAGAAAGGCTTTCTCCCCTTATAGAACAGAACAACCCCTGAAGCGCAAGAATGAACTCTGGTTATGCAATGAATCAATCTGAAATCCACCACCATAAGGATTCTGAAGGTCAGAAGGCTGCAAGTGAACAAGGTAATAATGGGAGTCGCACCTCACATTTGTATGGTCAGAAAAATGCAGATGGAATCAGTCAACTGATAAGAGAGGATTTGTCAATACAGTTTCTGTTGATCAAGTTGTCAGGAATGAATCTGATCATGAGGGATTTTAATGCTTGCACCACTACAATAAGTCTTAAGAAGAATAGACTCTTCTATCATAAAGGGTTATGAAGTGGCAACTTAACCAAACTGATTTAATTATGATGTATACCAAATTTGTCAAATTAAACTCAATACTCATATCTGAATCTAAGCTTTAATAAAGGTGAACCAAATAGTCAGATAACACTCAAAATCAATCAACTTTATCTTACACACATGATCTCAATAGCTCCTTTGAAAGTTACACAGATTAGTACTGAGGTTAAACACTTTTACAAGAACATGAGTTGACAGAATTTTCAATATATTTTATGTGAAGCACATTATATTTTTCCTGAGCAATTTAGGTTGATCAACACCTTTTTACATGAGGCACAACACGTCTCAGGTGAAGTGACCCAGTTACTCAGTGTGATAATTGTCATTGCCTCTCAACTTCGAGAACAGAGTTAGCAATATAAGTGTCTTTTTACATGAGAAGACACCTTGATCAGAGGCCAGACTTCCCAGTTACTCAACACAGAATTGCCATTACTCTGTCAGGTTCTCAATGAATTTTCATTTTAAGTGACTATGACACTTCATGACTTGGGTTCACTCCATTTCTTTGATGGAAAACCCAGTTTCTCAGTGAACAAAGTCATTTCATTACTCACTGATTTTATTTTCTGTCAAATTTTTCAAAGTTAATGTTTAACAACAATACTCACTCTATGTATCTTAACCAAAGTAGCCCTGATTTCAAATTTTCAGATATCTGATGAGTGAGTCTAAGGTTTTTATGACACAGATGGTTAAGATTTATTGAAGCTTATCATTCAGATATTTTCAATTCATTTAATTACAAATCTGAGAATACATTAGTCTTATATCAGTCTGATTCAGTGGTAATTCTTAAACCTATATGATAGGAATTTCTACAAGGTTCTCAGACTGAATTGCATGACATGCAGCTTAAGTTCCTCAGATCAGATCAATAAATTTAGCTGACCAACTAATCAACAGTAGAACCAAATCAGTCACACCAGCTAAGAGATATATGAAGGATGAGTATAAGCTGGTGGAAGAGTCAATCACCAATAGAGAAGAGCATTAGAAGATCCAATAAACTAGACAGGAGGATTTCAGGTGAAAGTGAATGAGATGATCAGAAAACTTCCTCTGTCTAGATTCATTGTGACAATAGCAAGGCATGAGCAGCAGAATGGTTAATCAAGACAAGTTGAGCTCCCCCTGACTAAGTGCATGATGTGAAGGATAAAACATAAGCAGCAATATGATTGATCAAAAACAGTTGGACTCCCCCTGACTATATGCATGAAATGTATTGAAAGCACATCACATGATATCAAATTTTACATTCAGATATGATTCATGCAAATTAGACAGAAGAGAATTACCATAAGCATGATTGTGCAATTCACATTTCAGAAAGTTTCAGTTTAACATCAACAAATCAACATGATATGCAATCATTTCAAGTTCACAATTTCATATGATGGAATTTAAGATGAGTATTCAGAACAAACCTGAAAAGCAGAACCCTGGGGTCTTCCTGTTGAGTGCCTTGGTTTATTTATCCCTCTTTTTCATTCCAAGGCACACCTGTAACATGTTAATCAATTTGATCCTGCAGGGACCCAAACAGCCTTGGGTCCCGAGTTAACTCTGACAGGTGTTTTGAACAATTTTTTAGCAACATCATTATCATACTCCATCAGGTAACAATTATTCATGAAATGACCAAACTTTCCACAATATCTACATGAAACAGCAGATTTTCTGGTCCTATGGTGCATATCAACAGCAGCATGAGACCTATGAAACTGAGCATTAAATGTTCTGTTGTTTACATGAACATTTTGTTTCTTATTACCAGATGACCAACATTCGGCATACTTGTGACCTGACTTGCCACAGTTATAACATGAAAAATTCACAGGTCTTTTGGCACAGAATTTAAAAAATTTGTCATTAACATGGCTTCCTTGGGCATGCCAACAGTCCTTGACTGTATGGCCATACTTCCCACACTCATAGCACCTTAGGTGCTTACCTCTTGAGTCATTGTTTCCCCAATGATTTCCTGACCAGCACTCATTTGCCTTATGCCCAGGCTTGTTGCAAGTGAAACAAATAATATGCTGGCCTGAAGTAGATTTATATCTATATGGGCCATGAGCATGTGTGAAAAATCTAGAATTCACATTCTTGTCTTCTTTCATTGTAAAACATGCATTCATTAGGTGACCACGCCTACCACAGTAATAACATGATGCATCAGATTTCTTAGTGGTGTGATTTCTATCAGATGAATTCCTAGAATGCATTGCTTCACCAGCATGCTCATCTTCAAGCAACAGTCTGCAATCATCCATTACATGCCCTATCTTGCCACAATAATGACATGACACTTGTGATTTCCTGGCGACATGATTACTAACAGACTGACTAGATGCATGAGAATGAGTACATGAAGCATGAGCATTTTGCATTGACCCATTAAATTCAGCAGAGCTAACAGATTTCATGACACAAATAGGGACATTTTTAACCCCATCTTTCTTTCCATTCTTGTTCGATTGTTTAACTTCGTTCACAATTCTTGTTCGTTTTTCAGCTTTCTGTGCCTTAAATTGAAAGACAGATGATGAAGGTGTTTTCAGATTTTTGTTTTGTTTTGGGGATTGATTTGAGGTACCAGCTACATCAGAGCTTTGCACAAAAGTGGTGTATAGCTGGTTTTTAGTGATTTCCTTAACATCAGAACTGCAACTTATCCCCTCTCTTGAATTATCATCCTTACCTTTCATGACAACTTTCATTTTTCTTTCATTCTTAGCAGAATTGGATGCTGAGTTTTCCAGATCATGGATTTTATCTTCCAAAGATGCTATATGAAGCTCATAACTGGCTATCTCCTGTTCACTGCAATTGACACAGACTTTATTTGCAGTTTTATACTTCTCAACTTCTTGTTCCAGATTGCTCAAGATTTTTGATTCTTCATCACAGACAGCTTTTCCCTTTTCTGTGGTGAGAAGTCTTTCAGACAAGCCAGTGTTTAACCATTTCAATTTTTCAACTTCAGCTTTCAGTTCAGTGTTTTCTTCCTCAAAATTTTTAGCCTGAATTTCATTACCAGCACATCTTTCTCTTCCAGACATCAGCTCCAATTTTTCAATTAGTTCCTCTTCCCTTTCTTCCTCTTTAATTTTCTCAGCAAGCAGATTTCTGTGATCCTCTTTAAACACGGCAATTTGTTTCTTCATCCATTCATTTTCATTATAGAGATCTTTATTACGTTCTCTTAGAGCCGAGCACATATTACAGCTTGACTCTACAGAAGAGATATGCATTGTTTCCTTGCTGATTTTATTCAGACTAGCCTTGAGATCTTCATTTTCTTTTTGAACTTCAGCATGTTCAAGCTTTAGTTTGTCCATTACAGAATTAATTTCAGTCAGCTCTTGCATGCTTTTTAGATGCTCATTTTTCTTTTTATTCAGCTGATTCTCAAGTTCTGATATCTTGTCCAAGCATGTTTGATTTTCAATTTTTAGAGAATTCCTTAAAATTCTGAACATCTATTAAGCATGTATCATAAGAATGTTTCAGTGTAGGACAAATATCACAAGTAAGTTCAGATTTGCATTGTTCAATTCTTTTCTTTAGCCTTTTATTTTCAGATTTTAATTTTGTACATCTATCAGTAAGCTCTTCATTTATATTCCATAAATCATCAATCGAAACTTCTTCGGATCCAGAGCTTACCTGAGATGATGATTCTTCATTATCATTTCTCCGATCAGCCATCAAGCATTTGTTGTGATTCCTGGTAAGCTTTAGTTTTTCCAAAATTTCTTTGGCAGACCTGCAAGAAGAAATACATGAGATTAGAGCTCTGTCAATTGATTCTTTCATTAAAACTAATGCTCTAGTGTTGACAGAGTCTTTCAATTTATCCTTCTCAGTCCATCTAGATTTATCTTTTGATAAATTGTGTGGACCATGAGTTATTACCTTCCAGAGATTAGGATCAGTTGATTTTACATACCGATGAAAATTTTCTAACCAAGAATCAAAATCATTACCTCTGAATATCGGAGGATTAGCCATCGAGATATGATGAATGCACCGAAATCAGATGAGCAAATCAAGACACTAAACCGGTGAAACAAAACACAGAACACAAGAAACCCACTCTGAAATGCACCAAAAACTAGCAGGATCCTCTGCAGATTGTTAGATCTGTTAGGTTAGAGACCCGCTCTGATATCAAGTGTTGGGTTCGGTGCGTTCGATTCAGAGGGGGGTGAATGAATCTCCCATTAAAAATTTCGCTCAATTAAAACTTCCTAATACAAACAGACTCTATCAAGAGAAGAATCAAACCTTCTGTTCAACCAGTAATCAAATATGTAAAGTGCACCTATGCATTCATCTAGCGCCAATCAGATACAAGAAATCAAACCACAGTGCACAAATGGTTTTTAGGTGGTTCGGTCCTCCAGACCTACGTCCACCCCACACTCAAACCCGAGTGTGGATTCCGCTGACTCACAGCTTGAACCGCTGGGTATCACAGCTTGCCTAACCGCTGAGCCTCACAGCTTGCTGTCCGAGGTATCCACCTCGCCCGCTGAGCAACACAGCTTGCTGTCCAGAGGAATCCTCCTCTGCAACGCTGGGGATTACAGCTTACCCATCCAGTGGAATCCTCCACTGCAAACGCTGATTAACAGCTTGAAGAAAGGTAAAAGATAAAACAAGAAAATAGGAAACAAACAGCAACAGAAAGTTGTATGCGATGAAACACAATGTGGCTCTCAACAGAGCTGACTGGCCTGGATTTGATCCACGGTCCAGTAGGGACTGATCTTCAGACTGCTCTCTTCTTCTCTCGATCTCACTGTCTCTCCTCTATTTCTTTCTCTTATGCTTCTTCTCTGCTCTCTGTCTCTCTTTCTTTCTATTTCTCTTCTGCTTCCTCTGCTCTCGGGATCGTGCAGGCTCCTCACTGCTTCTGCCCCTTCTATCACGATCTGTCTTCTCCTGAGGAAGAAGCTTCATATATATAGCAGCAGCAGGTAGGGCATGTGTCTGCCACATCTCCCGCCCAAAGGCCTCAGTCCACGTGGCAGCATTTCAGCACAGTGGTTCCACGTGTCACGATCAGGGCACTTCTATTATCCTCGGATCACGTGCCCTCCTTAACCTCACGAAGAGTACCTGTCAGTTTAAGACAACAACACCTTGTACAGACTTCATTCATGCAAGCAAGACAGTGCATGGCTGTACAGACTTGGTCGAGTGAACCAATGGAGGTTGTATAGACTTTGTGTATGCTTGAAGCACAGAATGCAATGGCTAAGGTTATGAGTGTATAGACTCTGCATGCGTGCTACATCAATGTGCAGACTCTGCGTGCAATGTATAAACATTGTGCAGACTTAGAATGCAGCAATGTGCAGACTCTGCTTTGAACGATGCACAATGTATAGACTTGCTAAGGCACTGTGTGCAGACTCTGCGTGCGATGTGCAAACAATGTTCAGACTTGCTAAAATGATGTATGAGCATAGCAGCACACAATGTGCAGACTTCGTGCAATGCATAGACTTGTTAAACGATGCACACACATAGCTGCAATGTATAGACTTGGAATGCAACAAAGTATAGACTTGGAGTGCATGCAGCAGCTAATGTATAGACTTGCGAATGTGTGAGCATGCAGCAATGTGCAGACTTTGTTTTGAACGATGCACAATGTATAGACTTGATATGCATGCATGCTACAATGCAATGTATAGACTTGTGTGTTGTGCAACAGACAATGTATAGACTTTGCTCGGTTCAGCTGGTGGATGTACAGACTTGAGATGAATGCATGAACAAGCCGATGTACACACTTTGCTCAGTTCAGCTGGTGGATGTACAGACTTGAGATGAATGCATGAACAAGCCGATGTACAGACTTGCCAAAGGAGTGATGCATGAGCAGGCAATCAATGTATAGACTTTATGTGCAGAATGTATAGACTTGCCGAATGCACTGACTTGACTTTGCACCGACTTGCACAGAGACGCTAAGTGAGACGATGCAATGTATAGACTTTAGCCGATGCAATGTTCACACGACCTTAGACGCTAGGTGAGACGCTGGCTGTATAGACCTGAATGATGCATGCACAAAGACGCTAAGTGAGACGCTGGCTGTACGAGAGACAAATGTATAGACTCACAGAGACGCTGAGTGAGACGGTGAATGCACTCGAGAACAATGTACAGACTTGCTGTTGCCTGCAACTGGATGATGTACAGACTTTGCGTCCTAGCGATAATTCATGGGCTGTACAGACTTTAAGTGCATGGAAAGCAGACGATGTACAAACTTCCTATATGCTCAAGTCCAATGTATAGACTTGCTGAGATGATGCACCTGAAGAATGTACAGGCTTTAAACCTTGAACATGCATGTGCCTAGGCATGCACTAACGTATGGCCACCATGAACAGAAACAGACAATGCACCAAATATGCACACAACCTGTTCGATGGAATGACATTCAAATAAGATGCTCAATCAATCATTCATATGCAGACACAAACAAATGATGACTTATAGTGTTTGCTATCATCAAAACCACAGGGACACAACAGAGTTTGCTTCGGCAGTGGGACTCGCTTGCCCCTAGAATTTTGCTTCTTACCCCGGGCTGGCTCCTTAGGAACCTTAGTGCCACGACTTTTTTCTGGGGGCAACCTTGATCCAATTAACTTCCTCCGACTGAGCTTGGAAGGTGGCATTGATTGCCTGAGCAATTATTTCAGGAGGTAACTCCTGGAACTCTGCCAGTCCACGGTGGGGCCCCTGGGGGCTTTGCGGTTCCACCGACTTTGCTTGGGCTGGTGGTTGGGCTTGCTTGAGCTGCTGAGGCCTTTCTACAATTGGCGGCCTCGCTAGCTTGACAGAAGCTTTAACTTGGGCCTTCACGGGCTCAAGAGGTTGAGTCCTCTCCACGACTAATGGCCTTGCTGACTTGGCAGGAACTTTGGCTGAAAGCTCTGACGCCTTGGCCTTGCCTTTGTTGTGGGGCCGAGAGTTCTCTCTTATGACGATGCCAAGCTGACTCGACCTGGGACAGACCCTGGGACTCTCTCCCACGGCTTGGCATCCTGGGTTCTGGACCTTAGGCCCTTTATAGGTGGCCTTGCCTTTAGTGAGTAATGGAAATTCATCATTTTCCGTAGGCTCACTTGGTCGGGCTAATCGGGAGAAAGCTTCAGTTTCTCGCCAAGCCTGCTGGAGAGTCTCCCTGGCGGCCTCTGCAAGACATAACCTTGTCATGGAGTTCCCCTGAGTATCGACAACCCCTCTTTGGATGAGGGCTTCAATGAAGTCCTGAACCTCTGGGCATTGCCGAGTAGGGTGAGATACCCTTGCATGATACTTGCAATAGCGGGGGTGCCTCTTGGCCGTCTCATTGTAATAAGACGGCGGGTCATATGTCAGAACCCAGCCATCCTCCAGAAGTTTGTCAAAAATCTTCTCAGTGTCCTCCTTGGGGAAAGAACACTGGTGAGAGGGTCGCCACCCTGGATACCAGAGTGTGGATTTAGGAGACTGGGAACTGGCTCCTTGGGAACTAGCTCCCACCTCCTGTTGCTCAGGGAACTGGAAGGCTGCTACAGCATGGATAACATTGACGGAGAAATGAAGGCTCTCCCGTATATGCGGCTGCGGTGGATCGACCAGGAATTCACCCATGTTGACCACCTTCCCTCGCCTGATCAAGTCCTCAGCGAGGTCCTTGAACGGTTCACAGTTGTGGATAATGTGGCCAACAACTTCATGGTAGGGGTAATAGCCCTGATGAAAAGCAGCACCTAGTGTTTGCTCCATGGGTGATGGGCTTATGAGTCCAGCCCGCTGGCATGCGAAGAAGATGTTTGGAGTCTTCTCGCAAGGGAATGAGTATAATTTCTCTGGGAGCTCGACTTGAAGTGGAGCCTCCTCGCCTTCCAGCGAGTCCTCCTCGTCTTTGGATGAATCTGAGGACTCTTCAGAAAGCCAGCCCCCGAGCGGAGCCCGGCCGGTAGGTGATACACCTGCCTCCCGTATGTGGGCTGGAGCTAACCCCCTGGCAAATGGGCCAAAAGGGAAGGTGGACAACTGCTGATCAATGCTCTCTAAGAACTGCAGCAAGCGCCTTTGTTCCAGTTGCAATTGCCGGATTTCCCCTCGGATTTTCCGAATGGTTCTCCGCAGTGCTAGACATTCAGGGAATGAGGAAGGAGCAGCCCCGGGCCAGTGTGGGACTGTTGATTTGAAGGCCCGGCCTCGGAGGCGTTAGAGCTCGAGACCATCGCCACCATATGAACCACATTAGCCGACCGGTTCGATCGGCTCCAGGCATGAGGTTGAGGTGGGTCGACTGCATGGCCCAGCATATTTACCAAGCCCTTTTGAATGAGCTCTTCTGCTATATTCTTGAAGACATAGCAGTCCCCGATAGCATGACCCAACCTTCGGTGATACACACAATAGGTAGGATCATCTGTATTGTCCACCTCTGAGGGCTTCCGCGGATCTGGCAGGGTGATGAGTTGCTCTTTCATGCATAGACCAAAGAGCATTTTAGTATGCTCTTTCCTGAAGGAATAGGGTGTCTTCATGTTCTCCGCCAACCGAGACGCGCTTGCCTTGGCATCAGGCTTCTTGCCATTGCCTTTAGACTTTCCTTCCCCTTTATCTCCATTCGTCGGGGAGAAGTCGACGGCATTCACCTCTTTACCGCTAGTCAGACGGTCTTTGGAGGATTTGCCTTTGGCAGAAGCTTGTGTAGGGTGGTCAGCAAAGAACATCTCAATCTCCGCCACCACTGTATTCAACTGGTCAAAGCTTCTGATATTGGAGCCCAGAAGCTTTTCACTGACTTCTGCCGAGAGACCCCTGCGGCAGATGGTGATTGCATCTTCTGGCGTCGGAGGGTTATCGCAGCGCATGCTGACGTCCCTCCATTGCTTGATGAAGTCCAATGCTGTTTCACCCTTGTTCTGTCGAAGGGAACAAAGCTCTGCTAGGGAGACTTTGCGTTCGACCATTTGGAAGCGGTCGACAAACTTCTTCTGCATATCAGCCCAATCAGATACTGAGTTGGGCTTTAACCTTGAATACCACTGGAAGGCGGTGCCAGTCAAAGACGTGGCGAAATACCGCAGCAAATATGCCTCTTCCAGGGCTAATTCACCCATGGCCATCATGTAATAGGCCAGGTGTTCATGCGGAGAGCCCTGCCCGTTGAACTTCTGGAGCTTCGGGGCTTTAGGGCAATCAGGCGGAAGCTTCTTAAATTGATGACGGAGGGGATAAGGCACGCTGTACAAATCAACGGTGGCCACTCCCTTCCCATGTTGAGCAAACTTCGCCTCTACAATGTGTTCAATCATTTGCTTCTGCGCCAAGAGGCTTTCTACAGCAGGAGTAACAGATGACCGCGCATTGACTTCATGCGGCGGGACTTCGAAGTCCACCACCAGTGGGAGTCTTACAGCGGTGACAGAGGCATTGGATGCTGTTGGAATGGGAGAAGGCTGCTGATCCGTTCCAGCCGGTGCCGTCTGAGGCGGGCAGGAGCCTCCTTTTCGCGCAACAGCGACTGTAGTAGTTTCTTGAGCCCTTGGTTCTCCTGTAGAAGCTCTTCCATTGTGGGGGCCCGTTGCTCTTCCCCCTGCTCTTCTTCGTGCCGGGAGTGACTGTCCTCATCAACACTGTGGACGTCTTCCTGGCGCTCTTCTTGCCGTGCCGGCTCGGGCTGAGATGTACCGGCGGCCGGCGCTTGTTGTGTTTGTGCCAGGCCCCGGGACCCGGACCTTGACCTCCTCGAGTATTGAAGAGGCTGATTGAGTTCCCCCGAGGTGCCTTCGGGCTGTTTTTCTCCGGAGGTGGCGTAACAGGTGAACACTTTGACGGTGTCATCGGTCACCTGGACCACCCGCTTTTTCTTGGGCGGTTGTCGCTCCGGCTTGGGCGGCCTCCCAAGTCTGTCGAAGACAGACACTCGGGATGTAGATGCTTGAGGGGAGCGATCCTCCTCCGTGTGCGAGGAACTAGCCCACGGGGAGGTTGGCCGCACCTTCTTGCCGGCTCCTCGGCGCTTTTGCCCCCGTAGGGGTTGAGATGTAAATCCCGCAGACGTCGAGGCCTCAGTGCTTGGCGGACTCCGTATTCGCTGAAGCTCCGACATGCGGAAGGGCTCCTCCGCCCTCGCGCGCCTTATGATTCGGGCCTCTTCCTTGGTGACCCAGATCTTCTTCAGATGGAGCTGACGCTCCTCCACTTTGTTGCCCCCTGTCCTTGACCGGGCAACTCGTGGCTTGGGCCGTTGCAGAGGGCCCTGGGTTGCCGCCGGTACGGCAGGCTTCTTCTTCTTCACTCCGTCCTCCCGAACTTGCCGAAGGAGCTCGAAGCGGTTGGAGGTAGGAATGGTCGGGACATGACGATCCCGTGGCACGATTGGCTCGCCTCCATCGAGCCGGATGAGGATGTCTCCGACAATTACAGTCTTACCGGAGCGAGAGACGGCCGCTTCGGGCTTTGTACCCTTGCGGCTACGACGTCGCCCCCGTTGAGCAGGAGCGGTGCTGGTGACGCCCGCCATAGGGACAGTGTCATCTTGGCGGCGACGGCGTTGCCCCCGTTGAGCAGGGGCGGCACCTCTGAGGGTGGCCGCATTGTAGTTGGGACCGTTACGACGACGGCGTTGCCCTCGTTGAGCAGGAGCAGCGCCAGCAGTGATTTGATTGACCGAGAAGACTCGGCCAACAGCTGGGGCAGATGGCCTGACACCTTCGGCCGTTGACATGGCAGTCGAGCTGACTCGACTGGTTGTCGGGATGAAGGGCTTGACACCCTTAACAGTTGAAGAATTGACCAGAGGGACCCGGTTAGTTGATGGAACAGGGGGTCTGACACCCCCGGCTGTTGTCTTCTCGGTCGGGGAGACCCGACCAGTTGATGGAGCCGAGGGCCTGACGCCCCCGACAGTCGCGTTATTGACCGAGCGAACCCGGCCGGCTGTTGCAACAGAGGGTCTGGCACCCTCAGAAGCTGGCTTGTTGGCCGAACAGACTCGACCAATTGTTGAAGCCGAGGGCCTGGCACCCCCGACGGCTGGCTTGTTGACCGGGCGAACCCGGCCGGCTGTTGCGGAGGGCTTGCCGCCCTCAATAGTTGGCTTGTGGACCGGACTGACCTGGCCAGCTGATGGGGCCGAGGGCCTGACGCCCCCGACAGTTGTCTTGTTGACCGGGCGGACCCGATCAGCTGAAGCAGAAGGCCTGACGCTCTCAGAAGTCTTCTTGGCCGAACAAACCCGGCCAGTTAATGGAGCCGAGGGCCTGACACCCCCAGTAGTCTTCTTGGCCGAATGAACCCGGCCAGTCGCTGCAGTAGAGGGCCTGGCACCCTCAGTGACTGCCTTCTTGACCGAGCAGACCCGGTCAGTTGATGGGGCCGAGGGCCTGACGCCCCCGACAGTTGTTACAGGCATGGCTGAACTGGCTTCAGCCACCGGTACCACGCCCAAGAAGAAGGGCGAGCCGACGACAGGTGGGAAGTCGCCGAAGACCAGTGGGGCGCCAGGAATCCGAGCCTGGCATGATTGGCGATGATCTCGGGGCCGTAGGTAACGGCAGCCATCGTTGTTGCTGGTGTTGGTGGTGGTGGTGGTGCGTAGCACGAACGGAGTGGCGTGCAGATGCACAAAGAACTCTTAAATGAACAGAGAGATGTGCCCTCCTCTTCCCGTCCTGTAAGAGGAAGAGGGGCAATCAGAACCTTGAAGAAGGTTTAGAGGACTTTCTTTGACAGAAAGAAGAAAGGCGGGAAAGGTCCCACCGGGCGTGCCAGTCTGTGAGACACGGAAAAAATCTAGATCGACTTTTATCGTAGATAAAAGGTAGATTTTCGTTCTTTTTGAAAAGAAACATCTCCCCCTAAGTATAGAGGGTGATTCCGTGTGTGCGCATCGTATCAGATGATTTGGGTTCGAGTGCTGGACCTTTCCCCACTGACCGGAGTCAGTGTTGATTTACATCGGCCTAACGTCCGAACACCTTTGTTTAACTGTCAAAGAGGTCCCAAAAGGCTTCTACAGGGGTTCTGATGTTGAGGGCAAACTCTCTTGGAGGGCTCACAATGTTCACTCACCCACCACCGACCAACAGAAAAAATTGAGTTAGGGCTAGGTCTGAGCCAAACCCTAAGATTTAAGAATAACAACGCAAATATGCGGAAGCCGTAGACATATTTGAAGTAGAGGAAGATTTCCTGGACTCTGAGGACATTTTGGTAATTTTACCAACTCATGGGTATTTTGATAATTTTCCCAGGCCGGGGGCATTGCTGAAATTTCTGGGCTGGAATGGAAGTAGGACTGGATCCCTGACTCCCCAAGGCATTGAGGCCATTTCTGGAGGGTTTTAAGGGCTCTGAGGCCATTTTTGGGTCAAAAGGGTAGTTCGGTAATTTTACCACACCCTATGCAGACCTAGGTTTGAGGTGGCACCCAGGTGTCAGATTGAGCTGACAACACTTCCGGACCGAAGGAGTGACAAGGGGCTTCATAGAAGGCACACATCTGTCAATTTGGCCGAAGGAGGGGTTTATATGCAATTTTGACAAGTCGGGGGTTTTCTTGTAATTTTCCCCAGTCAATGCATAAAGAAGACATATGGAGTCATAGATTGCATTTATGGCCCAAATGGGTACAAGGGTTGTCGGCGAGTTGTCGACTGTACAAAGATCCGCACCAACGCGGGAAGTAGGGGCGTAGCCCGAATTACAAAAGATTGCAGGGTATAACTGCAAATTATAGGACTTTTGTCTCTTACGGTCCCGGGGAGAACATTTTTTGTAATTCCGTCATTATAGGGATAGAACCACATAACTTAGTCGTTCCGGGACGTAAAGACTTACAAAACACGGCCCGCTGAGGGGCATAATTGCCAACATGGCCCACTGAGGGGCGTAATTACAAAAATACCTCGTAGGGGCATAAGTACAAGACCCGGGGACTTACCCCTCACAGGCCAAGACAAACAAAACAAGCTCCTCCGGATGCTTGGTGGCTTTTTGCCATCCCGCCTTCTATAAATGGGATGGCTTTTTGCCATCCCACCTTGACAGAATCGGGGAAAATTCGTTCATTTGACCCCTCTGGCCATCAAAAAAGGCCAAATGACCCTCTGAGGGGGTTAAAATCCCTCCCTTTTTTTTTGAACACCGGAGAGAGAGAGGGGGGGGGGGGGTCGCGCGGCGGGCCGCGGCCCCTCTGGGATGCCAACGGGGTCACGCGACCCCTCTGGGATGCCAGCGGGGTCGCGCGACCCCTCTGGGATGCCAATGGGGTCGCGCGACCCTGCTAGTCCACAGCGGGGTCGCGCGGCCCCGCTGGGATGCCAGCGGGGTCGTGCGACCCCGCCAGGTGGCTGGCGAGGTCGCGCGACCCCCGCCGACCCCGGCGGGGTGGCCGCGACCCCCTCTCGCGTCCGGGAGGGGTCGTTTGACCCTCGGGCATGCGTTTTGGCCCCTCTTCGCGCAGTTTTGCTCCGTTTCTGTCAACCTGAGTTGAGAAGAAGCCGTGGTGGCGTTGCGTGGGGAGGAATCTTCGTGCCCGTCCGTGCCGTGTGATACACTTGCTCGGTCGCTTTGACAGGCGTGCATGCATGTCTTCCTCTTAACTTCCATTGCCGCGATGCCACTTGTGATAATATGATCGGGTCAATATACCCTAAACACGGAGGTACTCCGCGGTCCGACGACATCGGCGCTACACCGTATCTTTTCTGCCGGTTGTTTTGGAATGAAATTTTCGAAGTATTTCGAGAAAATTACGCGTGCAACACCCACTGACCGTAGTCAGTGTTGATTTACATCGGCCTAATGTTTGAACACCTTTGTTTAACTGTCAAAGAAATCCTAAAGTCTTCTATAGGGGTTCTGATGTTGAGGGCAAACTCATTTGGAGAGGCTCATAGCGCCCACTCGCTCACCACCGACCAACTGAAACAATTGAGTTAGGGTTTCAACTGAGGCCCCTCGTATTGAGGCAAAACCCTACAATTTAGGAGTATGAACGCAAATGTGCGGAGGCCATAGGCATTTTTAAAATGAAGGAAGGTTTTCTGGGCCCCGGGGGTATTTTGGTAATTTTACCACCCCAAGGGTATTTTGGTAATTTTCCCAGGCCAGGAGTATTTCTGAAATTTCTGGACTGGAACGGAAGTAGGATCAGGTTCCTGGCTTCCCAAGGCGCTGAGCTGAGGCTCTTTATGGAGGATTTTAAGGGCTGCTAGGCCATTTCCAGGTCACAGGGGTATTTTGGTAATTTTACCGTACCCTACATAGACCTAGGTTTGGGGTAACATCTGAGTGTCGGACTGCGCTGACAATGTTTCCAGACCGAAGGAATGACAAGGGGCTTCGTAGAAGAGACAGAATGTCAATTTGGTCGAAGGAGGGGTTTATATGCAATTTCGACAAGTCGGGGGTTTTCTTGTAATTTTCCCCGGTCAATGCATAATGAAGTCATAGATTGTATTTATGGCCCAAATGGGTACAAGGGTTGTCGGCGAGTTGTCGACTGTACAAAGATCCGCACTAACGCGGGAAGTAGGGGCGTAGCCCCAATTATAGAAAGTTGCAGGGTATATATACACAAGACCCGGGGACTTACACCTCGCGGGCCAAAACAAACGCACAAACGAATGCTGAATGCTCCAAGTGTGCTCCGTAGATTGTCGAATGTAGTTCTCGTCGGCGAGTTGTCGACTGTACAAAGATCCGCACCAACGCGGGAAGTAGGGGCGTAGCCCCAATTATAGAAAGTTGCAGGGTATAACTGCAAACAACAAGACATTTTTGTTTCTCGGGCCTCGGAGAGGATATTTTTGTAATTCCCCCGTTATACGAACGGAACTACGTAATTTAGTCGCCCTGGGACGCGGAAACTTACAAACATAGCCCACTGAGGGACGCAATTACAAAAATGCCCTCATAGAGGCATATACACAAGACCCGGGGACTTACCCCTCGCGGGCCAAAGCAAACGAACAAACGAACGTTGAATGCTCCAAGTGTGCTCCGTAGGTTGTCGAATGTAGTTCCCTTTTCTTTTTGGACCCTGGGGGTCTATTTATAGAAGTAGGAACCTCCCCGGGGTCGTTCGGACCCGTACGGGTTAAACGGGAGGAAAATGACCCCGGGGAGGTCATTTTTTCAAAATTTTTTGGTTTCTACGCAGGAGAGAGGACCTCCCCGGGCCCCACCCGGGGTCGCGCGGCCACCGGGGGACCTGCCCGGGGTCGCTCGGCCCCGGGCGGGTCCGCCCACCCGCGGGCGGCACCGTGCGGGCTTGCCGGCCTCCGCGTGGATCCCTCCGACCCCAGACGGGTCTCTTCTACTCCGGGTTTCAATAAATAGAGGCCTTGAGGGGCTTTGAAGCCTCGTTTGCTCGCCGGAGAAGGGAAGACACGCTCCTCTTGTTCGTTTGTCGTTCTCCTCGTGCCGTAGGCCGCGAAGGGGAGATTTGTTGTTGTCCGTGCTTCGTGGTACACGTGCGAGGGACCTCGATTGCGGTGCGTAGACCTTCATTTCTGTCTTCCGTCTTCTTGTAGGAGCTTCCTTTATCCGTAAGTATACGTCCAAAGGAGGGAGATTTCATCCCGTAGGGATTTTTCCCGGAACCACACGACCCTGACAATCGTGATGAGTTTAGTCCGGTTCTCGACCACCCCTCTTTGCTGCGAGAGGTCTATAATTGCAGTAATAGGTAGGCTATGAAGCCTTAAATGTATGGAGGTACTCCACGTGGGAGGCGATACGTCACATGTTAAACCCGTGTGTGGAGATATTCCATAAAGAGACGATACACCAAATATTTGTAGACCTCGACCAATGCGAGGTTAACATAATAATTATATGCTGATTTCGCCAGGATAAATCATGGGTACAACAAATGCCCCCCACGGGACATCCGTCAACGCCGGAGGCAAAGGGGACGGGTGGCCCTTGTCTTCCATGAATTTTGCTTATCCCCGAGTTCCCTGACGGAACGAAGGGCCTTGTAGGACTGCTTAGTAACTTTGTTGATGTCCCTTGACTAATTTAGCCTTCGACTGAGCTTCATTACTGATCTTTATCTTTCCGGTATTGGCTTTGCAGATCTTGCAGACATGGCTCGCCCTAGCCGGAGCAGAGAGACCTCCCAGAGATCCAGGATCAGCGGTTCTGACGACCACTATGTGCGGAGGACGGATAGGCCTACGCCACCATTCCCTCCTCGCAACATCACTTCAGAGAGTTTTGATGCAGTAGACCGCGGGTTTACTTGGGTCGCGGAGGGCCCGACAGAAGAGACTACTACCCCTGAGGGCACTGTGGATGTCTCTCGGATCACGAGGAGTAGGGCTGTCAATGGGCCGGGCCCGGGCCGGGCTTAGGTCGGCCCAACCCGGGCCCGACTTATCAATATTGAGGCCCGAGCACGGCCCGGGCCCGAGTTATGTCGGGCCGGGCCCGATACTATTAAAAATTCGTAAAGCCCGACTAAGGCCCGGCCCGACAACTTAAATAAATTTTTTTTTAAAATAAAAACTAATATATTTAATAATATAAAACTTATAATCTCACTAAGTTAACTAAAGTTTTGATATTAATTATATGATTTGTATGAAAATAGACTTTTAAATCTTATAATTAAGTAAAATAATATAATTTGAACAAGTAGTTTTTAAAATTTGAAAGAAGTAAAAAAAAAGAGAGAGTGGGCCGGGCCGGCTCGCGGGCCGAACATAAAGCTCGAGCCCGGCCCGTGGGCTTAGTCGGGCCAGACTTTTAGGCCTGGCTAAGGGCCCATGGACCGAAAAAGGCCTTGCGGCCCGGCCCGAAATCGGGCCAAGCCCGCAGGCCTGTCCGGCCGGCCCGGCCCATTGACAGCCCTAACGAGGAGGCAAGGAGGCTATATTTATGATCGCTCGGGCGGCTATCCATCACATTTCCCACTGGATCGTCATCTCCTGCCTTTCATCCAGAGCTTTGTGCCACCTGGAGTAGAGGCCGACGACTCCCGACTGCCGGGAGAGAGACGCCATCTCGAGCGGGCCATATTGCTTGGACGGGACAGCATGCATGGCACTTGTAGTTTCTCCTATCCGAGCTTCCCAGAGGGCTTTGTGCGACAGGAGCAGTACCCTGTGTGGCTAGTGGTTCAGACGTATGAGTCTAGATTGGCAAGCTGGAAGGCGAGGCTACTCTCTTATGGGGGGAGATTGGTGCTGTGTAAGTTTGTGTTGGATAGTCTTCCGGTCTATTTCCTTGCCATTTACCGGATCCCGAAGACGGTGGCTATGAAGATTGACTTCATCCAGATTAAGTTTTTCTGGCATGTTAGTGGAGAGAGGACTAGGAGGTGGCATGACATTGCTTGGGGCATAGTGGCCAAGAGCAAGGAAATGGGAGGTCTGGGCATTAAGAACATCAGGGACTTCAACTTGGCACGTCTGTGCAAATGGCTCTAGCAGTTAAGAACAGGTGAACAGAGTCTATGGGCACAAGTCATCAGATAGAGATACTATGATAGAGGCAGGGCATGAGATTTTGTCCCGACATCATGGTACCATATCTCATCCATCCGTAGAGGTGTTCTATGGTCTGCTTGGGTAGTGGTGAGAAATGACTATTCTAGAAGGACATATGGTATAGGGATTTTACTCTGGAAGACTCATTCCCGAGACTCTTTGTTGTTACTTTAGCCCCTTTGCTGTCAATTGCTCAGTGTTTTGAGTATCACTCTTTAGGAGGTACTTGGACTCCAGTCTTCCGATGGTACCTCAGTGAGGTGGAGATTGATCTACTTCAGGACTTGCTAGGATTCCTCCTTGACTTTGCACCACGGCCAGATAGAGAGGATCAGCTTTGGTGGAGATGGGAGAAGGAAGGCTCCTTCACTGTCACTTCTGCATATAGCCTCATCTTTGATGGTGGACTCCGACATCAGCTAGCTTCTCAGATTTGGTCTCCCAAGAGTCCCATGAAGGCGAAGGTCTGGTGTGGAGGATCTCTTATGGTCGACTGCCTGCTTGTGATAGGCTAGCTTCTTTCATGCAGAGTATCACTTCCACCTGCTCTCTGTGCGGACAGGAGGATGAGAACTTGGACCATCTTTTTACAGGGTGCTCTTATTCTCAGGAGGTTTGTATAGAGCTAGCTCGCAAGCTTCATGTCGCTTTCAACTTACACGAGTGTGCATCAGTTGATTGGGCGATGGGGCTGGAGATGGTGCCTCAAAGGAGACAGGCTCACTTGGTGGATCATCCTTCATGCTACTTTATGGGCTATTTGGGGTGAGAGGAACAATAAAATTTTCAGAAGAGAAGCTAGGGTGATGGGAGGTCTTGTTTCCTTTGTTGATGATAGAGTCAAAGATTTTTTTATTTTTTTTAAAAGGCATAGGAGGTGGCGAGGAGCCACCACCAGCTTTATTTCAGTAGAATGGAAAAATTACATACGAATGCTAGGAATACCCAGCTTATCCAAGTTGACAACTCCCCGGACATCCCAGGGTAAGGATTGCCAATTAAAGAAAAAAGAATTACAATGAGTAAGACATGCATAATTGGCCAGGCGATCAGCTGCATGATTGGCCTCTCTGAGTACATGGGTAATTGTTGCATGACCACACAACATTTTGATTTCTCGGACCATGGTGATAATTTTCCAAGGGCACGAAAAATTTCCGGCAAGCACATCCACCATGACTTTGGAGTCACATTCAATCAGGTCCAGCCGGCGTTGAAGGGCATTGGCGTAGCGGAGAGCGTCCATTAGCGCCCTGGCTTCCGCCACCAGACTGTTGGTTTTACCATAGAAATGGGAGAAGGCGAAAAGGACTCTGCCATCGTGATCTCTGAAAATGCCGCCTCCACCTGAATTTTGGTTTGACTTGCAGGCTCCATCAGTGTTAATTTTCAGATAGTGAATAGGCGGGCGACGCCATTGGGTGATGCGGTAGATGCGCTGCGAAGGAGGAGCGGTTTGGATGCCAAACGAGTTGAGGAATTCTCTCTTCCGATTGTCAGTTTCCTGAAGCTGAGCTCTCGACATCACAGCCTTGATGTGTTCAATAAGTCTGGCCCGGATAGTTTGTCCCACACATGGAGAGCCCTCATATCTTACTTGGTTGCGCGCCCTCCATAATTCCCAGAGCAGTGCACACACAGCTGCTTGAGTGAAGAGGCCATGGAGAGAAGACAATCTGCAACCCATAAGCATTTGAGCAATGCTCTGCAAACCACCACGATAACCATTAGGAAGGTTGACACCAAATCTCTCCAAGAAATCCCAGATAAGAACAGCCCAATCTCCGTTGAAAAATAGATGTTCCACACATTCCTGACGAGGATTATCGCAACAAGTGCATTTGGAGCATAACTGGATGCCCAGCCTCGTGACTCTATCATCAGTGGGCAGACTATTGTGAAGGACTTTCCTGTCAAAAAGAAGAATGGCCAAGTTCGAGTCTACATCGACTTCAGGGATTTGAACAAAGCCTGCCCAAAGGACGACTTCCCTGTCCCAATCACCGAGACAATGGTGGATATGACCAAGGATGGTAGTGTCGGTTTCGGACTCGGTTTCGGCCGGGTCCGAAACCGATACGACTCGGTATCGGTTTCGGTTTCGACCGAAACCGGTTCAAAACAGTTAGAAAAGGGGTCAATCTATGAAAATGTTAGGTTTCGGCCCGAAAACAAGTTAGGTTTCGGCGAAAACAGGTTAGGTTTCGGCGAAAACAGGTTAGGTTTCGGTCGGTTTCGGACCGAAACCGGACGGTTTCGGACCGAAACCGGACGGTTTCGGTCCGAAATCATTAAAAAAATACGGTTTCGGTCCGAAATCATTAAAAAAATATTATTTTTGGTATCGGGCCTGCTACAGTGCAAAGGCCCGTTTCGGTGTCGGTATAGGCCGAAACAGATACGTTTCGGCCGAAACGTATCGGTTTCGGTCGATACTGCCAACCATGGATATGACCACTGGTCACGAAGCTGTCTTTCATTGAAAGGTCGTCGGGCTATAATCAAATCCGCATGGCCGTCAAAGACAAAGATCATACGACTTTCCGATCTCCTAAGGGGATCTTCAACTACAAAAGGATGCTGTTCGGTCTGAAGAATGGCGATGCAACCTATCAAAGGGCAATGACCAAGATCTTCGACGCGATGCTACATGATCTTGTCGAATTCTATGTCGATGACCTAGTCGTCAAGACGAAGAAGCGGGAGGATCATCTGGTCGACCTGCGTCGAGTCTTTGAAAGGCTTCGACAATTTCAACTCAAGATGAACCTAATGAAGTGCGCCTTCGGCGTCTCCAGCGGCAAGTTCCTGGGCTTCATCGTCAGGTATCGAGACATAGAAATCGACCCTGATAAAATCAAGGCCATAAGAGGACTACCTTCGCCCAAGAACTTGACAGAGCTCAGATCTCTTCAAGGAAGACTCACCTATATTAGGCGATTCATTTCTAATCACTCAGGAAGATGCCTACCTTTCGGCAAATTAATGAAGAAAGGAGCGCCCTTCATATGTGACGAAGACTGTCAGAAAGCCTTCGATCAAATCAAGGAGTATCTATTGACTCCTCCAGTCCTAGGGGTACCTGTCAGAGGGAAGCCCCTTATTATCTACATTGCTGCCATAGATGCCTCCTTGGGGGCTCTTTTAGCCCAGATCAATGACGAAGGCAAGGATCAGCCGTTATACTACCTCAGCCGAAAGCTGATCGGACCTGAGCACCAGTACGCGCCCATGGAAAAGGTGTGCTTAGCTCTGGTGTTTGCTGTCAAGAAGCTCAGGCACCACCTCCTAGCTCACCGGGTGGACCTCATCACGAAATGTGATCCACTCAAATTTCTGCTCAGTCAGCCCGTCCTCTCTGGTAGGCTCGGCAAATGGGCGCTTATCCTTATGGAGTTCGACATCACCTTCGTCCCACGCAAAGCGATCAAGGGACAAGGAATGGCAGAGTTCTTAGCAGCGCACCCTGTGCCGAAAGATTCGCCACTTAACTTTGAGCTTCCCGATGAAGAGGTGTTGGTACCTTCTCAAGACATTGGGGGGTATTTTGAAAAAGTCCCACCACAGATGGAGCCAGGCGTCCTCACCCTTGACCTTCCACACTGGGAGTTGTATTTTGATGGTGCTTCCCGGACAATCAAAAGGGCTGGCGGCCTCACAGACTATGTCTCGGGCGCGGGGGTAGTCTTTGTATCTCCGCAAGGCGGGATTCTCCACAACTCTTGCACTCTTATGAAGTCGCTGACCAATAATGAGGCCGAATATGAAGCATTAATTATTGGGCTTCAACTGGCACTGGAGATGGACATCAAGTGCATCAAAGTATACGGGGATTCCCAGCTCGTCATTCGACAAGTCCTGGGCGTCTATGACGTCCGAAAGAAGGAGCTCATGCCCTATTATACAGCCGTCATGAGGCTCAAAGAAAAGTTTTACCTATTTGAAATAGGCCTGATGCTCTTGCAAAGTTGGCAGCGGCCCTAAAACTCCCGCCTGAGGGAGAATTAAATATTACTATCAGACACCGAAGGCTCATGCCAAGTGTGCTCGACGAAGAATCCGGCCTCATTGTTTACGAGGTCGACAAGATTCAAGAGGAGAATGCTCCCGAAGAAGAAGATTGGCGTGAGCCAATTATAAAGATAAAGAACGGCTGGCTTCCCCCCGATCGGGCTCAAAGGGCGCAACTGCTACGCATGGCAACATCTTACCAACTGATCGACGGCTTACTTTTCAGGCTCGTCCATGAAAAGGATCGGTCGGTCCTCCTACGGTGCCTTTCATCCAAGGAAACAAAGACCATGATGCATGAGGTCCACTCCGGATTGTGCGGGGCCCACCAAACAGGAGCCAAGATGAAGAACAACATCAAGCTAAAGGGATTCTATTAGCCCACCATGTACGAAGATTGCAACCAATATGCCCGTACGTGTCACCAATGCTAAGCATTTGGCCCAGTCCCTCGGCGGCCACCTAACCCGCTCCATCCAACAGCGCCTACATGGCCATTCGCGGAATGGGGTATGGACATTGTGGGACCATTCCCACCATCGTCCCAAGGGCACAAGTTCATACTTGCCGCCACTGATTACTTCTCCAGATGGGCGAAAGCCGTCCCGCTACGGGAAGTTACAGGGGAGATAGTTGCCCGCTTTGTGAGGCACTATATCATATATAGATTCGGCACCCCTAGTCGGATTATATCCGATAATGGCACGCCATTTAGGAACAAGACTGTTTATGCTTTGGCGGCCAAATTCCATATTGACAGGACAACGTCGTCAGTCTACAACCCCCAAGCCAACGGGTTGGCCGAGGCCTTCAACAAAACCCTCTGCAAGCTGCTGTCCAAGATAGTAGGTGGCCGCAAGCGGGATTGGGGCGAGAAGGTCCATGAAGCCCTATGGGCCTACCGGACCATTTACAAAACCCACACGGGTTGCTCCCCATTCTCCTTGGTCTATGGAGCCGAAGCGGTGGTCCCTGTGGATATCGAGTTGACGTCTTACCGCGTTGCTGTGCACGCCGGATTGCCAGGCCAAGACCAGTCCAAGATAGAAAGGAGGCTTGAAGAGTTGTCCAACCTTGAAGGTGAAAGACTCAAAGCCTACAAGTACTTGCAAGTGTATCAAGCCCGCATGACACGTGCCTACGATAAGCTTGTCAAGCAAAGGGCGTTCAAGAAAGACGACCTCGTCATGGTTAAAGAAAAGGAGGTTCTCGCGGGAAGATCTAGCGGCAAACTCCAGCCTAATTGGCGTGGGCCTTACGTCATCCAGAAAGTCTACGAAGGAGGGGCCTATACAGTCCTTGACCACAAGGGGGACAATCCCTTCCCTCCTCTCAACGGCAAGCATATGAAGCTCTACCATGCGCCACCGCAGGAGTTTCTACAGCAGTCCTCACAGGACAGTACCTCTCCTCAGTGAAGGTTCAAATAAAAAATAAAAAAAATGGGGTTAAAAATACTGATACCCTGGCGGACTCAGTTAGCCTTCAACGGTTGGCTGAGGGCAAAAAGGCCATAGACCCGGTCGAGGTGAAAACCTGAAAGGGCGCCTCAGGCAAAAATGGGCAACCTCTCAGTGTGAAAACCCGAAAGCGTGCACCGGAAAAAGCTAAAGGGGGCCAGCCTCGGCGAAAACGCGAAAGGGCGGTGAGGTTGGTAATGTGAAAAAAAATAAATCCTCTCTCTGCTTATTCTATGGGTGGCTCTAAGTCAATGACTCCACCCTATCACGACCAAAACATCATATTGATACACCTGGTCCCAACGGCATTCTGACGGTGTCATACTCTGTCCCATCGGGATTACCCATGTCTCGAACTTCCTGAGTTCGGATCCCGTGTCCCTCCGGGCTATTCAATCTATCCTTCATATGTCTCATCGAGTTCGGCCTGTGCATGGCCCTTTCGGGTTGCCGATCCACTTTGCCTATTGGCTTCCGGATTTAGCTCTTGTGTCTCTTTCGGGCAGTTAAATCCACTTACCATTTTATCCCACTGGGTTTGGTCTCAGTATGCCCTCTCGGGCCGCCAACCCATCATGCCTTTCGGCTCATTTTATCCCACTGGGTTTGGTCTCAGCATGCCCTCTCGGGCCACCAACCCATCATGCCTTTCGGCTCATTTTACCTTCCTGGGTTTGGTCTCAGTATGCTCTCAGGGCTGTCTACCCATCACGCCTTTCGGCACTCTTTACCTTCTTGGGTTTAGTCTCAGTATGCCCTCTCGGGCTGTCAACCCATCACGTCTTTAGACACGTTTTACCTCCTGGGGTTGGCCTCGGTATGCTCCTTCGGGCTGCCAACTCATTCTGCCTTTCGACTCATTTTACCTTCTGAGATTGGCCTCAGCATGCCCTCTCGGGCAGCCAACCCATCATGCCTTTCGGCTCTTTTTCCCGTCAGGATTGGTCTCAGTATGCCCTCTCGGGCTGCCAACCCATCATGCCTTCTGGCACATGCCTCACTGGGTCTGGCCTTAGCATGCCCTCTCAAGCTGCCAACCCATCATGCCTTCTGGCACATGCCTCACTGGGTCTGGCCTTAGTATGCCCTCTCGGGCTGCCAACCCATCTCGCCTATCGGCTTTTGGGTTTGACTCTAATGCCCCGCTAGGGTTGTCAAATCCATCCTTTCCTACTTCTGGGTCTGACCTACGCATGCCCCCTTCCGACTGTCAACCCATCCCGCCTTTTGGCCTCTAAACTTGACTCATATATCCCACCGAGATCGCCAAGTCTATTCCTTCGTCCCCACGGGCTTGGCCTCCGCATGCCCTTGTCGGGCTGCCAAACCTATTTACCTATCGACTCACGGATTTGATTCATACGTCCCACCTGGGCTGTCAAATCCCTTCCTTTCATTGTTTTGGGTCTGGCCTATGTATGCTCTCTCGGGCTGCCAACCCATTCCGCCTATCGGCCTCCAGGTTTAACCCGCATGTCCTTTTCGGACTGTTAAACCTACTCATTTGCTGTCCCAACCGGGCTTGGCACACGCACACCCCTTTTGGGTTCCAACCTGTTAAACCTTCGGCTTTTGAATCTGGCTAATTGTGTCCCACTAGGGCAGTCGAATCCACCCACCTTGTCCCACCTCTACGGCACACACGTCCCTACGGGAGTGCCACTTTCTCCTTGCCTTTTGGCACTATAGACTCAAAAAAAAAAGTGAGGTAAAAAATACTGATACCCCGGCGGACTCAGTCGGCCTTCAACGGTTGGCTGAGGGCAAAAAGGCCATAGACCCGGTCGAGGTGAAAACCCGAAAGGGTGTCTCGGGCAAAAATGGGCAACCCCTCGGTGTGAAAACCCGAAAGGGCGCGCCGGAAAAAGCTAAAGGGGGCCAGTCCTGGCGAAAATCCGAAAGGGCTGGTAAAGTGATAAAAAAAATGCATGCACAAAGGATGGAAACAAAGATCTCAAGTTTTGTCCTTTATTCATCAATGTCATTAATGGAGCCCGAGACAAGCTCTCGGGGATAACTCAAACAAAAAATGGAGTATGGAGGCCCTATGTACACAAGAGGGTGCTGAAGCTCATCAAGCACCGGACTCGCTCCCTCGCAACTCTGCAAGGCGAGTCTCGCCCTGGAAAGCCTCCTCCCGAAGCTCCTCAAGTCGACGGTGGAAGGTCGCCAACTCAGCCTCTGTGCTGCGACACTCCACCTCAGCCTCCCGAACCTCTCTCTGAAGCTCCTTTACTCGAAGGAAAGCCCTCTGGTTGCGCTTCTCAGCGCCCTCGATCTGGAGGTTGACCTCCACCTGGGCTGCCCGGAGTCCGCGCAACTGCTCCTCCTGCTCCTGGATCTGCAACTGTGCCCTCCGTCTCCGCTCCTGGACAACGCAAAGGCGAGCGAACTCGCTCCATAGTGTGGTCAGCCTCGTTGCCCATGCATCTCGAGGAAGGCCCAACGCGTGGTAGCTCCCAGTGAATACCTCCAAGTCACCCCTCAAAGCTTCTGCAGTGGGCAGCGGGTCGACCTGGATCAACTGATCAAGACTCTGCAGAAGCTGGTCAGCCATGGTGGCATTCAATGCCACCCTAAGGGCAGGAGTGGCAGGCCACTCGACTCCGAGGGCAGGGAAGTCTGCAGGCATCCCCGGAGCTTCCTCCTCGGGAGCTGTAAAAAAAGGGGGGGGGGGTGAAGTAAGTGCTTGGTCGCCAACAAAAAAAAGGGAGATATGCACAAGCAGCCATGAAAGGAATTGTATACTGGTATACCTGAAGTCGCCGCCGGTATAGGCCTCTTATTGATGGCCGGGGAGGAATCATTGCCAGAAGCTGATGCCGGTTCACCAGGCAGGGCATTTGTGGCCCGATCCTCTGCAGACCAAGTAAAACCATATAAGTGCCGATCTATGAAATGGCACACAAGCAATGTCAGACTCCAGAGAGCAGTTATATACCTGTCTCAACAGCATCCCCTCCTTTAGCTATGCTGGGAAGAGCAGACTCCGTATCAGGGGCCTTTTGGGAGCAAGATTGCTCCTCCTGAAACTTCTCTTGCATGGAGACTCCAGCCATTGGCTCCACAGAAGGAGAAGCTGCATGTCAAGTGTGAGAAAAGGGTTAGTACCATAAATAAAATACAGACACCACTTGGGTATTCATTGGCAGATGCAAGGAAGACCTATAGGTCGGGTGTCTGCTGGCAGGATATTTTGCCCTGAGTCATGCAGGCCCTCTGGCGCGCCTTGGGAAACTTCCCCTATCGGGGCTGCCCCACCAGGGCGGGATGTATCATCTTCAACAGCCTGGCCTGTCACTGTTTACATAGCAAACGCACCAGTCAACTTGGCAAGAACAGTTGCAAAGTAATAAAGAGGTCTATTATTAGCCCATAAGATCCCTTACCTGGAGGATCAACCGTATTGTCCTCGATAATGTCAACATCAGAGGAAGTCCCTGGTGGAGGATCTTTCGGCGCCGTGGTATCAGTGCCCGTCGCCCCCATGGCCTTTGTGCCTGTCATGGCCTTCCCATTAGTCAGAAGATCCATGAATGAGCCAGACTCCATAAGTCGCGAGAATTCCTCCATGGATCCAGCCAAGTCCACTCCTGCTCGACAAAGAACTATGTAAGCCAAGCAAACCTTCATAAGAAAGAGTTGATTGGGAAAGGCAGAAATGCAGCTGCACTTACCATCAGCACCCCCTAGCTCTCCCTCTTCTAGAGAGTCACTCTCGCCTGGAGAAGAACTCGAGGTCCCGGCACCCGAAGTAGAGCTCGAGCTCCCTTTAGAGGGAGGGTCTGAGGCTGTAGAACTCCCACTCCCAGAAGTGGATCCGGCCCCGGAAGAAGAGCCGACATCGCCTCCCGTTGTCGGTTCAGAAGGAATAACCTCAGGAGCTCCTGTATAGCCAAGAAAACACTAAGGCATTAGTGATGCTTAATTCTTCATGTATCAATGAAGAAGAAACAAGGCTAAGTATTTTACCTGGAGCCTGGTCATCTGTGGTCCCTGCCGTAGGAGGTGAGGGAGAATTAGCCGTCACTGGCGTGTAATCGTCTGTGGGAGAAATCAGTTCGTTAAAGCTGAAAGTAACATTCGGCGCAAACTCATCCAGCGGCATGTCATCCCCCGCCAGAGGAGGAGAGAAGCTCGCATCGGCCCTAGTTTCTGTTGGAGCTGTATTTAACAGAGCAGAAATGTGTTTATAACACTGCATATATGCTTGAAAAATGGCAAGTATCTAAATGTATTACTTACTGGATACAGCCTCAATCCCTGGGGATTCGTCCTCGAGTCGGGGACGGGACGATGACCTCACATCCCCCTCCCCAGGACCCTCAGTGCGGGGCCTCTTTGAGGCAGTAATATCTCTCCCCGTCTCAGCATCGGGAGGACCCTCTGAAGGCCCAATGCCGGCTACCCTAGCAGCCCTACCTGCAGTTGTCAAAGGAATATGTCAAAATACTTATTCCGAAATATGAAGACACATATGCACATCAAAGCTAGCAAAGAAGATGATTACCTGTAGCCTCTATCGGCCTTACGGGTTTTAATATTATCTGCTCCGGCTTTACTCGGAGAACATGTGCAACTGCCTTTACAATGTCAAATATGGCAAGAGGAGTCGTCGCCAGCTCAAGGCCAGAAAGGTACTCTAGCAGACCTGCACAGCCTATGGCATTGATCACGTGGGCCCCCCACTCGGCAAAGGTGCTGCCTCCGAGCGCTCCATCAGGTATCGGCTGGGATAGCTGGGACTTCCTCCTCACCCCACAAGATACCTGCAAATCCTCCCACCAAAAATAGGCCTTTGAGGGGCCTGGGGCTACTCCTGTGGTGGAAGAAGAAGAGACTCTCGAAGCTGCTGCTGGCTTGCTTTTCAAGGGCTTCAGCGCCCCATTATATTGGCTTCTGTCGACCGAGGCCGTCGAGCCTTTCTCTCGCCATTGCTCCTCAATGTCGCTCACAACACGGGCGGCGGCTGAAAAATGGGACCTGATGAAGGCTGGGTCCACAAGCAAGGGAGGCATATCCTCCCTCCTTAAACGCTGCTCCTCAGCTATTCGGATGGCGTCACGGTGCTCGCGAAAGACATTGCTGGCTTTGAACCACCAGCGGGCGTAGTAGATGTCAAAAGAGCCCCGACGCTCCTGCTCTGGGACGGGGTACCCCTGTCCCACCTCACGGCAGAGAAAGTCCTGCCAAGCTGCTGCTACCAAATGTACGTCTCTGTGCCTGTATAGCCGGAGAGTCAAACAAAACTCTGCACCTGAAGGGATGCCCTGATCATACCCGAAGTTCCTGGCGAACCGGTGCGGGTAATAGGGCTCAAGTATCGCTGTGCTGGAGCGGCGGTACACAAGGACACTGGGACGGATGCTGACAACCCACTCCGCCGGCCCCTGAGGGGAGAGTAAAGCATGGGTAGATACCCGGCTAACAACAACATCTCCCTCCTGCCCCACATACGGGCGGTGAAGGTAGAAGTAGTCAAGGGCTATGCCCTCTCCTCTCCTCACCGGAACAAAAGACAAGGCCTGCCGGGCCCCCACAAGCTGAGTCACTGAGTCCTGTGATGGCTGCCCTATGAACCAGAAGATCAACGGCGCCGCCGGATTTTCAACTGGAGCCCTCCGGGACAACTCTGGAAACAACAATCCTGCCCAGGCACTCAAATAATGAGTGGGCAGCAGAACGCCATTCTCCCGCGGTGATGAGTGGGAAGACAATGCCCCAAGCGAATGGAAAATATTCGCCAAGGCTGCTGGCGCGATGGCGAGCCGCTGTCCACAAGCAAGCAAACAAGTAGGGTATATCACCTCCGGCCTCAAAACCCCCTCCTCCCCATGGGGGATCACAAAACTGGCCAACCAATAGGCCAAGTAAGCTGCCAGATATGTGATGGGATGTAGCTTCCGAGAGTTCCATCCCTGCGTCGGTGCAGGCAAGTGGCGAGGATGAGGGGGAACGTCTACTCTGACCTCCCTGCACTCCTCCCAGGTGGTACCGGACTGTGCAAACTCCTCGTAGAAGCAGAAAGGGCCACTATAAAAATGGCTCACCCACGCATTCAAAGTCACCTGTGGCGTGCGAGGAGTCCGGTCTGTCCCAACTCGGGATAAATCTCTCCAAGTCTTCATCAAAAATCTGAAGCAGTATGGCAGGGTGTACCGCCCTGCGCCGTCAGTGGAGTTGAGGTGCAGATCGTCTAGTGACAGCTCCTCATATGGCCTCCCGCAGATCGGAAGGCCAGAAATCCTCTGGAAAGCCCAGAGGTCCAAAGAGGTCTCTCCTCCAGCCGTGACGAAAGTGTTCCACCGGCGGTTGAACCTCTCTACCAATGCCTGTAGCAGGCTTGTGTGACAGGGGAAGGAATATAGGGCAGCTGTCACTGCATGACGAATCCCTACCCTATCCAACACCGACTGGTAGACAGTCAGAACGCCCCAGAGCCACTTTGTCGCGCCTCGGTGATAGCTGTGAGACGGGACAACGGACCACCTCCCGTACCAGCTGGGAGTCTTCAATGACAAAATTCTCTCAACCATGCAGTCATGGACGTACTCCTCCTGTGCGAAGCTCGCCCCGGTCGGTGTCAAGAAAAGGCCATCCACAACCTGATCCATGGTCCTGTGCTGCCCATGCATGTGCCAAGTTGCTGGAGATAGTGGTGCAGTCCGAACAGTCAGACTCTCATACCGCTGAAAAGAGCCCAGACTCCGCTGATCCGGATACTGTCTCTGTCGAGTGAAGCCCTCCGGGTAACTCGGATAAGTCAGAGAACACAATCCCTGCATGCTATCTCTCCCCGCTAAAATAGCCCTCTCAAGGCGGCAGCGCTCCTCAGGAAGCGAGGGATCATCGGCTTCCATGCCGATAGGTGCAAAACCCTGGAGAAAACAATAGAGGTGGCGATCCAAGGGGTAGTGGCGCGGATAGCCCCCCGTGCGGTCATATGTATAAAGACCATCCCGTCTCGTAATCCGGGATACGTCCACAAGACCCTCCGTCTCTCCAGCGCTCTCAGTTGGGCCCTCAGCGACCCATAAATAGCCAAAGTCGAGCTGGTTGAAGTCACCATCTTCAATGACACGGGGGGGAAAGGTGGCATCCGTTGGTCCGTACGCTCAACTCGGCATTCGTAAGCACCCCTGACTCTCGACCTCCTCGACCGGCTCCCATCTCCACTGCTGCGAGCCATGTCTGAAAGCACAAAGGAGAGGAAAAAGGGAGGAGTGTCAGATCAGAATATTACAGGGCAGCAATATGAATATTAAATGCAGTCCTACAAAGCCCGAAGCCTATGCACGAGACACATAAATATATTTCCCTTCGAAGGGCATGGGCCGTCCGCCCCCGCCTTCGGCCGTGACGGACGTCCCGTGGGGGGCATTTGTTGCACCCGAAATTATCTCAGAATATTTTAAGAGTTTTTATCACTATGTGATAATCAACGGAAGGTACGACGTATCGTCGACATCGTCGGAACGTGGAGTATCTCCGCAATTTAGGGTCCGTCGGCCCGACCGTACAATCATAATCGGCGTCGTAGCAATGGAATTTAAGAGGAAAAATATGCGTACGAACTCGTCAAAATAAGCCGAGCAAGTGTATCACACGGCGCAGACGGACGCGAAGAATTCCTCTCCACGCGGCGACGCACGAACAAACAACAAAACAAGATGCTCCGCCGCTCCCGCACATGTCTCCACCGATGGACGGCTGCCACGCGGCAAGGAACGGACCTCCACGGGCTATAAAAGCTCTACCCCGGCTTCTCCTCAACCCAGGTTGACAAAAACGAAGCAAAACGGCGCCGAGAGGAGTCAAAAGGAGGCTACCGGGGTCAAAAGGAAGCGCGAGGAGGAGAGGGGGGACGGCCCCCACCCCGCTGAACCCAGCGGGGCCGCGCGACCCCGCTGGACCCCAACGGGGTCACGCGACCCGGGGTCGCGCAACCCCTTTGGGGTCGCGCGGTTAACCCCCCCTCCGGCCTTCTATTTTTCAAAAAAAAAAAAAGAAGAAAGAAGGAAAATAAAAGAAAAGGAACCAAAAGGGTCAAAAAGCTGTTTTTTACCACCCAGAGGGGTCATTTAACCCTCCCGGGTGCCATTTGACCTCTCTGGCCAAAGGGGTCATTTGACCCCTCCGGGTTATCTTCCAGTGCGCCAAAATTAAAGAAGGAAAAAGGGGTGGAGGGGTCAAAAAGTCTTTTTTCCATCCCAGAGGGGTCAAAATGACTTTTTGCCACCCCACCTTGACAAAAATAAGGGTTTTTGCACCCCACCCTGACAGAATTGAAGGATTTCTCCACGGTTTTGTCAACATGGGTCCTCCCACCTTCTATAAATAGACCCCCAAGGTCCAAGTGGAGACACCCGATATAGACACGATCTACAACCTACGAAGACGTACAAAGAGCATCCGGAGGTGTTTTGTTCTGTTTGTCTTGGCCTGTGAGGGGTAAGTCCCCGGGTCTTGTACTTATGCCCCTACGGGGTATTTTTGTAATTACGCCCCTCAGTGGGCCATGTTGGTAATTATGCCCCTCAGCGGGCCGTGTTTTGTAAGTCTTTACGCCCCCGGGACGACTAAGTTATATGGTTCTGTCCCTACAATGGTGGAATTACCAAAAAATGTCCTCCCCGGGACCGTAAAAGACAGAAGTCTTGTAATTTGCAGTTTTACCCTGCGATCTTTTGTAATCGGGACTACGTCCCTACCTCCCGCTCTAATGCGGATCTTTGTACAGTCGACAACTCGCCGACAATCCTTGTACCCATTCGGGCCATAAATGCAATCTACGACTTCATATGTCTTCTTTATGCATTGACTGGGGAAAATTACAAGAAAACCCCCGACTTGTCAAAATTGCATATAAACCCCTCCTTCGACTAAATTGACATTTTGTGTCTTCTACGAAGTCCCTTGTCATTCCTTTGGTTCAGAAACGTTGTTAGCGCAGTCCGACACTCAGATGTCACCCCAAACCTAGGTCTATGCAGGGTGTGGAAAATTACCGAAATACCCTTTTGGCCCAAAAATAGCCTCAGAGCCCTTAAAACCCTCCAGAAATGGCCTCAATGCCTTGGGGGAGTCAGGGACCCGATCCTACTTCCGTTCCAGCCCAGAAATTTCAGAAATACCCCTGGCCTGAGAAAATTATCAAAATATCCCTGGGGTGGTAAAATTACCGAAATATCCTCGGGGCCCAGAAAACTCCTCTTTACTTCCAAATGCCTATGGCTTCCACATATTTGCGCTTCTAATCCCAAATCTTAGGGTTTTGTTCAGACCTAGCCCTAACTCAATTGTTTCTGTTGGTCGGTAGTGAGAGAGTGGACATCGTAAGCCCTTCAAGAGAGTTTACCCTCAACATCAGAACCCCCATAGAAGACTTTTGGGATTTCTTTGACAGTCAAACAAAGGTGTTCGGACGTTAGGCCGATGTAAATCAACACTGACTACGGTCAGTGGGGAGAGGTCCAGCACTCGAACCCAAATCATCTGATACGATGCGCACCCACAGAATCACCCTCTATACTTAGGGGTGTTTCTTTTCAAAAAGAACAAAATCCATATTTTATTTACGATAAAACCGATTAGATTTTTTCGTGTCTCACAGATGGGAAGAGAAGTGAGAGCGGCCGGAGAGAATGGAATGAATGAGGCGAGTCCAGCTGGGTTTCGGAATCATGGGGTTAGAGAGTTGAATGAGGGAGTTGTCTGAATGAATGAGAGGTCTGTTGAGAGAATAATGGAGTGGGTTGTGAATAATGGAGAGAATGAGTGGGATCATGGGGTTGTCCATAATGGAGAGGATGGGCTGTGGGGTTGTGAATAATGGAGTGGGTTAGAGAGAGAGATGGGTTGTCGACGTGAGAAAGAGATAAGGTGGGGTTATGAGAAGATTAGGAGATAGGATTAGCTGGGAAAATAATAGAAGTGGAGAGGTAGACCAGATCCGTAAGACACGGGGGTGGGGTAGATAATTATTATATTTATTTATTTATTATTATTATTTGTTTGTTTTTTTGTTGATTTATTTTTTTATGCATATATTATTATTTTTTGTTTGTTTTATATATATAGTAACCATTTATCTTCTTTTTTTGTATTTTGTATTTTATGTGAAAATGAAATTATTAGAAAAATAACTATATATATATATATATTTTGGGGGGGTTGTATTTATTTCTCTCTTTTTTTGTTATTATTATTATTTTTTTTAACATTTTCTCATTTATTTATTATTATTATTTTTTAATATGCAATCGGGATTATAGAAATCACTCAAATAAGTGGAAAGTGTGAGCCACTTTGGGGCATCGCAGTGTAATATGAAATATACCCGCGAAAATATCAAAGATAGCAGCCACCTCCAAATCGGAAATGTACTCCAAAGGGCCCGTGCAGCCCACGGCATTGAAGATGTGGGCTCTCCAGTCGGTGAAGGCACTACCTGCGAACGCCCCCTCTGGAAACGCCTCAGACAGTTGAGATTTGGTCTTAAAACCACAAGAGGTCTTCAAATCCTCTCACCAGGAGTAAGGTGTTGAAGACCCAGGGGCCGCCTTCTGGCGAGTAGAGCCAGAAGTAGAAGCTGCTGTAGGTGCACTCCTTTTTTTTTTTAACTAAAGCAATACCCGATAGGGGAAGCAGGAGAGCGCCCACCCCCTCAAGGAGGGGATGGGTAGGCCGCTCCACCACCACACACCTAACAGGCAAGATTTTTATTAATGATCAACATGAAAGGAAAGGTACAACAACATGATAGCAAAGGGCAACAAGACACTAGGGCCTGATAGAAGGACACCCTATCTTATCAAGACGATAGGGGCCTTTTACAAAAGTGGGAAGATCAGCCCAAGAGACAAGGACAATGGGAGACAAAGACAATGAACAACCATGTCCAGCAAGGCTGTCCGCAACCTGATTAGCCTCCCTATAAATATGCGTGAAAGAGACCTGCACGGACTGACAATAAGTGGATACATCATGAAGGATATAAGACAGCCGCCATGGGCGATGAAAGCGGCCTTGAACGATCTGTACCAACACTAGCGAATCAGATTCAACATCCAGCGAATGGTAGCCCCTGTCGCAGCAGTAAGATAACCCTTGACGGAGCGCCAAAGCTTCGGCTTCAAGGCTGGAATTAACCCCATGAAACGCAACAGCAAAGGCAAATACAAAACCACCACTGGAATCCCTGACAATGCCACCACCACCAGCAGCACCAATGCTGCGTTTGAACGCTCCGTCGACGTTCAATTTCAGCCGGCCCGATGGTGGGGCGAACCAGCGAACCACCCTTGGAGGGGAAGGAATAGCAGTAGGGGGGGAGATCCCCAAGGAGACAAGCATGGATTGCTGCTGCGTGGACAGATCCCTTCCCTTAAAAGGAAGAGCTTGGACGATGGGGCGGACAACAAGCAATGCCCTGCACAAAACCTGCCGAGCGGTCATGAGATGGCCATCGTAACGAGACATGTTCCGGCAACACCAAACCTCCCATATGACAGCCATAAATATACATCTGGAGATGGTCCCAGCCATGGAGGATAGATGTGTATCAGCTAAGAAATCAGCCACACCCTGGGCAGCCGTCAAGACCGACAAGTGGTCGAACCGAAGAAAGTCATGCAAAGCAGTCCACACATGTTTAGCAACCAGCCCATGGAAAAAAAGGTGCAGCCCGGTCTCAATGTGAGGGGGCTGGCAGCAGCTACACATGGAGCACAATGGGATACCGCAGGCCATGATGGTGTCATCGGTGGGGAGGCAGCCGCGTACTAATCGCCAAGCAAGGACAGACCACTTGAGAGGGATGTGCACGCACCAAAGCGAAGACCAGGTAGGGGCAGCCACACCTTGCAGCAGCCCGTGAACAGACTTGGTTGAGAATTTACCGTCATTAGTGGGACACCAAATCCATTGATCCTCGCTGCCCAAAACAGATAGAACATGGTCCAAGCAGCCGGGCGGGCAATGCATACGAACAATATCGAGGTGAGGGTACTGCGGGTCCGAAAAAATCTGCTGGACAGTGCAGCCTTTATCACTCAAAGAAGACCAAATATTGCGGGGCAGAAAGTCACGAAGGGGCATTGCACCAGCCCATACATCTAACCAAAAACTGACATGAGGAGAATTCCTAGAAATCAGCACCCTCTGGTTCACATGAACCAATTGTGCAGCCCTCTGCCATAGGCGACTGTCCGCAGCTAACATGAGTTGGAATTTGGCCTCCGAATAGTGAGAAGAATGGAGGTGTTTGGCCTTGAAGAACCGGGCCCACAGGGAGTGGGAAGTGATGGCAGCCCAAAGCATTTTGGTCCTCAAAGCAACCTGCAAAAGCTGAAGTTAACACCCAGGCCACCACGATCGACCGGCTGCGAGATAACGTCCCAAGACATCCAATGTTTCTTCGGTGATCCCTCATAAGAACCCCAAAAGAAGTTGGCTAATAACCTGTTGAAGGAACGCATAATAGATGCTGGAATGGTGAGAGCGGACATGGTATAAATAGGGAGAGCTGAAAGCACATGCCGAATGAGAACAAGTCGTCCACCGGCGGTTAGAAAACCGGACTTCCAAGATTGTAGCTTGACGGCGGTCTTGGACAAAATATTAGCAAAGTATGATGAATTCTGCCTTCCAGAGTAGAGTGAAATCCCTAAGTATTTGAT
Source organism: Amorphophallus konjac (assembly GCA_022559845.1). Taxonomy (NCBI): domain Eukaryota; kingdom Viridiplantae; phylum Streptophyta; class Magnoliopsida; order Alismatales; family Araceae; genus Amorphophallus; species Amorphophallus konjac. The sequence continues at coordinate 227,801,627 of CM040117.1, forward strand.
GGGCAGCCTGCACTTCATGAATCCGGTAGCCTCCTCAATGGATCGGCACATAGCAATGGGCACATGATCGGAGACAATGAAGGAGCTTTTAGAAGTGTTAACAAGCTGTCCCGAAGCTCTCATATTTCTTGATAAACCTCATAAGATTTCTAATATGGCGAATAGAACCATTAGAGAAGATAAGTGTGTCATCGGCGAAGAGCAAGTGCGAGATAGGAGGACACCTCCGAAGAGTAGAAAACCAGCCCCCTCTGCTGCGATAGAATAGGGAGGACAGCCCCCGGCTAAGAGCTTCCTCCGCAAGGATGAATAGTGCCGGGGCAAGGGGATCCCCTTGACGAAGGCCTCTTGTGGACTTGAAGTAACCATGGATGCTGCCATTGAGGAGAATAGAGAACCAGCAATTGGAAAGGAGAGGCTCCAACAGCGATATAAAAGACAACGAAAAGCCAAATCGACGGAGGATAGCATATAGGAAATCCCACTCCAAACGGTCGTAGGCCTTGGCCATATCCAACTTGAAGACCACATTATTACCCCTGCATTGCTTACCCAAGTGTTGCACCATCTCCCGGGCCAGTGAGACATTCTCAATAATGAAGCGGCCTTGCACAAATGCACCTTGTTCTTCGGAGATTAAGAGAGGAAGAAGGGCGGCCAGCCGGTCACTAATAACCCGAGCAATGATTTTGTAAAAGAAATTGCAGAGGCTGATGGGGCGATAATCCGCACAGGACTTTGGAGTATCCACCTTCGGAATCAAGGCAATAAGAGAGGAGGTGAGTCCTCTCGGCAGTTGATGACCACAAAAGAAGGCTTGCACAGCTGCACAAACATCATCTTCAATAAAATTCCAGCAAGCATGAAAGAAATGGCCCGTAAACCCATCCGGACCCGGGGCACTATCCGGCGACATGCTAAACACAACTTTCTTGATTTCAGCCCAAGATGGCACGACACATAGCATGTCATTGTGATCCCCTTGCAGCACCATGGGAATAGAAGCCAGCATTTCCTGATCAATACAATGAGGAGAGGAGGAGAAGCCCGAAGAGAAGTGGGAGATAAATAGTTCAGCAATGGCCTGCTGCCCCGTCACGATAGAACCATCTTCAAGACGGATTTCAGAGATAGACGCACGGCGCTGCTGAGATTTAGCAAAAGCATGGAAGAATTTTGTGTTCCGATCGCCTTCTTTCAGCCATTTAATCCTCGATTTCTGCCTCCAAAACATCTCTTCCTGAATGAGCACGCGGTCGAGAGTATCTCTGGCCAAAGTGAAGGCCGAGAGGGAGGAGTCGGAGGGTTGCAGGTCAAGGGCTTCCTGGGCAGCAGAAAGGAAGCCTCGGCTGCCAACACGTTGGCTGAAATATTATGGAATGTAGCCTTGTTCCAGTGTTTGTAGAAATCCTTCATGTGCTTCAGCTTTAGAGCTATAGTGAGCAGAGGAAGAGATGAAAGAGGGGCAGCAGCCCAAGCAAGGCTAGAGTCACGGGTGAAGACCTCATGTGCAGTCCACATATGCTGAAAACAGAACCTGCAAGGGCCCTGTGGAGTATCCGAGCTGATCGAGGCAAGTAACGGGGAGTGGTCACTACAAGCTCGGGATAGGTGCTGCACGGAGATCGTCGGGCAAGAGACCGACCATTCGCCATTGACAAGAATCCTGTCAAGTCTGGCCCAAATACCATTAGCTCGCTGACCATTGTACCAAGTGTACCTGCTGCCAAGGAACCCGGCATCTTGCAGTCCCGAAGCTGAAACACATGCTTGGAAGTCCGACATGGACAGCGAGAAAGCTCGCTTGCCTCCGCGCTTCTCCGAAGGTTCAAGGATGCTATTGAAATCACCCCCCACCAGCCATGGAGCATCACAAGCGGCAGAGAAATCAACAATGCTGTCCCATAGAGAACGGCGCTCAGATAAAGAGCAGCTAGCATGGACAACGGTGATGAAGAATTTTCCGGGGAGAGTTGATCCAACGGACAATGTGATGTGCTGGTCCGAGAAGCAGACCATGGAGATATCCAATGGATCTCTCCACAAGATCCAAATCTGGGCTTTGGTTGGGGAATTAGCCAGACATGAGGCCATCTGAAGCTTCTTCCTGTAGGACTCAAGCAAGGAGGTAGATCCCTTCGGTTCAATTACAGCAACAAAGGCAAGGTTATGCTTCCGGACAAGGAGTTTCAGCCGGCTAATGGATTGGGCATTGCAGATGCCTCGGATGTTCCATATGAGAGCCTTCATTTGTCAGAATTATGATGAAGGTTGACGGATGCAGATCTGCGAAGCCCGCGTCTAGGCCGGTAACAAACAGCCCGGGTGGACGGTTGAGGATCCATGCCAACAAACTTGGTGTGTATATCTGTGAAATCAGCCACCCGGGGTGCTGGTTCAGAGCCTGGTAGAGTGAGGGCTTGGTAAATGACCGGGAAAGGCTGAGAGCTTGTGGCTGAAGGCGAAGATTGTTCATCCACGGAGGGGGGATCTCCAGCTTCAGCCGACACACGGGGCAGCAGGTCTGCGCTAGCAGCATTGGGCAGGCCTCCCTCATCATCGCCGGAGTGAGCTGCTGGAGCAATAGCAGTAGCTTGAATGGATGGTAGCATAGGTGAATTATTCGCATTCAGTTCAGACCCATGGAGGCTGCGGACAGGGGAGGTAGCAGCTGCGCTCATATTGCCACAGCGGGCAGACACCGGGGAAGGCTGGCTAGGAGTATCACTCAGAAGAGATAGAAGACCTGCGGGCTGTGGGCAAGGGACACCAGCAGCAGGGGGCAACTCAGGCCCACCAAAATCTTTCAAACCGGAAACAGGCCGGGCATCGACACCAGCTTGATGCAGCTGGATAGAAGTCTGATGTACAGGAGAAGCATTAGGGGAGACAACAGCTTGGGGTATGTCGAGAGCACCAACATCCTGGCGGGGGGCACCAAAATCCTTCATGACAGGTTTAGGCTGAGCATCAATATGAGCAAGAGGCAGCTGAACCGATGAGTGACCTGCAGCATGGTGGATGTCTGGTGTATCAGCAGCATAATGGGCAACACCAACCTGATTGTCAACACTAGCAAGAGGCTGCTGAGCAGCACAGGTAGCTGTGGGAGGGGGCTGCTGATCAGCACACTTAGGTATGGGAGGGAGCGTTGCCATACCTAGGAGCATCCTGCAAGCCAGCAAGGTCCGTAGCTCCATCAAATGGAGGAGGCAACTGGACATGGACCCGAGCTGCTGCTAGAGGAGGATTGGAGGGAGCAAAAGCAATCAACGAAGGCTTAGCAGGGCGCCAAGCACGCTTAGGACCAGCAGGTGCAGCCGTTTGTGATTGCTCGGCCTGGGTAGCAGGTATGATCTGAGAGCCACCAGCATCCTTCAAGCCAGGAGGGGCCGAGGCTTCAACAAGTGTAGGAGGCTGCTGTATAGCATCCGTGGCTGCAGCTGGTGGGCCAGTGGAGTGGGCAGTAGCGTTCTCGTTTGGCATGGCAGGGCGCCACACACGCTTGGTGCTGCAGGAGCAGCAAGGTGTGGAGGGCCATCCTGAGGACCAGCTGGAGCAACACTTCCCCGAGCTTCAGCTAAAGGTGCAGCGGGGCCAGCATTAGCAGCCGGTTTCTTCTTGCATGTGGATGGCAGATGACCAAGCCGATTGCATGAGGAGCAAAACAATGGAGGGGCAGGATAAAGAAGGGGCTGCCACGCACCACCATTCCCAGTGTCAATCCACACCCGGTGCGGGAGCTTCTTGGACACATCCAGCTGAACACAAACACGAGCAGCGAGAGTGCGAATCAAGCATAGTGTGTTTCTATCGACTTTAAGGACCGGGCCTATGCTACCAGCAATGGAACGAATCATGGCTTCACTATAGAAATTGGCCGGCAGACCCGGCATCTCCAGCCATACCGGGACAATGGGGGAATCTTCATCCGGAGAGAATGCCATCGTCCATTTAGAAAACCAGAACGGCTTGCCCTTGACATACAATGATTCCTTAAGCAGCACTTGCAAATAATCCTCCTCATTCTGAAAACGCATTAACAAGTGGCGGCCATCCAATGCACTAAGGAGGAAATCTTGCTTAAGTTGAAATCGCTGGACAAAGTGCAATCTGATGTCTTGGAATGCCGGCCTGCCCAGAGGGGTCTTGGCAACAATAGCATGCTCTAGCAGCTTGCAAGAGAGGTTGATCTCCTCCGGTGTAAAGAAGGCTGCTGGCTCTCCCGAATCTGTGGAGGCGGGGCAATGGATAGCAATAGGGATGGCCGGTGGAGGGACAGAATTAAGGAGCACCTGAGCGAAAGAAGGAGCTGCAGCATGAGGCAAGGCATCCCCTGCAGGTGATGTCGAAGGAGGAGCAGATCTGCATGCAGCAGCCCAAGGTGACGTGGCCTTGGCACCCGTGGCATGGGGTGGACGAGGAGCATTAACCGCAGCCGGAGCAGCACCATTCGCAGCATGGCTAGCACGAGCACTCGCAGCAGCACGGGCAGGAGCATCCCCTTGCACGCCAGCTTGGGGAGAATCCTTGGCATGAGCAGGACGAGATGCACCTCGGGCAAGAGGATGCTGTGAGGCGCTAGTAGGAGGGGGCTGCAAGGCACTAGCAGCAGCATTAGAAATAGCAGCACGGGAGGCACCTTTCCTACTAGCAAGATGAACAGTCAGATCTGCAGCCACAGATCTGCTAGCATCCAGATCTGCAGCCACCGCACCATGATTAGAAGGGGCCATGGTATGCCATCTCGCGAGATCTCGGCGGGATCTCGCCGAGATCTCTGTCTCGGAGCGTCCGCGAGGCACGAGACGGTCCCGAGTAGGCGCATCTCGGCGAGGGATAGCTGTCTTGGGAAAATAGTGAATTCTTGAAGAATTATTTAAATTTTATAAGGTATCATTTTAGATTTGTGTAACTTTTGATGCATATTGATATTAGTGCATGTGAAATTGAGTGGTTAGTATAAAAGAATTAGGAGTTTCTTAGAAATAGGCTATATATATGAAAAAATATTCCGAAATCCCCGAACCGATCTCCCGAGATCTCTCCGAGATCTCTTCGAGATCTCTTCTCTCCAACCCCCCCGAGACGAAGCCGAGATCCGATATGACAAACCATGGAAGGGGCTAGCAATGGGTCTGTAGCAGAGATGTCCCTGGCTTGTGGGCCACTAGCATATGCTGCTCCCGCGGTTGGAAGGGCCTGGTTGGATGCATCCGGAGAAGAACAAGGGCGGGAGCCACCAGCAACTGTGAGCAGGCCATCAACACATGCAGCACCAGCAGCATGGTGGGACGGAGGGGACACCAAGGGGCCACCATTATCATCTTCTAGCATACCAGCTGTTGGGGGACCCGGAGAGGGCAGACCAGATCTGCTATGAGCAGGAGGTGCATCGCTAGTAACTGTAGGGGGACCCGAAGGGGGCAGACCAGATCTGCTTTGAGCAGGATGAGCATCACTACCAGCTGTTGGGGGACCCGAAAAGGGCAAACCAGATCTGCAAGGAGCAGGAGGGGCATCGCTATCAGCTGAAGGGGGACCCGTAGAGGGCAGTCCAGATCTGCATGGAGCAGTAGGGGCGTCCGCAGGAGGTGGCTCCTTATGGCCACGAACAGGAGCTTCCAAGGATGAAGATGGGCCACCAGCCAGCAGTGCACCTGCACGATCTGCAGCCTTGTTGGATGATGGTGCACCTGCTGAAACAAGGGGATCGTGGGCAGATGTAGCTATCGGCTTATGGATCCATCTAAATGGACCAAGGCCACTCCTTTCTTGGCAATCAAGAGGGGAGGGGTGAATTGATTGGCAAAATAAAATTATTTTCGGAAGAACTTGCGAGACAAGATAGAAGCAATCAAACGCTCGGTCTTACTCGTGCATGATCACACATGAATGCATGAGAAAGATGGTGAGTGTGTGAAGAAGAAGGTGGTGAACACTCAACTCACCGTGAAGCCCACTCAACAAAATATGCATGCGAACAAACCACTGGAGACACAAGGTTTTTAGGTGGTTCGGGTACACCGCAATGTCCCCTACGTCCACCCCTCACTCATGAGGATTAACGACTTCACTATGATGTGAGCCAAGCACACACACACGCTGTTATGAACAACACACACACACACACGGTACCCAATCTAGGCACCCCAATCACACACACACACACAAGCTCGTGTCCATACACGAACACACACTCACGAATCTGTTTCAAGATAGTTTAGAATACAACAACTTTCAGATTCACCAAAAAGCACTAAAGAAGATCAGAGTAGAAAGGATCTCTAGATAGAACTCCCCCTTTATGTTCTTCGAATTAACTTTGATACTCCAGCAGAATGATGAATGAGTTTGGATGAAGTATGACGCAAGGCAGCACAAATGGATTTCAAAAATCGAAGTCTAATGTTGAATGCTTCTATTGTGGTGTGTTTGGACATGTAATGGATGATTGTGTTGTTATGAAAGAGGATGACAAACTTGCATATAAAAAGAAAAATGCCTCATGCTTTTATTGTCACAAACTTGGCCATGTCATGGATGATTACTTTGTGAAACAAAATGATGATTATCGTGTCATGAATGCTAAGTTTAACTTTCAAAGAAAATTCAGAAATGAACATGCTTCCCATGCTAAAAGGTTTGCATCCCAAAAGAAAAATTCATTCACGAACACTCATGCAAACAATGAAAAATCATTCCGTAAACCCACAACTCCTTGTTGCTTTCATTGTGGGAAATACGGTCATGTTATGAAAGAGTGTTGGTTTTTGAAAACAGAAAATCTCCATGCTTCTAGAATGCATGCTATATCTAATTTTGTTAAATCTAGACCTTTTGAAAATAGAAGATGGAATGGATTTGAAAATTCCTTTACTCCTAAAAGGAAGCCTTTTGGTAAAACTGTTTTTCCTCAATGCCTTTATTGTGAAAACCATGGACATGTCATTGAGGATTGCAGGATCATGAAGAATGATGATATTGTGGCAACGAAAAAGAAGAAAGTGTTTGGTGACAATGCTACTAACATCAAGGGACCCAAAAAGGCTTGGGTGCCCAAATCCGTTGAATGAATTGGCTTTGATGCAAGTGTGCCTTGAGGTAAATAAAGAATGAAAGGGGTTCCAATAAAAAGGAACAAGGCACACTCACTTGGTAAAATCCCAACTTTGCTCTTTCATTGTCAAATTTGATGGTTTTGATGACTTGGGATGATATTTTAGTGTGTTATCATGTTATGTTCTAATTTCTTCACAAACCACATATGTCTTCAATGGATGAATATTTGATATATCAAATGGTGGTTAAAGAAGGTTGGACTACGTTCAACTGGATACTTCCACTAAGCGTGATGGTGGTTTTCGGACCTATGTTCTCCGCCTAATACCAAAATTCAGAAGTTGAATTATATGGCTTATAAGGAACCTTGTGTTGTGAATGAAATCAATTTGCCTTTGATTTGAATAGCTTTCAAATTGAATCTGAAAAACTCTCTTGTTTCATAAGGTAAAATTCTCTGAACTATGGACTTGCTTGATCAAATGCAACAATTGATATTGAATGTTGACCATGGCTCAGTTTAAAGCTCATTGACCATATGTGATTGATTCGCCAAATTGATAAGTTGTTTGACATGTTCAGAAATCTACTCTTGATAATAGTTGTTCAAACACTTATCTTGCTCATTTGCTAAATTTTGTGTGAAATCTGTTGGAAACTCGGTTATTTGCATATTCACACATGCAGGGCGTATCATGTTTAAACTGAAGCTTATGTCTCATGAAATATTATCTTTGAATGATCATGGTTGAACATTTGGGTTCTAAGGGACATGACTTTTCATGATGAAATCTGAAATAAAATGTTCATGATTCAGTGCCAAAATCATTGAAAATCCATCTCATGCATTCACCTGGTTCATACTTTTCTTATATGCTCAAGTCATTACAAAAAACTGAAAACTTGCATAAAAAGAATGTATTGTCATCTTTGCATATCATTCATATACTATGCATATAAAATGACAAAAAGATGCATATTGCATATTCATGCATATAGAGCATATGCATATCTTTCATGATAATCGCATATCTTGACTCATGAATGCTTGCATGAATACTTCCATAAATCCTTGCATGCGTGTATGTATTTATCTTATAAAACCTTTCTTGGAAAATTCTAAGACCTCACCTCCTTGATAAATAACAATGCAGTGATTTTATTCATATGTGATACATGTCATATATTAAGGGGGAGGATTTGTTTCCGACCGTGCATACATTTAGGGGGAGTCATAGCCGTGTCTTGTCAAATTTTTTATACATGCAAAACAAAAATTTACCCTCACGCTCTTGCACATAATGAATTTAATGAATTTCATTGATAAGGATTTAAGAAATTCCTTCCAACACTTTAAAGGGAACTTGAATCTCTACATCGACATTAAAGAGTAATCGTGAGGAAAAAGTTGCCTACCTCACAAAAATTCAATAAGTGGAATGTGGATTCGAGTAACCGGGAATCCCCCCTGAAATAAAGGAGGAAACTCGCGTCAAAAGGAGAAACAAAAATCCATATGTGTGACGAATCCAAGTAGCCGGGAATCCCCATTGAGACATATGAGGAAACTCGCGCCGAAAAGTGAAGTCCATTAAAAGAACAAAATCGGGGTTGTGCGAAGCTACCGATAGTCGAGAATCTAAAGTGAAAGTGTAGAGAGGAGATTACCTTCTAGTGTTTTTTAGAAAATCTGAAAATCCATATGTTTTGAAGCTCATTAGTCATTGCCTCACATTTCACATGGGCATTTTTGTGATATATGTATTTTATGAATTTGCCTACATTCATGGTTTATGTAGTACTCCTAGTTGTGTATGCACAAAACCTCTTAGTTATGCTTCATGTCTTATACTCTTGAATTTGAATCACATGCTCTTTTCTTAACCCGTGCCTCATTAAGGGGGAGTTACTATATGTTATATTTGTGTGCATGACGATTGTGCTTGTGTGCTTGCATATTCATGCATTCCCCTTGAGTCTAATTCTGAGCATAAACCTTGCATTTGAATGATAGAAGTTATCATGTGCATATCTTCATATCTTGTATGATTAGCATTCACATATTGCATATTCAGTGCTAATTTGCATATTTGCATACTTGCAATTTTTCAGCATGCATATAGTTCATACTTAATGTCAGCTTGTACAAGTCCTACTTGACATTTTTCAACAATTGGTCTCATTCTTTTGGCCTCACACGTTCCTATCATGTCACTCAACCCCCTGTCTTTTTGTAGATGACAAAAAGGGGGAGAATATTTGGTGTGTGTTAATGTGTATGGTGTGTGTTAATGTTTTGGTGTTTGTTCAATGCTGTATGCTTGCTAATTGATGTTGTCTTGGGAAGAATGGCTCAATGTTTGTATTATCACACACATCGTTTTGTCATCATCAAAAAGGGGGAGATTGTTGCACCCCTAGTTCGTGTTTGGTTTTGATGATATCAAAACAATTGTGCTTGTGTGTGTATGTGTTTCATTGAACAACATGTTTCATATCTTGATTTGATGGGTTGAAAGATGGAGTTACACTTGATGTTTAAGGAACTAACGTTATATTTATACTGGTTTGCAGGAATACAACTTCATGGCTCATACTTGGAATCTTAAGAAGTCCATCAATGAAAAAGGGAGTTAACTCTGTTCATGTTTGAAAGTCATATGAATGCTTTGTATTTAATGGTCTCATGCTTTGAATATTTTAATTTGCAAGATCAAAATCCATGATTTATGTTTGGAACTCAAAGGAGTGCATCAATGAAGATCTTATTGAAAAAGGGAGTTGACTAACTCACTGCATTGTGATGACTCTTCTATATTTCATGCATTCCATCAAATAGCTTTTCACAATCTTGGTTGGGTATTTTCATGCGCTTTCCTCGTAAGATTTTTGGGCTTGAAATAACCTCAACCTTGTAACTTGAAATTTGATGGATGTGATCTTCTAAGTTGCTAATGACATGAATGTGGTTCATGCATTTTCTACTTGAAGCTTTTAAGCTTGTATTGTGCTTGAAATATTCGTACAAGACTTCATGAGATTTGGTTCAATATTGCTCATGCCTTGCATGAATGATTGGTATTTACTGATGTGTGAGATGCATGTGAAGATAATGTTCCTCGTGAAAATAAGGCTTCATGAATATTAATTTTTGTCAACAAGAATGCCATTTGAATGAATGTGGTTCTATGATATTATGTATGCTTTGCATTTGACATGATTGTTAACACTTGTGTAATGAAGTATCTTGATGTTGAAGATTTGGTTGATTCAAGAATGTGATTGAATGGTTGAGCTTCCATGTTATTATATTTGATTGAATGATAGATTCATGCTTATCATTTCAAAACCTTGTCATTTGGTCAAATGTATTTTTGCTAAGTGATTTGAGAAGCAAAACGCATGTTTGAATAGGTTCAATAATGTATTTCATTGTAAAAATGTTCATAGTGTTAATGCATAACTCATATATTTTGATTCTCAACTAACCTCTTGGTTTATCATGTTTTTCAGGATGTAAAATCATTGTTGATCTTCATGGGATTATGGTAACATTTAATCAATTGTTTCCCTTTGGTTTGATGGAGGTTTTAGTTGTTTTTCAAACTCAAACTGTCTTACAGTCTTCACCATTTTCAATCCGACCGTTGGATCTCCCCTCTAAAAATTTTATGTTGTAGCTCTGGGAGTCCTCTTTCCAACGCCTCCAGTCTCGCTTCGATCGGAGTTCGGAGCTAGGAGAATTAATTCCTGCCGCCGAAGCGCGCAGAGCTATTTTTTGTGTGCCCAGCCACTGCAAGGGTCGACCCCAAGGGTCGACCCCTGTAACACAGGGTGCTTTTTTGTGTTTTCCAGCAACCTGTTGCCCGAGGGTCGACCCCAAGGGTCGACCCCTTCCGGACGGGACTTACGAAAGTGGTCAAATCTCATTGAAAACCTTTTCAAACCTTTCTATAATATACCCTAATGGTTCCTAATCATGTTAGGGTGTTTTAAACTCATTTTAGAAGGGGTATATGGGTCATTTGGTCTGTCTCCTATATATATCAATGTGTTGCTCCGAATTTGAGCAAGGATTAACCCTAATGCTCATTTGCTCTTTCGTATAGGTGAAGAAAAGGGAGAAAACGTGGTGGAGCTCTTGCAAGAAGGAAATCATCTACTTCCGTGAAGATCTGGAGCTCGTGGAAGAAGAAGAAAAGGAGCGGATCGAAGAGAGGATCAAGAGGACGTAAGAATCATCTTCATCCGGCTTCTCTCCAACTCGTGGTTCAAGGAACATCATCAACCGGCCTTGAAGATCAAAGGGGGACTTCTTCTATGTCTTCTATCAGTTCTTTGTGATATGTTCTATGATCTATATTTTGGGTTTGAGCATGCTTGAGTATTTGTGTTTATTTTCTGAACAATAGAGATACTCGTGTGTGTGACCGTTTGTGTATACGGTCGTGTTTGATCGCCTTCGTGCGATCGTGTTTGTGTTATTGTGCTGCGGTTGTTGCAGCGTTTGTGTTGTGATCCGGTCGTCGGATCGTGTGTGTGTTGTGATCCGGTCGTCGGATCGTGTATGTGTTTGTGATCCGGTCGTCGGATCGTGTGGGAGACTTCGTCTCCGTCTGTGTGTGTGTTGGGGCGTGTCCCCGTGTGTGTGTGGGGATTCATCCCCGTGTGTGTTTGGAGCTTCGTCTCTGTGTTGGGGATTTATCCCCGAGTGAAGCCTCACCGGGTTTGGTGAGGGGTGGACGTAGGGAGCCCGTCGTGGTCCCGAACCACCTTAAAAATCTCAGTGTCCTATGGTTTGCATTGTGGTTTGCCTTGTTATATTTAACAGCTTAATGTGTTTATCTTAATCGTGTGTGAACTGTGAGATTGAGAGAATTTAATCATCTTGCTTGAGTGAAATCTTCAATTTCGTCAAGGTTGTTAATTCCGCTGTGCGCTTGTCTATGTTTTTAATCGGTCATAGTTTTTAGTAGTAGGATCTATTCACCCCCCCCTCTAGATCCGTGTTCCTGCACCTGCACTACGGGACCCAACAATTGATATCAGAGCGAGGCTCTACTGTCCCTAGATCTCACGATCTACAGAGTGATCCTAGTGCATTCTACAATCATGAATTTTTCTGTTGAGCACGTGTCGATGAATTGCCTTCCTATTCTTAATGGTTCTGATGTTACTTCATGGATAGGTAAAATGTGTGGACTAATCAATTCAATTAATCCTAATCTTTGGAAGTTGATTTATGATGGTCCTCACATATTGCCTCTAGATAAGACCAAGTGGTCTAGTCAAGATAAATTGAAAAACCATGAAAATGTCATTGTCTTAAATTTATTGAAAGGAGCCATTGTCATATGTTTCCATTTGTTTCTTCTTGTAGAACGGCCAAGGAGCTCATGGATCAGTTGATCAAAGCTCAAGAGATGGAAGGACAAAATTGTCTCATGGCCGACAATGATGATCAACTCAATAAAGAAAATTATGATGAGGTAAATTCTGAATCCGAAGAACTCTCTATTGAGGAATGGCAAATGGCTTATGCTACGGTGTATGATAAATGCAAGAAACTCAAATATGAAAATAAAACCTTGAAAAGGAAGATTAATGAGAATGGGCATGCTAATTCCTCATGTGAGAACTGTAAAATCTTGAAGTCAAAAATTGAACATCTGCAAGAACAAAATGAATCTCTTGAATCAAAAGTTGAATCATTTTCGGAAGAGATTTCCTGTTTGAATGAAGATGTTGAAATGGCTAGAAAATATAATACATCTCTTCAAATTGAACATGAATGTGATGAATTGCGGGAACAAAATAAATTCTTGTTGTCTCAAACTTCCATACTTGAGAAATCTGAAGAAAGCTTAAAAAACAAATTAGCTTCTCTTTCTGATGATGAGAAGATGTTTGAGAAATTGCTTGATTCTGAATTTGATAGCAAGAGCATCATGAATGAAAATGAAAAACTCAAAAAGGAGAAAGGTTCCATGTTGATTCAGATTTCTCTACTTGAAAGTAGGTTGAAAAGTTTTGATAAACTTGAAAAGTAAAATGCTTTGTTGAAATTTGAAAATGAACAAATGCTTGCTAGGATTTCAAAACTTGTTGAAACTGAGAAAGTCCTTGAGAAATTGACTGAAAAACTACATTCCAAGAATGTTGAAAACAAAGAACTCCAGGAAGAAAATGAAAGCTTCAAATCTGTGAATTGCTTGTTGAATGAGAAAGTTTATGCATGTGAAGAAGAAGTCACGAGTGCTGAATTGCATGTTTCTATTCTTGAAGAAGAAGTGCAAACCTTAAAAGATGATTTGTCTAGATTTGTGAAAGGGAAAGAAAATTTAGACAAAATGTTGGGTGTTAAGGTGAACTTTCAAAAAGGTCTTGGATACACCCCGGTCAACAAAAAGTCTTTTGAATCCAAATTGAAAACTTCATTTGTTCATGCATCTGATATTCCGAGCACTTCTAAGGCACCACCTCCAATTGCACAAATGAAATTTTTTGAAAATGATTTACGAAAAAGAAAAATGTCAAACCAACCATGCCAAATGGATTTCAAAAATCGAAGTCCAATGTTGAATGCTTCTATTGTGGTGTGTTTGGACATGTAATGGATGATTGTGTTGTTATGAAAGAGGATGACAAACTTGCATGTAAAAAGAAAAATACCTCATGCTTTTATAGTCACAAACTTGGCCATGTCATGGATGATTAGGGTTGAATGTCAATTGACCACATGGGAGACAAAGGGGTCAAATTTTCAAAGGTTGGCCACCAACCTACCCCTTGGTCAAGGGGGCGCCCCCTTCCACTTGCATTAGTTTAATTTTTTTTGTGTTGATCACATTTGATCTAGGCCCTTCATTCCCCATCCCTAGATCTAATGGTGTAGATTAGATTTGATACATAGCATATAAATACTTGTATTTTCCATTTGATAATTAATGAAAGATAGCAAATTTGTTGAATGCCCAAGAGCCTCTTGCGCCCCAGCCCTCTCTCCCTCTGGTTTTATCTCCTCCAACCCCCAATTCTAGAGTGGATCATCTCTATCTCCTCCCCCTTAATCTCTAAGTTCATCTCCGGTGCCGCCGCCGCCATCTGTGCCGCCAACGAGCCGCCGCGACGCCGATTCTGATATGCTGCCAAGGTTCTGTTTTACAGAACAGAGGTCTACTACGAGAATTCCTGGGATCAACTCCGACATCTGCTTGATCTGAAATTTTCAGAGGTTGTTCTCCACTTGAAACCCCATCTCCACAAAAATTTTCACGCCCAAATTCCTCCTTTTGCTATTTTTTCATTTTCAGTTTTCAGGTCATCCCAGATCTGTCAGCTGTCTGTCCACTGTAACAGTCCGCCTGAGTTTCCCATCTTCGACCCCTTTTGTGATTTTTCCTAGGGCTCCCAATTTTACTGGGAGTTCTGTCCATCAACCCACGCACGATTTTTCTTGATTTTTGATCAGCCCTCAACCTATTTTATAAAATTCATTTTCAGAGCCATCTACAGTGCTGTCTACCAGTGTCCAGATCCGACCACCTTCCAGTGAAAAAATCATAACAAATCACAGCCTCCACCAATCCTTTCATAAAAATTATTTCCATCTTCCTTGTTCAAATCCCTACAACTTTGGTGAAGATCGTAAGAGCTGAATCGAACGTCTTCCTGGCGGTCAACGGCAGTTCTCAGACAACTCACATGCAGATCTGAAAGTTCGGGTACTGTACACCAGGAGCTTCAAAATTCAATAACATCCAGATCTCCGCGCAGATCCAGATCCTCTCTCAGGGTCTAGATTGTAGGATTTCAAGAGAGCTTTCCAACGATAGCTCATGTGCCCCGATCCGACATCGGGATTGATCGCAGCGTCCGTTCTCGCCGGAGCGCGCGCCTGAAGACAGAATCGGCAGATCCGTGGCCGGTGATTCCGATCGGTGCCGAACGGAGCCGCCCGGCCTCCGGTCGACGTTCCAGCGTGCCGCCATCCCAGGGAGCGCTTCCCTAAGCGTCCCCACTACAGCGGTGCCACCGGGTCCCACACGGCCCCTCCGGACAGCACGTGGGCCCCACGGTTGTGAGTACGGGTGCGGCCGAAGCTACGCGTGAAGCCGCCCGTCAACCCGGAATCGGTCCTCCTGGGCCCATTTGTGTAGCCCTTTACCTCCCTGCGTGGAGTGGGCAGTGATTCATTGCTGTAACACTTGTGTGTTAACCGTCCGGAGAGTACGAGTTCGGCCGGGTCCGTCGTCCCCACGCCGAGAGCGTGGAGGTATCGTATTCGCTCTTACACTCGGCATTTCGCTTATTTCCTTATATGCTTTATATGCCACTGCTAGAGAGCACGTGTAGGGCCGTTAGCTCGTAATATTTATTTCACCGCTGCTGCGAGAGAGAGAGCGTGACCGTCCCGTGACCCGATCCGGGCACAAAAGAGAATTGACCACCCTAGCTCTTGCCGGTTTCTCAACCGTGCACGTCCGACGCTTCCCTCGTTAAGGGACAATCACGAGCTCACCTAGAGTCCGAGGACTGCATTCCTCATTCGAGTCGTGTCCGTGGTCTCGTCCCGCATCAATTTTGGTATCAGAGCGAGTTTGAGTCTAGGGTGTCTAAAAATAAAACAAAAAGAGTGTCATTTACGTATAGTCATTAGTCATTGTCTAAGTCGTGTTTAGGGTCATCATTGTTTTAATAAAAAAAAAAGTATCTTTTGGGTCGCATACATCCCTTTACTCGGTATATCAAAAGGTGTTGTCCGAACGTTAGGCTACGCCTATCGGGAAGGCCGCACACTTGTGAGAGTGATCTTCGGATCGGTTAGCTCCGCCACGTACCGAGTCTTGGTCGTCATGTCTAGGGTTGTAGTCCATTGTCTAGTTCGTTTATCTACTAGTGTCGGCATGGCCATCCTCTAGCTTCCCCGTGTCCCATGGATTACCAAACACCCGGATCTTATCCATGGTGGCGATACTATCTCAAATGGATGGACCACCCGAACCACCCCACTAGGCCCGAAACCCGGGACTTCTACGGGTCCGATGACCCAGGTGACTACCTAGAGTGGGAAGCCATTATGGACGACTACTTCGAAGTGTACAATATGCACGGGCCCATGCAAGTCGATGTTGCCAAAAGGTGACTTTTTGGTGAAGCCGCCGAAACATGGAGGGACATCAAATATTGGAGGGAGGATAGGAATCTAAGGCCCATCGAGTCATGGTGGGAAATGAAGAGAGCGCTTAGGAGGGCCTACTTTCCCCGCCCACCTACCTCCAACCACGGAGGTCATACCACTCACCAACCCCACCAACTCACCCACAATCAAGTGGGCCACACCTCTACCCAATCCCACCCCTTCACCGCCGTCCCAGCCCACCAAGACGACCCCAATCTAGTGGCCCACCCAGTCACCTCCAACCAACCTCCCCTTGGCACCCCCATCCCAACCCACTCAAGTACCTCCAACCGAGTGGAAGCCCCGCTTATAGCCGAGCCTAGGACCACACCCAGGCCGAGGGACGAGGAGCGAGTCCACCCCAAGGTCCCTACTCTAACCCGCACCCTTGCTGAGATCTTAAAACAATTCACGGACGGGCTGGATAGGATTGAGAGGTCACTACTCCAACCCGAGCCCAAGGAGGTCATAGCCGGTAGTCTTCACCCGGCCCCACCTTTAGCATCCCCAAGACCTCTTCCCACCATGGAGACCACGCCTCCATCACCCTCGAGAGCTCCAATGCCACCACCCTCTATGTCCGAACGTGATTCGGAACCATCTCATTTGGAGCCACCATGGCCCGAGCCACCCATATTTCTAACGGGTACACTATACATCGCCGAGCCGCTTTTTAGTTGGCTCAAGGATGACTTGGTCCCACCTCCCTTTCCATCCATGGACCCCATCCTACCTATAGTGCCGGTCAACTCATTCCATACCACATTTCGATCTCGTCACCATGTTGATACGTTGGACGATCTTGTCATGAGATTAGATTCACAATGGGAGTTGACGCATCTTTTGGCCCGAGGCTTTGACCAACCCGCTAGTCTTAGCTTCACCCATCCGGCCTTCGGGTCCATTACCTCCGAGTGCACCGTGGGTTGTGTCATCACGGAGGTTCTTCTACTTCTCCCGCTACCGGACGAGCCCGAATTCATACCCTTTTGTCCGAGGGAAGAATCATACTTCTTGCCTACGATCCCCGTCCCACCCGTCACAATTCAAGAAGGTGACTATCCACACCTTCAAAACTTCTACACGTGGGACCGTGACTTGTGGGAACCCACCACAAGGGGTCATACCTTCTTTGATCCCTTTGACCCATTCCCTAGTGGACCCTTAGACCCTCCATATATACTTCACTTCTTAGAGGGAGTCCACTATCACACTCCTACCCCACGGGCCGGGTCATCTACGTCCACCAAGCCCGTACACCTACAAGATACACCATCATCTAGGGGAAATACTCTTGGTCCTCCCACATCCACATCCCATATGCATGCATGGCCCACCTTAGGAGGTCTAGGATTTCCGCATGATGTCAACCACCGATTACGTCAGATGCATGCATGGCATACGTTCGGGTGTCCTGGTCCGCTGTCATCCATGTATGGGTCGGACTAACCATAGATTTGTCTCGAGTCATGAGTCGGTTTCTTATTTGTGTGGTTTGCATATGTGTGTTAGTGCAAGGTGAGTCTGCATGTGTCGTGTGCAAGCTCGTCGATGACAGTCCCTTATGAGTGTGAAAGCGAGTAGACTCACTCGAGGAGTTTGGGAACGGTTCTACCTCTATACCCGGATCAGTCACCTACAGGGACCCAGCGGTGATTCCTAGTGAGTCTTCGAGCCGCCTCCTCCCATTTTGAGAGTGCCCCACCCGGATTGTCCACCTTTAGCCCATAGCAGTTCGTGCATATCGAGTATATATGGAATGAGCAGGTGACGATCACTTAGAGTGGAGCATACCCGCGTTACTTGGCACGGTGACGGGTCCGCCGGAGTACGCGAGCATCCATACCCCTACTCGACGGGGTCGAGTTCCTCCCACCCGGGGAGAGTTGATGGGAATCGACACCGAGCATGTACATTTTATTTTACATTTGTGTCCTTTAGTTTATTTTTATATCCATGGGAAAGCATATGCGCAATTGTAAGGCTTTGTAAGCCAATGCGTCATTCCCTTGGATTGTGTGGGTTTTTGTGCAATTTACCGGTAGGTCCAGCAAGGGGGCCCTCAGCCCTTTCCCATTGGTCCATGTCACCCATGTGGGGCTGGTCAACCATCCTAGGTGGACATCTAGAAGGGTTGAATGCCAATTGACCACATGGGAGACAAAGGGGTCAAATTTTCAAAGGTTGGCCACCAACCTACCCCTTGGTCAAGGGGGCGCCCCCTTCCACTTGCATTAGTTTAATTTTTTTTGTGTTGATCACATTTGATCTAGGCCCTTCATTCCCCATCCCTAGATCTAATGGTGTAGATTAGATTTGATACATAGCATATAAATACTTGTATTTTCCATTTGATAATTAATGAAAGATAGCAAATTTGTTGAATGCCCAAGAGCCTCTTGCGCCCCAGCCCTCTCTCCCTCTGGTTTCATCTCCTCCAACCCCCAATTCTAGAGTGGATCATCTCTATCTCCTCCCCCTTAATCTCTAAGTTCATCTCTGGTGCCGCCGCCGCCATCTGTGCCGCCAACGAGCCGCCGCGACGCCGATTCTGATATGCTGCCAAGGTTCTGTTTTACAGAACAGAGGTCTACTACGAGAATTCCTGGGATCAACTCCGACATCTGCTTGATCTGAAATTTTCAGAGGTGGTTCTCCACTTGAAACCCCATCTCCACAAAAATTTTCACGCCCAAATTCCTCCTTTTGCTATTTTTCCATTTTTGATTTTCAGGTCATCCCAGATCTGTCAGCTGTCTGTCCACTGTAACAGTTAGCCTGAGTTTCCCATCTTCGACCCCTTTTGTGATTTTTCCTAGGGCTCCCAATTTTACTAGGAGTTCTGTCCATCAACCCCTCCACGCACGATTTTTCTTGATTTTTGATCAGCCCTCCACCTATTTTATAAAATTCATTTTCAGAGCCATCTACAGTGCTGTCTACCAGTGTCCAGATCCGACCACCTTCCAGTGAAAAAATCATAACAAATCACAGCCTCCACCAATCCTTTCATAAAAATTATTTCCATCTTCCTTGTTCAAATCCCTACAACTTTGGTGAAGATCGTAAGAGCTGAATCGAACGTCTTCCTGGCGGTCAACGGCAGTTCTCAGACAACTCACATGCAGATCTGAAAGTTCGGGTACTGTACACCAGGAGCTTCAAAATTCAATAACATCCAGATCTCCGCGCAGATCCAGATCCTCTCTCAGGGTCTAGATTGTAGGATTTCAAGAGTGCTTTCCAACGATAGCTCATGTGCCCCGATCCGACATCGGGATTGATCGCAGCGTCCGTTCTCGCCGGAGCGCGCGCCTGAAGACAGAACCGGCAGATCCGTGACCGGTGCAAAACGGAGCCGCCCGGCCTCCGGTCGACGTTCCAGCGTGCCGCCATCCCAGGGAGCGCTTCCCTAAGTGTCCCCACTACAGCGGAGCCACCGGGTCCCACACGGCCCCTCCGAACAGCACGTGGGCCCCACGGCTGTGAGTACGGGTGCGGCCGAAGCTACGCGTGAAGCCGCCCGTCAACTCGGAATCGGTCCTCCCGGGCACATTTGTGTAGCCCTTTACCTCCCTGCGTGGAGTGGGCAGTCATTCATTGCTGTAACACTTGTGTGTTAACCATCCCGGGAGTACGAGTTCGGTCGGGTCCGTCGTCCCCACGCCGAGAGTGTGGAGGTATCGTATTCGCTCTTACACTCGGCATTTCGCTTATTTCCTTATATGCTTTATATGCCGCTGCTAGAGAGCATGTGTAGGGCCGTTAGCTCGTAATATTTATTTCACCGCTGCTGCGAGAGAGAGAGCGTGATCATCCCGTGACCCGATCCGGGCACAAAAGAGAATTGACCACCCAAGCTCTTGCCGGTTTCTCAACCGTGCACGTCCGACGCTTCCCTCGTTAAGGGACAATCACGAGCTCACCTAGAGTCCGAGGACTGCATTCCTCATTCGAGTCGTGTCCGTGGTCTCGTCCAGCATCGTCCCTCGTAATACCGGCTATGACCTCCTTGGGCTCGGGTTGGAGTAGTGACCTCTCTATCCTATCCAGCCCGTCCGTGAATTGTTTTAAGATCTCAGCAAGGGTGCGGGTTGGAGTAGAGACCTTGGGGTGGACTCGCTCCTCGTCCCTCGGACTGGGTGTGGTCCTAGGCTCGGCTATAAGCGGGGCTTCCACTCGGTTGGAGGTACTTGAGTGGGTTGGGATGGGGGTGCCAAGGGGAGGTTGGTTGGAGGTGACTGGGCGGGCCACTAGATTGGGGTCGCCTTGGTGGGCTGGGACGGCGGTGAAGGGGTGGGATTGGGTAGAGGTGTGGCCCACTTGATTGTGGGTGAGCTGATGGGGTTGGTGAGTGGTATGACCTCCGTGGTTGGAGGTAGGTGGGCGGGGAAAGTAGGCCCTCCTAAGCGCTCTCTTCATTTCCCACCATGACTCGATGGGCCTTAGATTCCTATCCTCCCTCCAATATTTGATGTCCATCCATGTTTCGACGGCTTCACCAAAAAGTCGCCTTTTGGCAACATCGACTTGCATGGGCCCGTGCATATTGTACACCTCGAAGTAGTCGTCCATAATGGCTTCCCACTCTAGGTAGTCACCTGGGTCATCGAACCCGTAGAAGTCCCGGGTTTCGGGCCTTGTGGTGTGGTTCGGGTGATCCTTCCATTTGAGATAGTATCGCCACCATGGATAAGATCCGGGTGTTTGGTAATCCATGGGACACGGGGAAGCTAGAGGATGGCCATGCCGACACTAGTAGATA
Organism: Amorphophallus konjac; assembly: GCA_022559845.1. Lineage (NCBI taxonomy): Eukaryota > Viridiplantae > Streptophyta > Magnoliopsida > Alismatales > Araceae > Amorphophallus > Amorphophallus konjac. Next base: position 227,822,635 of record CM040117.1, read on the forward strand.
AACCAACTAGACAATGGACTACAACCCTAGACATGACGACCAAGACTCGGTACGTGGCAGAGCTAACCGATCCGAAGATCACTCGCACAAGTGTGCGGCCTTCCCGATAGGCGTAGCCTAACGTTCGGACAACACCTTTTGATATACCGAGTAAAGGGATATATGCGACCCAAAAGACACTTTTTTTTTAAAAAAACAATGATGACCCTAAACACGACTTAGACAATGACTAATGACTATACGTAAATGACACTCTTTTTTTTTTATTTTTAGACACCCTAGACTCAAACTCGCTCTGATACCAAATTGATGCGGGACGAGACCACGGACACGACTCGAATAAGGAATGCAGTCCTCGGACTCTAGGTGAGCTCGTGATTGTCCCTTAACGAGGGAAGCGTCGGACGTGCACGGTTGAGAAACCGGCAAGAGCTAGGGACGGTCACGCTCTCTCTCTCGCAGCAGCGGTGAAATAAATATTACGAGCTAACGGCCCTATACATGCTCTCTAGCAGCGGCATATAAAGCATATAAGGAAATAAGCGAAAGGCCGAGTGTAAGAGCGAATACGATACCTCCACGCTCTCGGCATGGGGACGACGGACCCGGCCGAACTCGTACTCCCGGGACGGTTAACACACAAGTGTTACAGCAATGAATCACTGCCCACTCCACGCAGGGAGGTAAAGGGCTACACAAATGGGCCCGGGAGGATCGATTCCGGGTTGACGGGCGACTTCACGCGTAGCTTCGGCCGCACCCGTACTCACAACCGTGGGGCCCACGTGCTGTCCGGAGGGGCCGTGTGGGACCCGGTGGCACCGCTGTAGTGGGGGACGCTTAGGGAAGCGCTCCCTGGGATGGCGGCACGCTGGAACGTCGACCGGAGGCCGGGCGGCTCCGTTCGGCACCGATCGGAATCACCGGCCACGGATCTGCCGGTTCTGTCTTCAGGCGCACGCTCCGGCGAGAACAGACGCTGCTATCAATCCCGATGTCGGATCGGGGCACATGAGCTATCGTTGGAAAGCTCTCTTGAAATCCTACAATCTAGACCCTGAGAGAGAATCTGGATCTGCGCGGATCTGGATGTTATTAAATTTTGAAGCTCCTGGTGTACAGTACCCGAACTTTCAGATCTGCATGTGAGTTGTCTGAGAACTGCTGTTGACCGCCAGGAAGACGTTCGATTTAGCTCTTGCGATCTTCACCAAAGTTGTAGGGATTTGAACAAGGAAGATGGAAATAATTTTTATGAAAGGATTGGTGAAGGCTGTGATTTGTTATGATTTTTTCACTGGAAGGTGGTCGGATCTGGACACTGGTAGACAGCACTGTAGATGGCTCTGAAAATGAATTTTATAAAATAGGTGGAGGGCTGATCAAAAATCAAGAAAAATCGTGCGTTGAGGGGTTGATGGACAGAACTCCCAGTAAAATTGGGAGCCCTAGGAAAAATCACAAAAGGGGTCGAAGATGGGAAACTCAGGCGGACTGTTACAGTGGACAGACAGCTGACAGATCTGGGATGACCTGAAAACTGAAAATGGAAAAATAGCAAAAGGAGGAATTTGGGCGTGAAAATTTTTGTGGAGATGGGGTTTCAAGTGGAGAACAACCTCTGAAAATTTCAGATCAAGCAGATGTCGGAGTTGATCCCAGGAATTCTCGTAGTAGACCTCTGTTCTGTAAAACAGAACCTTGGCAGCATATCAGAATCGGCGTCGCGGCGGCTCGTTGGCGGCACAGATGGCGGCGGCGGCACCGGAGATGAACTTAGAGATTAAGGGGGAGGAGATAGAGATGATCCACTCTAGAATTGGGGGTTGGAGGAGATGAAACCAGAGGGAGAGAGGGCTGGGGCGCAAGAGGCTCTTGGGCATTCAACAAATTTTCTATCTTTCATTAATTATCAAATGGAAAATACAAGTATTTATATGCTATGTATCAAATCTAATCTACACCATTAGATCTAGGGATGGGGAATGAAGGGCCTAGATCAAATGTGATCAACACAAAAAAAATTAAACTAATGCAAGTGGAAGGGGGCGCCCCCTTGACCAAGGGGTAGGTTGGTGGCCAACCTTTGAAAATTTGACCCCTTTGTCTCCCATGTGGTCAATTGACATTCAACCCTAATCATCCATGACATGGCCAAGTTTGTGACAATAAAAGCATGAGGCATTTTTCTTTTTACATGCAAGTTTGTCATCCTCTTTCATAACAACACAATCATCCATTACATGCCCAAACACACCACAATAGAAGCATTCAACATTGGACTTCGATTTTTGAAATCCATTTGGCATGGTTGGTTTGACATTTTTCTTTATCGTAAAATCATTTTCAGAAATTTTCATTTGTGCAATTGGAGGTGGTGCCTTAGAAGTGCTCGGAATATCAGATGCATGAACAAATGAAGTTTTCAATTTGGATTCAAAAGACTTTTTGTTGACCGGGGTGTATCCAAGACCTTTTTGAAAGTTCACCTTAACACCCAACATTTTATCTAAATTTTCTTTCTCTTTCACAAATCTAGACAAATCATCTTTTAAGGTTTGCACTTCTTCTTCAAGAATAGAAACATGCAATTCAGCACTCGTGACTTCTTCTTCACATGCATAAACTTTCTCATTCAACAAGCAATTCACATATTTGTAGCTTTCATTTTCTTCCTTGAGTTCTTTGTTTTCAACATTCATGGAATGTAATTTTTCAGTCAATTTCTCAAGGACTTTCTCAGTTTCAACAAGTTTTGAAATCCTAGCAAGCATTTGTTCATTTTCAGATTTCAACAAAGCATTTTGCTTTTCAAGTTTATCAAAACTTTTCAACCTACTTTCAAGTAGAGAAATCTGAATCAACATGGAACCTTTCTCCTTTTTGAGTTTTTCATTTTCATTCATGATGATCTTGCTATCAAATTCAGAATCAAGCAATTTCTCAAACATCTTCTCATCATCAGAAAGAGAAGCTAATTTGTTTCTTAAGCTTTCTTCAGATTTCTCAAGCATGGAAATTTGAGACAACAAGAATTTATTTTGTTCCCGCAATTCATCACATTCATGTTCAATTTGAAGAGATGTATTATATTTTCTAGCCATTTCAATATCTTCATTCAAACAGAAAATCTCTTCTGAAAATGATTCAACTTTTGATTCAAGAGATTCATTTTGTTCTTGCAGATGTTCATTTTTTGACTCCAAGATTTTACAGTTCTCACATGAGGAATTAGCATGCCCATTCTCATTAATCTTCCTTTTCAAGGTTTTATTTTCAGATTTGAGTTTCTTGCATTTATCATACACCGTAGCATAAGCCATTCCTCAATAGAGAGTTCTTCGGATTCAGAATTTATCTCATCATAATTTTCTTTATCGAGTTGATCATCATTGTCGGCCATGAGACAATTTTGTCCTTCCATCTCTTGAGCTTTGATCAACTGATCTATGAGCTCCTTGGCCGTTCTACAAGAAGAAACAAATGGAAACATATGAGTATCAATGGCTCCTTTCAATAAATTTAAGACAATGACATTTTCATGATTTTTCAATTTATCTTGACTAGACCACTTGGTCTTATCGAGAGGCAATATGTGAGGACCATCATAAATCAACTTCCAAATATTAGGATTAATTGAATTGATTAATCCACACATTTTACCTATCCATGAAGTAACATCAGAACCATTAAGAATAGGAAGGCAATTCATCGACACGTGCTCAACAGAAAAATTCATGATTGTAGAATGCACTAGGATCACTCTGTAGATCGTGAGATCTAGGGAAAGCAGAGCCTCACTCTGATACCAATTGTTGGGTCCCGTAGTGCAGAAACACGGATCTAGAGGGGGGGGTGAATAAATCCTACTACTAAAAACTATGACCGATTAAAAACATAGACAAGCGCACAGCGGAATTAACAACCTTGACGAGATTGAAGATTTCACTCAAGCAAGATGATTAAATTCTCTCAATCTCACAGTTCACACACGATTAAGATAAGCACATTAAGCTGTTAAACATAACAAGGCAAACCACAATGCAAACCATAGGACACTGAGATTTTTAAGGTGGTTCGGGACCACGACGGGCTCCCTACGTCCACCCCTCACCAAACCCGGTGAAACTTCACTCGGGGATAAATCCCCAACACGGAGACGAAGCTCCAAACACACACGGGGATGAATCCCCCCCCACACACACAGACGGAGACGAAGTCTCCCACACGATCCGACGACCGGATCACAACACACACGCTGCAACAACCGCAGCACAATAACACAAACACGATCGCACGAAGGCGATCAAACACGACCGTATACACAAACGGTCACACACACGAGTATCTCTATTGTTCAAAAAATAAACACAAATACTCAAGCATGCTCAAACCCAAAATATAGATCATAGAACATATCACAAAGAACTGATAGAAGACATAGAAGAAGTCCCCCTTTGATCTTCAAGGCCGGTTGATAATGTTCCTTGAACCACGAGTTGGAGAGAAGCCGGATGAAGACGATTCTTACGTCCTCTTGATCCTCTCTTCGATCCGCTCCTTTTCTTCTTCTTCCACGAGCTCCAGATCTTCACGGAAGTAGATGATTTCCTTCTTGCAAGAGCTCCACCACGTTTTCTCCCTTTTCTTCACCTATACGAAAGAGCAAATGAGCATTAGGGTTAATCCTTGCTCAAATTCGGAGCAACACATTGATATATATAGGAGACATACCAAATGACCCATATACCCCTTCTAAAATGAGTTTAAAATACCCTAACATGATTAGGAACCATTTGGGCATATTATAGAAAGGTTTGAAAAGGTTTTCAATGAGATTTGACCACTTTCGTAAGTCCCGTCCGGAAGGGGTCGACCCTTGGGGTCGACCCTCGGGCAACAGGTTGCTGGAAAACACAAAAAAGCACCCTGTGTTACAGGGGTCGACCCTTGCAGTGGGTCGACCCCAGGGGTCGACCCATGCAGTGGCTGGGCACACAAAAAACAGCTCTGCGCGCTTCGGCAACAGGAATTAATTCTCCTAGCTTCGAACTCCGATCGAAGCGAGACTGGAGACGTTGGAAAGAGGACTCCCAGAGCTACAACATAAAATTTTTAGAGGGGAGATCCAACGGTCGGATTGAAAATGGTGAAGACTGTAAGACAGTTTGAGTTTGAAAAACAACTAAAACCTCCATCAAACCAAAGGGAAACAATTGATTAAATGTTACCATAATCCCATGAAGATCAACAATGATTTTGCATCCTGAAAAACATGATAAACTAAGAGGTTAGTTGAGAATCAAAATATATGAGTTATGCATTAACACTATGAACATGTTCACAATGAAATACATCATTGAACCTATTCAAACATGCGTTTTGCTTATCAAATCACTTAGCAAAAATACATTTGACCAAATGACAAGGTTTTGAAATGATAAGTATGAATCTATCATTCAATCAAATATAATAACATGGAAGCTCAACCATTCAATCACATTCTTGAATCAACCAAATCTTCAACATCAAGATGCTTCATTACACAAGTGTTAACAATCATGCCAAATGCAAAGCATACATAATATCATAGAACCACATTCATTCAAATGGCATTCTTGTTGACAAAAATTAATATTCATGAAGCCTTATTTTCACGAGGAACATTATCTTCACATGCATCTCACACATCAGTAAATACCAATCATTCATGCAAAGCATGAGCAATATTGAACCAAATCTCATGAAGTCTTGTACGAATATTTCAAGCACAATACAAGCTTAAAAGCTTCAAGTAGAAAATGCATGAACCACATTCATGTCATTAGCAACTTAGAAGATCACATCCATCAAATTTCAAGTTACAAGGTTGAGGTTATTTCAAGCCCAAAAATCTTACGAGGAAAGCGCATGAAAATATCCAACCAAGATTGTGAAAAGCTATTTGATGGAATGCATGAAATATAGAAGAGTCATCACAATGCAGTGAGTTAGTCAACACCCTTTTTCAATAAGATCTTCATTGATGCACTCCTTTGAGTTCCAAACATAAATCATGGATTTTGATCCTGCAAATCAAAATATTCAAAGCATGAGACTATTAAATACAAAGCATTCATATGACTTTCAAACATGAACAGAGTTAACTCCCTTTTTCATTGATGGACTCCTTAAGATTTCAAGTATGAGCCATGAAGTTGTATTCCTGCAAACCAGCATAAATATAACGTTAGTTCCTTAAACATCAAGTGTAACTCCATCTTTCAACCCATCAAATCAAGATATAAACCATGTTGCTCAATGAAACACATACACATACAAACACAATCGTTTTGATATCATTGAAACCAAGCACGAACTATGGGATGCACATAAATGATGCACTCCTTTGAGTTCCAAACATAAATCATAGATTTTGATCCTGCAAATCAAAATATTCAAAGCATGAGACCATTAAATACAAAGCATTCATATGACTTTCAAACATGAACAGAGTTAACTCCCTTTTTCATTGATGGACTCCTTAAGATTCCAAGTATGAGCCATGAAGTTGTATTCCTGCAAACCAGCATAAATATAACGTTAGTTCCTTAAACATCAAGTGTAACTCCATCTTTCAACCCATCAAATCAAGATATAAACCATGTTGCTCAATGAAACACATACACATACAAACACAATCGTTTTGATATCATTGAAACCAAGCACGAACTATGGGATGCAACAATCTCAGTGAAGCCTCACCGGGTTTGGTGAGGGGTGGACGTAGGGAGCCCGTCGTGGTCCCGAACCACCTTAAAAATCCCCGTGTCTTGTGGTTTGATCTTTGTGGTACAAATCAAGATATAAACCATGTTGCTCAATGAAACACATACACATACAAACACAATCGTTTTGATATCATTGAAACCAAGCACGAACTATGGGATGCAACAATCTCCCCCTTTTTGATGATGACAAAACGATGTGTGTGATAATACAGATTTTACAAACATGTGCAAACATTGAGCATAACCACTTCTCACATTCTCCCCAAGACAACAACATTCATACACCATTGAGCACACACCAATCATTCTCCCCCTTTTTGTCATCTACAAAAAGACAAGGGAGCATGTGACATAAAATAAACATGTGAGGCCAAATGATAAGTTTCCAATTTAAAGGCCAATTGATGTTAAGTAGGGGCTCAAATATATGATACCGAGTGTTGATCAAGATAGAGGCACAAACATAGGCAATTTCAATTCTCGAAGAGAGAGAGCCTCAAAGATAGCATTTGTTGATCATGATACCATTTGTTGGTTGAACTCATTTTGGCATTTATGCAACATGAAGTGTTCAGAATATGCATTTCAAAATGAACTGTGCCAATTGGTGAAAAGTATGGATTTGATCAAGATGATATCATGAATGACCTATATGCATGCTGAAAATGTCAAATATGTAAATATGCAAATTAGCACTTAATATGCACTATGTGAATGCTAATCATTCAAGTTATGAAGCTATGAACATGATGACTTCTATCCTTCAAATGTAAGGTTTATGCTTAGAATTAGACTCAAGGGGAATGCATGAACATGCAAGCACACAAGTACAATCGTCATACACACATATAGTACATATAGTAACCCCCCCTATATGAGGCACGGGTTAACAAAAGAGCATGTGATTCAAATTCAAGAATGTAAGGCATGAAGCATAACTAAGAGATTTGTGCATACACAACTAGGAGTAGTACATAAACCATGAATGTAGGCAAATTCATAAGATACATACATTACAAAAATGTCCATGTGAAATGTGAGGCAATGACTAATGAGCTTCAAAACATATGGATTTTCATATTTTCTAAAGAACACTATAAGGTAATCTCCTCTCTACACTTTCACTTTAGATTCTCGACTTTCGGTAGCTTCGCACAATCCCGAATTTTTTCTTTTAATAGACTTCACTTTTCGGCGCGAGTTTCCTCGTATGTCTCAATGGGGATTCCCGGCTACTTTGATTCGTCACACAAATGGATTTTTGTTTCTCCTTTTGACACGAGTTTCCTCCTTTGTTTCAGGGGGGATTCCTGGTTACTCGGATCCACATACCACTTATTGAATTTTTTGTGGGGTAGGCAGCTTTTTCCTCACGATTACTCTTTAATGTCCATGTAGAGATTCAAGTTCCCTTTAGAGTGTTGGAAAGAATTTCTTAAATCCTTATCAATGAAATTCATTGAATTCATTATGTGCAAGAGTGTGGGGGTAAATTTTTGTTTTGCATGTATAAAATGAATTCGACAAGACATAGCTATGACTCCCCTTAAATGTATGCACGGTCGGAATCAAATCCTCCCCCTTAATATATGACATGGATCACATATGAATAAAATCACTGCATTGTTATTTATCAAGGAGGTGAGGTCTTAGAAAGATCAAGAAATGATTTCATAGGGTAAATACTTACAAGCATGCAAGGATTCATGAAACATACATACAATCATTCACGAGTCAAGATATGCGATTATCATGAAATATAGAAGAGTCATCACAATGCAGTGAGTTAGTCAACTCCCTTTTTCAATAAGATCTTCATTGATGCACTCCTTTGAGTTCCAAACATAAATCATGGATTTTGATCCTGCAAATCAAAATATTCAAAGCATGACTCAATCTCACCGATACCACTTGATGCGGGACAAAAAGCCCGAATCTTATGATTTTTTTTTTATTTTCTCAAAATATTTGCTATTTCCTTTTTTTATTATTTTTTTTCCGATAAATTCTCCTTTTTATTTTCTTTCCCGAACAATTTTTTTCTTTCTTTCACCATTCCCTTTTTTTTTACACCTTACGAACTAGGGAGAAAGAGTGAGAGAGTGAGAGAAAACCAGATAGAGAGAGAGAGAGAGTGGTCACGGGAGGGGGTTGTTTCACCTTTTTTTGTGGTACCTCATCTTAGAACGAGATTCTCAATTGTCTGCAAGTGAAAAGGAATGAGCTGCAGGTGGGGGTGTGGAGGAGGGAGTGGAGACGTCCAGTGCAAGGGAGATGGGGCCATGCGTTCCGGCTGTTGCAGATGCACGATCGGAGGGCAGCGGCGGACAGGCGGGAGCTGGGTGGTGGCGCAGGTGGGCATCCGGAGGTAAAGGCTGTGGTAGTGGGTAGTGGAGCCAGGTGAGGGGTGCTGCCCAAGGGAAGAGAAAAGGGTGGTGGTGGGCGGTATGGTGCAGGGTGGGGGAAAGCGTTGTACGTGGTGGTCTGGGAAGATGGAGAATCAAACAAAAGAATTAATGGCAAAGTGGAGGGGAAGAGAAGAGATGGTGGGATGGTGGGATAGGGTGGGGCTTCACACCCCCATGGGCATCACACCCATCTCCTTCTCGGAGAAGAGAAAACACAAGGCTTCACACCTAACATTCTCATAATTTTAATCAACTTCCTTCTTTTCTTAACATGTGATTACAGACTCTTATATAGACTCCTCACACAGAGGACGTATCAAAAATTTCAACACCTAACATTTGACATTTATGACCAAACATCACCTAACAACTCTTTATAACTCACGTGGGAAGACTTAAGACACTAACATAATGGTGACACATCTTCAAAGTACACCTAAGCTTACGAATGTGACCTATAAAATAAAACACTCACAAACATAATTTGATAAATGTCCATGCTGCTTACGATCCTCGTCAAACCCCTCCGCTTGGAGGAGGTTCGACCTCGAACCTCGAATTGCAGGACCCTTGTGGTAGCGGCGTAGATGGAGGTGAAGATGGACGGCAGAGGTGGACGGACTTGGAGCTTCAAGTGGGGTCTCGCACCCGTCCCCATCTCAAGGACGATGCACAAAAAGCTTCAAATTCGCCCTTCTCGGCGGAGCGGAGGAGGACGGACCTGGAGCTTCGAATGGGGCCTCGCACCCGCCCCCATCTCAAGGGCGATGCATCCGAAGCTTCAAATTCTTCCTTCGTGGCGGAGAGGAGGAGGGTGGATCTGGAGCTCCGAATGGGGCCTCGCACCCGTCCCCATCTCAAGAATGATGCATCCGAAGTTTCAAATCCTGCCTTCCTGATGGGGTGAATTTGCCCAAGAACCCGACTTGTGAGAACAAGTGGGTAACCACTCTGATACCACTTGATGCGGGACAAAAAGTCCGAATCTTATGATTTTTTTTATTTTCTCAAAATATTTGCTATTTCCTTTTTTTATTATTTTTTTCCGATAAATTCTCCTTTTTATTTTCTTTCCCGAACCATTTTTGTAAAACCTTTTTTTTCTTTCTTTCACCATTCCCTTTTTTTTTACACCTTACGAACTAGAGAGAAAGAGTGAGAGAGCGAGAGAAAACCAGATAGAGAGAGAGAGAGAGTGGTCACGGGAGGGGGTTGTTTCACCTTTTTTTGTGGTACCTCATCTTAGAACGAGATTCCCAATTGTCTGCAAGTGAAAAGGAATGAGCTGCAGGTGGGGGTGTGGAGGAGGGAGTGGAGACGTCCAGTGTAGGGGAGATGGGGCCATGCGTTCCGGCTGTTGCAGATGCACGATCGGAGGGCAGCGGCGGACAGGCGGGAGCTGGGCGGTGGCGCAGGTGGGCATCTGGAGGTAAAGGCTGTGGTAGTGGGTAGTGGAGCCAGGTGAGGGGTGCTGCCCAAGGGAAGAGAAAAGGGTGGTGGTGGGCGGTATAGTGCAGGGTGGGGGAAAGCGTTGTACGTGGTGGTCTGGGAAGATGGAGAATCAAACAAAAGAATTAATGGCAAAGTGGAGGGGAAAAGAAGAGATGGTGTGATAGGGTGGGGCTTCACACCCCCATGGGCATCACACCCATCTCCTTCTCGGAGAAGAGAAAACACAAGGCTTCACACCTAACATTCTCATAATTTTAATCAACTTCCTTCTTTTCTTAACATGTGATTACAGACTCTTATATAGACTCCTCACACAGAGGACGTATCAAAAATTTCAACACCTAACATTTGACATTTATGACCAAACATCACCTAACAACTCTTTATAACTCACGTGGGAAGACTTAAGACACTAACATAATGGTGACACATCTTCAAAGTACACCTAAGCTTACGAATGTGACCTATAAAATAAAACACTCACAAACATAATTTGATAAATGTCCATGCTGCTTACGATCCTCGTCAAACCCCTCCGCTTGGAGGAGGTTCGACCTCGAACCTCGAATTGCAGGACCCTTGTGGTAGCGGCGTAGATGGAGGTGAAGATGGACGGCAGAGGTGGACGGACTTGGAGCTTCAAGTGGGGTCTCGCACCCGTCCCCATCTCAAGGACGATGCACAAAAAGCTTCAAATTCGCCCTTCTCGGCGGAGCGGAGGAGGACGGACCTGGAGCTTCGAATGGGGCCTCGCACCCGCCCCCATCTCAAGGGCGATGCATCCGAAGCTTCAAATTCTTCCTTCGTGGCGGAGAGGAGGAGGGTGGATCTGGAGCTCCGAATGGGGCCTCGCACCCGTCCCCATCTCAAGAATGATGCATCCGAAGTTTCAAATCCTGCCTTCCTGATGGGGTGAATTTGCCCAAGAACCCGACTTGTGAGAACAAGTGGGTAACCACTCTGATACCACTTGATGCGGGACAAAAAGTCCGAATCTTATGATTTTTTTTATTTTCTCAAAATATTTGCTATTTCCTTTTTTTATTATTTTTTTCCGATAAATTCTCCTTTTTATTTTCTTTCCCGAACCATTTTTGTAAAACCTTTTTTTTCTTTCTTTCACCATTCCCTTTTTTTTTACACCTTACGAACTAGAGAGAAAGAGTGAGAGAGCGAGAGAAAACCAGATAGAGAGAGAGAGAGAGTGGTCACGGGAGGGGGTTGTTTCACCTTTTTTTGTGGTACCTCATCTTAGAACGAGATTCCCAATTGTCTGCAAGTGAAAAGGAATGAGCTGCAGGTGGGGGTGTGGAGGAGGGAGTGGAGACGTCCAGTGTAGGGGAGATGGGGCCATGCGTTCCGGCTGTTGCAGATGCACGATCGGAGGGCAGCGGCGGACAGGCGGGAGCTGGGCGGTGGCGCAGGTGGGCATCTGGAGGTAAAGGCTGTGGTAGTGGGTAGTGGAGCCAGGTGAGGGGTGCTGCCCAAGGGAAGAGAAAAGGGTGGTGGTGGGCGGTATAGTGCAGGGTGGGGGAAAGCGTTGTACGTGGTGGTCTGGGAAGATGGAGAATCAAACAAAAGAATTAATGGCAAAGTGGAGGGGAAAAGAAGAGATGGTGGGATAGGGTGGGGCTTCACACCCCCATGGGCATCACACCCATCTCCTTCTCGGAGAAGAGAAAACACAAGGCTTCACACCTAACATTCTCATAATTTTAATCAACTTCCTTCTTTTCTTAACATGTGATTACAGACTCTTATATAGACTCCTCACACAGACAACGTATCAAAAATTTCAACATCTAACATTTGACATTTATGACCAAACATCACCTAACAACTCTTTATAACTCACGTGGGAAGACTTAAGACACTAACATAATGGTGACACTAACATAATGGTGACACATCTTCAAAGTACACCTAAGCTTACGAATGTGACCTATAAAATAAAACACTCAAAAACATAATTTGATAAATGTCCATGCTGCTTACGATCCTCGTCACTCCTCAAGGGCTTCAAAGCCCAGTATATTGGCTCCTGTCAACAGGAATCGGGAGCCCCTCCGCCCTCCAACGGGCCTCTATCTCATGAATGACTCGAGTAGCCCCAGAAAAGTGAGATCTGACAAACCCATGGTCGAGGAACAAGGGATGCAAGTTCTCCTTCCTCAGCCGTCGCTCAACTGCTCGGATGGTGTCGGCTCGCTGTCGGAAGACATTGCTGATTTTATACCACCAGCGCGCAGAGTGTATATCAAAATGCCCCTTGCGCGTCTGGTCTGGGATGGGATAATCCTCCTTCACATCACGAAAGAGGAAGCCATGCCAAGAAGCTGCTACCAGATGAACATCCCTCTGTCGATACTGCCGAAGAGCCACAGGGAAGTCCGCATTCGGAGGTATGGCCTGATCATACCCGAAGTTTCTGGCAAATCGGTGCGGATAGTATGGCTCAAGAACTGCTGTGCTGGAACGGCGATAGACCAGAACTCTGGGCCGTATGCAGACAACCTAATCTGCCAGTGCATATAGGGAAGGCAGAGCCCATGGAGATAACCTGCAGACGACTGTGTCACCCTACCGCTCCGAATAAGGACGGTACAAGTGGGAGCTATGATCGAAATCCAGACTCTCACCCCTCCCAGTATGGAGGAAAGACAGAGCACGACGGGCACTAGCAAGCTGTGAAACTGCATCCTGGTCCGGGTGACCAGCAAAAGCAAAAACAAGCGGGGCAACTGGATTATCCACTAGCGTCCTCTGTGATAGCTCTGGTAACAGCAAGCCAGCCCACGAACTCAGATAATGAGTGGGCATCAAAATGTGCTTGTCTCTCGGCGATGAATGTGAAGTCAGGGCTCCGAAGGAATGATAAATGTTAGCCAGCGCGGCCGGAGCAATAGCAATCCTGCGACCACATGCCATCAAACACGCCGGGTAGATCACCTCTGCTCGCAGAACTCCCTCCTCTCCATGAGGGATCACGAAACTGGCCAGCCAGTAAGCCAGGTAAGCCGCCAGGTATGTCAACAACGGCAGCTCCCTCGAGTTCCACCCCTGCGCTGGGGCGGGTAAGTGACGAGGGTGTGAAACAAATCGGAGCTCTACCTCCCGGCACTGCTCCCAAGTCATACCCGAGGAAGGAAACTCCTCGTAAAAGCAGTAGGGGCCACTGTAAAAGTGTGTAACCCATGCATTCAGGGTGACCCTGGGCGTCCGTGCAGCTCTCTCTTTGCCCACAAGGGCTAAGTCCCTCCAGGTCTTCATCAGATACCTGAAGCAATAGGGTAGGAGATATTGGCCTGCTCCATCCGAAGCACTCAGATGCACATCATCCAGGGACAACTCCTCGTACGGCTGTCCACAAATGGGAAGGCCAGAGATCCTGTGGAAGGCCCACAGGTCTAGTGAAGTCTCCCCCTCAGCAGTCATAAATGTGTTCCAGCGTCGATTGAACCTTTCAGCTAAGGCCTGGATCAATCCTGTATGACAGATAACAGTACAAAGCTGCTGTAACTGCATGGCGAATGCCTGCCCTGTCAAGTGTTGCTCTGTAAACTGTCAGTACACCCCACAACCATTCTGTGGCGCCGCGACGGTAGCAGTGGGAAGGAACGACAGCCCATCTCCCGTACCAGCTGGGAGCTGTCTGTGCCAAAATCCTCTCCAGCAAGCAGTCGTGATCATAGTCATCATGTGCAAAAGCTGCACCAGAGGGAGTCAGAAACATCCCATCAATGGCGGCATCCGTGGCCTTGTGATGCCCGGATAGATGCCAGATAGCTGGTGAGGATGGCCCCACCCGAACTCTGAAGCTGTCGAAATCCTTGAAGAAGCCCAGATTCTTCTGATCAGGGTATTGTCGCAGCCGTGCAAAGCCCTCCGGAAAACTCGGATAAGAGAAGGTGCAAGTACCCTGCATGCTGTCCCTCCCGAGCAATATGGCCCGCTCGAGACGACGCCTCTCTCCTGCCAACCAGGTATCATCAGCCTCCACACCAGGAGGCGCAAAGCTCTGAATGAAAGGTAGAAGATGTCGGTCCAGTGGGAAGTGCGATAAATAGCCGCCCGAGCGATCATAAATATAGCCTCCATGCCTCCTCGTAACCTAGGAGACATCAACGGCACCCCCAGTGGTAGCAGTCTCCCCTGTCGGGCCCTCAGCGACCCAAGTGAATCCGCGGTCCACCGCGTCAAAACCCTCAGAGGTAATGTTGCGAGGGGGGAATGGTGGCATAGGTCTGTCAGTCCTCCGTACATAGTGGTCATCCGAACCTCCAACTCTGGGCCTCCGGGAGGTCTCTTTGCTCCGGCTGGGACGAGCCATGTCTACAAGAGCTGCAAAGCCAAGACCAGAAAAAAAAGCTCAGTCACAGATTAAATCAGCATATGTGCAGCAATAAAATTATGAGCAGTCCTACAAGACCCCGTTACGCATAAGAGCTTGGGGATTAGCAAAAATCATGGAGAGCATGAGCCACCAGCCTCCGACCTTGGCGGCTGTCCCGTGGGGGGCATTTGTTGCACCCGTAATTTATCTCACAAAATTCCATGGTATTATCCTCGCATTGGCCGAGGCCTCTATTTTGGTGTATCGCCGTCCCATGGAGTATTGCCATGCGGGGTTCAACAATAGGCGCATCGCCTCCCCACAGAGCATTCCACCCATAATTGGACTTCATAGCCCACACAACCCTGCAAATTATAGACCTCTTGCAACAATCGAGAGTCGGGTTAAATCTACTACGATTGTCAGGATCGTGTAGTTCTGGTAAAGTCCCTAAGGGATGAAGTTTCTCTCCTTTAAGCGTGCAACTACGAGCAAGTGAAGCTCCTACGAGAGGAAAAGCAACACAAAAGGAGGTCTACGCACCACAACTGAAGTCCCTCGCACGTGTATCACGTAGCCCAGACAATAACAAGTTCTCCCTTCGCGGCCTACGGCACGAGAAAAATGACAAACGAACAAGGAGGCGCGCCCTCTCCCTTCTCCACGTGAAACAGCGAGAAGAACGAGCCTCTAAAGCCCCACAACCCTCCTTTTATTGAAGCCAGACGAAGGAGGGACCCGTCCGGGGTCGCCCGCCCCTGGGCGGGTCCACGCGGACGCAGGCAGGCCCGCGCGGGCCCGGGCGGACCTCGCTGGGGTCAATCCACCCCCGACAGGTCTTGCCCGGGGTCGATTGACCCCGGGGAGGTCCCGGTCGGACCTGCTTGGGGTCATTTGACCCCGGACGGGTCCGGGCACCTCCCACCCCGGGCCGGTCCTTTCTCCCGCGCACGGAAACCAAAAAAAAAAGAAAAATAGGGGGAAAATAGATCTCCCCGGAGTCATTTTCACCCCGTTTAACCCGTACGGGTTCAAACACCCTCCCGTTTAACCCGTACGGGTCCAAACGACCCCGGGGAGCCTCCCACTTCTATAAATAGACCTCCAAGGGTCCAGGGAGGAGGCATTCAGAACCTACGCTACGCACTTGAAGCATGGACGGATGTACGCCTTCTATGAAGTTCCCGTCACTCCTTCGACTTGAGGAGGCGTCGGCTCAGTCCGACATTCAGATGTCACCCCAACCCTAGGTCTATGTAGGGTGTGGTAAAATTACAAAAATATCCCTGCGACCTAGAAATGACCTAGCAGCCCCCGTAACCCTCCAGAAAGAGCCTCAACGCCTTGGGAAGTTAGGAACCCGGCTACTTCCGTTCCAACCCGTAATTTTTAGGAATATCTCTGACCTAGTAAAATTATCAAAATACCCCTGGGAAGGTAAAATTACCAAAATACCCTCGGGGTCTAGAAAATTTCCCTCCACTTTAAAAATGCCTACGTCTTTTGCATCTTTGCATTCATTCTCCTAAATCCTAGGGTTTTGCCTGAATTTAAGGCCTATGATGAAGCCCTAACCCTTTCAAATGTTGGTGGTAAATGAGTGGTCATGGAGAGTCTCTTGAGTGAGCCTGCCCTCCACATCAGAACCTAAGGAGAGAACTTTGAGATTTCTTTGACAGTCAAACAAAGGTGTTCGGACGTCAGGTCGATGTAAATCAACACTGACTACGGTCAGTGGGGAGAGGTTCAGCACTCGAACCCAAATCGTCTGATACTATGTGCACCCACAGAATAAACCTCTATACATAGAGGAATGTCTCTTTTCAAAAAAGACATCAAAACATTTTATTTTTCCTACGTGAAAAATTCCGTGGTCCACAACCCCCCACACCCTACAAACAGTCCCCAAGAAATGTCTAGCAGCACTGCAGCACTCAAGGCTAAACACAAAACATAATGGAAAATGCAACTCCATCAGAAAAAAGAACTATAATAGAAAGCAAGTGCGGGGTACAGACTTGAATATAGTTTTTCATATAGGACACACAACTGTTTATCATGAAAAAGGAAGAGGATAGATAATGGGTCACTAAATTTATCCTCCACCCTTTGCCTACAATTACATCTTTTAGTCTCAACTACAAGGCTAGAATTGCATCACTAAATAGAGCAAGCCTCATGTTAGATTTCATTTTTTTTTGCCCCATTGTAAGGATGGGAACCTTGCCAACACTGAGTGAGATTTGTCGAATCAATCATGCTTGTATGCATGGGCCAGGATGCATAGGCTGACTGTTGAGTGCACTCTCGCTCGGCCGCACCACAAGTGGTCATCAGTGGAGACTGACAAGAATGACTTCATTTTTTTGTGTTGTTGGAAATGAGAAGTGATTGGTGCGACCAAAGGGTTGCCTTAGCCTCAAATGCCTAGGTACTGGCCTAGGCATTTGAGGCTTAAAAAAAATGGATATGTATGTATAAGTAGGCATGCCAATTGGTCCAGCAGGCCCAAAAAGCCTGGCCTGGTATCGACAGGGTGTGGGCCAATTTAAAAAGCCCATAAGAAACTTTTAGCTCAGCCCAGCCTGGCCCGACAAGTTTTTGGGCTAGGCTCAGGCTTGATCAGGCCCCCCAGAGGCCTGAGCCCCTTCTTCCCCATACCCCAGTCAAAATGACCACTTACCTTTCCCTCTATGGCTTCCTCAATTACCTCACCTTTTCCCCTCCCCTCCCTCCTCCATTAGTGAGCAAAGCAGTAAGCAGATCTCCATCTGCACTGCACATAATAATCATAAGACAAATCTGCCCCCTTCCTCTATGCTTTTCTCTTGATTGGGGGTATGTAAAAATGCAACAATGATGGCAACAACCATCTGGTGAAGCAGAAGTGGCAACCCTTCATCTCTCACCTTTGCTTCCTCCCTGGGAGCTGATGAAGACAAGGGTAATGGCAATTGCGGATGTGGCAGTTGCATGGAATCTAGCAGATCCAAGATTCCTCATCTTCACCTCCTACAGCACTCACAGCTTGTAATATGTTCAGTACCGGCCATAGTGGGAAGTCCAAAGGTCACGTGGGACTCCGGTGCCATAGTTATCTTAACCCTTTCCATGCTCATTGCAGAGAATCCAGGCAAATGTAGGGCAGAGAGGACTGGTATGAGGGATCTGAGCACTGGTTGTTGGGACTGTGGAGTGGGGGAAGTGCGAGACACAGCCAATCTGGGCTGGGCTTCTACCACATGGGCAGGGCCAGGCCCTCCATAGCTGGGCCAATACCAGGCTTGGGCCAGGCACAGGTCTATTTTACAAGAAATGGACTGGATTGGGGCACAGCCCATTGACATCCCTACATATAAGAGTAAATATCACAAAACCACATAAAACAGAGAGAGAGACTGAGAGAGTAGAACTTACAGAGAGAAGATCGTTGAACCAAACTTACCGAAAAAAAGAAGGTCGTCGAACCAACCCCTGTGTATCTTAGAGAGAGGGAGGGAGAGAGAGGAGCGGGGTTCCAACCCTCCCCCCCCACACACAGAGGACATACCTCATTGATGTGAGCTGAAGGAGAGAGGGAGAGAAGATCGTCCGCAGAGCAATGGGAGAGAGGGAGAGAAGATCGTCGGCAGAGCAATGGCCATCATAGTCCAAATGCTGGAGCCGAGGAATGCTGAGGTTGGCCGTCGACGCCGCAGTTGATCGTCACCAGCATTCACGATCGCCGAAGTTGCCAAGCTCACTGAAGACGCCATCTAGGGTTAGGGATCAGAGGTGGTGAAGGTAGGGCGAATGGGTTAGGCCTTGAAGGTCTTTTTAAATGAGCCGGCTTGTGCCTATGTGGGTTGGATCCTCAAATGGGCCAGAGTCCTACAGGGCACGCAAGGGGGGGCAGTGCATTGTAAGCTGCCTGAGGTGCTCACCTTGGTATGCCAGGTGATCTCAAGTATCACCTAGGCAACATTGGGTGGAGCAAGATGATGACACATCATCACCTAGGCAAGCATGTCACTTGCCTTTAATAAAACAGCTTGATCCTGACCTGACCTGACCCAACTTCAGGTCAAACTTATGTGACTACCCTGACCAGGATTAAGATGGGTCAAGGCAGATTAGGGGCAAAAACCATTGGCTAGACCTGGTTGAGGAATCAATTTTGTTGACCCTAACCTGATCCGGTATAAAATTCAGGTTGAAATGACCTAACCCAAACTTGATCTGATTTTTTTGGGAAGGTGAACATACAGCCGCATTTCATTAAAGATAAAACATGAACCAGAAAAAAAGAGTACATCCCCGTGAATAACTGACATAGAGTTCTAGCAAGATGGTAGGTCAGTGTCCCCCCTCCTCCCTCTTAGGCATAAGCTTTCATAAAATGAAAACCCAGTCACAGAGTGAATTTTTCCACACCCCCCAATTTTTGCAAGGAAATTAGACCTATTCTAGAGCCATGAACACTAAAATTCGAATCATGAAGTGATGCGGACACCCGAGCAGTTGAGCGGCGCGACACGCCGAGCCACCGGTACCGCACACGGAGCACGACTCGAGCCACCTCTGCGTCCATCTGGCTCGGAGACAGCCTGGAGACTCCGCCTTGAGCCTCCCCATTTTTCATATTTAATTAGACTTTATTTGTGTGTAAGGTGTGTTTATTTCATTTTATACGGTTTGCAATTATGAGTGTACGAGGGGCTTATTTGTAAAATGGGACCCCTGGGCCCCATGGGACCCCCCAGGCCCCCTCCCATTGGTCCATATCAGCCTTGTGGGGTTGGTCAACATCCAAGGTGGACATCTAGAAGCCTTGACTAATCAATTGTCCACATGGGGGACAAGGGACCAAAATGGTCAACAATTCCAACCAAACCCACCTACCATGTCCCCCCCTTGGTCAAGGTGCGCCCCCCTCCCCATTTGTTTATTATTTTTGTTGTGTTTTGATCAAACTTCATCCTAGCCATCCATCCCTAACCCCTAGATCCAACGGTGGAGGATGGATTAGATGGGTGACCTATATATGCTTGTATTTTCCTATTTTCATGAATTAATGCCATTTGATTCAAACTAATTCAAGAGCAAGGGCTGGTGCGCCCCCCTCCTCTCTCCTCTCTCTCCCCCTTGAAGCTGTGAAGGCTTCCATTCTGAGGTGTGACGCCTCGTGTATCGGTTCCGACGATCGCCGCCGCCGCCACGAGCCGCCACCGCACCGCCTTCGCCATCAACGGAGTTCTGCCCGCGCAGTACCACAGAGGCTTCCACGAATTTCTTGTCTCAGCCACGAGCTCAGATAGATCTGGGGATTTTAGTGGATGTTCCAGAGGTGTCAAGGACACCCCACAAATTTTGGTTTGCCATTCAGATCTCGTTTCATAATTTTTGATTTTCGTCCACTCTTCCATTTCGGTTCTACCAGAGTTCTGTCCAGATTCATCCCCGCCCTGAGTTTTATGTCTTAGGTCCACTTTTTGATTTCTTCTAGTTCGCCCAATTTTACTGGAGGTTCCACCCATCCACCCCTTCATCCACAATTTTTCTCAATTTTTGGTTCGTCCATCTCATATTTTCTAAAAATCGTTCTCAATTCCAGCTACAGTTCTGTCCCCCTGTTCCCAGATCCGACCACCAGTCACCCCAAAAATCATAGTAAATCACCACCACCTCCAAATCAAATTCCAAAAATAGTCCCAGTTCCTTGGTTTGATACCCTACAACTTTGAAGAAGAGCTCAAGAGCTGAATCGGAGGTTTACTAGGCGGTCAACGGTGGTTCTCAGACGAGTACCCTGCAGATCTGAGATTTCGGTTACTGTACAACAGGGACTTGTAAATTCAATAAAGTTCTGATCCGACCAGATCCAGCAGATCTCTCTGGGTCTAGATTGAAGCATTTGAAGAGAGCTTTCCAACGATAGCTCATGCGTCCCGATCCGACGTCGGGATTGATCGCAGCGGCCGTTTTCGCCGGAGCGCGCGCCTGAAAACAGTAATCAAAATCCGTGGGCAGCTAGTTCAACAATTGGGAATCGGGGCCGATCGACCCCCGATCGGTGTTCCCGGCCGACCGCCGTCCGTGGAGACGGGCCACCAGGGGTCCCCATCATAGTGGGTCCCACCCCCACAGATCCGGAGGACAGCGCCATCCGTGGGCCCCGCGGGCCCGCAGAACCCGCCGTTCGGAAAGCACGAAAACGCGGAGTTCGGCACCGCCGGGCGACATCAAGATGCTGCCCGTCAACCCGAGTTGCGTGATTCCCGGGCTCCACATGTGACCTTTTACCTCCCTGCGTGGAGTGGGTCAAATCTTTGTATTGCTGTGATATTGTTTAACCGGGAGTCCGTGATTCAGCCGGGGTTGTCTTCGCCATGCCGGGTGCGTGGAGGTAAAGGTCTCAACTCCTTGGCATTACATTGCTTAGCTAGTACACGGTCTTAGGCCGCTGCCGAGAGTGTAGGTACTAGCCCGTGTGTCCATGTCACCGCTGTGAGAGTGAGAGTGACCCGTCCCGCGACTCGATCCGAGTCCGGAAATTGAGTCGGACTACCCTTGACCTCCGCCGGTTCCTTAACCGCGCACGGTCCGCGCTTTCCCTCGCTTGGGACGACGAGTGAGCTTCCACTTCTGTTAGCGACGTTTTGCCACTAGGAGCTCGTAGTGTCGGGCTTAGTGTCTCCCTGGTGTGTGCTGCTGATCGCGTCTTCATCTAGAGTCTGAGGGTGGCACCTAATAGTGTCGTCTCCCGTGTCCGTCCCGCATCATGAAGACATTGAATACAATTCTTGATAATGCTAGATAGCTGACTAAGCTCCTCTCTGAAAATTCTATTGTTTCTTTCCCTCCATATGGACCACAACATAGCTGGAAGGCATAACAATTCCTCGTCAGTATCCTCCAGATAGTACTTTCCCCATTTCCTCAAAAAATCTTGTATGTTCTGTAACCGGGTCCATTGTGCATCGACTGTCTTGAAAAATTGGGCCCGTACTGTTTGTATGATTTCTCAGTTGAGGAAGACATGATCCATAGTTTCCTTGTAAGCTGCACTGAAAATACAGCCTTCTCTGATATCCAGCCTGAATCTCCTCACTCTGTCAGCTGTTGAGATTCTATTCCATGCTATTTTCCACTGAAAGATCCTTATTTTAATGGGTAATTTCCTGTTGCAGACTTGTTTATACCAGGCCACTTTCTTTCCTCCTTGCACCAACATCTTAACTGCAGATTTCACTAAGAATTCGCCTGATCATTCCCATCTCCAGACTCTACTGTCCTGCTTGTCTTGGATGATGCACATGTTGTCTAATAATTGAGAAAGCTTCAGAAATTCATCAAATTCAATTTGATTGTGGTTTCGCTGAAATTTCAAAGTCCATTTAGAAGTAGCCTCAGAATCTGCCCAGACTGCATTTATTTTTAACCCTGTGGTATCTGCTATACCATAAAGATTATAAAATTCCTGCTCGAGAGACCTATGATTCATCCATGCATCTTCCCACAACCTTGTTTTCTGACCATCTCCCAACTGAATGGCGGCTGAGCATTAATAAAAAATCCCTCTTATTCAGAATGTTCTTCCAGATTATTGATAAATATTTTGTTTGGAATTCCTCTGAAACCATCCATCGTCTCTATGTAGGTATTGCTGTCTTACAATTCTGTTCCATGGAGTCCCCTCTTCTGTATCAATCCCCCATAACCACTTCATCAGCAGTGCATCATTTATTGTTGCAATAGGTATGGGACCTACACGTTCCTCTTTTAGTCTGCAAACATATTTCCAGGTAATTGGATGTGAAGGAAGTTCATAGTAGTGGTGTCTAGTGATTGTACATACTTCATTTTCATTTTCATTTTCTGTAATGGGGCACTGACTGCTTTCTCTGATAATTCTTCTTCCTTTTCCTTTTTTTTTGCACTTTTTGTGTGGTGTGTGCGTGGGGGTGGGGGGCATAGATCAGGATATTAGTCAAATATACCTGAATTACATAATTTCCATATTGGTCTTGTGCCAAAGTGCATACAGCTTGCAGGATTTCATCCATCATAATACTCTGCGTCGTTGCATCATCACAATGCTCTAGCACCCTCTGCAGAATGAATTTGTTTATACATAAACATAACATCCAAGTGATGTTTTAGGCAAGTGTTAAATAAAGGACACTAGCAAAGAGATGCAGATATATCACCTGAATGACCCTGCAGCCATAAGGGTGCATAGACAGAGGTACAATTTGTCCATAGAAAGCTAATATAATAAATTGAATCCTTTCTTGAGGGACACACTCAATACACTTTTGGATTACATGGTTACCATTCTGGTCACAGACACATTTCATAACTGATCCATCAAGCTCTAACACCATTTTTGTCTGCTGATCCACATCAACCACTTCTAGTGCCTGTAACAAATATGTGCAAAAACTGGTGACCTTTGATGATATGAAGACTTAGGAAGAACCTGTTTAACAAATGTTCGACTCCCCTTGCACTAAAAAATTCACATATGCTCAAATTTACACCTGTGAGACCCACAGTTTCCGTATGTGAAAATTCCTTTCAACAGTCCATTGACAAAAAGGTACCATAAATCATGAACACTAGTGTCATCTAAATATCACAATTCCCAGTTCATGCAGAAAAAGGGAGGAAAATGGCAATCAAAATTAAGACAAGCATGATCAAATTTTCCTAGGAAAGAAAGGAAAATGGAAATTTTCAAGGAATATATGGTTTTTGTTAAGTGCCTTCAAAACTACAAAAGCACTCTTGAGGCTATCAACAAGAAAGACTTTACTCATCAGTCTACTTACTCTACTACCATGTTGAATATAAAAGACCACAGTTACCAAGAGTTTTTTTTTTAGAAGTAGATGGTTTTCCTCTAGGAAAGTGATCACAGTTACCAAGGTAGGTAGTGAAAGTTAATCAGGAAGCAAAACTGAAAGCAAAACAAAGAAGCAACCTTCAAAGAATAAGGGGAGTAAGAAGTGATATACATTTTAAAATAAATTTATATATAATCTGATCATAACATCATGCAAAATAAGTAGAACTTCGCTTAATTTTGACATTCCATGGAAGCATAAGCCTACTAAGTGACATATTTTTTTCCAAGAAGCCTTCAATTTATTTCTATTTGTATCTTTCTCAAATTTGAATCTAATTTTGCACTGAAATTCTTGGTTTTATTCACCCTCTTATTTTCATCTCCATTCATACATATGAAATATATTGTGCATCTTGGCAGCTATCTGGCAGTGGGTGTATTGGGGGGACCCAGAAATATTTTGTGATGAACGTACAAGAATTGGATTAACCAGAAATTTGGAACTCATTTTTTTCTTTCAGGGTTAGCTTGCTTACATTTTAAGATTTGGTTTTCAGGAGTAACAAAAGGCAGGCATGACATCATTATGAACATACAGGCCTAGAATATTGGATCCTAAAACAAGCTGGCCCAACTTAAATGAGATATGATAGCTTCCTTATGGGCCAACATTCTTGCCACTACATTATCTTCATTGTGTTCTGGATTATAATCTCTAACGAAGAATATAGCTCCATGGGTAAAGGCTTCTGTCATGATGAACCTTGCGGTGCATTGGTGAGTATATATGCATCTTGAGTAGTGAATCTTGTGCTATAAATGCATGAGCAGGTAAAAGAGTGCACGTGCTGACATACTAAAGAAGTAATAACCCTTAAAGATGCTAGAGCAAGACCCAATTGAAAATGAATCAGATTAATTTCTACATAAAGGTGATTGAAAATATTATCCTGTTCAACCAATGGAATTCCCATCCCTCACTCTCCTCTCTCCCGTGGAAGCTCCCCTTCCTCACTTGAAGTCGGACAAAGAATAAATCAGTGGCATGGTGAAGAACAAAGAGATCTCCAAGAAATGCAACCTAGATCAAGTTCGATGCTGCACTGGGTCACTGGAAAAATGACAATGCCCTCTGTACCTACACATCGCCACTTCAGCCAGCTTCATTGCCAGCCATTCTTACATGGTCAGGTTTGCCAAAATTTTGAGGCACTTCACTGGCTTCAAACCGATTGGTTGTGATCCCAGCCAACAAGGGGGAGACCCTCCTAGAACACAACCACAATGCCAAATAATGGAGCATGCTTATCATGTATTTTGTTGCAAGTCTTTATGCTAACATCATGTATGTTCTTTGTTTTTGAAGGAGTGCCAAAGATGCCGCTCAGATTGTCACCTAATTGCCTAAGGTGCTCTGTGCTCAGGCTTCATGAGAATGCCTTTGGGTACCTTGTCACCTAGACAACTATGCACCAAACAAATCCCCAAAAAGCAAACAAACAGGGGGAAAGGGCATTAAGGAAGCAAATATGGGTGCGCACACAGGTCAGTGTTATATGTAAAAAAAAGCCCGAAAGGTATTGTTGTGGATGGAAAGAGTCAGGAAAAAAGTGTAACATAAGAAAGGTGCCTTAGGGGTTTATTAAATCAAGAACTTGGGAGAAAACTTCACTGCCTTGTGATTTATGAAAACAAAAACTAGGAAAGAAAAAGTATTGTGGGATGGAAACAGTCACAGAAAATATTTTGAATCATCACCAGGTACATACATTTCAAGGAGCAAAATCAGAATCAATCAAGTAGCAAAGAACTAAATATCATACAAAGATGGAATCTTGATAGAACTCAATTATCATTTCCCAATACCCACTCAGTGGGACATTACAGAAGAAAAGTTGTCCAGATTTTTTTTTGTCAGGGTCAATTGGAGGTATAGCATCATAGAGAGACTTCTAGCAAATAGGAGAACAAATGGGGGGAGGGACAGTAATAGCTAACAAAAGCCTTGTGGGCCAACTAAAGAATTGCATTAGAGTTCAAATTTTTTTCTTTACAAATTAAATGTAATACATAAACTGAAATGTATGCCATCAAAATTAAGGACATACACAAACTGTGATAGATCAAAGAATACAGCACTCTAATAACATGAAAAACAATTCAAACTTATTTATGGTTACTAGTGACCGACGACTATTTCCACCAAACACAAACAGTCACAAGCTTCCATGGTTGAAGGGCAGTGTAATACATAAACTGAAATGTATGCCATCAAAAATTAAGGACATCCACAAACTGTGATAGATCAAAGAATACAGCACTCTAATAACATGTAAAACAATTCAAACTTATTTATGGTTACTAATGACTGACAACTATTTCCACCAAACACAAACAGTCACAAGGCTTCCACGATTGAAGGGTCAGTGTAACAGTACCTATGTTATCTGTGTACCTACTAGACAGACACCTATTCACATACAGAGCATGGTCGAAGTTTCAGAAAAACAGTCTCTTGTCCAAAAACTTTTTGGGACAATAACATGCTTTTCAGAAGCATAATCTCATCTTTAGACATTAAAAACATAAGACCATTGCTTATCATAGTTCAAAGGATCCATAGACTATATGAGCATGAACATGTAAGTAAAGGCATGGATGGATAACATGCTTAAGCGAATATATGATGAATACCTATAAGGAAGAAGAAAAGAACAGCACATGCATTTCAGAAACAGATATTCATGAGCACACCTTCTGAATTACCCTACAACCATACATTTGGAGACTGAGTGGTAAGGCATGTCCAGTAAGTTGGTCGGCCAGCTGCTTCCTCTGGCTTTCAGTACCATGCTCAAAAAACTGCCAAGTTAGGTGCCCACACAATTCTTAGGCTGCTGATACAGCAAGTTCAAATGGAACAGTTGGAGAAGGAAGAACATACTTTTTGTGTTACCATCCGACCCAAATACAGACCGCTTGAACATCAACATGATGCGTTCAAAAATCCCGAAATCTGAATATGGATTGGGACACAAGTTTGCAGACCATGTCAATATTTTGGGTATGGATATCCCAATTTTAACCATAGATTCTGCCCCAATAGCAGATATCGAAGATATTATTCGGATTTGGGTCCAAAAGGTATATATGGCTCAGCATGCAAGTAAGACCTCCAATCAACAGCTACTTGAAGTCTTACCTTTGGCCTTAACTGGCAAAGTCAAATATTGGTGGAGTTATCTTCCGGATCCTACAAAAATTGAAATTATTGAACAAGGAGTTCAACAATTGGGAAATTTATTGATGAGAGAATTTTATCCTATCGTACTCATCAACAATCTACGGATATTTTTATGCTAGCCAGACGAAATCTTAGAAATCTCGATGATTTTGAGACCTATGTTGATAGTTATACTAAAGAAGTATATCGTTTGGGACAACACTATTCTTCTGCTGTCAAGGCACAATTTCTTGCTTCTCTTCCAGAATCAATCAGCAACCTCGTGCTAACAGAGCTGAATACTACTAATAGCTTACTTGACAATTTATTATTTGTGGATATTATTCAGTATGTCAGACAAGAGATTAAGAAACTCTGTTACAATATGAAAGCTTAGAAAACCCTCTCTCATATTTCTCAGAGAGCTTGTTCACAAATTGAAGGTGCTGAAGCTTACAATTTGCCAAAAGAAAAGTGCAGAATTCGAAAATTTTGCCTGCACTTTTCTTTTGGCAAATTGTAAGCTTCAACACCTTCAATTTGTGAACAAGCTCTCTGAGAAATATGTGGGAGGGTTTCTGAGCTTTTATATTGTAACAGAGTTTCTTAATCTCTTGTCTGACATACTGAATCATCTATCCACAAATAATCTCTTGTCTCACATTGTCCCTTACAATAATGCTCATTCTGTGACTATCTTTAAGGAAGTCACAATACAAAAATCAATGGCTCCCCTATCAAAGTTTCACGTCTTACTGCAAGCTTCTTTGGCTCCTACCCCCTTACATCATGCATAACATTCATCAGATTTTGTTGCTGCTCTTCTGGCAGTCTGCCGGCGCTTGAAGAAGCGATAGGGACGAAAAGATTTAGGTGAAGTTTTAACCCTTGCAAAGCGTGGTCTTCTGTCGAAACGATGTTTAAATTTTTGAATTCTGCGCTTTTCTTTTGGTAAATTGTAAGCTTCAGCACCTTCAATTTGTGAACAAGCTCTCTGAGAAATATGAGGGAGGGTTTTCTGAGCTTTCATATTGTAACAGAGTTTCTTAATCTCTTGTCTGACATACTGAATAATATCCACAAATAATAAATTGTCAAGTAAGATATTAGTTGATGGGGGCATCTCTCGCCCTTCATATTTTCAAAATCCCGGTTGTTCACCAGCATGGTTCTATTATGTCCGTCACATTTTCTTATTCAGTTCATGTAATTTTTAAATTTTCTTTGAGTCATAATTATGTAATTTTCTTTTTATTTGAGTCATGTCCCTAGGTCTTTTGTTATTTCCCTAAGTTTGTGTGTCATTAAGTTAGTTTGATTAAGTCATTGGGCCCAATTCTTTGGGCTAGGCCCATGGGCGCCCCTACCTTGTTGGTTATTAGTCAATGTGCCAAAAGTCAGGGTCTTATTGTAAATTGTGAGATCCCTATAAATAGGACCCCACTCTCTCCATTTTAAGGTAATGAATCAATGAATGAAAACTGCCATTTGAGAGTTCAAATTTCCTATTGGAGAGATTCCATTAGTTGGGTGAGAAACCCTTGGGAGTGATTCCCCCTATCCCCCCTCTCTCTCTCTACCTCTCTCTCTCTAATAAGTCATTTTCTCTCTCTCTAATAAGTCATTTTTTCTCTCCTCCACTTTCTCTCTCTAAAACATGCGCCCCTTTCTCTCTCCTCCCCTCCCAACCAACTTTCTCTCTCTTCCCCCCCTCTAATAACTCATCCCCAACTCCCCACCAACCCACCTTAACTCCACCCCAGCCCCAAGGGAGATTCCACCACTCCCCACTCCACCCTCCAACCACCAACCACCCACTCCCCTTCCCCAAGCACCCTCTCATCTCCCAAGGGAGAATTCCCACTCCCCAAGCCCCCTTTTACCTTCCCACACACCTCTTCCCATCCCCCAAGACCAAAATTTAATCCCACCCTTAAACCCATTTTCAAATACCCTTTCCCTCTCACCCACCTTCCCAAATTCGTAGCTCCTCCTCCCACCACCTGTTAGACCCCCTTCCAGACCCCATTCTTCCCTTCCCCCACCTTGGAACACCCCCTCCTAGACCCCCTCACAGCCCGGGCTTTCCCCACACTCATCCACCCCCATTTCCCCTCCCATATACCTCATTCCCCCCCGTCATCTTCAACCTACAGTTCCCAGTTGCAGATCTGCAGAAGAGTAGCAGCTTGCAGAGGCGACCACGGTTTCCTCCGGACGTTTCTGAAGGATCAAGAGCCATCGTTGGAAGCGTCTCCCAGTCCTCTTCGCAACGGCAGTGGTCCCATCCCGTTCTGAGTTCGTGATCGCCCAGGGGAGTCATTCTTCCCCGACTGTGCAAAGCCTCCCTGGCAGGAGACCAGATCCTGAGTGGAAGCCCGACTACGACGGTCCTGCTTGGAATCTGATCCAGAGTTCTTCTTCAAAAAGCTTCTACTACGAGTCTTCTTTCTTCTCCAAAAAGCAGAGCTCAGTTTGGCGTCCGGAACAAGGAGTTATCAATTTTCTCCCCCGGGTGCGCGGTTCTGCTTCCCCACAGTCTGCACCGACCTCTCATCAGAGTTTAGAGCCCACTGGTCTTCTCCGACAACGTTTGGCTTCCCCGCCAGTTTTGCTTCGAAGAGGACCCGTCAACGGTTCCAACGACTCTGGCGGCACCTGATTCTGAGTTCGGGAGCGATCGTGGCATCCTCTTCTTCCTGTTGTTGGAAACCTGAAGCTGTCAGAACCGAGGGTCTACCACCCTGTTCAAGCCCCTACCCCGACCAGCAGCGGTGCCCAAAGAAATCAACAAAATTCAAGCATCATCCCGATCCAGCTACGAAGAATCTCCAAGTGGTCTCGTCATCGGAAAAATTCTGGAGTGGCCACAGCATCGTGATAACCATCAGTCAGTCCTGAAGCACAGACAGCGGACAGAACCGACGTCGGCTTCCTTGTTGATCGCTAGTTCGGTGTCACCCCTCCCCGCTTGGCCGGCTGAAGGCCCCTCCCTGTGTGGAGGTAGTGTTTGGGTGTAGTCATTAGCTTCCCTTCCCCAAGATCCCCCCCTTGCATGGGGCGTAGTGCATGTATCTAAAATTACAGGTTCGAAGCTTCACCGGCGCGGCGTGTGGGGAACACACGCTTCCCCGCTCGCCACGTCTCCGACTCGGGGCCGGTGTCTTCACACTGGTCAGGTATATGCTGAACCCTCCCTGAATATTTGTGTTAATTAGTATCATATCTAAGTTCATCCGGCGAGGAAGAGAGTGCCCGGTCCCGTGACTACCCGATCACGAGTGGCCACCGCGGTTTGAGTGAGGAAAGATCCCCGTGCCCTCAAGGCACGGCGTCCGCCCCACTGACGTAGGTGCTCCAATCCTAGGGAAGGGAACACATAGGCTAAGCCATCACCCCAACCAGCGTGGTTTAGGCTCTCGAATCCTCCCTACCATCACTTAGTCACCACGGGAAAAGATTGTGCTGCGATATCGGTCCGCCAACATCGAGTCCGCCAATTTGTAAGTGTGCTTGCAAGTCTAGGTCCGAGGTTCACTCGGTCGGTACCTTTGCACCCGTAGGTCGTGTCACATCAAATTGGTATCAGAGCAAGTCATTGACTTGTTCTCACAAGTCAAGTCCATGGGCACGCTTGCATTAAAGTTCTCATCGGATCGCTCCATGCATTATCCACCTCCCATTGTCATTGAGTCTACGGACCAAAAGGCCCCAATTCCCATCATATCCCAAGCATACCTACCTAATGGGAGCCCCACAGAAATTGACTTCATAGACATGGTAGAAGATAATTGGGTATCCCCCGAAATTGTAGCCACCCTCTCTACGACCGGACAAATTGTGAACAACGGAGACCAAGTCTTCGTTGAATTCCATAAATGGTTTGGAGAGACCAAATACTTTGATGGAGCATGGTGTCAAATTGGTACTTTGGAAGGCCCTTGCATAATCCTAGGGAAACAATGGCTTGATGAACGGAATACCACCTTCCACCCATTGCGTTGGTCTTGCCTAGTTCATCCCCCACATCTCCCGGGAGCCTATGGTTTCAACAACCTTTTGTTCCCTCACCAACCGGAGCCCCATACCCGGCCACCATGCCCTCTCAACCCACTTCAAAGAATGAATGAGGTCATGAGTGAACATAAGGAGAACCCGGCCCACAAGACCAAATCCCCGGGATTGGACACCAACCCAAAGCCCTTCCCCACCTTTAAGGAAATCCATACTCCTATCAATAAGGAGGAAGGACATCAACTCATCCCCGTCCAAACAAACGCATACCTCCCCAAACCACTCAATCTCATCCAAAAGGTGGTGACCATAGGAGAACTCATCATCAAATGGCTCAAGCAAAATCCCATCCCTCATGCCTTGTACTTTCAAACCCCAACCATGGAGCACCCTTTCCAATTAGCACCCGTTAACTCCTATCACACCGCATTCCAATCCTACTATGAGGTAAATAGTTGGGATGATCTCCTCAAGGGTTTAGAATGGCAACTAAAGTTGACTTGCTTATTGACCATAGGAGCCACCCACCCAAGAAGACTTAGTCTCATCCACCCATGTGATGGTTCTATCACCTCAGTCTTCACCATTGGTTGCTATACTAGTGACCTCCTTCTCATTCTCCCCATGGATGAAGAACCCATCATGGTCCACTCCACTCCCATTAAGATCCCAAGTACCTTGATCGACTGGCCCACTAAAGACCTTGGTCCAATTACCTTGGGGAAGGATGGCCCACCGTGCGTAGACCATGTGGACATAGAGTTCCTTCCTCTAGGAAGCCCAGTCCATGACCCCTTTGATCCCTTCCAATGGGAGCCTAGTTACCCATGTGACACACCCACCTTACCCACAACTCACCTTTCCCTACCCCAACCAACCATGTTGGACCAAGATCACCTCTTCCAAGACTCGGGCCACACAAAGGGAACCATCGCCATAGACAACATATGCCTAGGAAGCAAGGAAGAGCCCCTCTCCATAATGCCCACCTTCCTAGATCCTTTTGACCCTTTCACATGGAAGTTCAAAGGCCATCCCACACCCATACACATGGAAGTCATCTTTGGGATAGAATGCATAAGTCTTGGCACAACACATCACTTGGCATGATTCATAAGACGGGTCCATTCATTCACATCGCCCACATGTCAAGTAGGAAGCATGAATGGACCATTTTCGGATGTAATGGTCCACCTTCATTCATCATGAGTCTTAAGCATGATAGGTGCATTCTTGGATGTCCGGGTCCCCCGGCGTTTGCCACCCCTTTGCATGATAGAGCTACATTTGGAGATCTAGGCCCTCCTATCCTCACTAACCTTCATAGGGAGTCTAGACATGCTAGGTCCACATTTGGGTGCCTGGGACCCCCAACATCCAATAGAGTGCTAGCATTCACCAACTATGTCTCAGGATTGCATACTTGCAAGCACATCATCAAAGGCAATAGGATTTGTCAAAGGCGAATCGATACCCGCAAAAGAAACCAAGATTTCCAAGAGAGTGACTATCTGATGGTCAAGATGGAGAGGCTCTTCCCTAGAGTCGCCTCTACGCTCAGGGATCGAGAGACTGGACCCTTAAGGTCTTGGGGCGATTGAGCATAAATGCCAATGAGTTGGTCCTTCTGAAGGAATATGGGGTCAACCCTCAGTGTAGTGTGGCGGACCTTGTGACCTACAAGGGCCCCGCGGTGGCACCTAGCAAGGATATTGAGCCCATACCCCCTTTTGAGAGTGACCCCACCAATGAGAGTCCACTTCTAACCTGGAGAGCCCGGCATGAGCGCAAAGATTTGATACTAGTTGAACATAATAACACCATCAGGAGTAGAGCAATCCAGCAGTATCTTGTGAGGTGGAAGGGCCGGCCACGATGGAGGACACATGGGCGAGCCAGGAAGGACTCCTACTCGACGGAGTCGAGTTCTCCGCACCCCGGGAGTATGATGGGGGCATCTCTCGCCCTTCATATTTTCAAAATCCCGGTTGTTCACCAGCATGGTTTTATTATGTCCGTCACATTTTCTTATTCAGTTCATGTAATTTTCATATTTTCTTTGAGTCATAATTATGTAATCTTCTTTTTATTTGAGTCATGTCCCTAGGTCTTTTGTTATTTCCCTAAGTTTGTGTGTCATTAAGTTAGTTTGATTAAGTCATTGGGCCCAATTCTTTGGGCTAGGCCCATGGGCGCCCCTACCTTGTTGGTTATTAGTCAATGTGCCAAAAGTCAAGGTCTTATTGTAAATTGTGGGATCCCTATAAATAGGACCCCACTCTCTCCATTTTGAGGTAATGAATCAATGAATGAAAACTGCCATTTGAGAGTTCAAATTTCCTATTGGAGAGATTCCATTAGTTGGGTGAGAAACCCTTGGGAGTGATTCCCCCTATCCCCCCTTTCTCTCTCTACCTCTCTCTCTCTAATACGTCATTTTCTCTCTCCTCCACTTTCTCTCTCTAAAACATGCGCCCCTTTCTCTCTCCTCCCCTCCCAACCACCTTTCTCTCTCTTCCCCCCCTCCAATAACTCATCCCCAACTCCCCACCAACCCACCTTAACTCCACCCCAGCCCCAAGGGAGATTCCACCACTTCACCCTCCAACCACCAACCACCCACTCCCCTTCCCCAAGCACCCTCTCATCTCCCAAGGGAGAATTCCCACTCCCCAAGCCCCCTTTTACCTTCCCCACACACCTCTTCCCATCCCCCAAGACCAAAATTTAATCCCACCCTTAAACCCATTTTCAAATACCCTTTCCCTCTCACCCACCTTCCCAAATTCGTAGCTCCTCCTCCCACCACCTGTTAGACCCCCTTCCAGACCCCATTCTTCCCTTCCCCCACCTTGGAACACCCCCTCCTAGACCCCCTCACAGCCCGGGCTTTCCCCACACTCATCCACCCCCATTTCCCCTCCCATATACCCCATTCCCCCCCCGTCATCTTCAACCTACAGTTCCCAGTTGCAGATCTGCAGAAGAGTAGCAGCTTGCAGAGGCGACCACAGTTTCCTCCGGACGTTTCTGAAGGATCAAGAGCCATCGTTGGAAGCGTCTCCCAGTCCTCTTCGCAACGGCGGTGGTCCCATCCCGTTCTGAGTTCGTGATCGCCCAGGGGAGTCATTCTTCCCCGACTGCGCAAAGCCTCCCTGGCAGGAGACCAGATCCGGAGTGGAAGCCCGACTGCGACGGTCCTGCTTGGAATTTGATCCAGAGTTTTTCTTCAAAAAGCTTCTACTACGAGTCTTCTTTCTTCTCCAAAAAGCAGAGCTTAGTTTGGCGTCCGGAACCAGGAGTTATCAATTTTCTCCCCCGGGTGCGCGGTTCTGCTTCCCCACAGTCTGCACCGACCTCTCATCAGAGTTCAGAGCCCACTGGTCTTCTCCGACAACGTTTGGCTTCCTCGCCAGTTTTGCTTCGAAGAGGACCCGTCAACGGTTCCAACGGCTCTGGCGGCACCTGATTGTGAGTTCGGGAGCGGTCGTGGCATCCTCTTCTTCCTGCTGTTGGAAACCTGAAGCTGTCAGAACCGAGGGTCTGCCACCCTGTTCAAGCCCCTACCCCGACCAGCAGCGGTGCCCAAAGAAATCAACAAAATTCAAGCATCATCCCGATCCAGCTACGAAGAATCTCCAAGTGGTCTCGTCGTCGGAAAAATTCTGGAGTGGCCACAGCATCGTGATAACCATCAGTCAGTCCTGAAGCACAGACAGCGGACAGAACCGACGTCGGCTTCCTTGTTGATCGCTAGTTCGGTGTCACCCCTCCCCGCTTGGCCGGCTGAAGGCCCCTCCCTGTGTGGAGGTAGTGTTTGGGTGTAGTCATTAGCTTCCCTTCCCCAAGATCCCCCGCTTGCATGGGGCGTAGTGCATGTATCTGAAATTTCAGGTTCGAAGCTTCACCGGCGCGGCGTGTGGGGAACACACGCTTCCCCGCTCGCCCACGTCTCCGACTCGGGGCCGGTGTCTTCACACTGGTCAGGTATATGCTGAACCCTCCCTGAATATTTGTGTTTAATTAGTATCATATCTAAGTTCATCCGGCGAGGAAGAGAGTGCCCGGTCCCGTGACTACCCGATCACGAGTGGCCACCGCGGTTTGAGTGAGGAAAGATCCCCATGCCCTCAAGGCACGGCGTCCGCCCCACTGACGTGGGTGCTCCAATCCTAGGGAAGGGAACACATAGGCTAAGCCATCACCCCAACCAGCGTGGTTTAGGCTCTCGAATCCTCCCTACCATCACTTAGTCACCACGGGAAAAGATTGTGTTGCGATATCGGTCCGCCAACATCGAGTTCGCCAATTTGTAAGTGTGCTTGCAAGTCTAGGTCCGAGGTTCACTCGGTCGGTACCTTTGCACCCATAGG
The DNA here is from genome assembly GCA_022559845.1 of Amorphophallus konjac. Lineage (NCBI taxonomy): Eukaryota > Viridiplantae > Streptophyta > Magnoliopsida > Alismatales > Araceae > Amorphophallus > Amorphophallus konjac. The sequence continues at coordinate 227,858,038 of CM040117.1, forward strand.
TCGTGTCACATCATTAGTAGTATTCAGCTCTGTTAGCACGAGGTTGCTGATTGATTCTGGAAGAGGAGCAAGAAATTGTGCCTTGATGGCAGAAGAATAATGTTGTCCCAGATGATATACTTCATTTGTATAACTATCAACATAGGCCTCAAAATCATCGAGATTTTTAAGTTGTCATCTGGCTAGCATAAAAATATCCGTAGACTGTTATGAGTACGGACAGGAGAAAATTCTCTCATCAATAAATTTCCCAATTATTGAACTCCTTGTTCAATAATTTTAACTTTTGTAGGATCCGGAAGATAACTCCACCAATACTTGACTTTGCCGGTTAAGGCCAAAGGTAAGACTGATAGCTGTTGATTGGAGGTCTTACTTGCCTACTGAGCCATATATACCTTTTGGACCCAAATCCGAATAATATCTTCGATATCTGCTATTGGGGCAGAATCTATGGTTAAAATTGGGATATCCATACCCAAAATTATGACATGGTCTGCAAACTTGTGTCCCAATCCATATTCAGATTTCGGGATTTTTGAATGCATCATGTTGATGTTCAAGCGGTCCGTATTTGGGTCGGATAGTAACACTATAGCTTTAGCAAATTCTCGAGTCTTAAAAGTGGAAAAGTCAATAGCTTGTTGCCGAAGCAATCTGACATTTGTTTGGTGTTCTTGTAAGATGGCAGATCTGCTATCAACCAAACTTGTTTTTATTTTTTGAACCGTTGTATTTAGTAACTCAAGATTCTACATAATTTGAGTGAATTGGGTATCTGCCTTTCTGAAATATTTTTCAGCAAAAGTGGTCCAGTGAGAAATATAATTCAACTGCCTGATTTCATCTTTCTGTGACTGAGGGATTGCAGCACTGTGTAGCAGTAGGTAGCTTGTATCAGCTCTTAATTTGACCTTTTCTTTTTGTAATTGCTCCGAAGTAGTGATTTTGTAGGCCAATTTTGGAGGCCATTCACAGTTCCCTAGGGTTATGTAAACAGTATCTGATTGAGAGGATCCAGAGGTGTTAATCATACGAATTGCCGCTGCATCTCGATTTGGAGAAGTGGATACAGAAGAAAGGGATGGATCATGTACCACGGGAAATAGAGGTGGGAGATCTGAACGGAATGAAGAGGAGGCAGAGGAAGATGGTAATAAGTTTAAGGTGGAATAGCGTAAAGAATGAAGTTCAGGGAAGCGGGACATCCAACGCTTTTTTTATTTTTTCTCTTGAAATTCAGTATTAGCTATATATTGTTCTATGGCAGGAAAACTTTGAACAAACGCATCAATATTCAGTGAAGACCTGCTCGATGTTTTTATTTAAAGACATCGGAAGTTGCACGCCATAGGGATGTTTAAAATGGGATACCACAGAATTTGTAAGGTGAAATATGCAACGAGAGGCTATAGTAGCATATACAGAATGTGGTAATAATTCAACATCTTTGATTTGCACACAGACCACAAATGACTGAGAAAGATGAGGATCATCCAGAGAAATAGTGAAATTAGGTCTAACCACACACAAACCATCTTTATCAAAGGTACCAGAAAACTGACGTAAAACTGCCTTTTGCCAATCTAAATGTCGTACGTCTAGTAAGGTGACTAGATAAGGAGCATTTAAATTATACGAAAAATGCGGATGCACTAGAATATCTATTTGACCTATATGAACAAACTTAGCCTACTTTTCTTTCCAAATTTTTACATCAGAGGGAAAAAAGAAAGGCAAGAAGAAGACAGGTCGGATTCTCGTGCCTTGAACTTGCATATTGACTTCAACCTGTTTTATGCTTCTTAGAAGTCGGGCCTGAAATTGAGAGAAATTATATAGCTCAGTTTTGTTGATTTCAGGAAAAGAAACTGTTCCAGTATCGGATGTCGAGACTTCCTTAGTAAGCATGTGAGAATAAATAGTAGACCAGGGTTGTTGTGATGGATCAACATAAAAATGCAGATGAATAGCGTGATTGCAACATATGAACATGCATCGTATGAAAATTACCAGCTGATGTTGATGCCTCGTCATCAGAATCTGTGTCCATTTCCACTAGCAGAGGAACCTTGGTCGGAGCGAGGAATAACATTGGTCCAACTAGTGTAGTAGGAGGGACCATCAGAGCTTCATCAAATAATGCTATAAGCCGTTCTACTTCTGCTTTAAATTCTGCTGTCGTGACTAGTTCTTCATCATATATAACAATTGATGCATTAATAGGCAAATTCTTTGGATGTTCAAAGGCATAAGCACGGAACTTTTGAATGCCATCCTCGAGCTTCTTAACATGTAAAAAGACCTTTGCGGTTTGATTGGGAGTGAGGATAGGGCCTTGAGCAATTTGACAATTGTTGTATAGTAAGGGATCATCTTGTCTACGGAAGTAGGCAATGGATGTTCCTTTATAATGAACGAACTATGCTTAGCACGCTGTGCTACTGGCCTCAAGATTTGTGGTTCCTTAGGTGGAGGAGGCGCCCATCGGGATAGTTTAAAATGCTCATCTTTGTTTTGATGTAAGGGGGTAGGAGCCAAAGAAGCTTGCAGTAAGACGTGAAACTTTGATAGGGGAGCCATAGGTTTTTGTATTGCGACTTCCTTAAAGATAGTCACAAAATGAGCATTATTGTAAGGGACAATGTGAGAGATCGCAAAGTATTTGCGATTGACAGGATTAGCACTCATCACCATTCCTTCCCAATTACAAATTTCTTCAAGGGGAAATGCGGTAGTATGCCATTCAGTATAACAAACATCAGACCTAAAGCATTGTGCTATAGGTAAATAAGTTGGCATAACGATTTTCATAAGATCTTGAGTTTCATGAAAGAGGCTGAACGTTTTATATGCAGTATTAGCATAGTAAATGTTCAGGTTACGTGAAGTATAGGTATCATAATGATATCAGATAGTTGTGAAATGGTGATCAAATTCATACCCATTATGGACTAGTGGGGCGAGCGAATTGAAGTTTCGATATTCTTGATCGATGGGATGAGCAATCCCAGAAGCAACAAGAATGTCGAACAGAGAATTACCAGATGCCGCCATGGAAATAGTTGAAAGCACACGGACTTACAAAAGATAGTAAGTCGGATAATACCCGGTACAACTGAACGCCCTAAGGTATTCTTCCTTAGGCTCTGATACCAGTGAAGGCAACCGAGACAAAGGGTTGTTTGATCTTCTTGTAGAACTCCAAGCTAGCTTCAAACGATGCTTACAAAAAGGCAAGAACATAAGGTTTGATACAACTTTCGATGCCTCAGTTTGAAGCCTCGAGTTCCTTTATATAGACAAGATTGTAACACTATTATACATACTATTACATAACTGGAATTAAAATTCGGCGGCGCGTCCGCTTATACATTTGTTTAAAATCCGGCGGCGCGTCCGAGATACAATATATTTAAAACTGACGTAGCGTCCGAAGCTAAGGATGTCGAACTGGCATGTTCTTTATCTCACTTCGATAATTGTTGTAATAGTTTACTTACTGTGTGTAGGACAAAAACCAACCGCTTTCTTTGCACAACTACGACATTCTTCTACTAATGAACAGAGCTGTCGTAGGGATGATACAGAAGTGAGGTCTTCTGCTGGGTCGTCTAGAACTAATTCTTTATCCATGTATCTTCGTATCTAAAGATAAGAAGTTATGATGGCCTTTCAAGTAGGGAGAAATACGAGGAACGATTTCTTGAGCATTATTTATGTTAAGAACCACCATATCTTTGGATACTGTATAAGGGCCTATTTTATCCAATGTAACACAGCCAATGCCAACTTCCTACCCGCCGTCATTTATTTGAAAGAAATCAATAAGCAGTATTTGTTTGCCAATTTTTACAGGAACTTGCATAGCAAAATGAGAAATAGATCTGGTGCCATTCATAGTTTCTATTTCTCCACCAGCAGGATAATAAAGATAATAAGCTAATATTAATTGGTGTGCCAAAACACTCTGGCATGATTGGCTTTATTATCCTGCTGGTGGAGAAAAAGAAACTATGAATGACACCATATCTATTTCTCATTTTGCTCTGCAAGTTCCTGTAAAAATTGGCAAACAAATACTGCTTATTGATTTCTTTCAAATAAATGACGGTGGGTATGAAGTTGGCCTTGGCTGTGTTACATTGGATAAAATAGGCCCTTATACAGTATCCAAAGATATGGTGGTTCTTAACATAAATAATGCTCGAGAAATCGTTCCTTGTATTTCTCCCTACTTGAAAGGCCATCATAACTTCTTATCTTTAGATACGAAGATACATGGATGAAGAATTAGTTCTGGACGACCCAGCAGAAGACCTCACTTCTGTATCATCCCTACAATAGCTCTGTTCATTAGTAGAAGAATGTCGTAGCTGTGCCAAGAAAGCGGTTGATTTTTGTCCTACACATAGTAAGCTATTACAACAATTATCGAAGTGAGATAAAGAACATGCCAGCTCGGCATCCTTAGCTTCGGACGCTACGCCAGTTTTAAATATATTGTATCTCGGACGCGCCGCCGGATTTTAAACAAATGTATAAGCGGATGCGCCGCCGAATTTTAATTCCAGTTATATAATAGTATGTGTAATAGTGTTACAATCTTGTCTATATAAAGGAACTCGAGGCTTTAAACTGAGGCATGGAAAGTTGTATCCAACCTTGTGTTCTTGCCTTTGTGTAAGCATCGTTTGAAGCTAGCTTGGAGTTCTCCAAGAAGATCAAACAACTCTTTGTCTCGGTTGCCTTCACTGGTATCAGAGCCTAAGGAAGAATACATCAGGGCGTTCAGTTGTACCGGGTATTATCCAACTTACTATCTTTTGTAAGTCCGTGTGCTTTCAACTATTTCCATGGCGGCATCTGGTAATTCTCTGTTCGACATTCTTGTTGCTTCTGGGATTGCTCATCCCATTGATCAAGAATATCGAAACTTCAATTCGCTTGCCCCACTAGTCCATAATGGGTATAAATTTGATCACCATTTCACAACTATCTGGGATCATTATGATACCTATACTCCACGTAACCTGAACATTTACTATGCCAATACTGCATATAAAACGTTCAGCCTTTTTCATGAAACACAAGATCTTATGAAAATCGTTATGCCAACTTATTTACCTATAGCACCATGCTTTAGGTCTGATGTTTGTTATACTGAATGGCATACTACCGCATTTCCCCTTGAAGAAATTTGTAATTGGGAAGGAATGGTGACAAGTGCTAATCCTGTCAATCACAAATACTTTGCGATCTCTCACATTGTCCCTTATAATAATGATCATTTTGTGACTATCTTTAAGGAAGTCACAATACAAAAACCTATGGCTCCCCTATCAAAGTTTCACGTCTTACTGCAAGCTTCTTTGGCTCCTATCCCGTTACATCAAGACAAAGATGAGCATTTTAAACTATCCCGATGGGCGCCTCCTCCACTTAAGGAACCACAAATCTTGAGGCCCGTAGCACAGCGTGCTATGTATAGTTCGTTCAATGTAAAGGAACATCCATTGTCCTACTTACGTAGACAAGATGATCCCTTACTATACAACAATTGTCAAATTGCTCAAGGCCCTATCCTCACTCCCAATCAAACCGCAAAGGTCTTTTTACATGTTAAGAAGCTCGAGAATGGCATTCAAAAGTTCCATGCTTATGCCTTTGAACATCCAAAGAATTTGCCTATTAATGCATCAGCTGTTATATATAATGAAGAACTAGTCACGACAGCAGAATTTAAAGCAGAAGTAGAACGGCTTATAGCATTATTTGATGAGGCTCTGATGGTCCCTCCTACTACACCAGTTGGACCAGTGTTATTCCTCGCTCCGAGCAAGGTTCCTCTGCTAGTGGAAATGGACACAGATTCTGATGACGAGGCATCAACATCAGCTGGTAATTTTCATACGATGCATGTTCATATGTTGCAATCTCGCTATTCTTCTGCTGATCCATCAGAACAACCCTTGTCTACTATTCATTCTCACATGTTTACTCAGGAAGCCTCGACATCCAATACTGGAACAGTTTCTTTTCTTGAAATCAACAAAACTGAGCTATATAATTTCCCTCAATTTCAGGCCCGACTTCTAAGAAGCATAAAGCAGGTTGAAGTCAATATGCAAGTTCAAGGCACGGGATTCCGACCTGTCTTCTTGCCTTTCTTTTCTCCCTCTGATGTAAAAATTTGGAAAGAAAAGCAGGCTAAGTTTGTTCATATAGGTCAAATAGATATTCTAGTTCATCCGCATTTTTCGTACAATTTAAATGCTCCTTATCTAGTCACCTTACTAGATGTACGACATTTAGATTGGCAAAATGCAGTTTTATGTCAGTTTTCTGGTACCTTTGATAAAGATGGTTTGTGTGTGGTTAGACCTAATTTCACTATTGCTCTGGATGATCCTCGATCTTTCTCAGTCATTTGTGGTCTGGATGATCCTCGATCTTTCTCAGTCATTTGTGGTCTGTGTGCAAATCAAAGATGTTGAATTATTACCACATTCTGTATATGCTACTATAGCCTCTCGTTCCATATTTCACCTTACAAATTCTGTGGTATCCCATTTTAAACATCCCTATGGCGTGCAAATTCCGATGTCTTTAAATAAAAACATCGAGCAGGTGGCCCCTTCACTGAATATTGATGGGTTTGTTCAAAGTTTTCCTGCCATATAGCTAATACTGAATTTCAAGAGAAAAAATAAAAAAAGCGTTGGATGTCCCGCTTCCCTAAACTTCATTCTTTACGCTATTCCACCTTAAACTTATTACCATCTTCCTCTGCCTCCTCTTCATTCCGTTCAGATCTCCCACCTCTATTTCCCGTGGTACATGATCCACCCCTTTCTTCTGTATCCACTTCTCCAAATCGAGATGCAGCGGCAATTCGTATGATTAACACCTCTGGATCCTCTCAATCAGATACTGTTTACATAACCCTAGGGAACTGTGAATGGCCTCCAAAATTGGCCTACAAAATCACTACTTCGGAGCAATTATAAAAAGAAAAGGTCAAATTAAGAGCTGATACAAGCTACCTACTGCTACACCGTGCTGTAATCCCTCAGTCACAGAAAGATGAAATCAGGCAGTTGAATTATATTTCTCATTGGACCACTTTTGCTGAAAAATATTTCAGAAAGGCAGATACCCAATTCACTCAAATTATGCAGAATCTTGAGTTACTAAATACAACGGTTCAAGAAATAAAAACAAGTTTGGTTGATAGCAGATCTGCCATCTTACAAGAACACCAAACAAATGTCAGATTGCTTCGGCAACAAGCTATTGACTTTTCCACTTTTAAGACACGAGAATTTGCTAAAGCTATAGTGTTACCATCCGACCCAAATACGGACCGCTTGAACATCAACATGATGCGTTCAAAAATCCCAAAATCTGAATATGGATTGGGACACAAGTTTACAGACCATGTCAATATTTTGGGTATGGATTTCCCAATTTTAACCATAGATTCTGTCCCAATAGCAGATATCGAAGATATTATTCGGATTTGGGTCCAAAAGGTATATATGGCTCAGCAGGCAAGTAAGACCTCCAATCAACAGCTATTTGAAGTCTTACCTTTGGCCTTAACCGGCAAAGTCAAATATTGGTGGAGTAATCTTCCGGATACTACAAAAATTGAAATTATTGAACAAGGAGTTCAACAATTGAAAATTTTAGTGATGAGAGAATTTTATCCTGTCCGTACTCATCAACAGTCTACGGATATTTTTATGCTAGCCAGACGAAAACTTAGAAAACTCGATGATTTTGAGGCCTATATTGATAGTTATACAAAAGAAGTATATCGTCTGGGACAACATTATTCTTCTGCTGTCAAGGCACAATTTCTTGCTTCTCTTCCAGAATCAATCAGCAACCTCGTGCTAACAGAGCTGAATACTACTAATATCTTACTTGACAATTTATTATTTGTGGATATTATTCTGTATGTCAGATAAGAGATTAAGAAACTCTGTTACAATATGAAAGCTCAGAAAACCCTCCCTCGTATTTCTCAGAGAGCTTGTTCACAAATTGAAGGTGCTGAAGCTTACAATTTGACAAAAGAAAAGTGCAAAATTCGAAAATTTAAACATCGTTTCGACAAAAGACAACGCTTTGCAAGGGTTAAAACTTCACCTAAATCTTTTCAACCCTATCGCTTCTTCAAGCGCCAGCAGACTGCCAGAAGAGCAGCAACAAAATCTGATGAATGTTTGTGGACGCACTTCTGGAACACTTCTTTTATTTAATTTATTTATTCGTCTGTTCATTCGTTTATTCGGTTTATTAAGTGCGAGGGCGTGCCAGTCACAATATTCGGACTTCAAGGAAGCCCTTGGTGCGCTCGATCTGACTAATCAGATGATTGTGTGTGTCGTGTCGGGACAAAAAATCCGCCGTGCCATGAAGGTCACGACGTGAATTACATCCCCTCGGAGAGGGGAAACCCTTGATTAGTCGTCAGGAAAAGGGGCCCTACGGCCATGAAATTAACATTAATGAAACGGAGTATTGAAATTCGCGAGTTGCGTGAAAATGCCCCTCGATGGGGTGAAAATGCTTAAATCATATCGGTCGCTCACCGACCATTTCATGTTCGGACGGAAGTCCATGTTGGAAGTGTGACGAAGACGGATACAAAACCTGTGTAAATGTATGCCAAGTATACGGCAAATTTAATAGAAGAACGGAATCAAATCCCAACGGGAACGAGTCCGATTTGACAAATTATCGGCCCAGGGCAATGTTGGATTACGGCCATATTGGGATGGCTCCCAAGGTCCGAATCCGACTTAGAGAGTCGGCGTTGATATTCCCTTTACACCGGGTCTCGGGGAGAAACGAGGCTGCGGAGCAGGTTCCATCATGTTATTATTATCTTTTTTTTTTCAAACATGAGTTCATTCCATTCCTTTCTTATTTTGTTATTTTTTTTTATTTAGAACAAAGGGTGGGGGGTTCGGTCTAGACTCACTTTGGTTCACAAAATGCATATGCAACCCATGCAAAATTATGTGTGAATCATGCATGCATGCCAGGATGCCAATGCATTAATGAGAGAGCTTCAGTTTTCAGTTTGGAGAATTTGGATTCCTCCATGGGCATCATTGTTTTATTATCTTATTATTATTATCTGTCTTTTTGTGATTATCATATTTTTAATTGCATTTGAAGCGTGCATGGAAGGATAAGCCAAAAGGGCTGAAGAAAGGTTGACCTGTCCTGAAGACATGTTGACCTTAATGAAATAAATGCTGGAGATAGGTAGACCTCAATGCATTCAAGGTTAAAGATAGGTAGACCTTTCAGGGTCTGCGCACGAAGGCAGGTAGACCTTGAGGGGTCTGAGTATGAAGGCAGGTAGACCTTGAGGGGTCTGAGTATGAAGGCAGGTAGACCTTGAGGGGTCTGAGCATGAAGGCAGGTAGATCTTGAGGGGTCTGAACATGAAGGCAGGTAGACCTTGAGGTGAAGGCAGGTAGACCTTGAGGGGTCTGAGTACGAAGGCAGGTAGACCTTGAGGGGTCTGAGCATGAAGGCAGGTAGACCTTGAGGTGAAGGCAGGTAGACCTTGAGGGGTCTGAGCATGAAGGCAGGTAGACCTTAATGAGGTCAGCACTGGAGGCAGGTAGACCTGCTTGCAAGGCAGACAAGAGGGTTCATGCATACGCCATGCAATGCATTCAATCATGAAGATGAAGCTTGATTTCCCTACAAATGATGAGATGTTAAAGGACTCAGAATGCATGCCAATGTGTGCAAGATTGTCTTCACGAGGATCAATATGCGGATGCACATTTGAAATATTTAAAGGGCTGGTCTGCCATGGACCATGGGCTGACCTGCAAAGGTGTCGCCCCTGGGGTCGACCCCTATGTAGGCTGTAGCCTGGACAGAACGCAGCCAGGGAGGTGTCGACTTCTTTCTTCTTTCCCTCTTTTTTTTGAAATGCTGCAACACATGCTTTGATTGTCGTGCAAAATGAGATATGCATGGCGTGAGGGGGATTCTAAATGTTTAAGGAATGCACATGTGGGATTCCTGTATGAAATATGGTGCATGAATCATGCAAACCTAACTATATGCCCATGAGGGAAACATGAAATGCTAAGGAGAAAGGGGAAGGACCGAGGGGCCTAAATGCAACGCAAGGATGGCAATTCAGATTCTGTTTCTTGCCTTTGTTTGAACAACAGCCATGTGTATGTTCAGAATTACATTCAGTCATCATATTTCTACATTCCTGTTCGTAGCAACTTTAAAGCATGTGTTTGATCAATTTCCCTCTCTGTTTTGCCTGTTGCAACCCCAACACTTTCAGGTTTCAGATTTTAGTACGTGTCCTCAAAATTGCAGTTCTCATCATCAGCTCAATTATGTGCATATAAGAGCTGCCAGTTCAGTTTTTTTTATAGCTTATGTGTATATCATTCATTCCTTTAGTTCTTTCTTAGATTTTTATTTAAGATTTCCTGGCGAAAATTTGGTAACATCTCCCCTTAACCAAAGGCGTTTGGGGACAAATGGGGGACACCATCCACGGAGAGGACTTCGAGGTGACCCCGAAACACAGAGGGTGCGCCCGAAAGCAACGACCTCGTAAACCCGAGCCGACTATAGAGGAGTCCCGAGGGCGAGCCTACTAGGGATCCTATCGACCGGGGGTGCCACAATTCCGTTTCCGAAGCATGGTCTTGAAGATCTTTTACCGGAGCATGATGCCATCTATATTCACTCATCGGAGGGAATCACCCGGGGACCACATTATAAAAGAATGACCCCCGGGGATCCAAGAGTAATCAGAAATTCGAGGGACAGCAAGAAGAGATTTATGAGGAAAACTCGACTCGGGACGAATCCCATGTGCCTCATCCCTTCGATAACATGGTGGTGGGAGCCAGCCAGACACCGAGGTGGGATTTAGAGGATATGAGAGTCGAGTAGAAGGTCAAAGAAAACACTGGACGGTTCACAGATTCGCAGAGAGAGTGAGATCATATGAGAGAGAAGATACGTATATATAAAGGTGTACCATACTTATGCATACTCGTATTAAGAAAATGAGAAGCTATAGCCAGCATATACAGAAATCATGCAGCTGTGCATATGCATATACCCTTGCCATATGGACAGGCATGGTGTTCAGAAGACGAAATCAGGAGAAAGGGCAAGTAGAATGGACTGAGATAAAAGAAAGAACAGAAAAAGAGCATCAGCACATATATACGCATGTAACATTCATATGCATATGGAAGAGCAGTCGGGTATCACATTTATACAAACACACTGAGGACCAAAACTCCAGATTTCATTTCTTCATAAAGGAGTTATATCCAAGAGATGAACAAACAAAGATAATAGAATGGGGGAAAAAACCCACCCTCTCACAATTTCTCCCAACTCTCGTTCCTCTCTGCCTCACTCCAACTTCCAGACGCGTAGGTCCGAAGGGATCAAGTGGTGAAGAAAAAAAAAGAGAAAGGGGAATCCTCCGGAGGGGACTCTCACAGGCAATGCTCTCCTCTCACCACTCTCTCTATCTTGCTAGCCTTCCAACCTTTCAATCTTTTTTCTCTAACTTTTTTATCAGCCGCGCAGGGCTCCCTTCTTATAGGGGCGAAGAATCCGTTCGAAGCTCCCCCTTGCTGCTCTTCTCCTTGCTTCTCCAGCTGCGGCCACCCTCGCCTGCTATTGGTTTGTTGCTGCTGCAGCCGACCTCGCAGGGCACGAAGGGAGAGGATTTCCATTTGTGGAGGGGTGCGCCTATTGCCTTCGTCGTTGGTCGATCGAGGCTTGCTGGAGACGTGTTGCGCGCCATTGCCCTTGAGGGAGGAGCCCTGCGAACATTGAATGAACAGGACGGGGTGAAGGGGCCTTCGTTCGGACTGCCGGTCACTGGGAAGAGGCTACTGGTCGCCGCTGCGGACTGCCGGTCGCAAGCACTGGCCAGCGCGGGGGCTCCGCGTGTGAGAGGAAGAAGGAGGAGAAAAAAAAAAGAAAAAGGGTGAGAAGGGAGACACGAGAGGAAGGAGTGTGACACAAGATGAATAGTGTCCCTTATTTTCCTTCTATTTTTTTTTTTTGAAAATTCCTCTTCCTTTTACTCTTTGCCCCCTCCTTTCCTTGGTCTTGTGTACATGCCCTTCACCATCCCTTTTACTTTAATTTGGGGCCTCTTCCACGTGGTGGGCTGCACCCCTTGCCCCCTTTTTTCTTTGTTTTTTTTAGTGTCCACAAATGCCCCCCAGCCGTGGGTGGCGCAAGCGAGGGACAAGTGTGCGGGGTCTACAGGTGTAGACTTTTTACAGCATATTTCTCTATTCTCCGAGCCGATAGTTCATCGGTCCGGTGTAAATTTGCGGGAAAGCGCTCACTCCTTCAGTGAAGGGATGAGGGGTTCGCTTCACCGCAATGGGCACGCGAAGCATAGTGTCTAGCCCGAGTGAGGGGTTCAGTCATTGGCATGGGGTCGATGCCGAAGCAAAAAGGTAGGGTTTCATGCGTCGACCTAGACGAAAGGTTCAAGCCGACTGGGCGAGGCCAATCCCGAGGGGGGCCGGCGACTCATGTTGGGTCAAAGAGGGTTGTTTATTCATCGACTTGGACGGGAGGTCTAAGCCGAAGGCTCTGTAATGGACCCGATGGAACGAGAGGAGTTTGTGTGTTCATTGGTTTGAATGAGAAGTTCGAATCAAGGGTTTATTCGTCAGTGCCGGCAAAGCATCGTGGATTGACGTGGTTTATTCGTTGACAGGGGGTTAGTGCCAAAGCAGGTCTGGGCCACCGGTTTATTCGTCGATGCCGACAGGGAGTCGGAGACCGACGTGGTTTATTCATTGACACGGGGTTAGTGCCAAAGCAAGGGTCTTTTTGTTCATGGCTTCAGACGGAAGGTTTGGGCCACCGATTTATTCATCGATGCCGACAGGGAGTCGGGGACCGACGTGGTTTATTCATTGACACGGGGTTAGTGCCAAAGCAAAAGTCTTTTTGTTCATGGCTTCAGACGGAAGGTCTGGGCCACCGGTTTATTCGTCGATGTCGACAGGGAGTCGAAAACCGACATGGTTTATTCATTGACTCGGGGCTAGTGTCAAAGTAAGAAATGGGGTCTTTTTGTTCACCGAATCCAGATGGTGGATCTGGGTCGAAGGAAGGAGGTCTTTTCTTTCATTGACCAGGACGGAAGGTCCGAGTCAAAGTGAGGGTATTTTTTATTGGCTTAGACATGAGGTCCAAGTCAGAAGCTTTAAGCGTCGGTGGGACAGGATGAGGTAGTGTTGAGCTAGATGTGAGGGTTTTTGATACTGCATGGGATGCATCTGTTTGGTTATTCGGCCGAGATGCGATGGTCTGAGCCGGAGGAGGGAATTTTGAATTGCGGTGGGATTTGATGAATCGACGTCCCCCAATGACTTTGATAAGTTTTTTTTCTTTCTCTCTTCCTTTTTTCCCCTTTTTTTCTTTCATTTTTTTCTTTCTCATTTTTTTCTTTTCTTCTTCTTTTTTTTGAATGGATATTGCATAGTCTCACGGGAGATCTAAGAAACATTCTTGTTTCGCGTGAGGCGCAGACTTTAATTGTTCCTCGAACTGGGGAAGTGATGCGTGATATAGTTTCAAGTGCTTTCCATTAAGGGGTGAGAATTGAGTCTCCCCCCTATGGTTGACAACTACATACGCACCTCCTTTGTAAACTTTTTGGACAACATAGGGCCCAAGCCAATTTTCATTTAGCTTGCCTTTATGGTTGGCAGCCATGACTTCTCTTCTTTTGGCCATCACGAGGTCGCCTTTCTTGAATTCACGCCCTTTGACGAGCTTGTCGAAGACGTGTGTTATGCGGGCCTGATAGACCTGTATGTTTTGCTGAGCCTGGAGTCGCTTCCCTTCTAGGTCGAAGAGCTCTTCCAATCTTCGTTCTGCATTTGTTCGGTCGTCTTTGACCAATTCATGTTGGATTGCGACCCGAAGTGAGGGTACTTCTAGTTAATGGAGACGACTGCTTCCGAACCGTATACCAAAGAGAAGGGTGAACAGCCCGTTGGGGTTTTATAGACGGTACGGTACGCCCACAGCGCCTCATACATCTTGTCTTCCCAATCCTTTTTGTTAGAACTGACAGTTTTCGCCAAGAGGGTGCAAAGGGTTTTATTAAATGCTTCGGCCAACCCGTTTGCCTGCGGGTTATACGGAGTGGATGTCCTCCAATCAATCTTGTACTTTTCAGCCAATCTATAGACCTTCTGATTCCGGAAATGACTTCCGTTGTCTGAGACGATCTGGTTAGGGATGCCGAATCGGAATATTACATTTCGTCGGATAAATCGGGCCACGATTTCTCCTGTTACTTCCCTTAGGGCTACAGCCTCCGCCAGCGAGAGAAATAGTCCGTTATTGTCAGGATATATTTGCATCCCGAAGAGGATGGGGGCAGTGGGCCCACGACATTTGTTCCCTATTGAGCAAATGGCCAACTGGGTGTTGTCGGATGTAGCTGTGTTGGAGGTCACCTGGGGACCGTTGCATGCTCTTGGCACTTTTGACACGACTTAGCATACTTGCAACAATCGTCGAACATTGTCGGTCAATAATAGCCCGACTTTTTAATTTCGATCTTCATCTTTGGCCCTGCCTGGTGTGCCCCGGCTGACCCAGCATGATTTCCTTCATGACTCTCCAGGCTTCCTCCATAGAGAGGCACCGAAGCAGTATTTTCTTCTTGGCGTCCGCCACAATTCGGAATAGAATTCTGTTTCTGATTTCATAGGAATCCTTTATTCGGATCAGCCTGATCTTTTCTTCCCTTTGCTTGGACAACTGCTGCTGTTTAAACCATTGTATGAGGGGCTCACGCCAATCGGGTGAGCCGACCACCTCTGCGGTTGCTACTTCAGACTCCTCTCCTCCTAGTTCTTCTTCTATCATGCTGGGGACTTGTCGTCAGTTGATCACCCGTATATTGAGTGATTCATCCGGTGGGATTGCCAGGGAGCTTGCTAGCTTTGCTAATGCATTGGCCTGTGCATTCTGACCTCGGCCGACATGGTTTATTTCAATAAAGTAGAATTTCTCCATGAGTTGCTTCGCCTTAGCGTGGTAAGGGAGTAATTCGGGCTTTCGGACCTCAAACTGCCCCTGGATTTGCTTGTCGATCAGCATCGAATCCCCGAACACTTGAAGCATGCAGATCTCCATGTAGAGGGCAACCTGGAGGCCAATAATTAGAGTTTCATATTCTGCTTCATTATTTGTGTAGGCTTTGTTGATTGAGCAAGAGGTATGTAGCACCTCTCCTTCTGGAGATTTGAGGACAACTCCTACCCCTGCTCTTATTCTTGTTCGTCCCTGCGGGGATGTTTCTGTTCTTGAAGCACCGTCAAAGTGTAGCTGCCAGGTGGCTTGTTGGACTTGGCCCACTTCTAGGGTCTCATCTTCAGGGAGCTCCGTGATTAAAGGAGAATCTTCAGGTACGGGGTGTACTGCAAAGAAGTCTGCAATGGCCTGGCCTTTGATGGCCTTTTACAGCACATAGGTGATGTCGAATTCCATGAGAATGACAGCCCATTTGCCCAGTCGCCCTTTAAGGACCGGCTGAGAGAGTATATATTTGACCTGGTCGGCCTAAGATATTACCTTGACTTCATGTGATAGCATGTAATGCCTCATCTTCTTGGCTGCAAAGATCAGTGCGAGGCAGACCTTTTCAATAGGTGTATACTTTGCTTCAACCCCGACCAGTCTTCGGCTAAGGTACAGGGCTTGCTCTTTTCCTTCTTCATTGCTTTGGGCCAGCATTGCCCCCAGAGAATTTTCAGTGGCGGCTATGTACAGGATCAGTGGCCGCCCTTTAACAGGTGCCCCCAGGACTGGCGGAGTGTTCAGGTATTCTTTCAATTGATTGAAAGCTTTTTGACATTCTTCGCTCCAGTGGAACGGGGTATCCTTCATCATTAATTTATGGAACGACTGGCACCGCCCGGACAAGTTGGAGATGACCCTACGGATGTAGGCTAGCCGGCCTTGTAATGACCGTAACTCTGTCAGGCTTCTAGGAGGAGGCAGCTCCTGAATAACTTTGATCTTTGCGGGGTCTATCTCAATCCCCGGTATCTGACAACAAAGCCCAGGAATTTTCCGCTGGAGACACCAAAAGCGCACTTCGTCGGGTTCATCTTCAGCTCATGCTGCCGCAGCCTTTCAAATATAATTCTGAGGTCCGCCATATGATCTTCCCTCTTCTTTGTTTTGACGACTAAGTCGTCAATATAACATTCGATTTTGCTATAGAGCAATTCGTCGAATATTTTTGTCGTCGCCCTTTGGTAGGTGGCGCCAGCATTCTTGAGGCCGAAGGGCATCCGTTTGTAATGGAAAATCCCTTTAGGTGACCGGAAAGCTGTGTGGATTCTGTCATGCTCAGCTATCCAGATCTGATTGTAGCCGGACGATCCGTCCATGAATGACAAGGCCTCATAGCCAGTAGTGGCGTCGATCATTACTTCGGTGATTGGCACCAAAAAATCATCCTTCGGACATGCTTTATTCAGGTCCCGAAAATCCACGCAGATCCGGATCTAGCCGTTTTTCTTCTTGACAGGCACGATGTTGGCCAGCCAGGTAGTATATTGGTTCTCCGCCATGAAGTCGACATCTATCAACTTGTCGACCTCCTTGCAGACTTGACTTATCAATTCGGGCCTCATTCGTCGGGGTGATTGCTTCACCGGCTCAGCTTTAGGGTCAATGGCCAGGATATGCTGGACAACTGCAGGGCTGCGGCCTGGCATTTCTTTGTAACTCCAAGCAAAGCAGTCTCGGAATTCCTGGAGTAGCTTCACATACTGCCCCCTCTTTTCGAGTGATAAGAGGGCACTGAGGAAAGTCGATCTGGGATCATCCTTTGTGCCGAGGTTTATTTCGACCAATTCGTCGACAGTGGCTTGGCCGCCATCTTCTTCAACTTCAAGAGCCTCATAGACATGTTCTTGCCTCATTCCGCCTAACGGCGGGGCTTTGGCTTGGCTTTCCTCCGTAGCAGTTGGCTGTTTACTGTGCTGGAGAAGCAGCTCTACCGTCGATGGTGTGGATTCCGTGCAGCTTGGATGCTGGCTCACAGATGGAGCGCCCTCAAGGGCGGGATGACTTCCTTCAGCTTTTAACTCTTGTGAGTCGTTGTTGGGAATTGTAGTTGCCTCCATAGAGGTGGACTCCCAGCATCTGCACGGAGTAGCAACTCCATGATCATTATCCGCCCGTGGCCGAGATAGGCCCGAGCCTTTCAATTCACCCGATGGCTCGACTATTTCATAGTCCCCTATGTATTCATCATATGCCCCCGGGGGGCCTTCACTCGTTACAGTGTAGGTAGAAATCATATCAATTTCTTGATAGTCTTCGATGGAGAAACCCAGTCCCGGGTGCTGAGTGATTTGTAGCAATCTTCTGTCCATGTTCGGTGGATCCCATAATTCTTTGAACATCTTGTTTTGACTGGAGAGTTGACAGAAAGAGATCTACTGCTTTCTGGCCAACTTGATTGCGCGGCCAGTTATATATGGGAGTCCCATAATTGGGACAGGTGGATCATGCATCTCTTCAGGGAATCTGCAGTCATCGTCCCCTTTTGTAGGCTGCTCCTTGGCCACATAAAATATGGTGGGTTGGCCATCAGGATTGGGGACCTCCAGGATCTTCAATACTTCGACTGTTTGGCAGTCTGCATCAGCTAGGGGCTTGATGATCCCTGGCGGGACCTTGACATCCCCAAGTAACACTTCGAGTTTTAATGCCCCCGGTTTAGGGTAAATGCTGAGTTGAATTGCTCTGAGCTCTCCCTCTTCCTCAGATATGAGTGACACCTCTGGGGGAGCCACGTAGTCAGGCGACGGCGGAGGGAACCAGTCGCTGGATTCTAGTTTCTTCTTCCCCTTGTCCTTGGCTGGAGGGGTAGGCTTCTTCGGCTTCTCTAGATACAGAGGTGCATCTGACAAGTGGCATTCGAACACCTCGAAAGGGTGTAAGTCGGCAAACACTCTTTCTTCTTTCCTATTTCGTGGGTATTTTATGCATTGGTGGAGGGTGGAGGCCACCGCCTGGTTTTGATGCAGCCACGGCCGGCCCAGCAACACCTTGTATGACGTATCGGAATTTATCACATGAAATTGCACTTTGGTAGTGAAGTCGCCGAGCGAGAGTTCAAACTCCGCCACGCCCATGGGAACTTCAAATTTCTGGTTGAAGCCAGCAATTCTCATATCCCTGACCTCGATCAGGTGCACATCAAAATAGTACTTCTCATATACCCGATAGGGGAGTATGTTTACTGCAGCCCCCGGGTCAATTAGAATTCTGCCTATTGGTTGGCCATTCAGTTGCCCCCTCGTGTAGAGGGGTCTATTGTGGTCGACGGAGGGTAGAAGCATGTCCTCCTCCGTGAATGCCATAGCCACCCTCGACTATGCCTCGGCGAAACAGCTCTCAAAGTATGCCGGGGTTTGTAGGGCCGTGATAACGGCTTGTCTTGTTTCTTCGTCGAGGGAGAGTATATCCCAGACAGAAAAACTTGAAGGGATTCTCTTCAGTTGCCTCACTATTCTGCTGGTGGTTCTGACGTTGGTCAACCTCAGGTCTTCGGACCTTTTATACTTGCCCTCAGGGTATTCTTGAGAAGCTGGTTCGGGAGGCGGCTCATCTTTCTCTTCAGGTGCCGCCTGAACTTGTTGTGCTGGTCCGACCGGCTCCTTCCCTTGTATAAATTCGGTGAAACTTGGAATGTCTGCACGGTCTTTTTCTGCTAGAGGAGAGACTACTGAGGGTAAGGTGGGAGCACCCTTGACCCTCTATTGTGGCTGCGGGCATGACAGCTTGCCCTCCTGAGAGGATAGAAATTCAGTAAAGGAGGGGACCTCTTGGTTGCTTACATGCTCCGGGTAGAGCCCCGGCGGAGGAGGAATTTCTGCGCCTTTGACTTCAGGCTGGGGAACCTAGTATGGTTGCTCACCACGCAGCATAATGTTGTGGTTAGCCTGGGGGAGATGCCCCCACTTTCTTCCAGACCTCGTGGCATGCTGGGAGGTGGAAGCTTCAGCTTGATTTGCCTCTGCTGGCGCGAGGCATATCTCTTCATCATCTCCTTCGAAAATTCGGACTGTGTCGAACAGGGCCGCAAGGGTATTGCAGGATATGGCATTGCCTTTCCTTTTGCTCTTGGACTTCTTCTTCTTCTTCTTCACAGTTGGCGACTGCTCCTGGGGAGGCTCATCCCATATGCCTGGTTCTTCGGCTTTAGGTTCAGCTTCTTCTGCTAATTCCAGGGACTCAAAATGTTCCCAAGGGACATATTCCTTCAGCTGGACGAGCCGGATTTCGGGCTGTTCATATTTTGTCTAGACCATCAATGATCTCTTGAAGTCGTTCCACCGCCGGACTGGCTTCTTTATGCACCCGCATGGGGATGTGTTTCTTCTTATTGTTGGTGAATCTTCTGATGACCAGCTGAGGAGCCCTCTCATGCCAGACGGGAGTCACAATCGGAGGCTTGGGCTGAGGTGTGATGCCTCGCATATGAATTCCTGGGTCACGACGAAGCGTTGCCCTTCTTCTTGTTTTTGACAGCACGGTGTGCCAATTCCCTTGATCTTCTGCTGGCGCTAAGATATAGACCTCATAGGTATGTTGAGTGCAGGCCTCCGCCACTTCTTCGGGTAGCTGCTGATATAGAGATACCATGTTTATTGTTACTCCCAGAGTGGGCATTTCATGAGGGCGCGGAGGATCGACTTTGTGCTCCCCCATTTGCAATTCTCCCTCCTTGATTAAAGACTCAACAGTGTCTTTAAAGATATAGTAGTCCTCGATAGGATGCCCGATCATTTGATGATATGGGCAGAAATGAGGATCCTCTTTTCTTCTGAGATCACCCGACCTCTTTGGCTCTGGGAGAGTGATCTTGTTGAATTTCGTAGCCCATTCGAACAAGAGTCGAGTCTTATCTCGAGGGAACGAGTACAACTTCTTCATTTTATCCCGAAGGGAGGGGCCTTCTTGCCGATCGGCGGGCTTGGCCGGGGGAGACTCAGCTACCCCTTTGTCCTTCTCCTTCTGCTGCTCAAAGGCCTTGAAATCGACCGTGTGCACTTCTTGAGACGCCGGCCGTTTGTCAGCTGACCTGGCCTTTTGGCTTGAAGTGACGGGAGCGGCGGAGTACTTCGAGAGGAATGCCTCGACCTCTGCCACAACATTATTCAGTCGGTCAAATGACTTAATTTCAGTGCCTATTCTTTCCAGCACTTCCCTTTTCAGATTTTGTTTGCATATTTGGACGACATCCTCTTGATGCGGCGGGCGCCTGCACCTCATGCTGAGGTTCCTCCACCTCTTGATATATTCCAAGGCGGACTCGTCATTCCTTTGCCTGGTTTCATATAGTTCGGCCACCGTCACCTCCCTCTCGGCAATGTGGAACCTTTCTTTGAACTTTCTCTGCATATCGGGCCAATCAATGATAGACCCGGGCTGTAAGCTTGAGTACCACTCAAAGGCGAGCCCCGTAAATGTGGACCCGAAGAATTTTAGCAGGTACGACTCGTCGGTCGCCAAGTCACCCATCACATTAGTGTAGTAGCCAATGTGCTCCCGCGGAGACCCTTGCCCGTTGAACTTCTCAAACTTCGGAGGCTTGGTGATGCCGGGGGGCAGCCTCTTCGCAGCATGATGAGATGGGTATGGTACCCTGTATACATCAAATGAGGCGGAGTCATCATCGCTCCTTTCCGCCAACTTCATTTCTATCATTTGCTCAACCATGAGCTTGTTCATCACTGCCGGATCAACCGGGCTTGGGTAAAAATGAGCTTGTTGCATATGCGGCGTTGTTAACACGGCCGCGTGGGGCGTGGCAGGGCCCCCTTGAAACTGGAAGATTGAGGGTTGCGGCGTAGCCGCAAGTTGTTGCTGCGGGGAAGGAATGCCCCCAGTGTAGCTGGGTGCCGGCTGGGATGGGGTTGTCTGCGGCGAGGCTTCAAACGCCTGGCCTCAGCCCCCTGATGTTCCGGGTTGACCTTCAGCTGCCCCGGGGGCAGGAGCATGTGTATCCCTTTCACTCAGCTGCTTCTTCAGTGCCTCAATTTCTTGCTGGTACCTATGCAGTAACATCAGCAAAGCCGGATCATTGATAGAGGGGCTGGGGAGGCTACCCCTGTCCTCAGCAGGTGTTTCTTCAGATGACGTGGATGGCATCCCACCGTCATCTTCAGTTGTAATAACATTGGCGGTGAGGACCGCCGTTGTCTCTTCTGGATTTATTGTCCCGGCGAGGGTATGCAACACCTCGGTAGCAGCTCTCCCTCTTCTTGTGAGAGGGCCTGGCCTTTCGGCAATTCTGACAACTTCCTCGGGCTCCTCCGGCAAAGCCCCATAACGGCTGGCCACTCCGGCCATGTGGCAGGTATATACTTGCATGTTTCTATTTCTCCTCTTCGCCTGCCTGGTCGACTGACTGGGGAAAGACAACCTTTCAAACACCGAGACCCTCGGTGCATCTTCTTCATGGCGGGGAGGCCCATCATAGCATCCCGATTCTGCATCTTCTATTTCATCCGGGTCGGCTGGATATCCTCGACCCTCTTCAGTAGCAGTGATGACCTATAGCAGCCGCTGCCTCCCTAGGGAGGTGTTCCCAACTCCACGGAGATACCCGTGCACAGCCCGGGTAATGTCTTCCAGTTCATGATCAGGATATACCGCGGGCGGCGATACCCTGGCTTGCGCTGAGGGCCCATAGACGAGCCGACCCTCTCTGTCAATGCCATGAGTCTCAACATGTGGAGGATTCGCCCGTCGCCTGTAAGCTTGGGCATGTGGCTTGCGAGATGCCCCTGCCGACATCTCATTCTTCTTCATTCTTTCCTTCTCTTCCTTTCTGGGCCTGTTGGCCTCAACAGGTCCCGACCGAGTTGGCATTGGGACCCAAGTGGGCTTGGGTACCCAAATTTGTTTGGTCTTGAATGGCCTGAGGGCCGGTTCATTCTTTGGCCGACGGGCCGCTCCAGTATTTTTCCTTTCCATTCTCCCTAGCGCTTGGAAAGAGTTGCGCACAGGGACATTCGGCACGATCCGCTCGGGAATCACGTCGGCTTTTCGACCATTGAGGTGGACTCGAATGCCTACAATCAGAACTGATTTGCCGGTGTTGGAGATCCGGCCCCTGGGAGCAGCAACATTCTTTTGGCTCCTTCTTCGGCGGGATGCCGACTTCTTGCTAATAGAGCCCGTGTCGAAACGGACGTGGTGGACAAAACAGCCCACAGTCTTGACCGCCACGCGGTCAGGAGTAGTTGCCGCCGTCCCGGCAGCAGCATGTTTGGTGGTAGAAGTCCCCGTGGCGGGGATATGGGCTTCGACGGGCTTGGGCCCTCGGTCTCCAGCAAGTTGACGAAAGCCACCCCCAGGAAGTTGGGGAAGCCCACCACCGGAGGAAAATTGCCGAACTTGATCGGCACCGCGAGGTAGCCTGGTTGGCATGGCTTGTGACGGCTAATGGTCCGAAGCTGACGCCTGACGGCCATTGTAATCGCCAGAATATGATCCTGCAATTGCAAATAAAATAGTTTAGAATTTCATGAGGAGGCCGTAAGGCCCCTTATCCCGGCGAGGAGATGAAGGGAAGTTCTGTCCCACCGGGCGTGTCAGACTTGTGGAAGCACTTTTGGAACACTTCTTTTATTTAATTTATTTATTCATTTGTTCATTCGTTTAGTCGGTTTATTAAGTGCGAGGGCGTGCCAGTCACAAAGTGACGATTTATTCGGACTTCAAGGAAGCCCTTGGTGCGCTCGATCTGACTAATCAGACGATTGTGTGTGTCATGTCGGGACAAAAAACCCGCCGTGACATGAAGGTCACGACGTTAATTACATCCCCTCGGAGAGGGGAAAACCCTTGATTAGTCGCCAGGAAAAGGGGCCCTACGGCCATGAAATTAACATTAATGAAACGGAGTATTGAAATTCGTGAGTTGCGTGAAAATGCCCCTCGATGGGGTGAAAATGCTTAAATCATATCGGTCGCTCACCGACCATTTCATGTTCGGACGGAAGTCCATGTTGGAAGTGTGACGAAGACGGATACAAAACCTGTGTAAATGTATGCCAAGTATACGACAAATTTAATAGAAGAACGGAATCAAATCCCAACGGGAACGAGTCCGGTTTGACAAATTATCGGCCCAAGGCAATGTTGGATTACGGCCATATCGGGATGGTTCCCAATGTCCGAATCCGACTTAGAGGGGCGGCGCTAATATTCCCTTTACACCGAGTCTCGGAGATAAACGAGGCTGCGGAGTAGGTTTCATCATGTTATTATTTGTTTTTTTTTGAAACATGAGTTCATTCCATTCCTTTCTTATTTTGTTATTTGTTTTTTTTTTAGAACAAAGGGTGGGGGGTTCGGTTGAGACTCACTTTGGTTCACAAAATGCATATGCAACCCATGCAAAATTATGTGTGAATCATGCATGCATGCCAGGATGCCAATGCATTAATGAGGGAGCTTCAGTTTTCAGTTTGGAGAATTTGGATTCCTCCATGGGCATCATTATTTTATTATCTTATTATTATTATATTTCTTTTTGTGATTATCATATTTTTTATTGCATTTGAAGCGTGCATGGAAGGATAAGCCAAAAGGGCTGAAGAAAGGTTGACCTGTCCTGAAGACATGTTGACCTTAATGAAATCAATGCCGGAGATAAGTAGACCTTAATGCATTCAAGGTTAAAGATAGGTAGACCTTGCAGGATCTGAGCACGAAGGCAGGTAGACCTCGAGGGGTCTGAGCATGAAGGCAGGTAGACCTTGAGGGGTCTGAGCATGAAAGCAGGTAGACCTTGAGGTGAAGGCGGGTAGACCTTGAGGGGTCTGAGTATGAAGGCGGGTAGACCTTGAGGGGTCTGAGCATGATGGCAGGTAGACCTTGAGGTGAAGGCAGGTAGACCTTGAGGGGTCTGAGCATGAAGGCAGGTCGACCTTAATGAGGTCAGCACTGGAGGCAAGTAGACCTGCTTGCAGGGCAGACAAGAGGGTTCATGCATACGCCATGCAATGCATTCAATCATGAACATGGAGCTTGATTTCCCTACAAATGAAGTGATGTTAAAGGACTCAGGATGCATGCCAATGCGTGCAAGATTGTCTTCACGAGGATCAATATGCGGATGCACATTTGAAATATTTAAAGGGCTGGTCTGCCATGGACCATGGGCTGACCTGCAAAGGTGTCGACCCCTGGGGTCGACCCCTGTGTGGGCTGTAGCCTGGACAGAACGCAGCCAGGGAGGTGTCGACTTCTTTCTTCTTTCCCTCTTTTTTTGAAATGCTGCAACACATGCTTTGATTGTCGTGCAAAATGAGATATGCATGGTGTGAGGGGGATTCTAAATGTTTAAGGAATGCACATGTGGGATTCCTGTATGAAATCTGGTGCATGAATCATGCAAACCTAACTATATGCCCATGAGGGAAACATGAAATGCTAAGGAGAAAGGGGAAGGACCGAGGGGCCTAAATGCAATGCAAGGATGGCAATTCAGATTCTGTTTCTATCCTTTGATATTTCTTCTTTTTTGCTTTGTTTGAACAACAACCCTATGTATGTTCAGAATTGCATTTAGTCATCATATTTCTGCATTCGTGTTCGTAGCAACTTTAAAGCCTGTGTTTGATCAAGTTCCCTCTCTGTTTTGCCTGTTGCAACCCCAACACTTTCAGGTTTCAGATTTCAGTACATGTGTCCTCAAAATTGCAGTTCTCATCATCAGCTCAGTTATGTGCATATAAGAGCTGCCAGTTCAGATTTTCTTTTATAGCTTATGTGTATATCGTTCATTCCTTTAGTTCTTTCTTAGATTTTTATTTAAGATTTCCTGGCGAAAATTTGGTAGCATCTCCCCTTAACCCAAGGCGTTTGGGGGACAAATGGGGGACACCATCCACGGAGAGGACTCCGAGGTGACCCCGAAACACAGAGGGTGCGCCCGAAAGCAACGACCCCGTAAACCAGAGCCGACTATAGAGGAGTCCCGAGGGCGAGCCTACTAGGGATCCTATCGACCGGGGGTGCCACAATTCCGTTTCCGAAGCATGGTCTTGAAGATCTTTTACCGGAGCATGATGCCATCTATATTCACTCATCGGAGGGAATCACCCGGGGACCACATTATAAAAGAATGACCCCCGGGGATCCAAGAGTAATCAGAAATTCGCGGGTCAGCAAGAAGAGATTTATGAGGAAAACTCGACTCGAGATGAATCCCATGTGCCTCATCCCTTCGATAACATGGTGGTGGGAGCCAGCCAGACACCGAGGTGGGATTTAGAGGATATGAGAGTCGAGTAGAAGGGCAAAGAAAACACTGGACGGTTCACAGATTCGCAGAGAGAGTGAGATCATATGAGATAGAAGATATGTATATATAAAGTTGTACCATACTTATGCATACTCGTATTAAGAAAATGAGAAGCTATAGTCAGCATATACAGAAATCATGCAGCTGTGCATATGCATATACCCTTGCCA
This sequence comes from Amorphophallus konjac, assembly GCA_022559845.1. NCBI lineage: Eukaryota > Viridiplantae > Streptophyta > Magnoliopsida > Alismatales > Araceae > Amorphophallus > Amorphophallus konjac. The sequence goes on from CM040117.1 coordinate 227,883,637, forward strand.
TATGGACAGGCATGGTGTTCAGAAGACGAAAATCAGGAGAAAGGACAAGTAGAATGGACTGAGATAAAAGAAGGAACAGAAAAAGAGCATCAGCACATATATACGCATGTAACATTCATATGCATATGGAAGAGCAATCGGGTATCACATTTATACAAACACACTGAGGACCAAAACTCCAGATTTCATTTCTTCAAAAAGGAGTTACATCCGGGAGATGAACAAACAAAGATAATAGAATGGGGGAAGAAACCCACCCTCTCACAATTTCTCCCAACTCTCGTTCCTCTCTGCCTCACTCCAACTTCCAGACGCGTAGGTCCAGAGGGATCAAGTGGTGAAGAAAAAAAAAGGGGAAAGGGGAATCCTCCGGAGGGGACTCTCATAGGCAATGCTCTCCTCTCACCACTCTCTCTATCTTGCTAGCCTTCCAACCTTTCAATCTTTTTTCTCTAACTTTTTTATCAGCCGCGCAGGGCTCCCTTCTTATAGGAGCAGAGAATCCGTTCGAAGCTCCCCCTTGCTGCTCTTCTCCTTGCTTCTCCAGTCGCGGCCACCCTCGCCTGCTATTGGTTTGTTGCTGCTGCAGCCGACCTCGCAGGGCACGAAGGGAGAGGATTTCCATTTGTGGAGGGGGTGCGCCTATTGCCTTCGTCGTTGGTCGATCGAGGCTTGCCGGAGACGTGCTGTGCGCCATTGCCCTCGAGGGAGGAGCCCTGCGAACATTGAATGCACACGATGGGGTGAAGGGGCCTTCGTTCGGACTGCCTATCGCTGGGAGGAGGCTATTGGTCACCGTTGCGGACTGTCGGTCGTAAGCACTGGCCAGCGCGGGGGCTCCGCGTGTGAGAGGAAGGAGAAAAAAAAAAGAAAAAGGGTGAGAAGGGAGACACGGGAGGAGGGAGTGTGACACAAGATGAATAGTGTCCCGTATTTTCCTTCTATTTTTTTTTTTAAATTCCTCTCCCTTTTACTCTTTGCCCCCTCCTTTCCTTGGTCTTGTGTATATGCCCTTCCCCATCCCTTTTACTTTAATTTGGGGCCTCTTCCATGTGATGGGCTGCACCCTTGCCCCCTTTCTTCTTTGTTTTTTTTTTGGTGTCCACAATGTTATGCATGCAAAAAACAGGGACATTTTGCCAGAAATTGCCCAAATAAGGCACCTAAACGGATTAAAGCCTTATTTTCTTTTCAATAAATAGATTCTGACTGGGAATTAATTGAAACCCCAGAACAATATCTTGAGGATCTGCAAGCGCAGGTACAAATTTATACATTGGTATCGACATTTGAAGCCGAATCCTCTTCATCAGATACTCTACAGGCTGAACCATATCAAATTCAAATGGCAAACTCCGGAAAGCATGGAAAGCAAAAGGAATCGTCCATACAAGATCAGTCGTCCTCTTCAAAACAAAAGCAACTACTGACGCCTGCTTTTGAAGGTTCTGAAGCGACCGATGAAGATGATAATGGCAAATGGTCGGAACAGTCTTCGGAACAGTTTTCAATCTCTTTACCCTCCACCGAAGACAGTGAGCAGGATTTTATAAATCCATTTTATTCCGACAACAAGCCTTCTACATCTTCACAGCTGCCAACACTACCCAGTGATTATAAGCACGGTAAAGTACTAGAGATAAGTATTTACCAACCTGCCACATCTCTATCTGAACAGCAAGTATTACAAATAAAGAAAATTATCAAAATCACCAACAGTATCATTATTTCTGCCTCTATTGCTGTCGACGGCTTGGAACAATGGAAAAAGTGTCAAATCTTTATTGACACAAGAGCTAATATTAATTGGTGTGCCAAAACACTTTGGCATGATTGGCTTTATTATCCTACAGGTGGAGAAATAGAAACTATGAATGGCACCAGATCTATTTCTCATTTTGCTCTGCAAGTTCCTGTAAAAATTGGCAAACAAATACTGCTTATTGATTTCTTCCAAATAAATGACGGCGGGTATGAAGTTGGCCGTGGCTGTGTTACATTGGATAAAATAGGCCCTTATACAGTATCCAAAGATATAGTGGTTCTTAACATAAATAATGTTCGAGAAATCGTTCCTCGTATTTCTCCCTACTTGAAAGGCCATCATAACTTCTTATCTTTAGAAGATGTATCTATCTCTCAACTTATCAAGTATAAAGAGAAGCAGCAAGAGAAACAAGAGATGTACGCTATTATTAAGTAACTGAATTATTTGGCTCCCCCAGCGCAACAGCATGCCTATTCACTAGCTGCTATTACATCTCTATTAAAAGACTGTTGTGTTGAACATCCACTGGAATTTTGGGATAAAGAATCTCCCGAAGCCTTCATCCCGACAATCCATAATATTCCAGTTGAAGGGAAACCAATTCGACATTCTTTAGAAGACGAAGAGGAACTTCGCAAGCAAATCAAAGAGTTTCTGCAAAAACAGCTTATGCAAAGATCTTCGTCCAATTATTCTTGTTCAGCCTTTATTGTCCGCAATCATGCCGAACAGAAACGGGGTAAAGCCAGAATGGTTATTGATTACGGACCTCTCAATGCGGTTACCATTGATATTAAGTGGCCTTTGCCCAACAAAGAAGAGTTGATTCAACGAGTGGCACAAAAACACATATTTTCTAAGTTTGATTGCAAGTCCGGATATCATCAAATCAAACTTGCAACTGCAGATATTCACAAGACCGCCTTTTCTTCTCCTTGCGGCTTATATGAATGGCTGGTTTTGCCATTTGGTCTTAAAAATGCTCTTGCGCAATTTCAGAGACGCATGATGAAATATTTAAGCCCTATATTCATTTTATTGCCAACTACATTGATGATTTTGTGATCTTTTCCGACACTATGCAGGAACATTTACAGCATCTTCAGCTACTTGCAAAAATTATTAGCAAACATGGCATTGGTTTGTCTTTCTCAATAGACAAATTTCAAATTGCGATAACTTCTATTGAATTCTTGGGGGTCACAATTCAAAATGGAAAGATAGTTATGCAAGCACATCCTTTGACAAAACTATCTCAATTTCCTGTTAAGCCCGAAAATCTCAAACAATGTCAAAGGTCTATGGGCAGTGTAAATTATTTGCGCCCTTTTATTTCTAAATTATCAGAAAAAACCAAAAATATTCGCAGAGCTATGCGAATGCAGCCATTTACTTGGAACCAAGCTGCCTCCAACGAAATCATTGCCTTACAAACAGAGCGCAAAAATTTACCTCTTCTTGCTCCAGCTTATACAGGACCTTACGTCTTAGCCACCGATACTTCTGAAGACACTTGGTCAGCTGTACTACTACGCAAAGAAAACCAGCAAGAACGGGTTTGTGCTTACCAAAGTGGCCAATTTAAGAAGCATGAATTAAATTTTTGGCCTGCAGAAAAGGAAATCCTAGCTGCAGTAAAAGGTGTTCAAAAATTTCATACATATTTGATTGGTGACACTTTTATTCTTCGCACAAATTCCTCCACCCTTGGAGCCTTTTTAAAGCGCAAATTATCTGATAATTCAAAACTACGACAATATGCTTGGTGGCAATTTCTCCTAGCTCAATATACTTTCTCAATAGAAAGAATACCAGGTCGTGACCATCATCTTCCAGACATTCTTACTAGAGAATTAAAAGGGCAACTAAAAATGATGCGACCCAGCGCTCAACAACCTGCCTAGAAACGCTTACCGCTACGCACTCCACAACAAAGGCTGCACTTTTGCCAGCATATCCGCCTTCTTTTCCCTCAAGGCAGTTCAGCTCAAGGAGAATATCCTACACTTGATCTATTTGTCACCTCTGCTGGACGAATAAGTTGTTTAATAAACAATTTGAAATGGTCGACTATCGAAGGAGATATTTTACAGCTCCTCCTTGAACAAGAAATTTTAGACGATATCTTATTCACCAGAAGACAACTCAATGCAAATCTTCAAGCAAGAGAATGTTTAAACAAACTTCTTCAGACTACAGCTTGGGAAGCAGATTTATGTAGCTTTTTTCAACGCTATAACTTTTCTGAACCAGGCAATTTACGAAGATACATGGATGAAGAATTACGCTTGCAGATCCTCAAGATATTGTTCTGGGGTTTCAATTAATTCCCAGTCAGAATCTATTTCTTGAAAAGAAAATAAGACTTTAATCCGTTTAGGTGCCTTATTTGGGCAATTTCTGGCAAAATGTCCCTGTTTTTTGCATGCATAACATTCATCAAATATGGTTACTAGTGACCGACAACTATTTCCACCAAACACAAACAGTCACAAGCTTCCACGATTGAAGTGTCAATGTAATGCATAAACTGAAATGTATGCCATCAAAAATTAAGGACATCCACAAACTGTGATAGATCAAAGAATACAGCACTCTAATAACATGTAAAGCAATTCAAACTTATTTATGGTTACTAATGACTGACAACTATTTCCACCAAACACAAAGAGTCACAAGGCTTCCACGATTGAAGGGTCAGTGTAACAGTACCTATGTTATCTGTGTACCTACTAGACACCTATTCACATACAGAGCATGGTTGAAGTTTCAGAAAAACAGTCTCTTGTCCAAAAACTTTATGGGACAATAACATGCTTTTCAGGAGCATAATCTCATCTTTAGACATTAAAAACATAAGACCATTGCTTAGCATAGTTCAAAGGATCCATAGACTATATGAGCATGAACATGTAAGTAAAGGCATGTATGGATAATAACATGCTTAAGCGAATATATGATGAATACCTATTAATAAGAAAGAAGAAAAGAACAGCACATGCATTTCAGAAACAGATATTCATGAGCACACCTTCTGAATTACCCTACAACCATACATTTGGAGACTGAGTGGTAAGACATGTCCAGTAAGTTGGTCGGCCAGCTGCTTCCTCTGGCTTTCAGTACCATGCTCAAAAAACTGCCAAGTTAGGTGCCCACACAATTCTTAGGCTGCTGATACAGCAAGTTCAAATGGAACAGTTGGAGAAGGAAGAACATACTTTTTGTATGACATAGTTTCCAAATACATCAGTCATCAGAGCACGAGCATAAGGAAGAATCTCAGGAAAAATCTTGGCTTTCTTATCAACTGATGCAGCCTCTAGCTTCTGTTGGATAAATCGGCTGCCATGCTGATCCGTACTGAATACAAATGCAGCAACAAATATTAACACCTTGATCAGTGGCAATTTCTATAACACAATAGTAGGAAACAGGAGATAAAGAATACCTAAACTCAACTACATGGCCAACAATTTCAGAGAGTTCAAAGCCTATTGTTTTGTTGCTTTTAAACTCTTCCAGCAGAGATGATGCAGAGCCGTCTTCCGTAAAAGCATTTTCCAAATTCCAAGATCCCATTGATGCTCCTAGTGATCTTCTTGTCATGGAAGGGAAACGTGAAAATCTCTCGCCTTGCCTCAGAGGAACTGCAGTACCCAAAGAGGAAAGAATAGAGCCTGATCTAGGATTTTCTGGGTATTGCTTATCAAGATCAAAAGCAGCACCATAGCATCCATGATTCAAACAACCAGATTTTCCTACAAAAGCCACCCCATAGTGTGATTTATTTTGGGCAAGTGATGCCTCAAGGGAAGCTTTTTGATAGTCAGCCAAATCCATCTGTGATGAGCCAATGGTGTTCCATCCTGAAGAAGGACCACCGAACCTTGCCGCAGCATTTGAGGCAGGATTATGTTGTTGTAAATACTGTACATACAATGGATCTGTAAGGGAGTGCTGAAGCACAGAACCAGCATGGTTGACATTATTAAGATGTTGACCTTCTACACCACCTGGAAAAATCAAGCAATAAGAAAGCAAACCATAAATCCACAGTAAGTAAACATTATGACAGCATCTTAAAATTAAAAACACCCCATAGGTACAGAAATGCTGAAGAGGAAAACAGAGCAGATGATCACCTATATCAAGCTGATTGTTCACTGAGGTGGAGAGCCCGTGAATCACAGGGAAACTGCCTATGTAATCCCCAGAAAAATCAGCGTTCGTGGCACTTGGATTCTGAAAAGCAATACCACATTCATTCGGAATGGTTGAACCCGCCAGTAATTTGTGATATGTACTAGCTGACGTTACTTTGTTTGGTAACCTTATTTGCCCATTAGATACCACCTTAGACAAGTTGATATTTGTGACTCCATTTTGTATAGACAACATGGGAGTAGGAGAGAGATTCCATGAATTGGCTTCAGGTTTATGCATGTTCATGTGCTGTGGATAATTGTTATGGTAATCAGTTTTGTCAAAAAACTCTTGAAGAGCTGGCCTGCATACATCATTCCCTTCATTCACCAGTATGCTCTTCGAGAGGTTCAAACCAGACAAAGATACTGCAAGATCATTGCAGTCAGTAATGCACATGGAGAGGCAATTTGATGAGATTTCACATCTCCCTCTTGACATAGGAAAATGTGGGCTTTGAGGATCCCCAATAATTTGAGGATCAGGGGTTTTACTTCGAAGGAAGGATGTTCGGGCAGATGCAAAAGAATGGGAAACTGATGAACCAAGACTCTGTGCCCTGACAAGTCGGGGGGAATTTGCTCCAGTTTTCAAGTTATCTACAGTCTCCAACCCACTCTGGAGTTGCGGCAGTGGGGCATTGGAGACTCCCACTGGCTCAATGACATTGTCAAATGCATTGTGATTCACTGGGTGTGACAGATGATGAGCAGACACATGAGGAGATTGATCACATTCCTCCTGCAAGAAGCCAAATCTTATTTTAGTACACTTAACAATGGTAAGCACACAAAATTCAATGGTATGTTCTTATAGGACTTAAAAGTTTCGCAATATTGGTAATCACACAAAATTCAATAGTATATTCTCATAGGACTGAGAATTTCACAAGAAATAATCTAGTAAGAAAGAGAATGAGGAGGATAACAACAGACACACATCAATCAAACTTGACTGTCATAAGCATGGTATTAAATAACGCATCGGCCACATGTATAATCTGAAATGCCATGGAAGCTCAAATGTTTTAATAGATTCACCCCCCCCCCAAAAAAAAACATGCCGGCAAAACTAAGGTACACAATTTAACCCAATAGTAAAGTAAGATCAATACAGAAATATAACTTCTTAGCATTGCTCTTCAAACCAAGGTTTAAAAAAGTGGTTTTAGGAACCAGACCAGCCCAGGCCAATTCATGTCGGCTCCTGTAACGACCCGAGATCCGAGTACCGGAAAGGAACCGGCGCGACTCGAACCTTGGCCCGCCACCCACGAGCACGAAGACTCGGAAGGGTTAAAGGATGGTGTGAGGGTACAAGAGAAACTAAAATAACTGCAGAGCTAGCACAATAATTTAAAAATAATGCAAGAATTAAGATAAATAATCACTAAATAGCTGTAAGGTCCAGTGTATCTCATGTCCAAAATAAGTACAGTCAACAGAAAGAAAAGTACAAATACACGGAATGGTTAAAGGATGGTGTGAGGGTACAAGAGAAGCTAAAATAACTGCAGGGCTAGCACAATAATCTAAAAATAATGTAAAAATTAAGATAAATAATCACTAAACAGCTGCAAGGTCCAGTGTATCTCATGTCCAAAATAAGTACAGTCAACAGAAAAAAAAATACAAATACACGGAATGGTTAAAGGATGGTGTGAGGGTACAAGAGAAGCTAAAATAACTGCAGAGCTAGCACAATAATCTAAAAATAATGTAAAAATTAAGATAAATAATCACTAAACAGCTGCAAGGTCCAGTGTATCTCATGTCCAAAATAAGTACAGTCAACAGAAAGAAAAATACAAATACACGGGGCATACCCCGGCTCTGGCAACTGGCAACTAACCCTGGCTACTGGAATCACGCTGAAACTCCGCCGCGTCTCTCGACGACCCCGCCTCACCTAAAAACACAGAGGTGAGCCTCATTTCATAGGATCAGTAGGGATCCCGCGGACCCCCACCTCGCACGAGAGAAACAAGACAGCAAAGCGCGAACAAGCACGAAAGGTAACGCTACTACGGCAGTAGCAGCAAGCAATAATAAATAAACGGAAAAGCTCTCTACAACTAACCGTACCGAACAAACCGACCTCGAACCAACGGGAAAATAAGTCGGTACCTGCCAGGAGACAGGAGCACCACCCACTAGAAGCAAAACCGGATGCGTCCCTTGACGTCTTACACCGCCTCAGTGTCTCCCTACGATGCCCCAGGCGGAAACTGAGACACACAACAAGTACCACGAACAAGGACTAGCTGGGGTCGCGCCCGTCAGCGCAGGTCCGACTGCCCCTAACCACGTGTGCACACATAGACCATGCGCTCTAGGTCAGGCCGTCTAGCTGGTTCTTCCCCCCAGCCCGGACGCAGGCTGCAAAGACGAGGGGCCCTACGGTAACCAGCCTAAAAACCGTCTCTCTCCGGGTCACGCTCTCCACCACACGCGTGCGCAGGAAAGCTACGTCTAGTGGACGGGTCATTGGAGGTGAGACTCGACTCACGAAAACCTTCGATCGGAAGGAAACGGAGCGGCGGTCCACCCAAGACTGCCCTCAGCCTGGTGGTCCTCCCTGGACCGCAAAACAGGCCTAACAGTCTCCGTGAGACCGCCAGGCTCATCCAAGCGGTCAAGCCATGACCGCAAGGGGGTGAGCCAAACAGGGTTGGCAGTATCAGCCGAAACCGATACGTTTCGGCCGAAACGTATCGGTTTCGACCGGTACCGATCCGAAACCGAACCGAATCACTGTAGCAGATCCGAAACATTAAAAAAAATACTTTTTTAATGGTTTCGGCCGAAACTGACCTATTTCGGTCCGAAACCGGACAGTTTCGGCCGAAACCAGACAAGTTCACTATTTTTTTTAGTTTTTTTAATGGTTTCAACCGGTTTCGGCCGAAACCAAAACCGGTACGTATCAGTTTCGGTACCGGCCGAAATCGGTACCGAAACCGATACTGCCTTCCCTGGAGCCACAGGGGACCAAGCGGTCTATCGCCAAGCCGCTACCCCAACCAAACGGTCCTCATCGGACCGCAAGGCACAAAGAAACGGTCATGCCCTGACCGCAACCCTGCACGTGACTCCCAACGGTCAAAAACACGCACCCGAGGGTGCTCTGACCAAACGAGGCAAACGGTCATGTGCTGGCCGCTACCCAATGGGTAGCGGTCAGTCGCGAGACCGCTTACCGGGCCTAGCGGTCCCACGAGGGCCGCTAAGCCCAACCGACATAATAAAACGCCTGGCGGTCCGCTGAGAGCCGCCAAAGGGGCCCTAGCGGTCATTGGAAGGACCGCAACCCCAACCCGAGCATGGGAACGGCGGGAACGGCCCAAAAATTCATTCCACGCCCCGATCATCCCCCGATGATGGGGAAACAAAGGGGAATCCATCCCCAACCCTCCTAGCATGATTCTACACCCATAGATCGGTCAAAAACCCCGAGAAACGAGAGATCCGGCGCTCAAACCCCAAACATGCATTTTCACCCTCCCGGCTCAAATACGCCCCTCTCGGCCTCTCCTCGGCCTACAAATCACGGGGAATGCGGGAAAGAGGGCAAGGATCCGTCCCCCTACCTCAAGAAAGCCCGAAATCCGCCGGATCGCCGCCGATCTCCAAATCTTGGCCGAACACAAACTCCACACCCCACGCCGCGAGAATGGCACCGTCTCGATCACCTCGCCGCCGCCGCCTCAGCTCGCCGTCCTCAGCCGGAGAAGAAAGGGGGCGCCTCGGGCCGCGCACGGGAAGAGGAGGCAACGGTCGGCCGCTCACGGGAGGAAAGAAAAGAAGAAGAAAGAAGGGAAAAGAAAAAGGGTTATATATAGAAATTCTGAAAAATACGAAAAATATGAAAAATTAGGGAAAATCATTTCCTCGATCCTCGGAACACGCTCAACGCACGGGTACCATCCCGGAGTAGGATAACGCAACGGTTTACCCTGCACAGGGTTCAGAAGGCTCGTCAGGGAAAAACACGCGTAAACCACAAAACGTACTCTGGGACCCCCGAAAGTGATCTGAAACCCACGGATCTTGATCCGAAAAATGTCCGAAAAACCCGGGACATTACAGCCCTCCCCCCTTAAACAAATTTCGTCCTCGAAATTAAGAACGACACGGGATCAGGGGAGAAGACTCACTCGAACAAGTAAGGATACTGCTGCTGCATCTCATCCTCACGCTCCCACGACACTTCGCCACTAGAATGACGCTGCCAGACCACCTTAACCAGGGGAATAACCTTGTTCCGCAAGCGCTGCTCACGCCGATCCTCAATGCGGATAGGGTACTCCGGAAGGGACAAGTCTGGGGTCACCTCGGGCCAAACAACGTCCTCCAAGACATGAGAATCATCGAGCATATACTTCCGCAGCATAGACACATGAAACACATCATGCACAACAGCTAGCTCCGGAGGTAACTGCAATCGATAAGCAACTTCACCAATACGCTCGACAATAGGAAAGGGACCAATGTAGCGGGGACTCAACTTCCTACGCCTGCCGAAGCGCATCACACCCTTCATGAGAGAGACTCTCAGAAACACCCGGTCTCCTACAGCAAAACTGAGGGGTTGCCTTCTCCGATCGACATAGCTCTTTTGTCGGCTCTGCGCCGCCAACATCTTCTGCCGGACCAGACGACCTCAGTACACTGCTGCACCAAATCCGGTCCTGTCAGGACACGCTCCCCCACCTCGAACCAATCAACTGGAGTCCGACAAGGTCGCCCGTACAACGCCTCATAAGGAGCCATACCAATACTCGAATGATAGCTGTTGTTATAGGCAAACTCCACTAATGGCAAATGGTGGGTCTAACCCCCTTGCCACTCCAGGCAACACGACCTCAACATATCCTCCAAAGTTTGGATCGTCCTCTCAGACTGACCATCCGACTGAGGATGGTACGCCGAGCTAAAAGCAAACTCCGTGCCTAAAGCTCTCTGGAAGCTCCTCCAGAATCCCGAAGTGAAGCGAGGATCACGATCGAACACAATGGAGATAGGGACTCCATGCAACGGAACGATCCGCTCCACATACAAGCGGGCCAACTTATGCACATTCCAATTGACTTTGATCGGCAACAATCAAGCCGTCTTCGTCAGTCTATCCACCAGTAACCAGATGCTATCATGCCCACTAGATGTCCTCGATAACCCAACCACGAAATCAGTGGTCACGTGGTCCCACTTTCACGCGGGAATCCCTAAGGGCTGAAGCGTACCACCCGGTCGCTGGTGTTCCGCCTTCACTTGCTGGCAAACCAAACACTTGGCCACAAACTCTGCAATATCTCTCTTCATTCCAGGCCACCAGAACTGCCTCTTCAAATTCTGGTACATCTTTGTCGATTCGGGGTGCACGGCATACCGGCTCCCATGAGCCTCTCGCAATACCGTATGCCTCACCTGCTCCTCGGCTGGGACGTACAGCCTACCTCAGAACCTCACAGCTCCATCCTCACTGTTGCACCCCGTAATTTATCATGCTAAATTTTTGGGATTTTGATCTCGCATGTGACAAGGTTTCGGTACGGTGTATCACCATCCGATAGGACATTCCTACACGGGGTCCTCTACTCAGCGTATCGCCGTCCCGTCGGATATTCCTAAGTTTAAGGCTTTATAGCCCACATGTGGTTACAATCTAAACCCCTGCCACAAGCCAAGCTCAAGCTACAATGATTGTCAGGATCGTGTGGTTGTATTAAAATCCCTACGGGATTAAGCCTCCGTCCTTTGAACGTGTAAATACGAGTAAGGAGAACCTCTACAACAACGAAGGAGATGCTGGAAAAGGTCTACGTACCAAGCACAACGTCCCTCGCACGTGTATCACGAAGCACGGACAACAACTCGTCCTCCCGCAGCGGCCTACGGCACGAGGAAGACGACAAACGAACAAGGAGGCGCTCCTTCTCGCTATTCTCCACGAGACACGGCGAGAACTCGACTTCTTGAGCCCGGGAGACCCCCCCCCCCCCCCCCGGGATCTAAGAAACAATTCTCCCATATAATTCTGTCCCAATAATGGGAGAATTGATTAAAAACCCTCCCCGGGATCTAAGAAACACAAATGTCCTATAAATTGCAGTTTTACCCTACAACTTTTGTAATTAGGGCTACGCCCCTATCTCTCGCTTTAACGCGAATCTTTGTACAGTCGACAACCCGCCGACAACCCTTGTACTCATTCTGATTATAAAAGTACTCAGCATGTTTTATGTATGTCCTCAGGGGAAAATTATAAGAAAACCCCTGACTTTTACAAAATTGTGTATATACCCCTTCTTTGGCAAACTTGACATATATGAGTCTTCTATGAAGCCATTGTCATTGCTCGGGCCCGGGGACGATGTCAGCTCAGTCTGACACTCAAAGGCCACCCCAACCCTAGGTCTGTGTAGGATATGGTAAAATTACCAGAATACCCCTGCAACCTAAAAATGGCCCAATAGACTCTGAAACCCTTCAGAAAGAGCCTCAGAGCCTCAAGGAGTCTGTAATTCGATCCTACTTCCGTTCCAGCCCAGAAAATTTCAGAAATGCCCCTGGCCTGGGAATATTACCAAAATACCCCTGGGGTGGTATAAATTACCGCAATACCCTCGGGGTTCAGAAAATCTCTCTTTACTTCAAAAATGCCTATGTCTTCCGCATATTTGCGTTTCCATTCTTAAATCCTAAGGTTTTGCTCAGACCTAGCCCTAATTCAATTGTTTCTGTTGGTCGGTGGTGAGTGAGTGGACATCATGAGCTCTTCAAGAGAGTTTGCCCTCAACCTCAGAACCCTGTAAAAGAATTTGGGGATTTCTTTGACAGTCAAACAAAGGTGTTCGGACGTTAAGCCGATGTAAATCAACACTGACTCCGGTCAGTGGGGAGAGGTCCAGCACTCGAATCCAAATCGTCTGATACTATGCGTACGCACGGAATCACCCTCTATACTTAGAGGGGGATGTTTCTTTTCAAAAAGAACAAAATCTATATCTTTATCTACGATAAAAAACTGATTAGATTTTTCCGTGTCTCACATACTGGCACGCCCGGTGGGACTTTTCCCGCCTTTCTTCTTTCTGTCAAAGAAAGTCTCCAAACCTTCTTCAAGGTTCTAATTGCCCCTCTTCCTCTTACAGGACGGGAAGAGGAGGGCACATCTCACTGTTCATTTGAGAGTTCTTTGTGCATCTGCACGCCACTCCGTTCGTGCTACGCACCACCACCAACGTCAGCAACAGCGATGGGTGCCGTCACCTACGGCCCCGAGATCGTCGCCAACCATGCCAGGGTCGGCTACCTGGCAACGCCATTTGTTTTCGGCGACTTCCCAGCGGTCGTCGGCTCGCCCTTCTTCCTGGGTATTGTGCCCGTGGTTGAGGTCAGCTCAGCCGCGGCTGTGACGACCATCACTGAGGGTGTCAGGCCCTCTATTTCATCAATTGGCCGGGTCAGTCCGGTTAACAAGACCATCACTGGGGGTGTTAGGCCCTCTACCGCAACAGCCGGCCGGGTTCGCTCGGTCAACAACGCGACTGTCGGGGGGGCGTCAAGCCCTCGGCTCCATCAACTGGTCGGGTCTACCCGGCCGAGAAGACAACAGCCGGGGGTGTCAGACCCTCTGTTCCATCAACTGGCCGGGTCCATCCGGTCAATTCTCCAACTGTTAAGGGTGTCAAGCCCTTCATCCCGACAACCAGCCGAGCCCGCTTGGCTACTATGTCAATGGCCGAAGGTGTCAGGCCTTCTGCCCCAGTTATTGGTCGAGTTTTCTCAGTCAATCAAATCACTGCCGGCGCCACCCCTGCTCAACGAGGGCAACGCCGTCGCCGTAACGGCCCCAACTCCAATGCGGCCACCCTCAGAGGTGCTGCCCCTGCTCAACGGGGGCAACGCAGCCGTCGTCAGGATGACGCCATGCCTATGGCGGGCGCCACCATCGTCGCCTCCACCCAATGGGGGCAACACCGTATCCGCAAGGGTGCAAGGCCCGAAGCGGCTGTCTCGCGCTCCGGCAAGACTGTAATCGTCGGAGATATTCGCATCCGGCTCGATGGAGGCGAGCCGATCATACCACGGGATCGTCATGTCCCGACTATCTCTACCTCCAACCGCTTCGAGCCCCTCCGGCAAGTCCGGGGGGACGGAGCGAAGAAGAAGAAGTCTGCCGTACCGGCGGCAACCCAGGGCCCTCTGCAACGGCCCAAGCTACGAGCTCCCCGTCCGAGGACAGGGGGCAACCAAGTGGAGGAGCGCCAGCTCCATCTAAAGAAGAACTGAGTCACCAAGGAGGAGGCCCGGATTATAAGACGTGCCAGGGCGGAGGAGCCTTTCCGCATGTCGGATCTACGACGAATGCGGAGTCCGACAAGCACTGAGGCCTCAGTCTCTCCGAGATCTACAAATCAGCCCCTACGGGGGCAGAAGCGCCGTGGACCTGGCAAGAAGGTGCGGCCGACTTCCCCGTGGGCCAGTTCCACGTACACGGAAGAGGATCGCTCCCCTCAAGCATCCACATCCCGAGTGTCGGTCTTTGACAGACTTGGGAGGCCGCCCAAGCCGGAGCGGCAACCGCCCAAGAAAAAGCGGGTGGTTCAGGTGACCGATGACACCGTCAAAGTGTTCACCTGTTACGCCACCTCCGGCGACAAACAACCCGAGAATACCTCGGGAGAGTTTGACCAACCCATCCAATATTTAAGGAGGTCAAGGCCGGTCTCCCGGATTCGGGCACAAACGCAAGAAGAGCGCCAAAGAAGATGTCCACAGTGTTGATGGGGACAGTCACTCCCGGCACGAAGAAGAGTTGGGGGAAGAGCCATGGGCCCCCACATTGGACGAGCTTCGACGGGAAAACCAAGAGCTCAAGAACCTGCTACAGTCGCTTTTGCGCGAAAAGGAGGTTCCTTCCCCGCCTCAGGCGGCGCCGGCTGGAGTGGATCAGCAGCCTCCTCCCGTTCCAGCACCAGCCAACGCTTCCGCCACTGCTGCAAGACTCCCACTGGCAGTGGACTTCGAAGTCCCACCGCATGAAGCCAATGCGCGGTCGTCTGCTACTCCTGTCGCAGAAAGCCTCATGGCACAGAAGCAGATGATCGAGCGCATCGTGGAAGCGAAGTTCGCTCAACATGGTGAAGGTGTGGCTACCGTTGATTTGTACAGCGTGCCATATCCCCTCCATCATCAATTCAAGAAGCTTCCGCCTGATTGTCCGAAAGCCCTGAAGCTACAGAAGTTCAACGGGCAAGGCTCTCTGCATGAACACCTGGCCTATTACATGACGGCCATGGGTGAATTAGCCCTGGAAGAGGCATATTTGCTGCGGTATTTTGCCACGTCCTTGACTGGCACCGCCTTCCAGGTATTCAAGGTTAAAGCCTAATTCAGTATCTGATTGGGCTGATATGCAGAAGAAGTTTGTCGACCGCTTCCAAATGGTCGAACGCAAAGTCTCCTTAGCAGAGCTTTGTTCCCTTCGACAGAAGAAGGGTGACACAGCATTAGACTTCATCAAGCGATGGAGGGACATCAGCATGCGCTGCGATAATCCTCCGACGCCTGAAGATGCGATCACCATCTGCCGCAGGGGTCTCTCGGCAGAAGTCAGCGAAAAGCTTCTGGACTTCAATATCAGAAGCTTTGACCAGTTGAACACGGTGGTGGCGGAAATTGAGATGTTCTTTGCCGACCACCCTACACAAGCTTCTGCCAAAGGCAAATCCTCCAAAGACCGTCTGGTTAGCGGCAAGGAAGTAAATGCCGTTGACTTCTCCCCGACGAATGGAGATAAAGGGGAAGGAAAGTCTAAAGGCAATGGAAAGAAGCCTAATGCCAAGGCAAGCGCGTCTCGGTTGGCAGAGAACATGAAGACGCCGTATTCCTTCAGGAAAGAGCATACTAAAATGCTCTTTGATCTATGCATGAAAGAGCAGCTCATCACCCTGCCAGATCCGCGGAAGCCCTCAGAGGTGGACAAGATAGAGGATCCTACCTATTGTGTGTATCACCGAAGGTTGGGTCATACCATCGGCGACTGCTATATTTTCAAGAACATAGCGGAAGAGCTCATTCAAAAGGGCTTGATAAATATGTTGGGCCATGCAGTCGACTCACCTCAACCGCATGGTTGGAGTCGATCAAATCGGTTGGCTAATGTAGTCCACATGGTGGCAATGGTCTCGAGTTCTAACACCCCCGAGGCCGGACCTTCAAATCAGCAGTCCCACACTGGTCCCAGAGCCACTCCTCCCTCATTCCCTAAATGTTTAGCACTGCGGAGAACAATTCGGAAAATCCGAGGGGAAATTCGGCAATTGCAATTGGAACAGAGGCGCCTACTGCAGTTCCTAGAGAGCATTGATCAGCAGTTGGCCACCTTCCCCTTTGGCCCATTTCCCAGGGGGTTAGCTCCGGCCTACATAGGGTGTATCACCCACGGGTCGGGCCCCGCTCAAGGGTTGGCTCTCTGAAGAGTCCTCGGATTCATCTGAAGACGAGAAGGACTCACCGGAAGACGTGGAGGCTCCACTTCAAGTCGAGCTCCCAGAGAAGTTATACTCCTTCCCTTTAGAGAAGACTCCCAATATCTTCTTCGCATGTCAGCGGGCGGGATTGATTAGCCCGTCACCCGTGGAGCAGACGCCAGGTGCTGCTTTTCATCAGGGCTATTGCCCATATCATGAAGTTGTTGGCCATATTATCCACAACTGTGAGCCGTTCAAGGATCTCGCCGAAGACTTAATCAAGCGAGGGAAGGTCAGTATGGGTGAATTCCTAGTTGACCCACCGCAGCCGCATGCACGGGAGAGCCTTCACTTCTCCGTCAACGTCATACATGCCTCAGCAGCTTTCCAACTCCCCGAGCCGCAGGAGGAGGGAGTTAGTTCCCAGGGAGCCAGTTCCCAATCGCCCAAGTCCACACTATGGTATCCAGGGTGGCGACCATCTCATCAGCGTTCTTTTCCTAAGGAAGACACAGAGAATATTTTTGACAAACTTCTGGAGGATGGCTGGGTGCTGACACATGACCCGCCGTCTTATTACAATGAGACGGCCAAGAGGCACCCCCGCTATTGCAAGTATCATGCAAGGGTGTCTCACCCCACTCGGCAATGCCCAGAGGTTCAAGACTTCATTGAAGCCCTCATCCAGAGAGGGGTTGTCGATACTCAGGGGAACTCCATGACGAGGTTGCGTCTTGCAGAGGCCGCCAGGGAAACTCTTCAGCAGGTTCGGCGAGAAGCTGAGACTTTCTCCCGGTTAACCCGACCAAGTAAGCCTGCAGAAAATGATGAATTCCCATTACTCACTAAAGGCAAGGTCACCTATAAAGGGGCTAAGGTCCAGAACCGAGGAAGTCAAGCCGTGGGAGAGAGTTCCAAGGCCCGTCCCAGGTCGAGTCAACCTAGCATCGTCATAAGAGAGAACTCTCGACCAGATAACAAAGGCAAAGCCAAGGCGTCAGAGCCTTCAGCTAAAGCTCCTGCCAAGTCAGCAAGGCCATTAGTCGTGGAGAGGACACGACTTCTTGAGCCCGCGAAGACCCCAATTAAGGCCTCTGTCACCCCAACGAGGCCGCCAATTGTAGAAAGGCCTCAGCAGCTCAAGCAAGCCAACCCACCAGCCCAAGCAAAGTCGGTGGAACCACAAAGCTCCCAGAGGCCCTACTGTGGACTGGCAGAGCTCCAGGAGTTGCCTCCTGAAATAATTGCTCAGGCAATCAATGCCACCTTCCAGCCTCAGCCGGAGGAGGCTAATTGGACCAAGGTTGTCCCCAAGAAAAGCCGCGGCAGTAAGGCCCCTAAGGAGCCATCCCGGAGCAAAAAGCTAAATTCTAGGAGCAAGCGAGTCCCACCTCCAAAGCAAACTCCCCTTTCTTCTCAAGAGGCAGCACGCCAAAAGAAGCAAGAGAAGAACCGCAGGAAGAATTTGAAGAGGAGATTGAAGAAGCAAGCCGAGCAAGCAGCTGCTATGGAGGCTCCTAAGGAGCTAACTCCTCTACAAAGACTTCAAAAGCTCATAGATGAGCTGGAGGAGTACACTCCCCCTCATCCCACCAGGGTCGTCACTCTAGACGAATATATTCCCTGGGACAAGCTTGGGCGCAAAGCCCGTCTTCTGCAATGGCTCCGGGAAATGGCCCACCGTCTTGAAGAAGGTGAAGACTTCCCAATCCCAGAGGAGCTCTCATTATTCGATAACGACGAGGAGCTCACTGTCGAGATGCTCGAGGAAATGCTGCAAGAGCTCTCCTGCAACATGGTGGCGATCCAGCCACCTGACAACATTTACTGTCCCACAGCTGATAGCACTGGAGGCAAGGCTCCTATGGCAACATATCAGCGTCACTCGACAAGAAATGGCTGGGGACGTGGACGAGGTCGTGGCCGAGGACGTGGACGTAAAGGCCCCCTGGCCCTCGATCGGGTCATAATATTAAGAGCGGAGAAGCCGGGTCCTGTCCCGGAAACTCAAGTTCGGGGAATCCCTTTCATCCTTAGCCCCTCAGAGGGTTCAAGCCCCATCTCAACGGCTAAGCCGGGTGGCGTCCCTTTTACAATCACATCCTCCGATGAAGAAGAGGAGCCAGCCAAGTTGCCAGTGTGCGAGAAGGTGTCGGAGCAGGCCGGCCCCTCCAATAGGGTCGAGCCCGCGAGCCAGGCCGGTCCTTCTAATGAAGACCAGCATGATAGGCCTTTGCCACCTCCAGAGGAATCCTTGGCTCCGCTGTTCCAAGAAGATGCGGAAGGCCAGAATGCGGAGGAGCGCCCTTCTAAGCGGGAGAAGCCTCGCCAGGCGCCGAAGACCCTGGCGGAGATCATCCCGCCATTTGACAAGACCCGTGCTCAGGCGGACCGCAAAATCATTCATCATATGAAGCGGTTCCCAACAAATGTTACCATTTGGGAGGTGTTGCACCCGTAATTTTCTCGAAATACTTCGAGAATTTCATTCCGAAACAACCGACGGAAAAGATACGGTGTAGCGCCGATGTCGTCGGACCGCGGAGTACCTCCGTGATTTAGGGTATATTGACCCGATCGTATTATCTTAAGTGGCATTGCGGCAATGGAAGTTAAGAGGAAGACATGCCTGCACGCCTGTCAAAGCGGCCGAGCAAGTGTATCACACGGCACGGACGGGCGCGAAGATTCTTCCCCACGCAGCGTCACCACGGCTTCTTCTCAACTCAGATTGACAGAAACGGAGCAAAACGGCGCGAAGAGGGGCCAAAACGCATGCCCGAGGGTCAAACGACCCCTCCCGGACGCGAGAGGGGGCCGCGGCCACCCCGCCGGGGTCGACGGTGGTCGCACGACCCCGCCAGCCACCTGGCGGGGTCGCGCGACCCCTCTGGCATCCCACCGGGGTCGCGCGATCCCCCCCTTTCTCTCCGGTGTTCAAAAAAAAAAGGGAGGATTTTTAACCCCCTCAGAGGGTCATTCATCCTTTTTTGGCATCCAGAGGGGTCATTCATCCCTTTTTGACATTCAGAGGGGTCATTCATCCCTTTTTGGCATCCAGAGGGGTCATTCAGCCATTTTTGACATCCAGAGGGGTCAAAATGGTTTTTTGCCACCCCACCTTGACAGAATCGGGGCAAATTCGTTCATTTGACCCCTCTGGGCCCTCCCGCCTTCTATAAATAGACCCTAAGGGTCCAAGTGGAAAGGAGGACGGAACCTCTACGAGAAGAGCACCGCGTAAGGAATTGTTCTGTTTGTTTCGGCCTGTGAGGGGTAAGTCCCCGGGCCTTGTACTTATGCCCCTACGGGGTATTTTTGTAATTACGCCCCTCAGTGGACCATGTTGGCAATTATGCCCCTCAGCGGGCCGTGTTTTGTAAGTCTTTACGTCCCGAGACGACTAAGTTATGTGGTTCTGTCCCTATAATGACGGAATTACAAAAATGTCCTCCCCGGGACTGTAAGAGAGCAAAGTCCTGTAATTTGCAGTAATACCCTGCAATCTTTTGTAATTCGGGCTACGCCCCTACTTCCCGCGTGGGTGCGGATCTTTGTACAGTCGACAATTCGCCGACAATCCTTGTACCCATTTGGACCATAAATGCAATCTATGACTTCATATGTCTTCTTTATGCATTGACTGGGGAAATTACAAGAAAACCCCCGACTTGTCAAAATTACAAATATACCCCTCCTTCGGCCAAATTGACGGATGTGCGCCTTCTATGAAGCCCCTTGTCATTCCTTCGGTCCGGAAGTGTTGACAGCTCAGTCCAGCGCTCGGGTATCATCTCAAACCTATGTCTAGGGTCTGGTAAAATTACCAAAATACCCCTGTGACCTAAAAATGACCTCAGAGTCTTTAAAATCCTCCAGAAACGGCTTCCATGCCTTGGGGAGTCAGGGACCCGATCCTACTTCCATTCCAGCCCAGAAATTTCAGCAATGCCCCTGGCCTGGAAAAATTACCAAAATACCCCTGGGTTGGTAAAATTACCAAAACACTCTCGGGGTCCAGAAAACTCCCTTTTATTTCAAAAATGTCTATGGCTTCCGCATATTTGCGTTTCTATTCCTAAATCTTCGAGTTTTGCTCAGACTTAGCCCTAATTCTATTAACTTGTTGGTGGTATAGAGGGTGATTCCGTGTGTGCGCATCGTATCAGACGATTTGGGTTCGAGTGCTGGACCTTTCCCCACTGACCTTCTTTTCAAAAAGAACGAAAATCTACCTTTTATCTACGATAAAAGTCGAATCTAAATTTTTTCCGTGTCTCACAGACTGGCACGCCCGGTGAGACTTTTCCCGCCTTTCTTCTTTCTGTCAAAGAAAGTCTCTAAACCTTCTTCAAGGTTCTGATTGCCCCTCTTCCTCTTACAGGACGGGAAGAGGAGGGCACAATTGAGAGCTCTTTGTGCATCTGCACGCCACTCCTTTCGTGCTACGCACCACCACCACCAACACCAGCAGCAGCGATGGCAGCCGTCACCTACGGCCCCAAGATCGTTGCCAACCATGCCAGGATCGGCTACCTGGCAACACCACTTGTTTTCGGCGACTTCCCAGCGGTCGTCGGTTCGCCCTTCTTCTTGGGCGTGGTTCCGGTGGCTGAAGCCAGTTCAGCCATGCCTGCAACAACTGTCGGGGGCGTCAAGCCCTCGGCCCCATCAACTGATCGGGTCCGCCCGGTCAAGAAGACAGTTGCTGAGGGTGTCAGACCCTCTGCTCCAACAACTGGCCGGTTTCATTCGGCCAGGAAGACTTCTGAGGGCGTCAGGCCTTCTGCTTCAGCTGATCGGGTCCGCCCGGTCAAGAAGACAGTCGCTGAGGGTGTCAGACCCTCTGCTCCAACAACTGGCCGGTTTCATTCGGCCAAGAAGACTTCTGAGGGCGTCAGGCCTTCTGCTTCAGCTGATCGGGTCCGCCCGGTCAACAAGACAACTGTCGGGGGCGTCAGGCCTTCGGCTCCAGCAACTGGCCGGGTCAGTCCGGTCAACAAGACCATCACTGGGGGTGTCAGGCCCTCAACCTCAATTGCTGGTCAAGTCCGCTCGACTAAGAAGACAACTGTCGAAGGCGTCAGGCCTTCGGCCCCAGCAACTGGCCGGGTTAGTCCGGTCGACAAGGTCGTCTCTGAGGGCGTCAGGCCTTCGGCTTCGTCGATTGGTCGGGTTGGCCCGATCAAGGGGACCGTCCTCAATGGTGTCAGACCCTCTGCTGCGGCATCTGGCCGGGTCCCTCTGGTCAATTCTTCAACTGTTAAGGGTGTCAAGCCCTTCATCCCGACAACCAGTCGAGTCAGCTCGACTGCCATGTCAACGGCCGAAGGTGTTAGGCCTTCTGCCCCAACTGTTGGCCGAGTCTTCTCGGTCAATCAAATCACTGCTGGCGTCGCTCATACTCAACGTGGGCAACGCCACCGCCGCAACGGCGCCAACTCCAATGCGGCCACCCTCAGAGGTGCTGCCCTTGCTCAACGGGGGCAACGCCGCCATCGTCAGGGTGACGCCATGCCTATGGCGGGCGCCACCACTGCCGCCCCTGCTCAACGGGGGCAACGCCGTAGCCGCAAGGGTGCAAAGCCTGAAGCGGCTGTCTCGCGCTCCGGCAAGACTGTAATTGTCGGAGATATTCGCATCCGGCTCGATGGAGGCGAGCCGATCCTGCCACGGGATCGTCACGTCCCGACTATTTCTACCTCCAACCGCTTCGAGCCCCTCCGGCAAGTCCGGGAGAAAGGAGCGAAGAAGAAGAAGTCTGCCGTATCGGCGGCAATCCAGGGCCCTCTGCAACGGCCCAAGCCACGAGCTCCCCGTCCAAGGAGAGGGGGCAACCCAATTGAGGAGCACCAGCTCCATTTGAAGAAGATCTGGGTCACCAAGGAGGAGGCCCGAATCATAAGGCGCGCGAGGGCGGAGGAGCCCTTCCGTATGTCAGAGCTCCAGCGGATGCGGAGTCCGTCAAGCACTGAGGCCTCGACATCCGAGAGATTTACATCTCAACCCCTACTGGGGCAAAAGGGCCGAGGAATCGGCAAGAAAGTACGACCGACCTCCCCGTGGGCTAGTTCTACACACACGGAGGAGGATCGCTCACCTCAAGCAGCCACATCCCGAGTGTCTGTCTTCGACAGACTTGGGAGGCCGCCCAAGCCGGAGCGACAACCGCCCAAGAAAAAGCGGGTGGTCCAGGTGACCGATGACACTGTCAAAGTGTTCACCTGTTACGCCACCTCCGGCGACAAACAGCCTGAGAACACCTCAGGAGAGCTTGACCAACCCATCCAATATTTGAGGAGGTCAAGGCCGGTCTCTCGGATTCTAGCGCAGACGCAACAGGCGCCGACCGCCGGTACATCTCAGCCTGAGCCGGCACGGCAAGAAGAGCGCCAGGAAGACGTCCACAGTATTGATGGGGACAGTTACTCCCGGCATGAAGAAGAGCTGGGGGAAGAGCCACGGGCCCCCACACTGGACGAGCTTCGACGAGAGAACCAAGAGCTCAAGAACCTGCTACAGTCGCTTTTGCGCGAAAAGGAGGTTCCTTCCCCGCCTCAGGCAGCACCGGTTGGAGCAGATCAACAGCCTTCTCTCGTTCCAGCAGCAGCCAATGCCTCAGGCACTGCTGCAAGACTCCCGCTGGCGGTGGACTTCGAAGTCCCGCCGCATGAAGCCAATGCGCGGTCATCTGCTACTCCTGCCGCAGAAAGCCTCATGGCGCAGAAGCAGATGATCGAGCGCATCGTGGAAGCGAAGTTCGCTCAACATGGCGAGGTTGTGGCTACCGTTGATTTGTACAGCGTGCCATATCCCCTCCATCATCAATTCAAGAAGCTTCCACCGGATTGTCCGAAAGCCCCGAAACTCCAGAAGTTCAACGGGCAATGTTCTCCGCACGAACACCTGGCCTATTATATGACGGCCATGGGTGAATTAGCCCTGGAAGAGGCATACTTGCTGCGGTATTTCGCCATGTCTTTGACTGGCACCGCCTTCCAGTGGTATTCAAGGTTAAAGCCCAACTCAGTATCTGATTGGGCTGATATGCAGAAGAAGTTTGTCGACCGTTTCCAAATGGTCGAGCGCAAAGTCTCCTTAGCAGAGCTTTGTTCCCTTCGACAGAAGAAGGGTGAAACAGCATTGGACTTCATCAAGCGATGGAGGGACGTCAGCATGCGCTGCGATAACCCTCCGACGCCTGAAGATGCAATCACTATCTGCCGCAGGGGTCTCTCGGCAGAAGTCAACGAAAAGCTTCTGGGCTCCAATATCAGAGGCTTCGACCAGCTCAACACGGTCGTGGCAGAGATTGAGATGTTCTTCGCTGATCACCCTGCACAAGTCTCTACAAAAGGCAAACCCTCCAAAGACCGTCTGGCTAGCGGTAAGGAGGTGAATGTCGTGGACTTTTCCCCGACGAATGGAGATAAAGGGGAAGGAAAGTCCAAAGGGAAAGGCAAGAAGTCTGGTGATAAGACAAAGGCGTCTTTCTTAGCGGAGAACATGAAGACACCTTATTCCTTCAGAAAGGAGCATACTAAGATGCTCTTTGATCTATGTATGAAGGAGCAGCTCGTCACTCTGCCGGACCCGCAGAAGCCCGCGGAGGTGGATAAGACAGATGATCCAACCTATTGTGTGTATCACCGAAGGTTGGGTCACACCGTCGGGGATTGCTATGTTTTCAAGAATATAGCAGAGGAGCTCATTCAAAAGGGCCTGGTAAATATGATGGGCCATGCAGTCGACCCACCCCAGCCTCATCCTTGGAGCCGATCGAACCGGTCAGCTAACGTGGTCCATTTGGTGGCGATGGCTTTAAGCTCCAATGCCTCCGAAGCCGGGCCCTCAAGTCGACAGCCCAATGGTGGTCCCAGAGCCACTCCTCCATTCCCAGAATGTTTAGCCCTGCGGAGGACTATCCGGAAGATCCGAGGGGAAGTCCGGCAGCTGCGACGAGAACAGAGGCGCTTGCTGCAGTTCCTAGAGAGCATTGATCAGCAGCTATCCACTTTCCCTTTTGGCCCATTTGCCAGGGGGTTAGCTCCAACCCATATACGGGAGGCGGGTGTATCACCCACGGGTCAGGCCCGGCTCAGGGGTTGGCTCTCTGAAGAGTCCTCGGATTCAACTGAAGACGAGGAGGACTCACCGGAAGACGTGGAGGCTCCACTTCAAGTCGAGCTCCCAGAGAAGTTATACTCCTTCCCTTTGGAGAAAACTCCCAATATCTTCTTCGCATGTCAGCAGGCGGGGTTGATTACCCCGTCACCTCTGGAGCAGACACCAGGTGCTGCTTTTCATCAAGGCTATTGCCCATATCATGAAATTGTTGGCCATGTTATCCACAACTGTGAGCCGTTTAAGGACCTCGCCGAAGACTTAATCAGGCGAGGGAAGGTCAACATGGGTGAATTCCTGGTCGACCCACCGCAGCCGCATGCACAAAGGAGTCTTCACTTCTCTGTCAACGTCATTCACGCTACAGCAGCCTTCCATGTAATGCCCCGGGTTTTTCGGATCCTCGTTCGTGGGTCCCGGATCTGGTTTCTCGGAGCGTCCGACTCCGTTGTGTCCGAAATTTCGTTTCGGACATCTTTCGTGTTCGGATCGGCGCGATCCGGAGTCGATTCGGAGGCCCAGAGATGTTCCGCGACTTTTTCCGCGTGTGTTTTCCGATTCCCGGCGTGGGTTTCGGCTTTCCCTTCGGAACCTCGTTGCGGGTGAACCGGGCCGTTCACCTAGGCGAGTGTGGTACCGTTGCGATCGGTGCGTTCCGAGGATCGCGAGGGTGTGATTTTCTATTTTTCGGGATTTTTCCGATTTTTCGGATTTTCCTATATAAACCCCCCACCCTCTCTCTTCCTCTCATTTCTCTCTTCTCTCCCTCTCTCTTCTCACACTCTCTCCTCTCTCCCTCTCTCTCCGGCAACCGACGGGGCGGAGTACGGGCGAGGCGGGGACGGCGCGGGCGAGGCGCGGGCGAGGATGGACGAGGATCGAGGCTTGAGGGCGCGTGGAAGCTCGGCCGTGAGTTCGTGGAGCGGCGAGGCTTCAACGGCGTTTTCTTCGTGGATCGGCATCCACGGTGCGCGTAATCTTCGGTGGAGGTAGGGTGATGGACCCCCAGCTCGTGCTCTTTCTTTTCCCGCAAGTTTCGTAGGCTGCGGTGAGCCGAGCGGGCCAAACGGGGTGATTTGGGCAAAATCCATATTTTAGGGCTTGTGGGCCGATCTCCCGTTTCATTGCGTTTTAGGCCGATCCGAGGCCATAGATGCATGCTAGGGGTTGTTGGGGAGCTTCCCCTATGTTTTCCCCTTCATCCGTGGATGATTGGGGCGTGGCGTGAATTTTTGGGCGTTTTCCCGCCGTTCCCGGTTTTCCGAAATGATCGCGGTCCACCAGAAACCGCTATCATCTAGTAGCGGTCCTGGGAGAACCGCTTTCATCCTTCGTGTTTGGGTCGGAAGACCTTCGAGCGTCACGGACGTGCGATTGACCGCCTTCGTCTGGTAGCGGTCAGGGGACGACCGCTACCACCTGGTCGCGATCCTCGGGTGACCGCTACCAGTGGGGTTGAACGAGGCTGGTCGCGGTTGTGAGGCGACCGTGACAGCCTGGTCGCGGTCATCGGTCGACCGCTACCATCTGGTCGCGGTCACCGGGTGACCACTACTATGTTCTGGTCCCGGTTTGCGCTGTTTTCACCCCCGGTCAACCCGGTTGTGACCCAGTGGTTGACTTTAGGTCCTGTGAGTGTTCCGGACACCCCGTGGAGTTCCGTGACCGTGCTTTTGGGTGTCTAGAGGTCCCACTTACCTCGTTTTGCGTGTCGTGAGCTTAAGGGTCCAAGTGACCTTTTAGCGTTCCGATTGCGTTGTGTTGGTCTCCGGTCGACCCGGTTGGGACCCAGTGGTCGACCTACGGCCTTGTGAGTATCCCGGACACCCCATGGGTTCTGTGTCCATGTTTTTGGGGTGTCGGGAGGGACCGTGTTACCTCGATTAGCGTGCCCATAGGTGTGGTGGGTTCGGGTGACCTCACGTGTTCCGGGCTTTCGTGTTACGCATGATCGAGTCACCGTGTACCGGTGCATGTTGTGGGTTTCTTTGGAAGGCGATTCCCGTGTGGGCCACGTGTTTGGCCTTGGACTGCGAGTCCAGTTATCCGGCCTGGGGCTGGAGGTTTCCCGCTTGCTACAAGATGGGAAATCGTCGTAGTGGCTTGTGTGCTGCCCTGGGAATCGTGCTTCTGTGTTTCGTTTCGTGTGGCCCGTGTGAGTGGCCTTAGTCCCTTGCGTTCCCTTCCCGAGGGAGTGGTCTTGGCGACTCGTGAGCTCTCTCGGTACTTGTGCTACCGTGATTTTAGACCTAGAAATTAGACTAGATTGACGGCCTTGTGCTGTTGCGTACAACGGTCTTGACCCCGAGTCTTGTGACTCAAGGACCGTTGGGTGTAGTGCGTCTAGAGGACTGTCCAGAGTCCAGTGGCTTAGCGCCACTTGAGTTTTCTCGACTCTCGCGCAGGGTGCGTGCGTGGCTGAGGACTGCGAGTCCTGTTTCTTCTCCGACTGTGGTCACCGTGCGACGGGGCCGGTACGTGGGGTGGTCCCCGTACGTCGTCAGATTCAGACGTTGTTTTCCGTTGAGTTGAGAGTCTACTCCTTCAGTGACCCTCCACTAGTCGTAGCCTACCAGTACGCGGTACCGGTCGCACCAGGGAGTGGTGTACGGGCTTACCCTGAGGACGGTTAGACTGGTTTCCGTCGGGCCCCTCGTCGTAGCCAGAGTCCGGCTGCGGGGGAAAACCAGTCAGAGGGCCAGACCTAGGACGCGTGGTCTGTGTGTGCACACGTGGTTGGGGACAGTGGACGCACGTCGACGGGCGTGACCCCAGCTAGTCACTTGTTGTGGTTACTTGTACGGTGTTCGCGCCTCGGGTAGGACCTACCACGTCAGGCGGTTCACCTGCGGTGCGGTGTAAGACGTCAGGGGACGCTACCGGCTGTGCTTCTAGTGGATGGTACTCCTGTCGAGTACGGAGTGACAGACTGTCAGTCTCTGTGTCTTTGACCTTCGGGTTTTTGGTCGTGTTGACCGGTGAGTTCTGTTGTTTCACCTTGACGCGTGTGTCGGTTCTTGCGCCGTGAGATTAGTGCTAGTGGCTTTACCGAGGTTGGGTCTTGTTGGGCGGTACCCGTGATCGGATGGTCGGGGTTGCACCTTGGACAGCGTGTCCAGGTCGGCCGTGTCCGGGGGACAGGCCTCTACGGCATGGTTGCCGTGTGTTCTTACTTCGATAGGTGGTACTAGCGTGGTTCGGTAGCTTCGACTGTGTGATCGAGGTCTGCCTTCTGGCAGTAGGAGTAGCTGTAGTGCCGAGTTTTTGACCGGCCACCGGTTTGCTGTTCCTGCTATAGTTGTAGCTTCCCTTCCGCTACCGCCGTTGTTTCCGGTTGGGGTTCCGCGGGATCCCTGCTGAGTCTCTGTTTTGGAGACTCATTCCCTGCTTTTCAGGTGTGGCGGTCCTTCCTCGAGGTTCGAGGGGTGCGTGGCGGAAGTTCTCAGTTGCCAGCTTGCCGGGCCGAGTGTTCACTTGGCATGTGGTACGTTTTACTGCTTTAGACTGTACTTTCTGTTGGACTGGACTCTGTTGTAGTTGTTTATTTATTTCTGTTAATTGTTGAATTGTCATGCTTTATTTCGTATTTCCTTGTGCCTCCACACTCCTTTTAGCCCTTCCGAGCCCTCCCGGCTCGTGGGCGGCGGTGCGAGTCTCGGGTTATCGGGCCTTCCCGGTAATCGGATTCTCGGGTCGTTACAGCTGGTATCAGAGCGGTGGTTGTGGACGTACATAGGAATTCGAGATATTGCAGTGATCAGAGTTCGTAAGGTCCAGTACAGTCGGCAGCTGGCTTAGGGTTTTGTTTTCGCTTTCCGCCTAGTTTCTCGCTTGAGAGCTTGAGTGCGCTGTGCGGCGCTGTGAAGGTGGTTGCTGTCCGCGGCTTTCGTGCCAGCGTGGGGTCTAAGGATCGAGGTTGAGAGCCTTCTCCCTCATCGGTGGTGGCCCTGGTTGTGCTGCGTTGGGCAGAGGTTACTGGCAGGCGTGAGTTCGCGGTGCTGCGTTCGAGGAATCTGCGGCGTGGTCAGGTGGCTGGAGAGGATTGTTCGTAGTTAAGTGGCCGTGAGCGCGCTCTGAGGGAGCTGCTGTCGGTTTTGGCCACTCCAGCTTGAGGTTTGTCCAGCCCCTGAGGTTTTCAGGTCGTGGTTTAAGGTGGCAGAGCGGGTGTTTTGATAGAGAAGTGTGCTCGGGTGAGCGGAATGTCTTCTCGGTGGGCTGCTGATTTCTCGAGCCTGATGTCCTTGTCGTGCTCTGTGGCGTCAGAAATGACGTGTCGGTCCCGATTGTTTTATGGATTTCGAGGCAGGATTGGGCTGTGGTGTCCCAGTAAGTCTTGCTCCTGCGCTCTTGTGTGCGAAGGGGTGTGTTCGCCTTGGATTTGGTCTGAGGTGTGAAGGCTCTGCGGCGAGTTCGGGACTCGAGGATGAGCATCGGCGGTTGTTGTTATGGCTCGTGTTGCGGCTCTTGGCATGCCGTGTTGCAGTTCAAGGAATTGCAGCGGTGATGCATCGAGAGATGCTATGATTGTGGTCCGACGTGACACTCGTCGAGTGTGTCGGAGGCGCTGACCTGATGGAAGTGATGGTTTTCCTTGGTGCTGGATGGTGTTGTTTCCAGCGTGCGCGAGGTTCGAGGTCAGGTCGAGCGTGGAGTTCTTCCGTTGGTCGAAGTGCGCTGGTTTCTCCTTTGGTTGGAGAGATTGCGTTCGGCTAAGGATCGTCGTCTTGCATTGTGTGTTCGGATTGGTTGGCCTTGTGTGCCATGAAGTCCGTGCGAGACGTGCTCCTTGTCTTGGCAGGATGGAGTGTTGGGGAATGTGCTGGCTAGTGCGCCGCATGAGTACCCTATTCCTGTGATGGAAGCCGTGTCAGGCGTCGGTATTGGACCTGGATGGGGTTGTTGAGGATGTCGCCTGACGATGGTCGAGGACGTGTTGGTCAGAGTCGGTGGCTTGGTGTCCGACTTGTGTTCCCAGTCGTGTCCTCGGATGAGATCATTTTTGGAGAAGTGGTCTCTGGCAGACTATGGGTCCCGGTTGACGGCTATGAGTGGCTGGTGAGCCTAACCGTGTGACCGACCATAGCAGTGTCTGTTGGTTCTACGGTCTTGTCGGATTGTGACGGTGAGATGTTTATTGCTTAGGGACCCGTGAGCACTGTTCAGGTGGTGTCCCGTGGCTCTGTGGTAAGGGCGGAATCGGGATTGGCAGGTGTCCACTTGCATTGATCAAATGATTTGATGAGACCAGATGGAAGAGTGACGCCTGTGGGCGGATGCCTTTTGTGAGATGGGCGTCGGAGGATGGTCCTTGATAGGACGTTGGTGTCGCAATGGTTATCCCTGGTTTGGTGACCAGCGTGGGATGGCTCCCCTGTAAGTCTGAGTCCAGTGAGGTGATGATTGAAGACACCAGGATCCGTCATTTGGTTTCGTCGTGCTCCCCGAGAGGGTCGAGTTGGAGCGATGTTCGAGCTCGGATGCGGTGTCCGAGAGGAGTGCAGCTCAAGATGTGGCATCAGTCTGTGTGGGAGTCGACGGATGGCTTGCTGAGGTTTGGAATGTTTCCTTTGGACCCGGTCGAGGACCAGGAAAGAAGGAAGAAGCTGAGCAAGCGGAGGTTTCCCGTTGACGAGCAGTTGGTGACCAGTGGATGGTCTTTTCAGAGACAGAAGTTGCTGGTTGTCGGGGCTCGAGCGTGGCGAGAGCCGTGTGCCAACGAGACCTTTGGTGGTCGTTTCTGTGATGTGCCTTTCCGGATGGGATCTGGACTTTGTCGAAGTTTGTCTTCTGACAAGAGTTGGCACAGTGTTATGTCCGGCTTTCGGCTTGCCATGTGTGAGGTGTTTCTTGGTGCTGAGCCGATGTTCTGGTTGCGGTCTGGGGAGAGGACTGCTTGAGCTGGTGGAGGCTCTGTTTTGGTTGCTCCCTTGAGGAGGGTGTGCGACCTGTCAGCTGGCTGCGAAGCTGATGTGCGATTTGTCTCCTGACCATAGGATGGATCGGTAGCTGTTGCTCGTGTCGAGGGTTGTGTTTCCGCGGTGAGCGAGATTGTGGCTGCGGTGCCATGGTTGATTCTCGCATTGTCTGAGGTGATGCCGGACTGTGTCCTTTGGTATATGCCTGCTCTGTTGGCCAGTGTGCTCGGCGCGAGGAGCGAGGTGTTGCTTGTGATTGTAAGTCTGGCTGTGTCCCTCAGGATCGGTGTTTTCGTGAGAACCGAGATTTTCTGTGCTGGGGCTCTGACAGCGTTGTCAGTTCGTTCAGTGTTCTTCCCCTATGACTTCGTGCTTGGTCCTGAATTTCGAGGGCTGTAATGCCCCGGGTTTTTCGGATCCTCGTTCGTGGGTCCCGGATCTGGTTTCTCGGAGCGTCCGACTCCGTTGTGTCCGAAATTTCGTTTCGGACATCTTTCGTGTTCGGATCGGCGCGATCCGGAGTCGATTCGGAGGCCCGGAGGCGTTCCGCGATTTTTTCCGCATGTGTTTTCCGATTCCCGGCGTGGGTTTCGGCTTTCCCTTCGGAACCTCGTTGCGGGTGAACCGGGCCGTTCACCTAGGCGAGTGTGGTACCGTTGCGATCGGTGCGTTCCGAGGATCGCGAGGGTGTGATTTTCTATTTTTCGGGGATTTTTCCGATTTTCCGGATTTTCCTATATAAACCCCCCCCCCACCCTCTCTCTTCCTCTCATTTCTCTCTTCTCTCCCTCTCTCTTCTAACGCTCTCTCCCTCTCTCTCCGGCGGCCGACGGGGCGGAGTACGCGCGAGGCGGGGACGGCGCGGGCGAGGATGGACGAGGATCGAGGCTTGAGGGCGCGTGGAAGCTCGGCCGTGAGTTCGTGGAGCGGCGAGGCTTCAACGGCGTTTTCTTCGTGGATCGGCATCCACGGTGCGCGTAATCTTCGGTGGAGGTAGGGTGATGGACCCCCAGCTCATGCTCTTTCTTTTCCCGCAAGTTTCGTAGGCTGCGGTGAGCCGAGCGGGCCAAACGGGGGTGATTTGGGCAAAATCCATATTTTAGGGCTTGTGGGCCGATCTCCCGTTTCATTGCGTTTTAGGCCGATCCGAGGCCATAGATGCATGCTAGGGGTTGTTGGGGAGCTTCCCCTATGTTTTCCCCTTCATCCGTGGATGATTGGGGCGTGGCGTGAAATTTTTGGGCGTTTTCCCGCCGTTCCCGGTTTTCCGAAATGATCGCGGTCCACCAGAAACCGCTATCATCTAGTAGCGGTCCTGGGAGAACCGCTTTCATCCTTCGTGTTTGGGTCGGAAGACCTTCGAGCGTCACGGACGTGCGATTGACCGCCTTCGTCTGGTAGCGGTCAGGGGACGACCGCTACCACCTGGTCGCGGTCCTCGGGTGACCGCTACCAGCGGGGTTGAACGAGGCTGGTCGCGGTTGTGAGGCGACCGTGACAGCCTGGTCGCGGTCATCGGTCGACCGCTACCATCTGGTCGCGGTCACCGGGTGACCACTACTATGTTCTGGTCCCGGTTTGCGCTGTTTTGACCCCCGGTCAACCCGGTTGTGACCCAGTGGTTGACTTTAGGTCCCGTGAGTGTTCCGGACACCCCGTGGAGTTCCGTGACCGTGCTTTTGGGTGTCTGGAGGTCCCACTTACCTCGTTTTGCGTGTCGTGAGCTTAAGGGTCCAAGTGACCTTTTAGCGTTCCGATTGCGTTGTGTTGGTCTCCGGTCGACCCGGTTGGGACCCAGTGGTCGACCTACGGCCTTGTGAGTATCCCGGACACCCCATGGGTTCTGTGTCCATATTTTTGGGGTGTCGGGAGGGACCGTGTTACCTCGATTAGCGTGCCCATAGGTGTGGTGGGTTCGGGTGACCTCACGTGTTCCGGGCTTTCGTGTTACGCATGATCGAGTCACCGTGTACCGGTGCATGTTGTGGGTTTCTTTGGAAGGCGATTCCCGTGTGGGCCACGTGTTTGGCCTTGGACTGCGAGTCCAGTTATCCGGCCTGGGGCTGGAGGTTTCCCGCTTGCTACAAGATGGGAAATCGTCGTAGCGGCTTGTGTGCTGCCCTGGGAATCGTGCTTCTGTGTTTCGTTTCGTGTGGCCCGTGTGAGTGGCCTTAGTCCCTTGCGTTCCCTTCCCGAGGGAGTGGTCTTGACGGCTCGTGAGCTGTCTCGGTACTTGTGCTACCGTGGTTTTAGACCTAGAGATTGGACTAGATTGACGGCCTTGTGCTGTTGCGTACAACGGTCTTGACCCCGAGTCTTGTGACTCAAGGACCGTTGGGTGTAGTGCGTCTAGAGGACTGTCCAGAGTTCAGTGGCTTAGCGCCACTTGAATTTTCTCGACTCTCGCGCAGGGTGCGTGCGTGGCTGAGGACTGCGAGTCCTGTTTCTTCTCCGACTGTGGTCACCGTGCGACGGGGCCGGTACGTGGGGTGGTCCCCGTACGTCGTCAGATTCGGACGTTGTTTTCCGTTGAGTTGAGAGTCTACTCCTTCAGTGACCCTCCACTAGTCGTAGCCTACCAGTACGCGGTACCGGTCGCACCAGGGAGTGGTGTACGGGCTTACCCTGAGGACGGTTAGACTGGTTTCCGTCGGGCCCCTCGTCGTAGCCAGAGTCCGGCTGCGGGGGAAAACCAGTCAGAGGGCCAGACCTAGGACGCGTGGTCTGTGTGTGCACACGTGGTTGGGGACAGTGGACGCACGTCGACGGGCGTGACCCCAGCTAGTCACTTGTTGTGGTTACTTGTACGGTGTTCGCGCCTCGGGTAGGACCTACCACGTCAGGCGGTTCACCTGCGGTGCGGTGTAAGACGTCAGGGGACGCTACCGGCTGTGCTTCTAGTGGGTGGTACTCCTGTCGAGTACGGAGTGACAGACTGTCAGTCTCTGTGTCTTTGACCTTCGGGTTTTTGGTCGTGTTGACCGGTGAGTTCGGTTGTTTCACCTTGACGCGTGTGTCGGTTCTTGCGCCGTGAGATTAGTGCTAGTGGCTTTACCGAGGTTGGATCTTGTTGGGCGGTACCCGCGATCGGATGGTCGGGGTTGCACCTTGGACAGCGTGTCCAGGTCGGCCGTGTCCGGGGGACAGGCCTCTACGGCATGGTTGCCGTGTGTTCTTACTTCGGTAGGTGGTACTAGCGTGGTTCGGTAGCTTCGACTGTGTGATCGAGGTCTGCCTTCTGGCAGTAGGAGTAGCTGTAGTGCCGAGTTTTTGACCGACCACCGGTTTGCTGTTCCTGCTATAGTTGTAGCTTCCCTTCCGTTACCGTCGTTGTTTCCGGTTGGGGTTCCGCGGGATCCCTGCTGAGTCTCTGTTTTGGAGACTCATTCCCTGCTTTTCAGGTGTGGCGGTCCTTCCTCGAGGTTCGAGGTTCGAGGGTGCGGGGCGGAAGTTCTCAGTTGCCAACTTGCCGGGCCGAGTGTTCACTTGGCATGTGGTACGTTTTACTGCTTTAGACTGTACTTTATGTTGGACTGGACTCTGTTGTAGTTGTTTATTTATTTCTGTTAATTGTTGAATTGTCCTGCTTTATTTCCTATTTCCTTGTGCCTCCACACTCCTTTTAGCCCTTCCGAGCCCTCCCGGCTCGTGGGCGGCGGTGCGAGTCTCGGGTTATCGGGCCTTCCCGGTAATCGGATTCTCAGGTCGTTACATTTCAGTTCCCCAAGCCGCAGGAGGAGGGAGTTAGTTCCCAATCGCCAAAGTCCACGCTCTGGTATCCAGGGTGGCGACCCTCTCACCAATGTTCTTTCCCCAAGGAGGACACTGAGAAGGTTTTTGACAAGCTTCTGGAAGATGGCTGGGTGCTGACACATGACCCGCCGTCTTATTACAATGAGACGGCGAAGAGTCACCCCCGCTATTGCAAGTATCATGCAAGGGTGTCTCACCCCACTCGGCAATGCCCAGAGGTTCAAGACTTCATTGAAGCCCTCATCCAGAGAGGGGTTGTCGATACTCAGAGGAACTCCATGACGAGGTTGCATCTTGCAGAGGCCGCCAGGGAGACTCTCCAGCAAGCTCGGCGAGAAACTGAAGCTTTCTCCCGATTAGCCCGACCAAGTGAGCCGGCGAAAAATGATGAATTCCCATTACTCACTAAAGGCACAGTCACCTATAAAGGGCCTAAGGTCCAAAACCCAGGAAGCCAAGCCGCGGGAGAGAGTTCCAAGGCCCGTCCCACGTCGAGTCAGCTTGGCATCGTCATAAGAGAGAACTCTCGGCCCGATAACAAAGGCAAAGCCAAGGTGTCAGAACCTTCAGCCAAAGCTCCTGCCCAGTCAGCAAGGCCGTTAGTCATGGAAAGAACTCAACTTCTTAAGCCCGCGAAGACCCCAATTAAGGCCTCTGTCACCCCAGCGAGGCCGCCATTTGTAGAAAGGCCTCAGCAGCTCAAGCAAGCCAACCCACCAGACCAAGCAAAGTCGGTGGAACTACAAAGCTCCCAGAGGCCCTACTGTGGACTGGCAGAGTTCCAGGAGTTGCCTCCTGAAATAATTGCTCAGGCAATCAATGCCACCTTCCAAGCTCAGCCGGAGGAGGCCAATTGGACCAAGATTGCCCCCAGAAAAAGCCATGGCACTAAGGTTCCTAAGGAGCCAGCCCGGAGCAAGAAGCAAAATTCTGGGGGCAAACGAGTCCCACTGCCGAAGCAAACTCCTCTCTCTTCTCAAGAGGCAGCACGCCAAAAGAAGCAGGAGAAGAATCGCAGAAAGAATTTGAAGAGGAGGTTAAAGAAGCAAGCCGAGCAAGCCGCTGCTATGGAGGCTCCTAAGGAGCCAACTCCTCTACAAAGACTTCAAAAGCTCATAGATGAGCTGGAGGAGTACACTCCCCCTCGCCCCACCAGGGTCGTCACTCTAGACGAACATATTCCCTGGGACAAACTTGGGCGCAAAGCCCGTCTTCTGCAATGGCTCCGGGAAATGGCCCACCGCCTTGAAGAGGGTGAAGACTTCCCAATCCCAGATGAGCTCTCCTTATTCTATAAAGATGAGGAGCTCACTGTCGAGATGCTCGAGGAAATGCTGCAAGAGCTCTCCTGCAACATGGTGGCGATCCCGCCACCCGACAATATTTACTGTCCTACAGCTGATAGCACTGGGGGTCAAGCTCCTATGGCAACATATCAACACCGCTCGGCAAGAAATGGCCGGGGACGCGGCCGAGGTCGTAGCCGAGGACGTGGACGGGAAGGTCCCCCGACCCTTGACCGGGTTATAATATTCAGAGGGGAGAAGCCGGGTCCTGTCCCGGAAACTCAAGTTCGGGGGATCCCTTTCATCCTCAACCCCTCAGAGGGTTCAGGCCCTATCTCAACGGCTAAGCCGGGTGGTGTCCCTTTTACAATCGCCTCCTCCGATGAAGAAGAGGAGCCAGCCAAGTCGCCAGTGCGCGAGGAGGCGTCAGAGCAAGCCGGCCCCTCCAACAGGGTCGAGACTAAAAGCCCAGCAGGTCCTTCTAATGAAGACCAGCATGATAGGCCTTTGCCACCTCCAGAGGAATCCTTGGCTCCGCTGTTCCAAGAAGATGCGGAAGGCCAGAATGCGGAGGAGCGCCCTTCTAAGCGGGAGAAGCCTCGCCAGGCGCCGAAGACCCTGGCAGAGATTATCCCGCCATTTGATAAGACCCGTGCTCGGGCAGACCGCAAAATCATTCATCATATGAAGCGGTTCCCAACAAATGTCACTATTTGGGAAGCCATTGCCTGGAGCAAAGACCTCAGAGAGGCTCTGGTCAAGATACTTCAAGATCCAGAGGCATATGAAGCCCATGTTGTAGAGTTACAAGCCCATGCATATGAAGCACTCACAACCAACATCTCCTTCACGGACAAAGACATGTTGCTGTCCTCTCCGTGTCATAATCGCCCCTTATATATGAAGGGGACGATTAATGGGCATGACGTGAGTCGCATTTTGGTTGACGCCGGAGCAGCCGTCAACATCATGCCTTTGAAGACTTTCAAGTCTCTGTACTTGGCACCTTATTTGCAAAAGGTGACCGATGTCAAGATCTCGGGATTCAATCAGGGTTCCGAGGAGGCGCTTGGTTGGGTTGTAGTCAAGCTTGCCTTGGGCGATTTTGTCACCCAAGCGACATTTTATATCATCAACTCCGACACATCTTACAAGATGCTGCTTGGAAGACCCTGGCTGCATGAAAACTGGGTTGTTCCTTCAACTCTGCACCAGTGCATTAAATATGCCAAGGAAGGGGAGCAACATACGATCTTTGCAGATCAAGCCCCGTTTCACCCCAATGAGTGCCATCTGGCCGATGCTTCTCTGTATTTTGGGAAGCCCACTCTAGCAATCCCTGAGCCTATAAAGAACAAGGGGAAGCAAAAAGTGGACCTTGAAGTCAAGGAAGGGCAGCTCTTCACTGTCAATCAAGATATGGTAAAGCTGCATAGGCTGAGCCTCAGTGCTGCCTCCAAGCCGACTCAACCAGAAAGGCGAAGTGTTGACTTTGGAGCCAACCTCATCAGCCGGGTCATTGACGGGAGTATCTCCTTACCGCCTAAGTGCCTTCAACTCTTGTCCCAATGGGAAGAACAGGAGGTGGAACAGTTGTAGACCTTTACAGTCTCCTATCAACGGAGAAGGAGACGCAACAAAGGCAAGAGGGACAAGCCGATCATCTTTTACAAAGGTGATTTAGTCCCACCGTGCCCCCCTGAAGATAATTTCGGCTGGGATACTCCCGCTGATGTGGTGCCAGAGCCAGTCCAGGAGATGGACGATATGCCGAAATACATCAGGGAAATGTGCAAAAAGCAGCACATCCCGCAAACCCTGGACCCTGCACGAGCGGCGTATTTCCATCAACTGTGGAACCCTCCGCAGGGAGTCCGTTGATGTGTCTACGACACCATCACCTTCATCAGGAGTCGACAACGACCATCCCTCAGAGGAAGGAGCAGCTCAGCCTGCTAACCATCAGCAAGATGAAGCAAGCCCTTTGGCTTCAAGCCACGAGCAAAAGAGCTTCGAAGAATTTGATGTCTATGAAGCCAATACTGACGATGAGGGAGACTTCGTCGACCTCCAACCAGCTCCACCGGAGCTTGAAGACGGTGGTCAAGCAACTGTGGACGAGTTGATTGAGATCAATCTCGGAAGCAAAAGTGACCATCGTCCCACCTTCATAAGTGCCCTCCTCAGCGAGGAAGAAAGGCAGTCGTATGGACAGCTCCTAGAAGAGTTCAGGGATTGTTTTGCCTGGACTTACAAAGAAATGCCCGGGCTCGACCCTTCTGTGGCTGAACATGAGCTGACAATACTTTCAACAGTCAAGCCAGTCAAGCAAGCTCAGAGGCGTATGCGCCACGAGCTGGAGTTGAAGGTCAGCGCTGAGGTTGACAAAATGCTCAACGTGGACTTCATAGAGCCTTGCATGTACCCTGTATGGCTCGCCAACATCGTCCCTGTCAAGAAGAAGAATGGCCAAGTCCGAGTCTGCATCGACTTCAGGGATCTGAATAAGGCATGCCCAAAGGACGACTTTCCTGTCCCGATCACCGAGACAATGGTTGATATGACCACCGGTCACGAAGCCTTGTCTTTTATGGACGGATCGTCGGGCTATAATCAAATCTGCATGGCCGTTAAAGACAAAGACCATACGGATTTTCGGTCTCCTAAAGGGATCTTTAACTATAAAAGGATGCCGTTCGGTCTCAAGAACGCCGGCGCAACCTACCAAAGAGCAATGACCAAGATATTTGACGAGATGCTACATGACCTTGTCGAATGCTATGTCGATGATCTGGTCGTCAAGACGAAGAAGCGGGAGGATCACTTGACTGACTTGCGTCGAGTCTTTGAAAGGCTTCGGCAATATCAGCTCAAGATGAACCCGATGAATTGCGCCTTCGGCATCTCCAGTGGCAAGTTCCTTGGCTTCATCGTCAGGTACCGGGGCATAGAAATCGACCCTGACAAAATCAAGGCTATAAGAGGACTACCTCCGCCCAAGAACTTGATAGAGCTCAGATCTCTTCAGGGAAGGCTCGCCTATATTAGGCGGTTTATTTCTAACCTCTCAGGAAGATGCCTACCTTTCGGTAGACTGATGAAGAAAGGTGCACCCTTCATATGGGACGAAGACTGTCAGAAGGCCTTCGAGCAAATCAAGGAGTATTTGTTGACTCCTCCTGTCTTAGGGGCGCCTGTAAGAGGGAAGCCCCTTATCTTATATATTGCTGCCATGGATGCCTCTTTGGGGGCTCTCCTAGCCCAGATTAATGACGAAGGCAAGGAGCAGCCGTTGTACTACCTCAGCCGAAAACTGATCGGGCCTGAGCATCGGTACGCTCCCATGGAAAAGATGTGCCTAGCTCTGGTGTTTGCTGTCAAGAAGCTAAGGCACTATCTCCTAGCCCATCGGGTGGAGCTCATCTCAAAATGTGACCCGCTCAAGTTTCTGCTCAGCCAGCCTGTCCTCTTTGGTAGGCTTGGTAAATGGGCACTTATCCTCATGGAGTTTGACATCACCTTCATCCCACGCAAGGCGATCAAAGGACAAGGAATGGCGGAGTTCTTAGCAGCGCATCCTGTGCCGGAAGATTCGCCACTCAACCTCGAGCTACCCGACGAGGAGGTTTTGGTGCCTTCTCAAGTCATTGGGGAGCATTCTGAAAAAGTCCCACCACAGATTGAGCCGGGTGTCCTCACCCTTGACCTCCCATTCTGGGAGTTATATTTTGATGGTGCCTCTCGGACAATCAAGAGGGCCGGCGGCCTTACAGACTATGTCTCAGGTGCGGGGGTAGTCTTTGTGTCTCCACAAGGCGGCATCCTCCACAACTCGTGCGCCCTCATGAAGTCGTTGACTAATAATGAGGCAGAGTATGAAGCGCTAATCATTGGGCTTCAACTGGCACTGGAGATAGACATCAAGTGCATCAAAGTGTACGGGGATTCTCAGCTCGTCATCCGACAAGTACTGGGCGTCTACGACGTCCGTAAAAAGGAGCTCGTCCCCTACCATGCAGCCGTCATGAGGCTCAAGGAAAAATTCTACCTATTTGAAATAGGCCATGTCCCCAGAGGCAGCAACTCCCAGGCTGATGCTCTTGCAAAGTTGGCAGCAGCCCTAAGACTCCCGCCTGAGGGAGAATTGAATATTACAGTCAGGCACCGAAGGCTCATGCCAAGTGTGCTCGACGAAGAATCCGGCCTCACTGTTTATGAGGTCGACAACATTCAAGAGGAGATCGCTCCCGAAGAAGAAAATTGGCGTGAGCCGATCATAAAGATAAAGAACGGCTAGCTCCCTCCTGATCGGGCTCAGAGGGTGCAGCTGCTACGCAGGGCGACATCCTACCAGCTGATTGACGGTCTGCTCTTTAGGCTCGTCCATGAAAAAGACCGATCGGTCCTCCTGCGTTGTCTTTCGTCCAAGGAAGCGAAGACTGTCATGCACGAGGTCCACTCCGAATTGTGTGGAGCTCACCAGGCAGGAGCTAAGATGAAAAATAGCATCAAGCTCAAAGGTTTCTACTGGCCCACCATGTACGAAGATTGCAATCAATATGCTCGTACATGTCATCAATGCCAAGCATTCGGCCCAGTCCCTCGGCGGCCACCTAACCCGCTCCATCCAACAGCGCCTACTTGGCCATTTGCAGAGTGGGGTCTATTCCCACCATCGTCTCAGGGGCACAAGTTCATACTTGCTGCTACCGATTACTTATCCAGATGGGCGGAAGCCGTTCCATTACGGGAAGTTACAGAGGAGATAGTTGCTCGTTTTGTGCGGCACTATATTATATACAGGTTCGGCACCCCCAGTCGGATTATATCCGATAATGGCACGCCGTTCAAGAACAAGACTGTTTATGCTCTGGCGGCCAAGTTCCATATTGACTGGAGAGCGTCGTCAGTCTACAATCCCCAAGCCAACGGATTGGCCGAGGCCTTCAACAAAACCCTCTGCAAGCTGCTGTCCAAGATAGTAGGTGGCCGCAAGCGGGATTGGGGTGAGAAGGTCCACGAAGCCCTATGGGCCTATCGGACTATTTACAAAACCCCCACGGGTTGCTCCCCATTCTCTTGGTCTATGGAGCTGAAGCAGTGATCCCTGTGGAGATCGAGCTGGCATCATACCGCGTTGTTGTGCACGCTGGATTGCCGGGCCAAGACCAGTCCGAGATAGAAAGGAGGCTTGAAGAGTTGTCCAGCCTTGAAGGTCAAAGACTCAAAGCCTACAAACACTTACAAGTGTATCAAGCCCGCATGACACGTGCCTATGATAAGCTGGTCAAGCAACGGGCGTTCAAGAAAGGCGACCTTGTCATGGTCAAAGAAAAGGAGGTTCTCGCGGGAAGATCTAGCGGCAAACTCCAGCCCAATTGGCGTGGACCTTACGTCATCCAGAAGGTCTATGAAGGAGGGGCCTATACGATCCTTGACCACAAGGGAGATAATCCCTTCCCTCCTCTCAACGGCAAGCATATGAAGCTCTACCATGCGCCACCGCAGGAGTTTCCACAGCAGTCCTCACAGAAATACCTCTCCTCAGTGAAGGTTCAAAAAAAAAGAGAAAAAAAAAGGGGGGTTAAAAATACTGATACCCCGGCGGACTTAGTCAGCCTTCAAAGGTTGGCTGAGGGTAAAAAGGCCACAGACCCGGTCGAGGTGAAAACCCGAAAGGGCGCCTCGGGCAAAAATGGGCAACCCCTCGGTGTGAAAACCCGAAAGGGCGCACCGGAAAAAGCTAAAGGGGGCCAATCTCGGCGAAAACCCGAAAGGGCGGTGAGGTTGGTAATGTGAAAAGAAAATCATCTCCCTGTCTATTTTAAGGGTGGCTCTAAGTCAATGACTCCACCCCATCTCGACCAAAACATCATATTGATGTCAGGACTACACCTTACATGTCATCCTATGACATCTAGTCCCACTGGCATTCTGACGATGTCATACTTTGTCCCATCGGGCTCGGCCTATGCATGTCTCTTCCGGGCTGCCGACCCATTCCGCCTATCGGCTTCCGGGTTCAGCTCACGTGTCTCTTCTGAGCAGTTAAACCCGCTTACTCTCTTGTCCCACTAGGGACCGGCCTCAGTATGCTCTCTCGGGCTGCCCACTTTTCATGCCTTTCGGCTCATCTTATCTTCTTGGGATTGGTCTCAGTATGCCTTTTCAGGCTGCCAACCCATCATGCCTTTCGGCTCATCTTACTTTTTTGGGATCTGGTCTCAGTATGCTCTCTCGGGCTACCAATCCATCGTGTCTTCTGACACACGTCCCACCGGGTCTGACCTCAGCATGTCTTTTCAGGCTGCCAACCCATCATGCCTTTCGGCTCATCTTACTTTTTTGGGATCTGGTCTCAGTATGCTCTCTCGGGCTACCAATCCATCGTGTCTTCTGGCACATGTCCCACCGGGTCTGGCCTCAGCATGTCCTCTCGGGCTGCCAACCCACCTACTCGCCTATCGGCTTTCGGGTTTGACTTTCACGTCCCACTAGGGCTGTCAAACCTATCTTTGTCCCATCGAGAATGGCCTCAGTATGCCCTCTCGGGCTGCCAACCCATCTCGCCTATCGGCCTTCGGATTTGACTCTCACGTCCCACTAGGGCTGTCAAATCCACCCTTTTTCTTCTTCTGGGTCTCGCTTCTGCATGCCCCTTTCGGGCTGTCAACCCATCTCGCCTCTTGGCTTCAGACTTGACTCATGTATCCCACCGGGATCGCCAAGTCTATTCCTTTGTCCCCACGGGTTTGGCCTCTGCATG
This sequence comes from Amorphophallus konjac, assembly GCA_022559845.1. NCBI lineage: Eukaryota > Viridiplantae > Streptophyta > Magnoliopsida > Alismatales > Araceae > Amorphophallus > Amorphophallus konjac. Next base: position 227,925,932 of record CM040117.1, read on the forward strand.
CCCTCGTCGGGCTGCCAACCCTATTTGCCTATCGGCTCACGAATTTGACTTATACGTCCCACCTGGGCTGTCAAATCCCCTCCTTTTATCGCTTCGGGTCTGGCCTATGTATGCTCTCTCGGGCTGCCAACCCATCCCGCCTATCGGCCGTCAGGTTTAACTCACATGTCCCTTTCGGACTGTTAAACCTATTCCTTTGTTGTCCCAACCGGGCTTGGCACATGCACACCTCTCTTTGGTTGCCAACCCGTTCAACTTTCGGTTCTGGATTTGGCTAATTGCGTCCCACTAGGACAGTCGAATCCACCCATTTTGGTCTCACCGGGCTTGGCCTCAGTATGCTCTCTTGGGCTGCCAACCCACTACACCTTTTGCTCTCACCGGGTTCGGTCTCAGTATGCTCTCTCGGGCTGCCAACCCATTACGCCTTTCGGCTCATTTCTATCATCTTGGGTTCGGTCTCAGTACGCCCTCTCAGGCTACCAACCCGTTTCGCCTTTCGGCTCACAGATTTGATTCATTCGTCCCACCCGGACAATCAAATCTACCCACTTGTCCCACCTCTGCGGCACACGTCCCTACGGGAGTGTCACTTTCTCCTTGCCTTTTGGCATTATAGGACCAAAAAAAAAAAAACGGGGTTAAAAATATTGAGGTCCCAGCGGACTTGGTTGTTTCTGTTAGGGGAGCAATCAAGGGCAAAAAGACTTTAACCCGGCTAAGGTGAAAACCCGAAAGGGCGCCTTAGGCAAAAATGGGTACCCCTCAGTGTGAAAACCCGCAAGGGCGCACTGGAAAAAGCTAAAGGGGGCCAGTCCTGGCGAAAACCCGAAAGGGCGGTAGGGCTGGTAAAGTGAAAAAAAAAAAGGAAAAAAAAAAAAGGCTTATCAAGTCTCAGACTCGCTCTTCCTCAGCTCAGCATGGCGAGTCTCACTCTGAAGAGCTTCCTCCTGGAGCCTCTTAAGCCTACAGCGGAGAGTCGACATCGGCACGCGCAAGACTGCACTCCTTCTCGGTCCCCCGGACCTCTCACAAAAGCCCCTCCACTCTGTGGGAGGCCATCTACTCGCGCTCATAAGTGGCCTTGACTTGGGCGCCCACCTCAGCCTGGGCTCTCTGAAGTCTGCAAAGTTGCTCCTCCTGTTGAATGTTCAGATGAATCCCCCGCCTCCTCTCCTAAATGGCGCGAAAGCGGGCGAACTCCTCCCATAAAGACGCAAGCTCAGTCATCCAGGCGTCCTGAGGGAGACCAAATGCATGCATCTGGCAATGCTACACTAAGTTGAGGACCGTTCGGCCACTTCATCCCAAGAGGTCAGGAAACTCTGAAGCAGCTTTGAAGCCTCACCAGCTGAAACCAAAACAAATAAAGGAGTTGCCTCAGCCTGTGTACGGCCGACAGTTACCCAGACCAACGTGCCCTAAGGGCTGGTCTACATCAACCCTGGCTATCACAAGTCAGCAATTAGCCACCTTCAACATTCGGCGACATACCTCAGCGGTCAGCCGACACATCAACATGTTCGGCTACACCTCAGATGTTAGCCGGCACATCTTTGGCGACACCTCAGCAGTTAGCCAGCTTTAACTTGCGGCTACACACCTCAGCGGTTAGCCGACACGTCTTCAATGGCATCTCGGTGGTCAGCCAGCACCACGACTTTTGGCCAACGGTGAGGGTCGGCCAATGTTGATTTCCAGCTATCACAGCTCAATAGTCAATCAACGACGACTCAGATGGATGCGCCTCTTCGAGACAGGCCTACATCAAATTCGGGCTAATAAGTCTCTCAGAAGCAGGCCCCCATCAACTTCGGGCTAATAAGTCTCTCAGAAGCAAGCCCCCATCAACTCTAGGCCAACAAGTCTCTCAGAAGTAGGCCTACGTCAACTCCGAGACAATAAGCCTCTCCGAGGCAAGTCTGCATCAACTCTCAGCTTTCTGCAAAGCAATGAAGCAGTGAGGTGCAGTCCTACAACAGTCTTCCCATGTCATGAAGACTCGGGAGATATCCAAAAATACTACAAAGGGCACGGACCGTCCGCCTCTGCCTCCGGCCTCGACGAATGTTCCGTGGGGGGCATTTGTTGCACCCGTAATTTTCTCGAAATACTTCGAGAATTTCATTCCGAAACAACCGACGGAAAAGATACGGTGTAGCGCCGATGTCGTCGGACCGCGGAGTACCTCCGTGATTTAGGGTATATTGACCCGATCGTATTATCACAAGTGGCATTGCGGCAATGGAAGTTAAGAGGAAGACATGCCTGCACGCCTGTCAAAGCGGCCGAGCAAGTGTATCACACGGCACGGACGGGCGCGAAGATTCTTCCCCACGCAGCGTCACCACGGCTTCTTCTCAACTCAGATTGACAGAAACGGAGCAAAACGGCGCGAAGAGGGGCCAAAACGCATGCCCGAGGGTCAAACGACCCCTCCCGGACGCGAGAGGGGGCCGCGGCCACCCCGCCGGGGTCGGCGGTGGTCGCACGACCCCGCCAGCCACCTGGCGGGGTCGCGCGACCCCGCTGTGGACTGGCGGGGTCGCGCGACCCCTCTGGCATCCCACCGGGGTCGCGCGATCCCCCCTTTCTCTCCGGTGTTCAAAAAAAAAAGGGAGGATTTTTAACCCCCTCAGAGGGGTCATTCATCCTTTTTTGGCATCCAGAGGGGTCATTCATCCCTTTTTGACATTCAGATGGGTCATTCATCCCTTTTTGGCATCCAGAGGGGTCATTCAGCCATTTTTGACATCCAGAGGGGTCAAAATGGTTTTTTGCCACCCCACCTTGACAGAATCGGGGCAAATTCGTTCATTTGACCCCTCTGGGCCCTCCCGCCTTCTATAAATAGACCCTAAGGGTCCAAGTGGAAAGGAGGACGGAACCTCTACGAGAAGAGCACCGCGCAAGGAATTGTTCTGTTTGTTTCGGCCTGTGAGGGGTAAGTCCCCGGGCCTTGTACTTATGCCCCTACGGGGTATTTTTGTAATTACGCCCCTCAGTGGGCCATGTTGGCAATTATGCCCCTCAGCAGGCCGTGTTTTGTAAGTCTTTACGTCCCGGGACGACTAAGTTATGTGGTTCTGTCCCTATAATGACGGAATTACAAAAATGTCCTCCCCGGGACCGTAAGAGAGCAAAGTCCTGTAATTTGCAGTAATACCCTGCAATCTTTTGTAATTCGGGCTACGCCCCTACTTCCCGCGTGGGTGCGGATCTTTGTACAGTCGACAATTCGCCGACAATCCTTGTACCCATTTGGGCCATAAATGCAATCTGACTTCATATGTCTTCTTTATGCATTGACTGGGGAAATTACAAGAAAACCCCCGACTTGTCAAAATTACAAATATACCCCTCCTTCGGCCAAATTGACGGATGTGTGCCTTCTATGAAGCCCCTTGTCATTCCTTCGGTCCGGAAGTGTTGACAGCTCAGTCCAGCGCTCGGGTATCATCTCAAACCTATGTCTAGGGTCTGATAAAATTACCAAAATACCCCTGTGACCTAAAAATGACCTCATAGTCTTTAAAATCCTCCAGAAACGGCTTCCATGCCTTGGGGAGTCAGGGACCCGATCCTACTTCCATTCCAGCCCAGAAATTTCAGCAATGCCCCTGGGCCTGGAAAAATTACCAAAATACCCCTGGGTTGGTAAAATTACCAAAACACTCTCGGGGTCCAGAAAACTCCCTTTTATTTCAGAAATGTCTATGGCTTCCGCATATTTGCGTTTCTATTCCTAAATCTTCGGGTTTTGCTCAGACTTAGCCCTAATTCTATTAACTTGTTGGTGGTAAATGAGTGGTCATGGAGAATCTCTCGAGTGAGCCTGCCCTTCACATCAGAACCCCTGTAGAAGTCTTTTGGGACCTCTTTGACAGTTAAACAAAGGTGTTCGGACGTTAGGCCGATGTAAATCAACACTGACTCCGGTCAGTGGGGAAATGTCCAGCACTCGAACCCAAATCGTCTGATACGATGCGCACACACGGAATCACCCTCTATACTTAGGGGGGGATGCTTCTTTTCAAAAAGAACGAAAATCTACCTTTTATCTACGATAAAAGTCGAATCTAGATTTTTTCCGTGTCTCACAGGAGGCCATCGCCTGGAGTAAGGATCTTCGGGAGGCTCTGGTCAAGATTCTCCAAGATCCGCAGGCCTATGAAGTCCATGTGGCAGAATTGCAGGCTCAGGCGTATGAAGCACTCACATCCAACATCTCCTTCACGGACAAAGACATGTTGTTGTCCTCTCCGTGTCATAATCGCCCCTTATATATGAGGGGAACGATCAATGGGCATGACGTGAATCGCATCCTGGTTGATGCCGGAGCAGCCGTCAACATCATGCCTTTAAAGACTTTCAAGTCTCTATACTTGGCACCTTGTTTACAAAAGGTGACTGATGTTAAGATCTCGGGATTCAATCAGGGTTCTGAGGAGGCGCTTGGTTGGGTTGTGGTCAAGCTAGCTTTGGGCAATTTTGTCACCCAAGCGACATTCTATATCATCAACTCCGACACATCTTACAAGATGCTGCTTGGAAGACCCTGGCTTCATGAGAATTGGGTCATTCCTTCAACTTTACATCAGTGCATTAAATATGTCAAGGAAGGGGAGCAACACACGGTCTTCGCAGATCAAGCCCCGTTCCACCCCAATGAGTGCCATCTGGCCGATGCTTCACTATACTTTGGGATGCCCACTTTAACAATACCCGAGCCTTTAAAAGACAAGGGGAAACAAAAGGTGAACCATGAAGTCGAAGAAGGGCAGCTCTTCACTATCAAATAAGACATGGTAAAGCTGCATAGGCTGAGCCTCAGTGCCGCCTCTAAGCCGACTCAACCAGAAAGGCGGAGTGTTGACTTTGAAGCCAACCTCATCAGCCGGGTCATTGACGGGAGTATCTCCTTACCGCCGAAGTGCCTCCAGCTCTCGTCCCAACGGGAAGAGTATGAGCTGAAGCAGTTGAAGACATTTACAGTGTCCTATCAACGGAGAAGGAGACGCAACAAGAGCAAGAGGGACAAGCCGATCATCTTTTACAAAGGTGATTTAGTCCCACCGTGTCCTCCTGAAGATGGCTTCGGCTGGGATACTCCCACCGATGTGGTGCCAGAGCCAGTCCGGGAGATGGATGATATGCCCAGCTACATCAAGGAAATGTGTAAAAAGCAGCACATCCCGCAGGCCCTGGATCCTGCGCGGGCAGCATATCTCCACCAGCTATGGAATCCTCCGCAAGTCCGCGGGCAGCTTCCCTTCTCCCACAAAGATACGCGAGGACTCGGCTATGACCAGGAGACGGACTTCGAGGTCCATTTTGCAGTCAATGCCATAGGGCTACTGCCTCTCCCTAATGGGCAAGCTGAAGTTGAGCCCAAGATTGATGACTCTGTAACCTGTAAGGGAGTCTGGTATTGACTGCAGACAATGATCACCCTTCAGAGGGAAGAGGAGCCCAGCCTGCTAACTGTCGGCAAGATGAGACCAGTCCTTCGACTTCAAGCCATGAGCAAGGGTGCTTCGAAGATACGCAAGGACGACTTCAAGCCATGAGCAAGGGTCCTTCGAGCCTTGATTGCTCTTCTAACAAAAACAACCAAGTCCGCTGGGGCCTCAATATTTTTAACCCCATTATATATATATATATATATATATATATATATGCCAGAAGGCAAGGGGAAAGTGGCACTCCCGTAGGGACATGTGTGCCGCAGAGGTGGGACAAGTGGGTGGACTTGACAGCCCTAGAGGGACGTAATTAGCCAAATCCAGAACCAAAGGCTGAACGGGTTGGCAACCCAAGAGAGGTGTGCATGTGCCAAACCCGGTTGGAACAACAAAGGAGTTGGTTTAACAGTTCCAAAGGGACATGCGGGTTAAACCTGGAGGCCGATAGGCGGGATGGGTTGGCAGCCCGAGAGAGCATACATAGGCCAGACCCGAAGCGATCAAAGGAGGGGATTTGACAGCCCGAGTGAGACGTATGAGTCAAATCCGTGAGCCGATAGGCAAATAGGATAGGCAACCCGACGAGGGCATGCAGAGGTGAAGCCCGTGGGGACAAGGGAATAGACTTGACGATCCCGATGGGATATATGAGTCAAGTCTGAAGCCAAGAGGTAAGATGGATGGGCAGCCCGAAAGGGGCGTGCAGAGGCCAGACCCAGAAGAAGAAAAAGGGTGGACTTGACAGCCCTAGTGGGACGTAAGAGTCAAATCCGAAAGCCGATGGGCAAAGAGGTGGGTTGGCAGCCCGAGAGGACATGCTGAGGCCAGACCCGGTGGGATATGTGCCAGAAGACATGATGGATTGGCGGCCCGAGAGAGCATACTGAGGCCAGATCCAGAAGGAAAGATGAGCCGAAAGGCATGATGGTTGGCAGCCCGAGAGAGCATGCTGAGGCCAATCCAAGAAAGAAAAACAAGCCGAAAGGCATGATGGGTTGGCAGCCCGAAAGGGGCATGCATGAGACCAATCCCAGAAGGAGAAGTGAGCCAAAAGGCATGATGGGTTGGCAGCTCGAGAGAACATACTAAGTCCAATCCCAGGATAGAAGGAGCCGAAAGGCAGGGTGGGTTGACAGCCCGAGAGATCAAACTGAGGCCAATCCCAGTGGTACAAGAGAGTGTGCGGGTTTAACTGCTCAGAAGAGACACGAGCTGAACCTCGAAGCCGATAGGCGGAATGGGTCGGCTTCCCGAAAGGAGCATGCATGGGCCGAGCCAGATGGGAGAGAGTATGACAATGTCAGAACGTCGGTGGAGATTAGGTGTCACGGGATGACATGTAAGGCGTAGCCATGCCATCAATATGATGTTTTGGTCGAGATGGGGTGGAGTCATTGACTTAGGGCCACCTTTAGAATAAGCAGAGAGAGGATATTTTTTTTTTCTCTTTTTTTTTTCACATTACCAACCTCACCGCCCTTTCGGGTTTTCGCCGAGGCTGGCCCCCTTTAGCTTTTTCCGGTGTGCCCTTGCGGGTTTTCACACCGAGGGGTTGCACATTTTTCCCCGAGGCGCCCTTTCGGGTTTTCACCTCGACCGGGTCTATGGCCTTTTTGCCCTCAGCCAACCGTTGAAGGCTAACTGAGTCCGCCGGGGTATCAGTATTTTTAACCCCCCCCCTTTTTTTTGAACCTTCACTGAGGAGAGGCACTGTCCTGTGAGGACTACTGTAGAAACTCCTGCGGTGGCGCATGGTAGAGCTTCATATGCTTGCCGTTGAGAAGAGGGAAGGGATTATCCCCCTTGTATGTCAAGGACCGTATAGGCCCCTCTTTCGTAGACCTTCTGGATGACGTAAGGTCCACGCCAATTAGGCTGGAGTTTGCCGCTGGATCTTCCCGCGAGAACCTCCTTTTCCTTAATCATGACGATGTCACCTTTCTTGAACGTCCTTTGCTTGACCAGCTTATCATAGGCACGTGTCATGCGGGCTTGATACACTTGTAAGTGCTTGTAGGTTTTGAGTCTTTCACCTTCAAGGTTGGACAACTCTTTAAGCCTCCTTTCTATCTCGAACTGGTCTTGGCCTGGCAATCCGGCGTGCACAGCAACGCGGTATGATGCCAGCTCGATCTCCACAGGGATCACTGCTTCAGCTCCGTAGACCAGGGAGAATGGGGAACATACCGTAGGGGTTTTATAAATAGTCCGATAGGCCCATAGGGCTTCGTGGACCTTCTCGCCCTAATCCCGTTTGCGCCCACCCACCATCTTAGACAGCAGCTTGCAGAGGATTTTGTTGAAGGCCTCAGCCAACCCGTTGGCTTGGGGATTATTATAGACTGATGACGTCCTCCAATCAATATGGAACTTGGCCGCCAGAGCATAAACAGTCTTATTCTTGAACGGTGTGCCATTATCGGATATAATCCGACTGGGGGTGCCGAATCTGTATATGATATAGTGCCGCACAAAACGGGCAACTATCTCCCCTGTAACTTCCCGTAGTGGAATGGCTTCTGCCCATCTGGAGAAGTAATCGGTGGCAGCAAGTATGAACTTGTGCCCATGGGACGATGGTGGGAATGGTCCCACAATGTCCATACCCCACTCCGCGAACGGCCAAGTAGGCGCTGTTGGATGGAGCGGGTTAGGTGGCCGCCGAGGGACTGGGCCAAATGCTTGGCATTGGTGACATGTACGAGCGTATTGATTGCAATCTTCGTACATGGTGGGCCAGTAGAACCCTTTGAGCTTGATGCTATTCTTCATCTTAGCTCCTGCTTGATGAGCTCCACACAATCCGGAGTGAACCTCATGTATGACGGTCTTGGCCTCCTTGGATGAAAGACAACGGAGGAGGACCGACCGGTCCTTTTCATGGACGAGCATAAAGAGTTGGCCGTCAATCAACTGGTAGGATGTCGCCCTGCGTAGCAGTTGTACCCTCTGAGCCTGATCAGGAGGGAGCCAGCCATTCTTTATTTTTATAATTGGCTCACGCCAATCTTCTTCTTCGGGAGCATTCTCCTCTTGGATGTTGTCGACCTCGTATACAGTGAGGCCGGATTCTTCGTCGAGCACACTTGGCATGAGCCTTCGATGTCTGACAGTAATATTCAATTCTCCCTCAGGCGGGAGCTTTAAGGCTGCTGCTAACTTTGCAAGAGCGTCAGCCTGGGAGTTGCTGCCTCTGGGGACATGGCCTATTTCAAATAGGTAGAATTTTTCCTTGAGCCTCATGACGGCTGCATGGTAGGGGACGAGCTCCTTCTTCCGGACGTCATAGACGCCTAGGACCTGTCGGATGACGAGCTGAGAATCCCCGTAGACTTTGAGGCACTTGATGTCCATCTCCAGTGCCAGTTGAAGCCCGATAATCAATGCCTCGTACTCTGCCTCATTACTGGTTAGAGACTTCAGGAGAGCGCAAGAGTTGTGAAGAATGCCGCCTTGTGGAGATACAAAAATGATCCCCGTGCCTGAGACATAGTCTGTGAGGCAGCCGGCCCTTTTGATTGTCCGTGAGGCACCATCAAAATATAACTCCCAGTGTGGGAGGTCAAGGGTGAGGACACCCGGCTCCATCTGTGGTTGGACTTTTTCAGAATGTTCCCCAACTTCTTGAGGAGGCACCAGCACCTCTTCGTCGGGCAGCTCGAAGTTGAGTGGCGAATCCTCCGGCACAGGGTACGCTGCTAAGAACTCCGCCATTCCTTGTCCCTTAATCGCCTTGTGTGGGACGAAGGTGATGTCGAACTCCATGAGGATAAGCGCCCACTTGCCGAGTCTACCAGAGAGGACAGGCTGGTTGAGCAGAAACTTGAGTGGGTCACATTTTGAGATGAGGTCCACCCGATGAGCTAGAAGGTAATGCCTCAGCTTCTTGACAGCAAACACCAGAGCTAGGCACACCTTTTCCATAGGAGTATATCGGTGTTCAGGCCCTATCAATTTCCGGCTGAGATAATACAATGGTTGCTCCTTGCCCTCCTCATTGATCTGGGCTAGAAGAGCCCCCAAAGAGGCATCCATGGCAGCAATGTATAAAATGAGGGGCTTCTCTCTGACAGGTGCCCCTAAGATAGGAGGAGTCAGCAGATACTCCTTGATTTGCTCGAAGGCCTTCTAACAGTCTTCGTCCCATATGAAGGGTGCTCCTTTCTTCATCAATTTGCCGAAAGGCAGGCATCTTCCTGAGAGATTAGAGATAAATCGCCTGATATAGGCGAGTCTTCCTTGAAGAGATCTGAGCTCTGTCAAGTTCTTGGGTGGAGGCAATCCCCTTATGGCCTTGATTTTGTCAGGATCGATTTCTATGCCTCTGTACCTGACAATAAAGCCAAGGAACTTGCCGCTAGAGACGCCGAAGGCGCACTTCATTGGGTTCATCTTGAGTTGAAATTGCCGAAGCCTTTCAAAGACTCGACACAGGTCAGCTAAGTGATTCTCCCGCTTCTTCGTCTTGACGACCAGATCATCGACATAGCATTCGACAAGGTCATGTAGCATCTCGTCGAAGATCTTGGTCATTGCCCTTTGATAGGTTGCGCCGGCATTCTTCAGACCGAACGGCATCCTTTTGTAGTTGAAGATCTCCTTAGGAGATCGGAAGGCCGTATGATCTTTGTCTTTGATGGCCATGCGGATTTAATTATAGCCCGACGTCCCGTCCATAAAAGACAATGCTTCGTGACCAATGGTCATATCAATCATTGTCTCGATAATCGGGACAGGGAAGTCGTCCTTGCGTATCTTCGGAGCACCCTTGCTCATGGCTTGAAGTCGAAGGACTGGCCTCATCTTGCCGACGGTTAGCAGGCTGGGCTGCTCTTCCCTCTGAAGGGTGATCATTGTCGACTCCTAATGAAGGTGATGGTGTCATAGACACATCACCGGACTCCCTTACAGAGTCATCAATCTTAGGCTCAACTTCAGCTTGCCCGTTAGGGAGAGGCAGTAGCCCTATGGCATTGACTGCAAAATGGACCTCGAAGTCCGTCTCATGGTCATAGCCAAGTCCTCGCGCATCTTTGCGGGAGAAGGGAGGCTGCCCACGGACTTGCGGAGGATTCCATAGCTGGTGGAAATATGTTGCCCGCGCAAGGTCCAGAGTTTGCGGTATGTGCTGCTTTTTACACATTTCCTTGATGTATTTAGGCATATCATCCATCTCCTGAACCGGCTCTGGCGCCACATCGGCGGGAGTATCCCAGCCGAAGTCATCTTCAGGAGGGCATGGTGGGACTAAATCACCTTTGTAAAAGATGATCGGCTTGTCCCCCTTGCTCTTTCTTGTTGCGTCTCCTTCTCCGTTGATAGGAGATTGTGAAAGTCTTCAACTGTTCCACCTCATGTTCTTCCCATTGGGACGAGAGCTGGAGGCACTTCGGTGGTAAGGAGATACTCCCGTCAATGACCCGGCTGATGAGGTTGGCTTCAAAGTCAACACTTCGCCTTTCTGGTTGAGTTGGTTTGGAGGCGGCACTGAGGCTCAACCTGTTCAGCTTTACCATGTCTTGGTTCACAGTGAAGAGCTGCCCTTCCTCAACTTCATGGTCCACCTTTTGTTTCCCTTTGTCTTTTAAAGGTTCGAGGATTGTTAAAGCGGGCTTCCCAAAATACAGCGAAGCATCAGCCAGATGGCACTCATTGGGGTGGAACGGGGCCTGATCTGCGAAGACCGTATGTTGCTCCCCTTCCTTGGCATATTTAATGCACTGATGCAGAGTTGAGGGAACAACCCAATTTTCATTCAGCCATGGCCTTCCAAGCAGCACCTTGTAAGATGTGTCGGAGTTGATAATATAGAATGTCGCTCGGGTGACAAAATCGCCCAAAGCCAGTTTGACCTCAACCCGACCGAGCGACTCCTCGGAGCCCTGATTGAACCCCGGGATCTTGACCGCAGTCACCTTTTGTAAATAGGGCGCCAAGAATAAATATGATGACATAAGAGATTTGAAGAGATTTGAAGAATTCGTTCGTTCATCAGAGCTCAAGCTCAATCTCTACTGCCCCACCTGGGTCTTACTTCGAGATATCAGAGCCTCCAGAGATGATGGACTTGCGACGTTCTTCATGATCTTCTTCATGATCTCTTCTTGATTCATGATGCAATGATATATCATAGACATGATGCAAAGATAGAATTTGAAATTAGAATTTATTTCATAAATAGTCCCGAAGGACAGAAATACAGGACTTACATGACTTGATGAACTAGGAGGAGAGCTTCCTCCTTAGATGACTTGGGAGTTGGATGATGCTTCGTAGGATCTCCAAGGGATTTCTTCCAAGGATGATCCTTATGAATGAATCCTAACTCTCTTATATAGGCATGAGAGCACTAAATGAAATGCTAATGAAATGTACATTCACATGAAATGTGGATACAATAATATGGGGTTGATGTGATGTGATGTGATGGAAAGCGACTCTTGTGAATTATGGCTCTCCGGGGCTCAATAATTCATGAGAAGTCTCTTTCATGATGACTAGACAATGGTGACTCATTTGGCTTTTACATAAAGGAAGATGCTTGATATGGACATAAAGGATGACAAGGACATAAAGCTAGATGCTGGATTTGATGTCTTCTTTGGCTTGATGCTTGACAAGTCATTGCTTGATGTCGACATAAAGTAGAATGTGACATAAAGCAAAGATTCTTGCAATTTGCTTGTCTTGTTCTTGATATTGCTCGATGTGTTGAATTTTGCTTGCTTGCTTCGTGGCATTAGATCCTTGCTTTGCATGCATTATTGACTGCTTCTAGATTGTACTGAACAGCTGAAATGGGTTTGCTATCATCTGTCTGTGGCAAATGGGTTTTGCTGTCATCTGTCTGTCTCTGGCTTGTAGGATTTTTTAATTCTGCTGTCGAGCTTTTTGCTTCTTTGATGCTGACGAAGTTGATGCTTTATCTGATACAGTGCTTGAGTCGGGATGACGACTGTTTCGCTTCATCTTGGGTGCTTTAAATGGTGCGAGCATTAGAACTGTGCCGACTGGCGTAGGTGGTGTAACTTGTATAGCGTCTTCAAGTAACGCTGAGAGTTTTGTAACTTCAGTGTGGAATTCTTCAGGTGTAACTGGTTCTTCATCATAGATGACTGCAGTGAATTCTGCTGGTAGATTTTTGGGATGTACAAGTGTACATACATTGAATTGTGTATAGTCTTTGTTCAATTTTTGGACATGTATAAAGACTTTCGCTGTCTGTTCTGGTGGCAATATTGGTCCATGGAAAATATAACAATTGTTGAATAATAATGGGTCATTTTGCCTGCGAAAATAGGTAGCTGGATGTTTTGCTACAATAAATGTGTTGTGTCGAGCTCGTTGAGCGACATGATGTAATATTTGTAATTCCTTGGCACGAGGAGGTGCCCATCGTGACAGCTGATAATGTAAATCTTTATCATTGTGTAATGGTGTCGGACTAGTTGAAGCTTGCAACATGGTGTGAAATTTTGATAATGGGGCCATTGGACTGGTTTCTGAGATTTCTTTGAACACGGGTATGAAATGGGCTTCAGAATAAGGTACAATATGAGAAATTGCAAAATAACGACGGTGAGATGAGTAAACACTCATTACTATACCGTCCCAATTGCATATTTCTTCTAGAGGAAAGGCTGTTGAATGCCATTGATTATATCTGATTTCCGGCTTGAACTGTGGAACTATTGGTAGGTAGGTTGGAATCACAAGTTCAAGGGTATCTGTTGTGTCTTTAAAGATGAGAAATGTTTTTAAAGACGGGTTCATGTAATATATGCCTTGGTTTCTTGCTTGGTAAGTGTCATAATGATCCCAAATTGTGGTGAAATGGTGGTTATATTCATAACCATTTTGAATTAACTGAGTTACAGAATTGTAACTGTGATATTTTGATTCAATGGGATGTGAAATCCCTGAGGCTTGTAAAATTCCAGACAGAGTCATTTGAAGATGCTTTGTAGCTTGAAATATCAGGAGCTTAAATATCATAAATATAATTTCATGAGTAATTTATATATGCTACTGACGTATATAACATCAGAGATTGCTTCGGATATTTCTCCTGTAAAATATGCTCTTAAGCTTTTTGTAGATGTATTATTCATACATACATCACCACTGAATATATCGATATATGGATTTGCATAGAAGTTTATATATTGTAGAATAGTCAGTCTGATTCATCAGATTCTGACGTTGCAGTCGTGTCAGGACTTGAGTCAGAAGAATTTATAGTAGAATAAGTGTCAGTAGAATAATCAGTTTCTAAGTAATAAATTTCTTCTTCTTCAGAAGAGGTGCAATAATTTTCAATTGGGTAGAATGATTGTTCTTCTAAGAGTTTCAATTTTTCTATTTTGTATTTATTGTAATTTGTATTTCTGATGGGACATTCGTTGGCATAGTGGCCTTCTTCATCACAGATCCAGCATCTGCATTGTTTTCCTTTGCCGTTAGGACAAGGGGATTTTTTTATTTCTTCAATTTATTTTTGTTGATATTTTTTAAATGATCATTTCTTAAATAATTTACCTTTGTATTTTGGGTTCCAAAAGGATTTTCTAAATTTGTATCTTTTATAGGGGCGATATCTATACGATTTGTTTGATCGTATCTTTTTATCAACTATTTTTGAATATCGATGTTTTTTGTGTTGTTTGTGGCGTTTTCGATATTTAGACTTATGACATCAATATTCTTTGGGTACAAAGTATTATTTTTCACAACATTTAAGACTATTTTCTTTTAATGCCTTTTTAACTTCTTTCTTAGCTCTGAGATTAATACAATCTTTTGCCATTTGATCTTTAATAAATTTCATGCGTCTGCCAAGTGTATCGGGATAATTTGTAAATGCGTCTTGAGCAAATTTTTCTTTACATTTTAAACCAAATTTTGGTGGAAGTTTATCAAACAGATTTTCTTTAAATTGGGTAATTTTTGATGGTTCATATAATTGATAATATGATTTTTGATAATCACATAAAAATGGTTCTATATAGCAGAGACTACAACATTTTATGTTGTTAAACATAAATTCTGCTCTTTGTTCTTGAAGTTTTAATTGTCGTGCATCAAGATTTTCTTTTGTTTCTCCTAGGAATTCCATATACATTCTATTGATTAGAAATTGTAAAAATTGATAGCCAGTGCAATCCTTTCGTAGATGATGTACTAGTCGGGATGCCCAGTCTTGGACATTTCCGATTAAGGAAAGATGAATATAATTCATTGTGGTTTGAAGGTTGATTAGATTATCTAAAATCGGTGAGGTTTGAATGAGAATACTCATTTCATTTGCCCATCGATCTATTTTCTTTTTCATTTCTTCAGTAGATTCTGTGCAATCTAGGTCAAGATAATTTTTATTGATTAATCCAGAAGTTTTTTGTTCTCGTAATATATCTCGTAGATCTGGTTGTTTTTGTATATGTGTTTGAGACATATAAGGATGGGGATGAAATACTGGTGGTGCTGCTCCTGGTGGTGCGGCTCCAGTAACTTCACTTTCATCCATTTCTTCCTCGACATAGAGTTGTTCATTAGGTGTACTTGATTCACCAATTTCATAAAGAGAATTTGTTGGTTCTTTTGTTAAGAGTCGAGTTAATTTTTGTAGTAAGTCTAGATCCAGAGTTGTTTCATATAAATTTTCTAATTCTTCTCTTGATAAGAGAGTCAAATTATTCACAAAATCTGTTAAGTCATGCATCGATCGAATTAGTCGAATTAGTCTAGATCTTTAGTAGGTCGGAGTGAGGGATACGTATAAGTACCATAACTCATAGTTGCTAATGGTTCCCATTTTTTAAGTTTTAGTTTTTGTTGACTCGGTTGAACAGGTGGATGAGGTTGTGGTTCATCAAGTTGTGTTTCATTAATTGGGCTTTTCCCTTTGTCTTTTGGAATTAAATGATGCAGTAGTTCTTTATTGCATTCACATTTTTCCATTTCGGTGATAATTTTTGTAAGTGCTAAATCAATATATGCTTTTATGGCTGCTTCATGTGAATTAAGATATTCTTTAAGCTTTGTCACTAATTGTTCATTATCAAGTGAACAATATTATCTTACCTTGTCAATAACCACTCATGAAATATCTACAAAATATTTGATTATGAATAATTTAGAAATAAAATATCTAAATAGAAATCAGACAGACTATGAAAATAGGTAGCTGGATGTTCTACTGCAATAAATGTGCTGTGTCGAGCTCTTTGAGCGACAGGACGTAATATTTGTAATTCCTTGGCACGAGGAGGTGTTCATCGTGATAGCTCATAATGTAAATCTTTATCATTGTGTAATAGTGTCGGACTAGTTGAAGCTTGCAATATGGTGTGAAATTTTGATAATGGGGCCATTGGACTGGTTTCTGAGATTTCTTTGAACACGGGTATGAAATGGGCTTCAGAATAAGGTACAATATGATAAATTGCAAAATAACGACGGGGCGGCACCCGCCGCCTTCAGTCACAACGGTGCCCCCGGCACCCAACTGCCAGTCACACCGGGCCCCGAGAACGATCATCGAGGTCTCCCGGTGCCAGCCTCCTTCAGTCACAACGGTGCCCCCGGCACCCGACTGCCAGCTACTCCAGTCACATCGGGGCCCACGGCACCCGATCACTCAACAACTCCAGTCACAACGGTGCCCCCTGCACCCGACTGCTAGTCACACCGGACCCCGGCACGACTATCGAGGTCTCCCGACGCCCCCCTCCTTCAGTTACAACGGTGCCCCCGGCACCCGACTGCCAGTCACACCGGGCCCCGAGCACGACCATAGAGGTCTCCCGGTGCCCGCCTCCTTCAGTCACAATGGTGCCCCCAGCACCCGATCACCCAACAACTCCAGTCACAACGGTGGCCCCGGCACCCGATTGCCAGCTACTCCAGTCACATCGGGGCCCGTTGCACCCGACCACTCAACTCCCCCTGCACAACGATGCCCACGGCACCCCTACTGCCCCGACCTCGACACTGTCTCATGCCGGGAATACATTGTGACGCCCCTCAGGCGCCATCCTGCTGAGTCACAGGTCCTCTGACAGACACTATGTACAGATACAGAACTGTCCACACAATAACGCAATGACCCATGGACCGTCATGAATGACGGAATTGTCACGTGGCTTGCAAGTACTTGTAATCGGGATCTCACGCCCCCATATAAATGACTTTCATGGCATATAAGTCATGTAATCCAGTCAGGGAGCGGATCCCCCTCCTCGCCGGCACCAGTCTCTCTGCCCCCAGTTATCCCTGTTGTGTCGTTGTTGCCCTGTCGCTGTTGCACGGACTAAGCCCTCCCGACGTCGCGGCTCCCAGGGTCCCTGACTCTCTCTTCGGCAGTAGAAACAAAGGTATTCGGATTCAATCCGATGTAAAATAAACACCGGTTGCTTGCGACTGGTGGGGAAAGACGTCCAGTACACGAATCCTCATAATCGCATGCGCACTCGTACCCGTGGAACCCCTTCTATCCACGTGTCGCCCGATCTCTCGAGCCGCGTGCCGCGTCCTGGCGACGCTTCCCCGGTCAATCCTTGGTTCCATAGGTGATTGTCGAGAAATCGACTGGCACGCCTGCATTCCACCCAGCCATCCCTGTCCCAGTCTCCCAGAATGATGAACCATACGCCATCCCCTCCAGCGCGTTCATATCGTTCTCTCTGCCTTCTCAATACCCCTGGAATCCCCGCGTGCCCAGTCAACCTATCTCGGCCTTCCGTAAAAGGCAAGTGTGCGCCCCCGTCGCGAGGACAAAAACACAAGTGACTCCCCGCGCGCGTAAAACAAACATGGCACGCCCGATGGGACGTCTCCTACCTTTCTTCTTTCTGCCGAAGAAGAGTCACACCTGTCAAGTGTACGCCGCAATGCCCTCACCTTTTCTTATCGGAGAGGAAGAGGAGGGCCCATGTCCAGCATGCAACATGCGACCGGTCGTCATCAAGTGACCAACCTACACCAGCAATAGCAACAACAGACCGGTGGCGATAGTGACCTATAGTCCAATCATCATCGCCATCCACGCCAGGCACCTACGGTTGGCAACGCCAATCGTGTTCGGCAACGCTACCTCGACTTTCGGCTCGCCCTGATCCTCGGGCACCTTTGCCGTGGCCGACATGCAGCCCAGTCCGGCGACTGCCCATACGGGCAGCTGGCCCCTCTGCTCCTCCAGCAACAGAGACCCATGCGGTCATTGACCCCTGGGTCCCCAGCTCCGCCAGCACCCGACCCGAGCTTTCTACCCCGAGTCCCCGGCTCCTCAGCACCTCACTTGGGCTCTCAGCTCCGCGTCCCAGCCAAGCCTACCCCCAGCACAGGTTTCCCACCCCTGGGTCAAGGCCTCCCAGCATGCTATCCGGGCCTCTTGACCCGAGTCTCAGACGAGTCGACACTCAATACGGGCTTTCAAACCTGAGTTCGAGGCTCCCCAGCATCTGGCTCGGGTACAGGACCCCGAGTCTCATCAAGGTCGGTCCCCGATGCAGACTCTCCGCATCCGGCCCCTGGCCTCCCAGCTCTACGACGGGGTCTTTACCCCTACGGTCCAGCAAAATATGACTTTGGTTTGACATAGGATCACCATTTGTTCACACTTCTTGTGCAAAATATAAATAATGGAAAGCCTAAGGAAATGATAACTTCTTTCCTTTCCTTTTCTTTTCTGGGTTTTTGGGGAAGAGAATGGGGATGGACAAGCAAACAATAACCTCTAGTGGCTCCATGACTGTAATGGGTAAAAGAATTTACAGCATAAAATAGTGGAGTAAATACGCATTAGCATTGCCAGAAGGCAATCATTGGGAAGAATCACTATACAGAAACATTGGAAGTAACACCCTCTAAAACAACTCCTTGATTAAGGCAACATATGCAACCTATTTGAAAAAATCAATTCTATTTTTTGCTCTGTGGAGGATAAGAACAATTGATTGCAGGTGAACTGTGGAGAGAGCAGGGTACCACAATACAGCCTGCTACCATTTCAGCCCAGGCTGGTTTTAATATGTCATTTCCAAGGGTGAGTGTCATAGGACTCATAACCAAGTCGTAGACATGCATAAAATTGGATCTTTCAATGTGTTTTATCTTAGGTTCAATAAGACAGCAATTATAAGTGATTTTGAGTTTGAGATAATAAAAACCACACTAGCCAAAAAAAGGGGGTGCAGATTGTACAACTCTTTTGTTTCATTATTTTGTCCTCCTTGCCATTTTTGTGAAGCCAAAAAAAATAGAAATTCTGTTCTGTTTGAAGACCTCCACTTTTCTGCTCAAAATCATTGGCAATTCTATCTAAAATCACCCAGAAATACAGCCTTTCATAACATGTATAAAGAATTGGATGATAAGATAGCCCAGGAAGCTGGGAGGTAATTCCAAAACCTCAATGTCAATAAAGAAGCATTTGCAAATCTATATTTAATAATATATAATGATCCTAAACATTAGTCTAATGCTGATAAGACATATAACGAAGCAAATGTGTACTAAGAAAAACCAAAAAAATCTAGAAGAATAAGGTAGTTGAATATATTCCTGAAATGACAAATCTGGCACAGGAACCTTAACCAGTCGAAGTACAGGGACAATATGACTTTCAGTCCTATCTTCTATTGACAGTAAATGCACCTTTGCACTTCAACTTCTAATCACAAACCATAGACTGTTATAGACTACGTCCACTAAGGATTACCAGACATCAGTAAGAGAACATGAATGGTCTGTGATTGAGAAGGGTGGAACTTGATATAAAGCAAAATTTGTATCTTTTACCATCTAATTGAGATGGATTCCCCCCCTCAAACAAAAAATAAAAACAATGTTAACATACCTTCGTGAGTAAAGACAGAGTGTTCTTCCTCAAGATGGACAAGACAGTTCATATTTCCTATCCCACCCAACTGTTCTCCTATAACCATGGTGAAAAGATGTGTGCATGCACACATGCATCTCTCTCTCTCTCTCTCTCTCTCTCTCTCTCATAGACACACACACACACACACACACACTGTGAACATCACCAAAGGGGGCAAGGATGACAGTACCGGTTTCGGTTTACCGAAACGTACTGACGCGGACGGCGTCGGAGGACGGATCGACGGCAACTCCGGTATTACGAACAGAACTGGATAGGTTGCTACCTCGCGCAGCTCGGCCTCACGCCGGACGGTCTCACACCGGGCGACACACTCACACTCACAAAGAGAATGAGGGAAGGGGGAAAACACAAAGGCAAAGCACCTTCACTTAACTCTTTCATTCATATAACATATCATACGTAACACCCTTAGCCCCCTATTTATAGGGAAGGCCATAACATACATACCATCTAACTTTCACTAACTGTGTTTATACCCAAGCCTAATAAAACAAAGGCCACCAACCTAACTTTGACTCTTGGGTTTAAGAAAATATAAAATACACAAAACACACATATTTATTGACTATGACTAGCCTAATAAGACGAAAGTAAATATACATGTAGGAAGACCTGTATTTTACTTACATACACACAAATATTCAATACATAAATAAAATACTCAGGTTGCCGAGTCTTCGAGTGAATCTCCGAGCCACAAACTCGGTGTCGGGGCAGTGCGGCGTCGGCTCCGAGTAGTGGGTCCGGTAGTGGGCCCGGTGTCCCCACCAACCCTCCCGGGGTGGCTGGAACTCGACTCCGTCGAGTAAGGGGGGACACTGCTATGGTAGTGCTCCAGCATATCTGGATCGAGGAGCTGGAGGTCTTCCCGGCTAATCCAGGAATCATCTGATGGTGGACGGTCCCGCCAGCAGACAAGGTAGCGCTGATACACCATGCTCCGTGTAGTGGTCACCTGCTCATCCAGTATCCTCTCAATTTGCTCGCGCGGTGCTCTCGAGGCTGTGGGACGCACAGGGGTGAGCTCACTCACAATGGGAGGAGAAGACTCGAAAGGGTCACTAGGAATCGCTGTGGGTTCCTTGTAGGCCACTAGGTCTGCCACATTAAAAGTCGAGCTAATCCCATATTCGGGAGGTAAGTCCACAACATACGCATTGGAGCCAATCTTCCGCAGAATTGGGAAGGGACCATCACTATATGCTTGCAACTTCTTAACGGCTCCCGAGGGGAGTCGTTCGGGTCAAACCCGTACCATAACCATGTCACCTTCTTGGAATTCATGATGACGCCTATGCGAATCAACCAAGCGTTTGTAAGTTTCATTACTGAGGTTTATTTACTTGCTAATCGACTCATGCAGCCTTTTGACATGCTGTGCAAATTCCTCAGCTGACTTGGATGTCCTAGACTCAAGGGGAAGGAGAATGAGATCCACAGGTTTCCTAGGTTTGTATCCATGCACGACCTCAAATGGACTCATACCTATGGACCTATTGACAGAGCTGTTGTATGCAAACTCGGCTCTAGGCAAGAGAACATCCTAGGTGCCCGAATGATCCCCTACGAGACACCTCAAGAGATTCCCTAAACTCCTATTGACGACCTCTGTTTGCCCATCGGTTTGTGGGTGATAGGCAGTGGAGAATTCGAGTTTGGTGCCAACTAGATGCCAAAGTGTCTTCCAGAAGTAACTAGTGAACCGGACATCTCGGTCAGACACGATGGTTTGGGGGAGACCATGCAGATGCACGACTTCATCAAAGAATAAATGGGATACTCTAGATGCATCAGATGTTTTGGAACATGCAATGAAGTGGGCCATCTTAGAGAACCTATCAACGACAACAAGGATGGAATCATGCTTGTGAGCAGTGCGTGGTAAACCAAGGATAAAATCCATACTCACATCAACCCATGGTCGATCAGGAACGGGGAGAGGAGTGTAGAGGCCAGTGTTCTGTTTGACCTGTTTGGCCATTGTGCATGTCCTACACTAGACTACAATCTTGGCCACATCTTTCTTCAGGCCAGGCCAATAGAAATGCTCCTCTACAGAATGGATGGTCTTGTTGCAGCCAAAGTGACCAGCAAGACCTCCAGCATACATTTCCCAAATCAGAAAGTCCCGAACAGAAGTCCTCGGGACACAGAGTTGTTGCCCTCGAAATAGAAAACCATCCTGGAGTAGATAGTCAGAAAAGACTGTCGAGGGTCCAACAGACAAAGCAGAGTAGGCAGGGCCAAAATCAGGACACTCTCCATAGAGTTCCTTCATACGGTCAAATCCAGTGACCTCTACCCGAACAGTGGAAAGAAGGGAGACCCTTCGACCCAAGGCGTCGGCCACCTTATTCTCTTTTCCAGCCTTATGTTTTAAGACAAAGGTGAAAGACTGGAGGAATTCTACCCACCGACCATGCCTAGGGTTTAAGCCCTTCTGTGAGCTAAGGAATTTCAAAGCCTCGTGATCCGAGTATAAGACAAACTCTTGTGGTAAGAGATAGTGTCTCTAGTGCTTGAGAGCTTGGACCACGACATAGAACTCCTTATCGTAGGTGGAGTAACGAAGCTTTGCATCAGAAAGCTTCTCACTGAAATAAGCCACGGGATGGCTCTCTTGGCTAAGCACTCCACCTATTCCTACGTCAGATGCATCACAGGAAACCTCAAAGACTTTGGAAAAGTCTGGCAGGCGAAGAACATGGGCTTTAGTCATAAGCTCCTTTATGGTAATAAAAGCCTGAGATGCGGCTTTAGTCCACTCAAAATTCCCTTTACAGATACAATCTGTAATGGGTGCCATAATGGTGCTGAAACCCTGAATGAAGCGTCTGTAAAAAGTGGCTAGCCCATGAAAACTACGAACGTCATGGACATTCTGGAGCTCTGGCCAGTCTACTAAGACTCGGACCTTGGATTGGTCCACAGACACTCCTTGACTAGATACCACAAACCCGAGGAAAGTGACCCGGTCTGTCATGAATTCACAATTGTTGAGGTTGGCAAATAGGGTTTCTTTCCTCAGAGTCTCGCAGACTTCCCTCAAATGGTGAATGTGGTCCTGAGGGTTGTGGCTATAGATGAGAATGTCGTCGAAGTAGACGACAACAAAGCGATCGATGAGAGGGCGAAGGACTTCCGTCATAAGCCTCATGAACGTGCTGAGGGCATTAGATAGCCAAAATGGCATGACGAGCCACTCATACAGACCTTCTTTTGTTTTGAAGGCCGTCTTCCACTCATCCCCAGGTCGAATCCGGACCTGGTGGTAGCCACTTTTCAAGTCAATCTTAGAAAAGATGGTGGCTCCACTCATCATGTCAAGCATGTCATCAAGACGGGGAATTGAGAATCTATACTTGACAGTGATTTTGTTGATGGCGCGGCTGTCAACACACATCCGCCAGGTGCCATCCTTCTTGGGTGTGAGCAAGGCAGGGACAACACATGGACTCTTGCTCACTCTGAGGAAACCTTTTTGGATAAGGTCCTCGACAATCCTTTGGAGCTCAGCATGCTCCTTAGGGTTCAATCGGTAATGGGGAAGGTTGGGTAGGGTGGACCCAGGGACAAGATCAATAGCGTGTTGTACGTCACGCATGGGAGGGAGTCTAGAGGGTAAGTCCTCTGGGAAAATATCTTGGAAGTCCTGCAGGATTGCCTGGACCTCAAGTGGGACTGAGACTCGAGATTCCTCAGGAGTGATGGTGACAATAACAGCCCAGACAGGGGCACCTTCGACAACCTCCTTATTCAGCTCACGGACACCTATGAAGTTAAGGCGCCTAACCGGGTCATAACCAACCTTAGGGGCCTTAGGAACATGTGTGATAGGTGCAGGAGGAGAGGGAATGAGAAGTTTCCCTTCAGTGGGAGTCCGAGGACTCTCTTGAACCTTGGGGGTTCCAGTGGGGGTGGTGGTGGGACTCTTTCCCGGGGTCACCTTTGGGGGTGCCGGGTACAGCTGTATCTTCTTCCCATTATGTGAGAAGGAACACTAATTGGACCGATCAAATGTAGTAAGGTCTACATCATAGATCCACGGTCGTCCTAGATGATGCTACCAACCTTCATAGGCACTATATCGCACAAAATCTGTCCTTGGTAGGACTCGAATTGGATGGGAATGACACATGTAGTGGTGACTGGGATAGACATGTCGTCAACCCAAGCCACATTGTATGACCTCGGATGAGGATGGGTAGGTAGACCTAGACGGGAGACAAAGTCTGAAGAGACTGCATTGATACAGCTCCCGTTGTCAAAGATCACCTTGCGGGGTTGAGACTTTACCATGATGTAGGTTTGGAAGATGGAGGTTCGACGCCAGTCGTCCTCCTGGGGGTGTGTTAAGATGCAGCGAACTACACCCAGTCTTCCCTGGTTTGAACTCTCGGCAATATCTCCCACTTGCATGTACTCGACATGCGTTCCATCATACCCTGCATCTATTTCCTCAAACTGGGCGATGAGGTCAGGATCGGCCTCGTACCTCTCAATGGCTTCTCCTTCCTGAGGTGGAAGCTCCACAGGTTGGGAGTCGGTGATGACTAAGGCTCGGGTGGGGTAGTTGGAGGCAATATGCCCTAGGTTATGGCACCTAAAGCAACGAACTCCCGAGACAGGGACTAGTTGGGAGATGCTAGGGATGACTCCCTTTCCTTTGTCATCTCTCCTATCAGTTGGCGGAGTGTACTCCAGCCTGGGCACAGCAGTGGGTGCAGGTAAGGGGTTCCGTGGGAAAGGAGCAGTGGGGGCAACGGCCCTAAGTGGGGTAGCAGTAGGGACATAGAAGGTGGAGGGGCCAGGCCTCTCAGAATAGCGGACCACGGGATTTCGGGATTCAGGCTGGCGGTAAGTGGGGACCCGAGATGGGACCACCCTTTGAAACCGCTCGACGTCCCGAGCAACCTGATAGGCATGCTCGAGAGTGTTAACTTCCCGTAGGAACAGCTCCCGCTATATGCTCTCATGTAGGCCAGCCCTAAACCGTGAGGGGGTGACAGAGGCATCCTCCATGACTCGACTCCGAAGGAAGAAGCCATCAAATTTGGCGATGTACTAGTCCACGGACTTTCCATCTTGGGTGAGTTTCTGCCATTGGTCTAAAAGACGCTGATGGTAGGAGGGTGACAGATACTTCTCCCTCAGTTTCTCCTTCATTTCCTCCCACGTGCTTATGGGTTCCTCTCGTCTCCTTGCTAGGAGATTCTCAACGTTACACCAGTAGGTTTTGGCTTGACCTAGGAGTTTCATTTTGACAAACCTCACCCTTGTAGCAGGGGTCATGCGGCGATGCCAGTCAAAATACTGATCCATCCCGATCTCCCAATCAAGGTATGTAGCGGGGTTTAGGGACCCATCAAAACTCGGAGCGTCAATTTTGACGTTCCGGAGAATGATATCCTCATCGTCGTGGTCTCTCTCTCGAGACGCAAGGGCCTCTAGCTCTCTACCTTGGGGAGCCTGATTTTGGCGGGCTTGCTCTCCCTCATCCCTAGGATTGGCTACGGGATCGCCGTGGCCATTCACTCTTCCTTCCTTCGGTCGATCCTCTAAGGCTCGAATCCTCTCATCTAGTTCCGCCCGTAATTGGCCTATGGATTCTTCAAAGTGGGCCATAAGATTGTGCTCGAGCTGGACTAACATAGCAGTCACGCTCTTTTGATCCATGGGTAGCGTTGAAGGGCGCTCTAGACGGCCTGATGAATTTCTAGACCAACGTGGCATGCACGGACTCGGACCTAAATGATGCAATCCTGGGACCGAAAATTAACAAGCTATAGACCCAATTTGAAGGGACCGATCAGGGAGAGTTGATCGCCCGTAGGCGAAGTAGTTGTGGAACTACCTCCTGACAATTAGGGTGCCCTAATGCGACAGTTCTAGGGCTTTAAAGGATGGGCTCAAACAAGCTCTCTCTCTCCGTCCACAACGATGCACTCAGGAGACTGGCTGCATGGATAGGGCTCTCTCTCACTTCGCGCGGCAATTGAAAAGATACTAAATGAGCAAGTGATTGGAGCACGTACCTAGCTGACTGAGAAGTCTAGCTCCGACCGAAGACGAAGGCGAGCGGGGACGTGCGTGCCCGCACGGCGTCGACGAAGCTTGACCGGTTACAAAAAAATTCACTCCACGCAGGGAGGGTTTAATTATTACAAACCGCTTAAAATTTAAAAATTTTCCCGCGCAGGGGAACAAATTAATCCAATTTCTCCGCACAGGGAGACTCTCGGGCACTCACGTTCCGTAATTTACGGACCGTCTGTCGGCTTCAGGGCGACACGGGCACGGGTCGAGACGTAGTAGTGGACTTGGGTGTTCCAAGAACAAAATTCAAACAATTGATATATATATATATATATATTCAACACTTCTTTTCTTTTCAATTTTAAAACTCTTTTTTTAAACCCCTTTTTTTGACTTTTTCCAATATATATAATATAATATAATATAATATATATATACACTCCACAAATTGTCAACCTCTTTTTTCGACTTTTTTTCCCTTTTCAAACCATTGTTTTTCAAACCTTTGTTCAAACCTGGGCGCGTTTTACGCGGCTGGGTCAGCCAAGGCGGCGGTCCAGGCGATCAACGCGGGGGCTGTCGTGGGCACGCTCGGGCGCAGGTGCTGGCGCGGCAGAGCGGGCGCACACGGAGGGCGGGGCGGGCTCACGCGGAGGGCTAGGCGGCCAGTGGGTGGCCGGGCGCCGGTGCGGCCAGCGCGCTGGCAGGCCGCCACGCGGCAGGGCTGGCGCTGGTGGCGAGGCCGGGCTGGCACGCCGAGGTGGGCGCGGTCTGCGAGGCGCCACCCGGGCGCTGCCGTGCCGCCACGCGACTGGGCGTCGAGCGTGGGGCGGGAGCATCGAGGCGACCGGGCGCGGGGTGACGCCAGCTGGCGGGAGCGGGCCGGGGCTGGGCGCGGCAGGCGGTGCGGCGGCGGGTGGCCACTGCGGCCGGTGCACAGGCGGGCGGCGGTGGCTGAGGCGGGCGCGCACGGCGGAGGGCCGGGGCCGTTACGGCCGCGGCCCCTTTGAAATTGGGCACGTTCGACGATGCTGCCGTCGCGAACGTGCCCCCCCTTTTTAATTTTTATTTTTTTCTATTTCTCTCTTTTCTCTCCCTCTCAGCCGAGCCTTCTATATATATATATATATTTTTTTTCCTTCAACTTCTTTCTTTCTCCCTTCTCTCTCTCAACCGAGAGAGTTCTCTCTTTCTCCTTTTTTTTTTCACTAATAGAAATAGGGGAGGGGAGACGATGCCGACGTCGGGGTCGATGGAGGCGCCGTTGTTGGGCTCTAATACCAAATTTGACACGGACGGCGTCGGAGGACAGATTGACGGCAACTCCGGTATCACGAACAGGACTGGATAGATTGCTACCTTGCGCAGCTCGGCCTCACGCCGGACGGTCTCACACCGGACGACACACTCGCAAAGAGAATGAGGGAAGGGGAAAAACACAAAGGCAAAGCACCTTCACTTAACTCTTTCATTCATATAACATATCATACGTAACACCCTTAGCCCCCTATTTATAGGGAAGGCCATAACATACATACCATCTAACTTTCACTAATTGTGTTTATACCCAAGCCTAATAAAACAAAGGCCACCAACCTAACTTTGACTCTTGGGTTTAAGAAAATATAAAATACACAAAACACACATGTTTATTGACTATGACTAGCCTAATAAGACGAAAGTAAATATATATGTAGGAAGACATGTATTTTACTTACATACACACAAATATTCAATACATAAATAAAATACTCAGGATGCCGAGTCTTCGAGTGAATCTCCGAGCCACAAACTCGGTGTCGGGGCAGTGCGGCGTCGGCTCCGAGTAGTGGGTCCGGTAGTGGGCCCGATGTCCCCACCACGTACCGATTTCAGTTTCGGCCGAAACCGGTTCAAAACATTCAAAAAGGCAAAAATTACAGTGACCACGACCGGTTTCGGTCCGAAACCATTAAAAAAAAAATTTTGTTTCGGACCTGCTACAGTGAGCAGGTCCGAAACGGTTTCGGTGTAGGCCGAAACTGATACGTTTCGGCCGAAACGTATCGGTTTCGGCCGATACTGGCATCGCTGAAAGGGAGGGAAAGAAAAATCTCACATGCTAAAATGTTTTAAGTGTTCCTCATCAATGCATATTTCAACAAGCACAAAAAAAAAATCTGATTATTTTCAGTTTCATTGAATAATCCATGTGTGCTACCAGAATTATTACATATAGTAAGAAAACATGAGGATACAAAGCTTGAAAAAAAGAAAGCAATGATTAGATGAAGTAGAGAAGAAAGCCAGTTGAATCACAAAAGAAAAGCAAAATAGACATGGATCTGTATCGAAACCAAACTCATACAAATTGAATAAATTGATCAATGTGCATAGCTGCATTCATGGATGACATATTTATAAGCATGAAACACAAAATCAACAATTCATAACACACGCACACACACACGCACAGACGATAAACAAGAAATACACCTGCAGGGCATCCACGAAGCTCTTCCTCGTGCCCAAGCCGCTGCTCATCGATCCAATCAAATCACCATTTATGGGTTGGACCCATTCTGTGGAGGGGTGCCGAGCTAAACTCCTGTGTGAACCCGCCCTCAGCTTCGCAAGATCCCCATCGATATCACGCTGAGGAAACCCAGACTGCAACGAGAACAACGAACCGCCACTTCCATTGGTCACCTCCGCCTCCCTTTTCTTGTCATCGATCCTGCTGAATGCAGATGCACCCAACTGCAACCGCTGTGGTGGGAGGCTCCAGTCCTCCTTGGCAACCGCCGAAGGGGGAAGCCTCAGATTCACCTTCCCGTTCGAGTGGTAGTAACGCAGGTAAGCCGGGTGCGACCTCATCTCTTCCTCGGTCAGCACAGTCCGAGAGCCATAGCCATAGATCAAATCAACGTCGGCGAGGTCGGGATTCCCAAAGAAGCTACCGACGGCGTTCCTCGCCCCTTCCACCGTTGGCGGCGCGCTGCCGCTGCGGAAGATGTTGAGCTCGCTCTCCCGCTGGAAGGCGGCGGCGGCGGCCCTGCTCCGCTGGTGGCACCGATGCTCCTGCAGAAGAGCCTCGAGATCGAGATCCTTCCCAAGATCTTCCAGTCTCCGGTTTGCCGGGCTCGCCGGCATATCCATGAGATCCTCCCCCGCCATCAACGAAAACCCTACCGATGCCTCCACCCGTCAGAACCAAAGCAAATAAGACTACGCTATAGATAGAAGGGGAGGCGGTGGAGTAGGGGAGTGCTCACCTCACACGATCTGCCAAATTGGAAGAAACGCCAGACAAGAGCTACCAGCTATAAGATTCTGAAGCAAAAAATCCCAAAAATGGCAAACAGTGCATGGATAATCACTAGAAAACGGAGGAACTCGGAGGATTTCGAGGCGGTGGAGAAGAGAAGCGCTCACCTCACACGATCTGCCGCATCAGATCCAGTGGAGGAAACTGGAAGAAACACCAAACAAGAGCTTAAAAATTATAAGATTCTAAAGCAAAATCCCCCCCCCCCAAAAAATATCAATCAGTGTACGGATAATCACCAGAAAACGGAGGAACTCGAAAGATTTCGAGTCGGTGGAGAAGGGAAGCGCTCACCTCACACGATCTGCCACATCAAATCCAGTGGAGAAAACCGGAAGAAACGCCAAATAAGAGCTCCCAATTACGAGATTCTGGAGCAAAAAAAGCCAAAAATGGTAAACAGTGTATATATAAGCACTAGAAAGCGAAGGAACTGGAAAGATTCCGAGGCGTTGGGAGCCCAGCTGGGGGGGTCCAGATCGCCGCCATAGCCGGTGGAGAGGCTTCCACTTTCAGAGCTGATAAGAGGCCAGAGGGGAAAAGGGGAGCTGTAGAGTGAATTAGTGGAAGGCGGCGATGATTTGGGTGGAGGCGAGAGGGAGAAC
This sequence comes from Amorphophallus konjac, assembly GCA_022559845.1. Lineage (NCBI taxonomy): Eukaryota > Viridiplantae > Streptophyta > Magnoliopsida > Alismatales > Araceae > Amorphophallus > Amorphophallus konjac. Next base: position 227,955,248 of record CM040117.1, read on the forward strand.
AGAATGTACCAAAGAGGGTAAAGAGAAAAGTTCGCCAACGGTTTTGCACAGAGACGATCGTAGCCGTTGGATCGCATTTGGAGGGTGAGAAATTTGAGTTGTGCCGGAGGTACTCGCCTGTCAGCTGTCGCAGTCTCGGTGCGGAGTGAGAGCAAACTTTTCCGAGCAGTTGCACGTTTTCCTAACGTTGCCTTTTCTGTTTTATTTCTCTATATTCTTTTACGTCACTTTTCTTTAAAAAGTCACGTGTTGAAGGTGGAGCCGTGAATCCGAGCCTCCCGCACGCGACAGGTCCCCATTTGAATCCTCTGATGAAAAACCAACGGTCTAGCTGAATTTTGAATGTGGCAGTTGTTCGGTGGGCCCGAAGAGCCATGGGAAACGGTAATTTGGCGAACCCTTTATGTGGGCACTGAATGACACGTCACAAATTTTAAATTGTCTTTTTTGCAAAATTTTAACATTCTTCCCGCTTCTCCTGCATGTCTTATGGGCGTTACTTTTGGAGTAAAAATCTTCTGACACTTGTTAAATTTTATCAAATGAAACGGTACATCTAAATTTTTGCGCGTTCAAAAAAAGTCAGAGAAAAAAATCTCTGACGCAAAATAGATTTTTTCGGATAATCTTCAAAAATAAATGTAAAATTCTATAGATTTTAAATTATCACAAATCTTATTTATTTCTGATGACCTGTACGGTTAATAATTTTTTAAAGAATAAATAAGTAAGGGACCTTTGCAAACACGCCCTTATATCTCGATAGCATACACATGTAGCCTAACATGTATCTTATTCCACTCTATATCCCTATATTATCCTTCGTGTCATAATTATATACATCTTCGTCACAAACCGTATGATCTATATCCTATCATAGGTAGTTCTACAGTCACTGGACGTCAGTTTAGTTTAGCTTTCAGATCGATTAAGGTTGCGTTTGGTGGGATTTGTGAGAGTAGATTTTAAGAATCCAATAATTGAAATTCACGATAACATAAGAAATTTAATTAAATGTAACCAAATATCTCGATTTATGTGTTTGGATGGATTTTTCAATCAAAAGAGATAGACTGATAAACACGTAAGGAGCGGAGATAAAAAAAATTTAAAAAAAACTGGCGGTGAGGAACTTTTGGGCGGATCATAGAGGCAAATTATTGGGATGTCTGTTCTTTTCATGTCACAGTGGACTACACATAGGGGGTGAGATGGATATTTAACATGGTGACGGTGTACGTCAATTGTGTACTTCCGCTCGGTCATTTGCGAAATGGAGCGGCCGCCAACACCGTCTAAATGGGATTTTTAAAACTCTATAAAATCTCTGACATGGGTAACTTGTATGTCATAGATTTTCAAAATAATCCGTGGACCACAAGTCCTAGGAGACGAAGGGCGCCTTTAAAACTGAGATGACTTATGTTATTTTATATAAAATTTATCCTCAGTGTCGCACTCACTCTGTCAGAGAATTATTCATCATTTGAAATCCTGAGAATCAACTCTCATGTTATTTCTAACGATTATTTAAATTTGACACTTTTGTGCCTGCTTATTTCTCCACCGTAAAATCTTCTCATTCTCAAAAACTGAGACATACCATGTTCATTTGATAAGTATTAAACATTGTCGGGAGATTTTTGCATCGAAAGTGATGCCACGGGCGTTCTCAAACGCGCCCGAAACCTAAGGCCCCGTTTGAAAATCATATGGTCAAAGCACTTTTTAAAAAAAATCTTGCAGTCGTACTAATGAACAGTGTCAAGGTGATTTTACAATTATTTAAAATCCAAAGAATCCACTCAGAGATAACTTCCATAGATTAAGAGAATCGGGCACTTTTGTGCCTGATTCTCTTTCCTTCTCGAAATTTTCTTTGCATAGAAGTCTAGAATCTATTTACCCATTTGACAAAAATTAAAGACTGCCGGGTACTTTTACCTCGAAAGTCACGGTTGAACGAGATACCAAACGCACCCTAAGATATGAAAAAAATTAGTCTAGTTCTATTTAATCTCATATAATTAAAATAAGAAAATTCTACACATAAGTTATTGTTAGAATAATAATTATATATTTATTATTATTACAGTTGATTTACACACATATCATTCAAAAGATCAATATTTGTATGTAAACAAATCCATCTTTTTATACAATATTGAAATTTAAGGGCTTTTTAGTTTTCATCCCTTATAAAATTTTGATATTAGGAAAGAAAATCTTAATTCACTCAAATCTTCTCAGTTACATGAAAAATGACCCGCCGTCATTCTCCGTAAAGAAAGGTTAGGCTACCTAACCCAACTATGGTTTAACCTAACTTGAGAGAGGAAAGAATTGTTACGGAACCCCTTCAACACATGAGAGAGAGAGCGAAGAGTGGAGGGTGCCGGAGGGGATCACCCCTAAGTGACGACACCCACACCTAGTGGGGTGGGTGTGCTGGTAGAGAGAGAGAGAGAGAGAGACAAGAGGGAAGGGTGTCAGAAAAAGTCTTCTCCTCGTCAACACCCCCACCCAGTTGATTGGGGTGTCTAGAGAGAGAGAGAGAAGAAGAAGAGAGAGGAGGGGAGGGCGTCGGTCTGGCGTTGGCACCCCCACCTAGTGAGGTGGGGTACCCAGAGAGAGAGAGAGAGAGACCCCCTCCGGTGATAGCACACCCACTTGGTGGGGTGGGGTGTCCAGAGAGAGAGAGAGAATGGGAGGAGAAAGAGAGCGAGAGACGGGGAGTGGAAGACCAAGAGAGGGGGGAGGGAGGAGTACACCATTGGGCTCTTCCCCTTTGGTGTAGATACCCCCGCCCAGTGGGGTTGGGTGCCTAGAGAGAAAGAGAGAGGGGAGAACGGTCGATGCCTCCCTCCTCTATGGCCTCGTCTACGATCTCTGCCCCCACGGTGTCTGCCATGGCGTCTCTAGCTTCACAGCCATCAACTCCAACTCTAGGTATCACTAGGGGGAGAGAGAGAGAGAGAGGTTGAAGGTGAGGAGGGTAGTTTGGGAAAAAATTAAAAGAAGTGAAGGAGATGAATATTCCCCAAAATTAAAAGGCATATTCTATTTTTCAGTAGGTTGTTAACCGGAGGAGTTTTTTTACTCCAAGTTAGAAAATTTGGATAACTTTTAACAAAATAGGTGGATCGAAGGAGTTTTTTATAATATCAAAATTTTATAGGGGTTAAAAAGTAAAAAAACTCTATTTTTAATGATATTTGTGTAGATATAAATACATAAATGATAAATCTATAGTTTGTATTTTGAAAAAGATTTACATGCCAAAATTTCAACACATAAATATTCCATATGTAGTTGAATACTATTTTAAAGTTTTATATTTTATGTTTTATATGAAATATTATATCATTTTTTCTTTTGAGGATGAAAAATCTAACAAGGTTAATAAATCTCAAGTTCACGTTCTTCGAGAATTAATGGGGTGTTCGGGAACATTTAAAAAAAAACTCTTTCTATCTTAAAAATTATGATACATCAATTTTTTACTTAATTTTTAAAATTAATAAAAAGAGTCATTCTTTATTTGATATAAATATCATAATTTTTAAACTTGTTTCGCAAAGCCCTCCCCCGTCCTAACCTCTCTGCCTCCGTGTCCTCCTCCATGTTCCCCTCCGGCACGCACACGACGTACGACTCCAGATCAACGCTCCAGATTCCCTCGCTACCGCTCCCCTCCTCAGCCTCACCGTGATCCGGCCTCCGGAACTCGTTCACCGTCGTCATCGAGCGGTAGTTGCCAAGGCGGGGCTCCCCGCCGATGATGCTGAAGCCGGCCACGTAGTTCTCCTCGTCGAGAACGTCCAGCCGCTCTGTGCTGCCCCGCCCTGCACTCGCGGCCCCCGTCATCCGCCGCTGCCATGCCTCCGCACCGTGCGGCTGACGCGGCCGGTCCCCGCCGTCCGCGGCTGGTCGCTGCCGTGTGGCCTTCATCCTGGGCCGCAGCTCTGTCAGCGCCGCGTGGCCTTCGCAAAGCCCTCCCCCGTCCCAACCCCTTCCACACCCACCTCACCAGCTCCGCCGCGTCCATGCCCGGTGCCGGCGCCGAAGATGTCGACGGCGAGACCGGGGGGAAACAGACAAGACTGGCCGGTGGGGAAGGGGGAGGCCGGCGCCGATGGGGAAGGGGGAGAGAGAGGCCGATGGGGGCGGGGAAGGGGGAGGGGGAGGGAGAAGCCGGCGCCGGTGGGGAAGGGGGAGGGGGGGAGAGGTCGGCGCCGGTGGGGACAAGTAGAGGGAGGGTAGAGCGCAGGGGAGAGAGAACGAGGGAGGTATCACGCGCGTCGAGGAGAGGGAGGGAGCGTGTCGTGGAGGGATGGGAGATCTTCTTTAGAAAAAAAAGAGGTCGACACTTATTTTTATTTTGAGATAATTTTTCAAAGAGTGAAACTTCTCCCTAAAAATTAGGGAAGAGTTACCCAACACGTCTATAGAGTTATTTGTTTCTATTTTTAAATTTGAGAAAAAAAGAGTCAAAAAATGTAACCAAACACCCCATAAACATCAGATAGATAAATTATTTTCGAGAGTCAAATTGGGATCTTCCTATCGGGAGGTAAGATTCTTTAACATTCGTCCCATTGGGAGTCCTCCAAAACATTCTATACACTCTGACAATATTAGAATCTGAGCGAAACATATGAGATCATATTAATTATTATGAGTATATAAATTATAATATAAAGCATATGAGATTGATGCTGATGTAGGGGTCATTTGTTGTGTCACAAAAAACATAAAATATCAGTTTTTCAAATCATTAGTTTTAAAATATAAGAATTGAAGTCTTGAATTTAAAATTCATTGCTTTTAAAATCTTCAATTTTAGATTCAGATTTTTATACTACAAACTGAAAAAAAGGTTCTACCTGCGACAACAGATTTGAAACTGAGCAGCGTACGGCACATCAAACATAAGAAAAATAACATGAAATGATTTACAACATTCTAAACACGTGGAAAACACTATTTTTATGATATTTTACGATGTTTGGGATTTTTGTGAAATACTCTCCTTATAAATTTATTTACAAGATTATCCCTCTTATTTTTAAATTATGTTTAATAAACATGTTAAGCCATAATACTTGCAAAAATACCCTTGATGTCACCTGATATTACCATTTTATTAAAATCTCTTATCTAACTTTTGACCAAAAAAAACCACTATCGTATTACAAGTTAGGGTTTTTTGCATATTAGTCCCTACAAATATGACGAATTACTTTTTAGTCCCTACAATCTCTCTATTGTTTAAAAGGTCCTTAAAATCATGTAACTCTTACAGAAAGGCCCGTGTAATTCACCGACGTTAAAATAATTGGATATTCGATGGAATATTCTATCCTTCCGTTAAAAAAAGTTGAAAATCCTAAACTACCCTTACTCATGACCCTTTCCCAGTGAAACCCTTTACCCCCGCAGACGCCCCACCGCCGTTGCAAGCTGCGGACTACCCCCACCGGCCGCCGCAGACGCCCCACCGCAAGGCCCCAGCCGCAGAAGCCCCACCGGTCGACGCTGACGGCCTACCGCCGACGGCCCACCGACCACCGCCGGCCCTTGCCATCACGCCCAACACGACAAATCGACCCTTGTTATTCTCCCCATGTCTGAAATGGTATGCTATTTTGATGGCTAGATTATTCTCCACATCTATGTTTACAGTGATAATAACTTGTTCGTGCCGTATGCAGTCATCAAATGTTAGTGGAATGCAGTTGTCTCGAGGAGCTGTCGTCTCATCTCGTGTGCCGCCGATGGAATGTAACTGTAGAAGGGGTAATTGTCGGGTTTACGTCTCAAATCGTGAGAGGTCGAAAGGCAAGCGTTTCTATTGTTGTCCGTATGCAAATACTGACGGGGATTACGATTTCTTTGAGTGGGTTGATGATACTACGTATAATGTTGTGGATGTCAAATATCAACTGAAGGCGATAGAAGAATGCATGACAAAGAAATTAGAAAGGATATAGTTGCAATTGAAAAACTTAAAATTACTGATGTATTTTGTCATATTTGTACTATTTGTCATTTGCCTATTCAAGTGAACGTGTTTAAGAGAGACGTATGCAATGTAAGTCCTATATTGGACATGTAATCGTCTTTACTAGAATGTAATGCCACTTATTATCGTTAGTCTTATATGCCCCATGTGTATGCTTCACCAGCTCATTTCCAGACCAAATGCCTGCCAGTGCATGCTTCACCTGCTCATGCCCATGTTTCACAGACATGTGTGAAGAGTGAGGTGTCATCATCATCAGCATCTCTGGCCATCATCATCCAAAACGAAATAAAGGCTTGTGGGAATGAACAACATCATTAAAAGATGTTCAAAGTGACTGTGGTTGTTGGATGCAGACAGATATACGTTCTGTTAGCTTGCAGCCCATGATCCAGACAGAAAAGGGTGGAGAGGTGTCGACACCCCCTAATGGAGAGGTCGACCTTTTATGCTCTTAATAATCAAGACATAGTCAAAACGGTGTATTCATTAAAAACCCATTCCATTCATTCTTAATAGGTGATTCCAGACATGGACAAAATAAGGCAATTCATGCATTGACAAAGAGGCATCTCGTTCAATCACAAAGGATTGTTACAATAAGTGCAAAAATAGAAATGACATGATTCAAAAAGATTCTTAATGCATGATATGCATGTAGAACTATGTATGTCTCTCCCTTTGTCATCAAGCAAAAGGGTACCATTCACGAACGCAGAGCAGGAGGTGGTGCTGACCTAGATCCTGAATCGGATCCTCATGATTTATTCAAAGGGATTGCTATTGGAACATCTCGAATAAGCTTTGATACCTTAACCCCTAGTGAGGCAAATTTGCTATTCATGAGTTGGTTTGTCTGCTTGACAGATGTTTGAACATGTGCAATCTGTGTATTTATGTCCGTAGCCCAGTGGTGCATAGTGTTCAATAAATGATCGAAGTGAGCTGTGACTGTAGAGGGAATATCAGAGCTGGAGCCGACTGGATGCTGGGAACTAAGCTGCGAGGAGATGTGAACTACTGCATCCTGGAACTGTGAATGTTGAACAGAAAGCTCTTGAATTTGCTGTTGAAGTTCAGTGTTTTTCATCTGAGTGTCTGCACGGAATTCCTTAAGTTCATTCATAATAGGAAGCAGCTGTGCACTGACATATACTAGTTGGGTATGAATAAGCTCTTGATTGGAGTTCAGCTTAAAAATTTCACTTTTCATGACAGTAAATTGCTCATGCATATATTTCATCATATGGGAATGAAGAGAATGATTGGAGCTCGTGCCGGCTTGATCTGGTGCAAATGTTTGTGTATGGAACTCTGGAGGTGCATCTGACTCTCTGAACATCTGAGGAGGTGAAGAGGGTGGAGATGTTCCAAAAGGAACTATAGCTCCAATGTGTGTGTCTGGAGTAGCCTGAGGTTCGGTTGAGGAAACTGTTGGACCTTGTAATGTCTCATAGCCTGGAAGATCTCTTACTATCATGTTTCCTTTCTTCTTGTAATGCATAAACGTGCCAATGAATTTTTGACAGTAGACATTGGTCCTTGGAATTATTTGAACAGGTTCATCTTCCAATGAAATTCCAACCTTGATGAACACAGCAGTCAAGGCACCAGCAAAGGGTAGAGTTCTTTTTTTCGCAAAGCATCCAGACATCACATGCATAACTATTTTGGGGAGGCATACTTTCACATGTTTTAACATACAATAAAGTAAAAACCGTTGAGTCTCAGTAAGTCTGCTTCTCCCTCCACCTTGTGGTGTGATGATCGTAGTGAGCATGTGATGTAGTAGGCGTTGCAAAGGAGGGAACTGATTGGTGCTTATGGATGTTATATGAATGTCAGACTTGATAGGTTTCCCAGCTATAGTAGTGTATACTTCTTCCAAATCATAGGGGAATTCTTGTTCTATCAATCCTTGTTTAGGAATGTGCCATGCCTTGTAAAATAAACGGGGTTGCACAGGAATGGTCACACCCTGAACCACAGTCCACACCTGACCATCTTTTTCAGTCCATGCATTTTGATACCATTCCCGGACTAGTTTAGGATAGTACACTGTATGTGTACTCATAAACTCAACCCAGCCTTGAAATTCAAATATAGGTAACAGTTCAGGAAAATCATGTAGCATATCTTGGTCAGAAAAATCTACATACCGAGGAAATAGTATCCGTGAGGGATCGGAATCAGATTGGTCCTCGACCTCCTTGCCTTTCTCTTTGGTGGACAACCTTTTCTTTGTAGCTGCTTGTTCCTTTTCTCTGGAAGATATGCGGACTGCTGGTTTGCTCCTTGTAACAGGCTGTTCCTGCGCTGTAGAGGTCTTGCGGGCAGCTGACCTTTTCTTCCGAGGAGGGGCATCCGGCTGTGGCGAGGGTGCACGGACGGAAGCAGAGTCTTGTGGTCCTCCCTGTGCAGCCGGCCAGTCATGGAGCCACTTCGTCCGTGGTTCCTTTGTTATAAAATCTGGACCTACGGCTTGTTTTCCTCCGGCGACGGCTGTTTCTTTCTTCCCTCTGGTGACCGGTGGTGCCATTTGCAGAAATAGGGCACAAGGGGATGGAAGGGAAGAAGGGCGTGGCGAGAGGAAGAGGTGCACTCACGAGATGTTGGCAGCCGTCGACCTCTCGAAGGGAGCCTCCACCGGTTGGAGTGATGTTGGCGGCCACAAGATGTGAGAATGAGAAGGTGAACCGGGGGAGGGGGGTGACCTATTATTTGGGTGAGAGTGAATGGGTGAGAGTGGATGAGAGTTTATACCATCCTGGTCAACCGTGGTCAAATGACCTAAAATTTCGTGGACTTAAAGTGTCGACCTCTTGAAGTGTCAACCTCTCTTCCTTGAAGTGTCGATCTCTTGACATGTAACAGAAGCTTTGTTACATTGGCTAGCTGCACAAACACTAAGTCTACACATTGTTGCATGCACGCACACACAAGTCTGTACATCGTTATGCATGCACACTCACTCTAAGTCTATACATTTCTGTGCATACATTTCTTGCTGAACTGAGCAAGTCTATACATCGGTGAAGTCTGTACATCGGTCAAGTCTGTACATCGAATCAAGTCTGTACATCGATCAAGTCTGTACATCAGACCAAGTCTATACATCGGTGAAGTCTGTGCTTCATAACGCCAAGTCTATACATTGGCAAAGTCTATACATTGCAAAGTCATTGCAAAGTCTATACATCGGACCAAATCATTGCAAAGTCTACACATTACAAAGTCTATACATTGCAAAGTCTATACATCGGACCAAAGTCATTGCAAAGTCTATACATCGGACCAAATCATTGCAAAGTCTACACATTGCAAAGTCTATACATTGCAAAGTCTATACATCGGACCAAATCATTGCAAAGTCTATACATTGCTGTCGCATTGCAAAGTCTATACATTGCAAAGTCTATACATTGAAGTGTCGACCTCTTCACATGTAACACAAAGATGCAGGGAATCTTCATTGAAAATGCATTATTTTCATCATTCCAAAAGTCTATACATTTCTTGCTAAATCGAGCAAAGTCTATGCATTGCAAAGTCTGTACATAGGAAGTGTCGACCTCTCTGTCGACCTCTTGCAAAGTCTATACATCGGACCAAATCATTGCAAAGTCTATACATTGCTGTCGCATTGCAAAGTCTATACATTGCAAAGTCTATACATTGAAGTGTCGACCTCTTCACATGTAACACAAAGATGCAGGGCATCTTCATTGAAAATGCATTATTTTCATCATTCCAAAAGTCTATACATTTCTTACTGAACTGAGCAAAGTCTATACATTACAAAGTCTGTACATAGGAAGTGTCGACCTCTCTTGCTTGAAGTGTCGACCTCTCATGGAGGGTTTGGATTTTGGCATGACACCAGCTGCTGTCAATAGCATTATTTGCAGATCACATAATTATTTCTTGGCTAATTCTCATTAGGGCTTTTTGCATATACCATCAGCACCTGCACCAGTTAGTTACCCTTGCAACCATTGCATCATTCATATCAAATCATCACAACCCATGTATCATTCATTTCAAACCAACACAAACCATCTATCATTCAAACCTGGTTTAAGCCCAGCACAAAACTACAAATATCATTCATATCACCAACAAATAAACATGTATCAGTTACATCAAAACTTCACAATCCATAAGAGTTTACATTGAAGACAACAACACATAAAACGGATATGAAATATTATTCTTCAATATCATTCTTCACATCCGGTCGGCAACAACATTCTTCACATCAGCCAATGTCCTGTAGGTGTGACAAAGAGAGGGTGTTAACTATTAGAAATAACATAATCTTTACCTACAAGTTAAAAAGTATATTTTAAACTCACAATTTGGCGGGAGTTGTTGGAAGTTGAACATGGAGGAATGCTGATCAAAGTTAATGGATGCTTGACTGTCCATATTTATCACCGTGTGCACACGAATGTCTCCTCCGCTAGTGCTGCTGGAGCCCGGTGCCTCCACCGAAATTGTGCGACCTACATGAGTTATACTTGTATTAATATCAGTCTAATTCTTATTTCAATTTAGAAATTTAACATGTGTGCTAACTTACCTCTCCCCCGACTACTTCCTTCAGTGCTGCCCCTGCTGGTACCTCTCCTAGCCCTCCCGTGGGTCTGACCTGGAACAACCGAAGTTGTAACTTGTGGCCCTTCACCACCATCACTAGTTTGAGCCTGAGTAGCCCTACCACATACGAACCTGGGTGGTCTTCTTGGGCCTTGCCTACAACATAACTTTCAATATTATGCACAAAGCAAATCAAATAGATAAAATACAAATCATAATTGCAATACAAACTTACTTCCGTGCCACAGTTGTGGAAGTAGTGCCAATGTCTGTAACTGCAGATTCTGGTCCTGGGAGGGGTTCTTTGCAAGTATTTTTATGGTGGCCCCATTGTCCACATCTTTTGCATTTATGGGATCTCCTAAGTGCCTTTTGATTTTCATCAGCATCTCTAATCCTCTTGCAGCCACCAAGATCCCAGTGTAATACCCTTTCAAGTGGCATCCATCTATGCCCAGCACTGGACGGTAGCCATCTTTGAAACCACTAATACATGTCCCTAAGGCAATGAACACCCTCTGGAAACAACCATCCAATCCAATCTTGTACTGTACAACTGAAGAAGGGTCGCTCTGGTTTAATTCATTCAGTAGCTGTGGCAAATGCTTGTACGTTTCCTCAACCTTCCCAAACACCTTCTCCTTTGCCGACTCTCGTGCACGCCAAATACGGTGATAAGGGATTGAAATATTGTAAGCCTTCAATAAATCAGCTTGCAACTTTCTTGGAGGTATGTCAAGATTCTCCTTCACTGCTTCCAATACCCTGGTTGAAATCCAAGATTTGGATGCCATCCTGCTATCACACCTAGATGTGGCTGAACATGTGTGCTTTTCCTGCATTGTTTTGACTGCAAAAGTAACTCCATCTTGCAACCTTGAGGCATGCACTTTCCATTTGCAATTAACATTTGCACATACAACAGTAATTCTCATGCTGTCATTTTTCACTTGCTTGAACTCAAATTGATTTTTAATAGCATGCTGACGTAGAGCAATCCCGTACTCCTGACTATTTGCAAATAGAGAACCAACTGATATATCTGGGGTCTCTTCATCAGCCTCCAACAAATCTCCATCATCATCTGAAACTCCTCCATCAATATCAGATTCATCTGAGGGACATGGCCTTGAATGATAGCTGTCATCAGTGTGTACCTCATCAGAATCAGCCACACTCTCGTCAGATTCGCTGTACTCATCTTCATATGCAACATATTCTGAGTCACTGTGCTCAGCTTCAGAACATATCCTCTTCTTTAAAATATGATAATCCTCATCAACTACAGGGGCAGGGGCAGGAACACCATGAATAACCTCGTCACGATGAACAACTGCAACATCATGAGCAAACTCAGGATGTTGACCAACCTCAGCATCATCATCCATCTCATCAATGTCAACAAATGTCTGGGAATGGGTCTGAGTAGACTGGCTGGCCATACCTTTCTGTGGAATATTGGTTGGCTGTAAGTCTAATGGCCGACTGTCCAATGTGCTAACATATATGGTCATCTTCCCTATGGGCAAATGGGCTTTCATCACCTCATATAATTGAGCATCTGAAACAATTTCCTCATACTGAACAGGTCTGCTATTAGGTAATTCATAATGAAATTCTAAACAATGTGTACTTGCCCACTTAGATAGATGTCCCATATCCTCAATTAATATGCATCTACTGTAGTAATCAGGATATGCCACGACTGTCTTGCTCTGACCTAGTGCATATGCTCTCCTCCTAGACTGAAGAGTTTTCCAATAACCACCAAACTTATATGTCAACTTTAATGATGGCTCTCGTTCCCCCATTTTCACAATCTAACAATCTGAAGATAGAAATAAACTCTCTAGAACAGTTGTCCACATTACAAAATCAGCACGCATACCCAATAATCTGAGTACAATAATAACATTCTTAACTAATATGAATTGAGTGACTGAAAAACATTAAAGCAAAATTTTTTGACAGAACCATAAAGAAACTGCACCTGTGAATTCAGACATGTACAATTAATAACAAAACTTTTTAGAGCATTAAATAATCTAACAACATTATAGCAAAAAACGACATAACAATAATCTTATCCCAAAACCATATAGAAAGAAAACAAAAATTGATGTCCTTAATATTTCGACTCTGTAAACATATAAAATACATGAGTAAACATTTATATTTGCAGATCATACTGAGTGTGAGGTGGCAGGAGCGCCTGACGCGTACCGGAGTGGAGACGGAGGTGTGTGGCCCAGACCTGGACGTGGGGTGGTGACTCCGGTGATGCGGCGTCTGAATGAGGGCGGTCGTACGTCTGCAGCGGCAGATGGGGTGCCGTGAAGCGCCGCGGTTGTTACGTGCAGGTTTGGGCAATGGCGATGGTGCCTAATCGACCCTCGCGGTGGCCGGCGATCGTTGCTGTCACGACGACCAAAGAGTGAAATCGACGGCAATGGCGACTGTGTACGGGGGGAAGGGAAAGAGGAGGGTGGCGATTGTGTACAGGGGGAACCCTAAACAGGAGGGTGGCGCGGCAGAAGGGTTACTACGGCCATGAACCTCGATTAATCGACGGTGGGTTGGTCTTTTCACCAACTACGGTCAAGTTAACTCACCTTGCGTTTAATATCGTCGACAGTAAAAAACGATAGGGACTTTTTAGTTTAACGGTAAGATTTCCAAGGACTTTTTAAACAATAGAGAGATTGTAGGGACTAAAAAGTAATTCGTCATATTTGTAGGGACTAATATGCAAAAAACCCTACAAGTTAATGCACATAAAAAGAGTATCTAATCATATGGATTGAAGTTGGAAGGTATTGGTTGCCTCCACTAGAAGTTTAAATTTATGAGGAACTTAAGTTTTGGAAATAAGGAACGTAAATCCTCAAGTTCTTTACTCCATGCCAAGGTTTACAGAGTTATTCGTACTGGTCGCACCGATTTTTTATGGGTATGTTAATATATTATAGTGTATCATTGAGTGTCAATAAGAATATATTATTTTATAAATATTATTATAATAAAAAATATTAAACATTTATCTTTGACTTAATTGGTTAAGGAGTCTCTTAGTTGAGAGTATTGAGACACACGTCAGCCGTTTGAATCTCATGTGTTTCATCTTTTTTTACATCAATTTAGAAGAAGAATAAGAGAAAAAAAACACAAGATCACGTCAAATCGATGAAAACACTCGACCAACTTACCTAGTAGAATCTTTTGTGTTTAAAATAAAATACTAGATATATAACGTACAAGTTGCAAATCACAGATCGTTCGTACTGATCTTCAACTGGTACGGTCTGATATGGGTGATTCATCTCATACCGAATCAATTTGTAAAACCCTGCTTCATGCGTGAGACAAATAAATTGCGGCGGATAATAGATGCCCAAAGCTCAATAGTTCGGCTTGGCCTCATTCATATTAAGTGAATTTTGGTATTAAAATTTAAGTCCAATTTGTTGCACTGGTGACAATGCTGCTGCACCACCCAACAATGCAAGAAAATAAAAATCATTTTCTTAGATCAGCCTCAGTCCAGTCTGATGGCTATCAGACAATGAAAAAAAATAAAGATTGAACACCATTGTTTTTTCAAAATAAAAGGCCAACCACGTGGACCCATTCAGGATATTCGATTTTTTTTCAACCATCTGATCATTGATTCGACTTTATGGACATTTGGGTTAGATTTGTACTGACCTCAAATATTTTTTTTTTGAAAAAATTGGCAGCATGGCATGGTAAAAAATTTAGCATGTTTCACTTTCGAGCAAGGCTTACGTCACAATAAGTCCCATCCATTTGATGGGGTTGGGCTCGGGCTTATATATAATTTTTCTGGAGTCTTTTCTCACTCATTAATCCTACTTTGATTAATAGGAGGAGGATTTGTAAATCTAATGCGCACCTTAAGTATCAGCAAGTATTACTCTTTTATATTAGGATGATAAGTTAACATTTTTTAAAACAAGATTAGGATGACTTCTTATTTTTCAGCCGAAAGACCGAGCTTTGAATGCCCCAACTAACTATTGTGTGCTTGGACTTAGGTGTAGAGAATTGGGCTTGGCGTAGGCTTGGGCTTAGTGGGCTTGCATTGGACTTTCCTGAGTTTTACTGGAGCCTGAGTGCCTGACCCAATGACACCCATATAAAAAGAAAAGTACGCAGTAGAAGCCAAGGCAGTGAAGAACATACTTTGTATTTTGTAATTAATTTACTTTTAAAGTATAGATGCTGTTGGGTCCCGTAGTGTAGGAACACGGATCTAAAGGGGGGTGAATAGATCTTTCTACTAAAAATTATGTCCAATTAAAAACACAACTAGCGCACGACGGAATTAACAAGATTGATAAGATTGAGGAATTTAATCTAAACAGATTTAAACTTTATTCACTCAATCTCACCGAGCTCACACGATTGCATAAACAGAAAAGATAGTGAAGCACACAATCACAAAGATCAAACCACGAGACACGGGAATTTTTAAGGTGGTTAGGGACCACGACGGACTCCCTACGTCCACCCCTCACCAAACCGGTGATGCTTCACTGCTGTAAAAACAGCCCGGGGATAAATCTCCACACACACACGGAGCCAAGCTCCAACACACACACGTAGGGCGATGCCTACACAACCACACGGGAGTAAACTCCCAACCACACACGGGAAACACACCCCAAAATACGTCCAAGCACACACGCGGATATACTCCGCACAAATCGACGCACACACGTCAACATAAACACTCGGAGAACCCTTTCTCCGAACACCCACACAAAGTATTTTTTCAGATGTATATGAAACGAAGACATGTATATCTTATGACCCCCAAACAAATTCTATAGATGGAAACTAGAAAGATGCATCAAGAATAAAGCTCCCCCTTCTTCAACAAAATCTAGTTCTCATTGACTCATTGATGGATGTTCACGATTTCAACATCACCTTCTTCCTCTTCTCGAGGCGCTCCTCTTTTCCTTCTTCCATTCTCTTCTTCACCTGAAAGAATAGATAGAAATAATAAACCCAAACTTTAAGCTAATCTCTAACAAGAATATGTAAATGAATGGTTTAGAGATCCCCCTCTTTATCTTCAACCAAGCTTTGAGATAAGGTGGAAAGGTGCTCTAGAGATCATGAACCAGGGAGTGGAAGTCGCTGCCGCTGCAGATTCTACCATCTTAATAGTAGTTGGTGAAGACTAGCTACAACCGCCCTTCATTCTGCACTCAAGGTCGTAGAGATGATCTCTTGCAACATTCTCTTCCTCCTCCAGCAAATGCACATGCCCCTCCTTTAGCTTTTACACCCAGATCGTTTGGAGACTTGGAAGGAGCCCTCTTCCTTTCACTTTCACGCCCAAAACGTTGTGGAAGAAGCCCTGGAGCTGCAGCAGTGTCCCTGCACTCAAAAGGGTTAGAACAAGAGAAAATATTTCAGATCTAACATCTTGATTTGGGTTTGTGACCCAATGAGACGGTTTTATGCTTCCAGATCGGTCAAGGGACACCTTTGGGACCAGATCCACAAATTAGGGAGTGATTTGAGGCAGAAGGACCGGACTCTTTTGACTTCTTGGTCGAGGACGTGAAAGTCAAAAATCGCGGCTGCATAGTGGTGTCGACACCTAGTGTCGACACCAGGCCCATGGCCATAGCAGAAAGCTGTCGGCCAAGGCAACCCACAGATGGTGTCGACACCAAGTGTCGACACTAGGATATGGCCTTTAGCAGAAAATTGCTGGCCAGAGGATGGTGTCGACACCAGGACAAGGCCTATAGTAGAAAACTGCTGGCCAGTATAAAAATAAATAGGTGTCGACACCATACTTCTGACAGAAGAAAAAATAAAATGGCAGAACATAGAGAAACTGGTGTCGACACCAAGCAATTGTGAACTCAAAAATGCCTGATGAACTAGAAATATAACCGAACAACCTCACCGGGGTTTTGCCATTTTGAGTTGGGTATTAGAAGTCCTTCTTACCTGCAAGAACACCTCAAGAAGGTTAAATTTGTATTGGCATTCATAGAACAAATCCACTCATGCATTTCTCATTAAGTCATGAATCTATGGATGATGAAAGAAACTCACCCTTGTGGCTTTTACCAAGTTCTTACCTGTCGGATGGAAAGGTATATATATATGAACTCCATTGACCATCCATGAGGAGTTTATGCACATGTCAGCACATATAACTGAGTGCATATATTTATCAATCCGAACCACTTTGTAATGTGACCTTGTGAAGGACGTACACAAGTGGCAGTGTTTTCCTCAACCCACGGGTTTTCCAAAAACCATTTACAAATGTGTCATAAGAGTATAGCATCACTCCTATAAGTTTGCCATGGATGGCAAGTCCAAATGCTGAGATTATACCAACTCCACATGACAATGCTATCAACACTTCAACATAAAGTTATGTAGGAATTCTAATCACAAACCAACAATGAATCATGAACATTCCCATTTCATAAACCATGAACTCATCGAATCAATCAGATTAAATCATTAAGCCATTTAGCAATATTACATTTGACATCATTAAAACTCTTTGAGCCATACATCATTACCTTGGGGGCAAACAATGGTATTTGCATCTCAATCATTCATTTAGCATTACCGAAGTACACATGCATAACATGAGACACAATATGACATTTATCCCAGCATGTTTTCCACAAAAGCTTTCTCATTGAGTACAAAGCAATCTCATCAAGTGTATATACAATGTAGAGTTTTTTGCATGGAAACCATTGTTAAAAGTGAATTTGTAAAAAAATCATTCCTAAAAATATATTAGCAGGTATATCACTGTGTAATCTGAATTGTGCAAAAATGTCATATTTATTTGCATGCATATCACTTCTTTTTACCAACATCTTGTAAGAAAACCACGCTTAAATGGCATTTATGCACTATTTAAATTAACTCAGTGATATATCTGCTAATTCATTTTTAGGAATGGTTTTTTTGCAAATTCACTTTTAACAATGGTTTTCATGCAAAAAACCCTACAATGTATATGCAATGTGCTAACATCAAAACACATATGAGCCTTCTAGAGTCACAAATACATCCACATGATGATATCACATTAACACCATTTTGTAATCATCTCCACGACCATTTCAAACTTCATAGTAAGAGGATAAGGAGTTCACGCACATGAAGACATGAATAACCATTCAAGCACAAGGCCAAGCAACAAAGTCATTTTGTAAGCAGCAAAATCACATACACAACAATATCCCCTATTTTGATGATGACAAAATATTATGCTAATGCTCTCTCCCCCTTTGACATAATCAGAAATGGGGATCATGATTGGGAATCCATGATGGCAGCGATTTTTTTTATTTATTGACAAAAACCTACGGACAATGGGGGTGATAAAGAGAAACATTATACACAATATGCATGAACTAATTGCACAACTATGAAATATAAATGTGGACAATATGGACATGCAGAATGCAAGTAAGATGATCCAGTATGATTGATCTCCAAACACATAGATGTATGTACATGCAATATAGCTCCCCCATTTTATTTAGAGTGAAGGGATAGGTGTACGAAAAGTGCAGGTGAGTCAGTAAGATCAGAGTGCTCATGATTACACCTAGAGGAGTGTGCAGATATATAGGAGAAGACGTACAGCAGGTCATGCCGTTAATCAAATTTTCAGAATACATATCAAATCAAATTACCATGTGTAAGTGAGTAACATGAGAATGAATTTTAGCCATATGGATAACCAGATTTTCAATTAAACACGATAATAATTACACATACTGCATTTCAATCTAGAGAGCAGCGTATTGGAGGTTTCGCTCTGCCTCAATCAAATTTATCATTAGAAATTTTCACACTGACAATCTGAATTTTTCTAAGAATGATCAGGTTCAAATAATTCCTTTTTACGCGAGAAGACACATGGAGCTCATGCCAGAATCCCCGGTTACTCAGAATACTGAACCATTTCATCTCATTTTGAACAGAGGTACTTTAGTCAACACTTTTCAGAAATGAACCACATCACGTCTCAGGTGACATGTGCCCAATTTACTCAGTGAGACTAAGCATTGCTCTGCCTTTCATTGTAACCATTTTTTTGTATGTGGAGGTAGGCAACTTTTTTCTCAACTATCTCTTTATCATTTATGGAGCAAGTTAAATTACTTTTGAGTGTTGAAATGAAATTCCTATATCCTTATGAATAACACTCAATTTCACATTATAGAGCATGAAGTGTGCGAATTTGATTTAACATGTATGGAGAAAATTTAACTTAAAACAAGATAGTGCAGCTCCCCTATGTAAATGTAACGAGCATAAAATGTTCCCCTGAGAGTTTGACATGAAGCACACTTGTTAAGACTCAGATGTAACATTATTTAACAATGGAGTGTTCGATTTTAGAAGTTTCAAGGAAGGGGTTGAATATCATATAATAACATGCAAGCACACAATGGGAGTATATGCAATATGCAATGTAAAATGAAAAGGTATGCAATTTCAGTTCTTGAAATGTTGGCCCCAAAGATATGATGTCATTGTTGGAAGTATTCATTTTGACATTTATGCAACATGAAATGTTCAAAATGATGCATTTAAAAAATATGCACTATATGCATGCTGAAAATACCAACTATGCAACAAGACACACGATAAGCTTCATCTTCCAAAAGTATTATGTGAATGATATGTAGAAAATGATATGTAAATATGCAATGTGATGCAAGAGTTTATATTTCACATGACAACTCTATATGTATCTAATGCAACTAATGCATGACAGATAATTTTTTTTAAAATATGAGAACACCATTTTATTTTGAAATGAGAATTCAGAAAATTCATTCAAAGCATCAAAATCATCACATGTGAACTTTTCCTTGAAAATATTTTTACTTTTATCCAAAAGGATGAGTAGCATTTAGGTAAGGACCACGGAACATTGATCAAATTCAGTGCTCAAAATATTCAGCCACAGAATAATATCATCATGCTGAGAGAATGGAAAAACATCAATCTCAAAATTTTCAGCTTGCAAGACTCCCCCTTAATCAATGCATGATTTCAGAAAATTCATTTAAGTTTGATGCCATATGCATAGATGATTCATGGTACCGGGCGGAGGCACATTCTCACGCATGGTGATAGCTTTCAGACATTCCTGACCTGTCCTTCCACATGTCACCATTTTATATACCATGTAGTCATTGAAATGATGATCAGAAAAATACAATGCATTCCCATATGACATCAGGGGTTTAGTAAACACATGAGCATTGAATGACAGTGTAAAATTTATCTAGAACCAATCATTCATTTTTTTTGAATTTTGGTACGAGGCGGAGATTTTGGTCCGAAGGCCCAGCTCTCGCAAAGTGATGCCTTTTTTATAGGTCTAACCTACTATTCCGACAACACATTTTGATATACCAGAAATTTCAGATGGTTTCACACATACACAAGCAATTCCACTTGAAAAAGGTATTCAATGGCTACATTCTCATATATACTTCTCAGATTTTTCAATTCTTTTCAGCCAAGCATTCATTTTCCACATTGTCAAAAGCAACCAAAGGGTATTCAAAATTTCATAATCACTATCTGTCAAGAGATGGCACTGGCATCAAGACCAAAGAACTTCAATCAAACACTTTATTTTCTCACATTTGCCTTGAGTTACCTTTATTGACATCCTCAAATTCTTCGCTTTATTCCCATTGCTATCTTCTTCATCAAGAAGCTCCAAATTCTAATGGAAGTAGATCAAATCTGGCGTTGAAGTCCTCTTGAGCTCCTTTCTTTCTCTCCATGATTTCAAGGGTTGATGGTCACAATCAAAACTGCACTTTAAAGAGCTTAATTCATGTCAATATTAAGCCAATGCATATGAAGAAACTAATTTCAAGGCTTTTTATCACATAAGAGTCTCTCTCTCTCAACCTGTAATATCAGACACTCAATTTCATATCAATCTCAATTTAATACAAGTGAGAAAGCCAATTTTAGAAATTTCAAGTTTAGTCCAATAATGTAAAGAGTCAAGTCTATGCATATAATGCACAAGACTAAGCACATGAAGTACCAAGGTCTGTCCATGTGTAGCACAGGTCAATGCACATAAAACACACAAGACTACCTCTTCAACCAAATCAGTATCAATTCAAGGACAAACCCATGTTCACCAAGGCATCACACTAGAGCTGGCCAAGTCGACTTTAAGCCTTCCTCTTGGCCTCAAGATAATCTTGCAACAAGAGTTCTCATTCAATAGTTTTGGGTACCCAAACCTTCTTGGGTCCCGGATGGTTAGTTGCACTTCTAGTGGGTGCCTTCCACAGTCTTTGGGCATGCATATCATCAAAATGTATTAACGAGCAATCATGCATGGTATGCCCAAACTCACCACAATAATGACAACAACAAAAAATCTTCAGATTTTTCTTGTAAGAGTGAGCATGGAATTTCTGTGGGTTTGTAGTGATGTTATCATTTTTCAAACTAAAGCAATTGTTCATCCTGTGACCGAACTTTCCACAATGAAAATAGTTCAATGGAGCAAATCTTTCAAATGGTCTTCTTGCATGAACATAAGAGTTATGAAAAGTTCTTTTTGTGTTCAAAAATTTTCTTGGCTTTGTGAAGCCATTCATTTTCTTGCATGCTTCAAGATCTTCAGATTTCATCAAAAGGCAATCGTGCATCATATGACCAAGTTCATCATAATAAAAATAAGAGATTTTCTTTGTGGATGCATGTGTGTGTGCAACATGATTTTTCTTGGCATTCATCGTGACACCAACAACATTTTTAGCCTTTTGATGCAGGTTTTATTTCTTTTTCAGATTTTCATTTAATCTCTTTGTTGTTTGAGGAGCAGATTGATTTGGAGACCCATTTGATGTGTTGGCTATGTTTGAACTATGGATAAATGATGTATAGACTTTGTTTTCAAAATTCTTTTTATTCACAGGATTATAGCCCAACCCCTCTCTTTGGAAATTCACCTTAGTCCCCAATATCATGTTCAAATTTTCTTTCCCATTTACAAACTTAGACAAGGATGCATTCAGGTCAACAATTTCAGATTCAAGGGATGCAATGTGCAATTCATAGTTAGCTATTTCTTGTTCAAGCACATGTATTTTATCAGATTCATCAACAATCACAGATTTCCCTTTTTCAAGATTTTTAAGATTTTTCAATCTACTTTCAAGCAGGGAGATCTGAATTAGCATCGCACTATTCTCCTTTTTAAGTTCTTCATTTTCATTTGTAAGTTTATCATCCATAATCAATTCATTGCAAATATCCTGATCAATAGAGTTTGATTCTATTTTGTTTCTTAGATCTTTTTCAGTTTTCTCCAATTGATCGATTTTGTTCTTGAGGGTAACATTTTCATTTCTCAAACAAGCAATGATTTCTTTGCGACATTCAACATCATGCTCTAAAAGTTCATTGAAGTTATCAAGCTCAGAACATTTATCACAAGATCCATTTACATGGAGCATATTTTCAGATTTCTTTTTCAATTTTTATTTTTCGACTTGACTTTCTTATATTATTTTTCCAACTCATCAAAAGCATCAACAAGATCATCAAGAGTAAATTCTTCAGAATCAGAATTTACCTCTTCTGTATTTTCGTCACTTTGTTGATCAGCATCATTGGCCATGAGATATTTTTGCCTTCCCTTATCTTGAGCTTTGATCAACTGATCCATAAGCTCCTTTGCCGTCTTACAAGAAGATACAAATGGACACTTGTTAGTACTCACGGAAGCTTTCAATAAACTAAAAGCAGTAGGATTATCATGATGCATCATTTTATCCTGATTAAACCACTTGGTCTCATCTAGAGGTAATATGTGTGGACCATGATAAATCAATTTCCAAAGACTAGGATTAATAGAATTGATCACCACACACAGTTTGCCTAGCTATGAATTAAAATTCGAACCAGTAAAGATAGGTAAATAATTCATTGAGATATGTTCAGCAGAAAAATTCATGATTGTATAATGCACTGGGATCACTCTGTAGATCGCAAGATCTAGGGACAACAGAGTCTCGCTCTGATACCAATTGTTGGGTCCCGTAGTGTAGGAACACGGATCTAGAGGAGGGGTGAATAGATCCTTCTACTAAAAACTATGTCCAATTAAAAACACAACTAGCGCACATCGAAATTAACAAGATTGATAAGATTGAGGAATTTAATCTAAACAGATTTAAACTTAATTCACTCAATCTCACCGAGCTCACACGATTGCATAAACAGATAAGATAGTGAAGCACACAATTACAAAGATTAAACCACAAGACACAGAGACTTTTAAGGTGGTTCGGGACCACGACGGGCTCCCTACGTCCACCCCTCACCAAATCGGTGAGGCTTCAGTGCTGTAAAAATAGCCCGGGGATAAACCCCCCCACACACACGGAGCCAAGCTTCAACACACACACGTAGGGCGATGCCTACACAACCACACGGGAGTAAACTCCCAACAACCACACACGGGAAACACACCCCAAAATACGTCCAAGCACACACGCGGATATACTCCGCACAAATCGATGCACACACGTCAACATAAACACTCGGAGAACCCTTTCTCTGAACACCCACACAAAGTATTTTTTCAGATGTATATGAAACGAAGACATATATATGTTATGACCCCCCAAACAAATTCTATAGATGGAAACTAGAAAGATGCATCAAGAATAAAGCTCCCCCTTCTTCAACAAAATCTATTTCTCCTTGACTCATTGATGGATGTTCACGATTTCAACATCATCTTCTTCCTCTTCTCGAGGCGCTCCTCTTTTCCTTCTTCCATTCTCTTCTTCACCTGAAAGAATAGATAGAAATAATAAGCCCAAGCTTTAAGCTAATCTCTAACAAGAATATGTAAATGAATGGTTTAGAGATCCCCCTCTTTATCTTCAACCAAGCTTTGAGATAAGGTGGAAATGTGCTCTAGAGATCATGAACCAGGGAGTGGAAGTCGCCGCCGCTGCAGATTCTACCATCTTAACAGTAGTTGGTGGAGACTAGCTACAACCGCCCTTCATTCTGCACTCAAGGTCGTAGAGATGATCTCTTGCAACCTTCTCTTCCTGCTCCAGCAAATGCACACGTCCCTCCTTTAGCTTTTACACCCAGATCGTTTGGAGACTTGGAAGGTGCCCTCTTCCTTTCACTTTCACGCCCAAAACGTTGTGGAAGAAGCCCTGGAGCTACAGCAGCGTCCCTGCACTCGCAAGGGTTAGAACAAGAGAAAATATTTCAGATCTAACATCTTGATTTGGGTTTGTGACCCAATGAGACGGTTTTATGCTTCCAGATCGGTCAAGGGACACCCTAGGGACCAGATCCACAAATTAGGGAGTGATTTGAGGCAGAAGGACCGGACTCTTTTGACTTCTTGGCCGAGGACGTGAAAGTCAAAAATCGCGGCTGCACAGTGGTGTCGACACCAGGCCCATGGCCATAGTAGAAAGCTGCTGGCCAAGGCAACCCACAGATGGTGTCGACACCGGGTGTCGACACTAGGATATGGCCTTTAGCAGAAAATTGCTGGCCAGAGGATGGTGTCGACACCAGGTGTCGACACCAGGACAAGGCCTATAGCAGAAAATTGCTGGCCAGTACAAAAACAAATAGGTGTCGACACCAGGTGTCGACATCAGGCTTCTGACAGAAGAAAAAATAAAATGGCAGAACATAGAGAAACTGGTGTCGACACCAAGCAATTGTGAACTCAAAAATGCCCGATGAACTAGAAATATAACCGAACAACCTCACCGGGGTTTTGCCATTTTGAGTTGGGTATTAGAAGTCCTTCTTACCTGCAAGAACATCTCAAGAAGGTTAAATTTGTATTGGCATTCATAGAACAAATCCACTCATGCATTTCTCATTAAGTCATGAATCTATGAATGATGAAAGAAACTCACCCTTGTGGCTTTTACCAAGTTCTTACATGTCGGATGGAAAGGTATATATATATGAACTCCATTGACCATCCATGAGGAGTTTATGCACATGTCAGCACATATAACTGAGTGCATATATTTATCAATCCAAACCACTTTGTAATGTGACCTTGTGAAGGACGTACACAAGTGGCAGTGTTTTCCTCAACCCATGGGTTTTCCAAAAACCATTTACAAATGTGTCAGAAGAGTATAGCATCACTCCAATAAGTTTGCCATGGATCGGCAAGTCCAAATGTTCAGATTATACCAACTCCACATGACAATACTATCAACACTTCAACACAAAGTTATGTAGGAATTCTAATCACAAACCAACAATGAATCATGAACATTCCCATTTCATAAACTATGAACTCATCGAATCAATCAGATTAAATCATTAAGCCATTTAGCAATATTGCATTTGACATCATTAAAACTCATTGAGCCATACATCATTACCTTGGGGGCAAACAATGGTATTTGTATCTCAATCATTCATTTAGCATTACCGAAGTACACATGCATAACATGAGGCTCAATATGACATTTATCCCAGCATGTTTTCCACAAAAGCTTTCTCATTGAGTACAAAGTAATCTCACCAAGTGTATATACAATGTATATGCAATGTGCTAACATCAAAGCACATATGAGCCTTCTAGAGTCACAAATACATCCACATGATGATATCACAATAACACCATTTTGTAATCATCTCTACAACCATTTCAAACTTCATAGTAAGAGGATAAGGAGTTCACACACACGAAGACATGAATAACCATTCAAGCACAATGTCAAGCAACAAAGTCATTTTGTAAGCATCAAAATCACATACACAACAGATGCTAAGTTGAAGTTATTATGCATTTGGAAGTGAAGTGTCAAATCTCTTGTTATTTCCATTTAGGAAGTAAAACCATATGATCATACTTTTACTGCTTGCCCACCTGATTGACTGTCTACTAAAGAGATTTTCTTTGATAATATCATTTTATTGAATAATCATTCTTCAATAAAAAATATACTTCAATTTATACCTTTCTTTTTTTCACTAGAATATATATTTTGATCTGTACTACACACGGATCAAAAGTATATATTTCACAACCTAATACCCTTTAAACTAATATACATTTATTTTAATGTAGAATAAAGATTTTTACATCAGAATACACACTAAAATTGCAGTATACATATCTAGAATCGAATGTATAATTTCAATAGAATAAATAGTACTTAATTTGTCATCAACATGTATAGATTCCAAAAATATTTTTAGCAGGAATATATTCTGATAACCATTTAATAAGAAAAGATTATAGTCTCTATGTTTATGTCTCATATTCATTTGATTGATCTCCAAACTAACTCCTAATCACAATTGATAAATTGACAAGATATTGATGTTGGCTTCGTTAAATTAGTGTCGAATTTTACCGCCTCCATCAACGAGAAGTGAGAATTAGTCCTTAGCAGCCTGTTTGCATGTTGGCTAAGGGGCTGTTTCAAGTGTCGGAAAATGATGTAAAACGTGGTGGGTTTTTTTTTTTTCAAAAATACCCTCTTTACACGTTTATTTACAAATTACCCCTCTTATTTTGCATTGTTTTTTCTTATATCCATATGATGCCAAAATACCCCTATAGTTAACTTCTGTTGAAGATTCAAAGAGTCTTCTATTTTCATTCAGATAATTTATTTTTTGGTTAAAAACACCCTTATGAAAAGTTATTTTGATCAACATATTGTGCCAGAGAGAGAGAGAGAGAGAGAGAGATAAACAGATAAATGTATGAAAAGAGAGAGAGTTTGCGATAGAGTAGGGGTATTTTAGTCTTTTTCTAATTCAGTTCAAGACTAATTGGAGTTAGATAAGAAATTTTAACCAAATGCTAACAGATGGTGACAGCAAGGGATTTTGACAAGTATTACAATGTAGCAAGGTTATTAAAAATAAGTGGGGCAATTCCACAAATAACCTTGTAAGAAGTGTATTTTTGCAAAAAATCCCTAAGGCCCGATTTGTTATTAGAATTGTTGGGAGAATGTCGGATTCGACGAGAGAGAAACGAGGGGGGGGGGGGACACTCTCTCCCTCACATAATCGGCCTTATCCGAGCACAGGCGGCGTGTTCGACCTCTTGGGGTCGAACACGACATCCGCGTTCGAATAACAAAGAGGGCCTAAGAGAAGTTTCATTGATACTGAAGAAAATAACAATGCTACATGTCACGGAAGAAAAATGAAAAACATTGGGTAAAAGTGCTGATGAGGCAAGTATAGAAGATGTCTAATCTTCTTAGAAATGCACACAATGATGGGTATATTAGATAAAGAAATATTCTCTAGGATGCATTGATGTAATTCCCCAATATCAAGTACAGAACATGTGAAAGCTGAAACTTGCTTACAATTGACAAAGATGTCAAACTTTTGGAGAAGCATCCAAGCATATAAACTACAAATGTTTATCTAATTAGCTCAACTCCTTCAGCAAGCCATAAATTGCTTGGAAACACTTGAATTGAAGCAAAATATCTTTTGACAAATGAAGACATAGAAACAATCATTAACTATCGTACAGGGTGACAAAATGTTTCTGATGTTTACTCTTCCTGTAGACATGCAGCATAACCGCAAATGCTTGCAAGCTTGTTTGAGAATATGCATGCCATATAACACCTTCAGTATTATAGTACATTGACACATGAGAAAATAGGCATCCCAATAGAAATTCGTGCCTGCTCCATTATATTTTACTTTCCTGATTCCTTCCTATTGCTTGAAGCAGACAATGCAGTAAAGCTGTCAACCAACTGCTTCCTCAGCCCAAGCACAGGAATGAATCTTGGAATTACTCTCGATAAATTGGAAAATGAATACCATCTTTAAGATGACTTAATCCTAATGGACAGAGCCATTTGACCACATTTGGACCTAAAATCTGATTAGCCAAGAGAAAAAAGAAGAAAGAGCATGATCATGAGAAAAATCACTTAAAAGACATGGGACATAAACATACAAATGCATTGATGCACAATTTCTGAAAGAAAAGAGAACTAAGTTTACCGCAGTAAGATTTTTGTGCACGCCAAGATCAAAAAGATGGCGATAGCTTTGTCCAGACTTCCGAGCCAGCCACATTGCTCTTACTCCTTCACGGTACTGGTCAACAAATCATTAAGTTTGAATTTATATTCAAGCAAAGATATCCAGCAGCCATCTAAAAAATTCAGACCCACCTCGATGGTCGTCATGTTGTGGCACAGGAGATAGATGTGCCAACCCAGTAGGGTGCTCAAAACTATGCTTAGAATAGTAACTAGGGCACCATAAGCAACCTGATAGAATATTTTCTTGTTAAACTTTTGATGACATAAAGTACATAAACAAAATAGAAGCAGATAAAGGAAATACAAAAAAAAGAGACCTTGCAATGCTGTGGCATTATGATCAACAAGCAGGCCAAATGGAGCTTCTCAGCAAATTATCAGAGAAAAAAATATTCACGTAGAATAAACAAGAAGAGCTTTCACAAGTGTCTTACAAAGAAGTATGAACTCCCATCTAACTCAAAGAAGTCCATTAATGAAATCGTAATTTTCTTTTTAACAAAACTACAACCTAGGTTACTAAAAGCATCATCCATTGTACATGATTACTTGGGGTTTCATATTTAAAATAAAATTTCCACCTTTGCCAAACCTCAAACATTCTGTTGAGTTAAATAATGTGAGCTGTTGAAGATAATGTGGAAAGAACTGGAATGAAAATGAGATATACACACATAGAAACACTTCACAGAAGCTCTTCCAATGAATTTATGGTCACTCTGCATGGCACTACCTATAAACATCACCTGAAAATGCACCGAATAATTCAGTGGTATTACTTTGATAGCCTGACAACAATTTCAGGAAATCAACAAAAATATGGACATGTAAGTATAAAGAGGAATCCAAGAGTTGAGAGCAAAAGTACTGAATTTTCAGTTCAATCTATGTGCTTACCATAGAATAGATGGAACTAACGGATGCATACAGAACAAAGATAATGAATGGCTTATAGTTTGCATAGCCAACACAATTATTTATCCACAAACAGTGATGATCCTGAAACAAACATAAGCATTTGAAAGATTTAAATGATCTGGTAATTGTTAAGAAAATTAAATAGAAGCACTCAACATTTTATGCAGGCTTTGTACCCACCATTTTCAGAACACACCTTCTGCAGACTCGACAGTGGTGTGACCTTGGGGGCTTGTAACTGGAACACTTGTCACAGAATTTCAGATGTATAACCTGCCAAAATAATGTAAAATTTAGAATCCACTGCCATATAAGATATGATACACAAGAAATTCGGGCTGTAAGGTACCAACTTTTCAAACTTTTCTCCAAGCAGTCAACAATTCCTCAAAGGAACCATCTAGAATAATGCATGTCCATTTACATGGAAAATCGAAGAAACTCTTCAGGCGATTAAAATGTCAAAATGTACTGCATGTTCTTTGAGAAATAACTTTTGATGACTTCATTTCCTTTTGATCTTGAAAGTTTCCAGAAAATGGGCATCACTAGTTTGAGGTGGAGTTTTCACGCTCATAAAACTTGTGATATTTGTTGACTAAAAGTCTGTTTCAACCACAATACTGAAGGCCAAGTTTCTCCTACCTCCAAAAACATATAACCTTTTGGAAAAACCAACCTTACCATATGCCACCTTTGGCATGATTCTTGCTCCAGGAACTTGATGGCGTGATTGTTTCTAAAATGGAGAGAATGAGATGGTAAGAAGAGGGACCTAAAATAAAGATGTTTGCCCCTCCACAATTCAAAGGACTTGGCTGAAACCTAACCTTTCTTTTAGACAGTATTACAGCAAAACATCAACAGTAATACATGCAACCCCTCTAACATAAAATTTGAACATTGAAGTTGGATGTGCAATCTTCAGTCTCGTTGAAAGCATTTGATCCGTATGATTATAGAAATCTTTGAAGTGTGTTCCTTTGGTTGCAGTTTCTTTAGTTATCCACCAGGCTCACTTGCTTTGGCATCATATTCAATATAGGCTATGGCCTCTCTCGAATAATATTGTTCAATGGTAAAAGATTAATGATATTTAGTTTAGAGACAAATCATCTGATCTTAGTTCTCATAATCTGGCAATTCGGTGTGATAGGACTTAGGAGTTTCAATTAAGTGCCACAGCAATGTTAGCACGTATGAGATTTAAAATGCATTAAACTCCTTCAATAGCCCCAAACTAGTAGATTTGCCATAATAATTCCTATTACAAAAATTCAAAAACAGTGAACCTCCTCAACATGCCATCTCAAATGGTTTATATTATAACCTTCATGTTTTTTTGTACTCTTTACCATAAAAATGATTTTAATATGAAATTTTCTCCACAATAGCTATGTTCACTGCCACTGATTTACCCTAGTCTAGTACATCAAGCAAAGCAAGTGTAAGGACTCTTGGCTGATAATAATTGCACTAGTTGTGAAGGGCAGGTTTATCCCAAATTGCTCTCGGGTGACATAGAATGTACCAAGCCTCTGAAGAAGATCTTTGTTATGAAAGGTAATTTTGAGAAAACCAAGCTGCTTTTAAGATGGCTAGTTGTGATCTCATGCCAGCTGCAGCTGACTCTGGATGCATTTTTACAGAGCGATCTGATCTGAGCTATGCTACAAAAAATTAAAGGGAAATTACCCATATGCCCTTAGAATCTTGTGAAATTATCCCTATACTCTCACCTTTATCGTATGCACCGTAATACGCATGAAATCTCTTAACTAGAGCCATGGTCCCCCCGGGGTTACAGCCCATGTAAACGACAGTAACTCACCCATGTGAGATTACCATATTGCCCTTTTATTAAAAAAATAGAGAGAGAGAGAGAGAGAGAGAGAGAGAGAGAGAGAGAGAGAGAGAGAATGGGCAGTGGCTCCGGCATCGACAGCATCCTTGTCGCTCTCCTCTTCACCGGAGGCCCCGGCGGAGCTGCCTAGGTGACCAACAACATGGCGGAGGGCAGCTGAGGGCTGCTGGGCGAACAGCAGGGCAGCGGGACGCCTGGAAGAGCAGGGGGCCGGCCTCTTTGTTCTCTCTCATCTCTCTCTCTCTCTTCTGTGTCTTGCCGACGCTGAAGGGGAAGAGCAGGGGAGAAGAAGGGGCGGCCTGGGAGGCATGAAGGCTGTCTGCATCGCCAGAGCGGAGCAACCCATCTTGGGGGTCGAGATAGGCTAGTATGTTCTAGACGTTGGGATGGTAGGGGTACCCGGCGAGAGCAGCGGCGGATAGGTGTGGGCTACAGGCCATGGAGGCACCTAGATAGCCTGTCGTTCCCATGTTGTTGGTGTACTGCTGGAAGCAAGGTGCTGTGAAGCTCGTAGAGTTATATGTTGGTGGCGGTGACACCACTGCTTCTCCATGCGTCAAGGGCTACATCAGGTTTTGATGGAGGCTGCTGCGAAAGGCCACAGGGTCTTCATCCAAGACACCGCTAGTGTTTCCCCAATAGCCATCCATGCCTTCCACAAATATCTCCTCCCCAGGTAGTAGTGTCGTTTCCATCAGACCGTAGAACTGAAGAACCCCTGCTGCTCAGGCTGCCGCCAGCCCTCCTTGGTTATCGCTTGTTCACCTCCTCCCTGCAGAGAAGCTTCACCCCAAATCAGAGCCCCCATGCGCTTGTCGATCGCCGTCAGCATCACCTCCAGCATCCCCTCTAGCTCCTCCAACGACGACTCCGGCATCACGTCGAGGAGCTGCTCCTCTGAGTGGTCATGCAGATTATCCCTCTCCCCCTTGGCAGCTCCCCCTTCTGTTGCTTGCTTTATGACTGCACAGCCAAAGAAGGTAGAGACATCGTACTTGCGCTTCCCGCGGTCCTCGGCGCTGGCGGATTGGAACCAATCGATGATGGCGTGGGCCTGCCGCCAGTCCTTCGGCCAGACCTAGACCTGGCCCTCAGGCCTGAAGCACACCAGCAGGATGGGGACGTCGCAGAGCAGCGACAGAACCATGGCCTTCTTCTTCAGCCCCGCCCTCCTCTTCAGGAAGGTGAAGTTGCGGCGCCTGTTGTTGTCGATGAGCTTGAGGCATAGCTTGGAACGTTCCATAGAAGGGAGGGGAAGAAGAAGAAGGGCGGTCGGGGGTGGGGTTGGCGTCGACATCCTCTGTGATACCCAGGAAGAGAGAGAGAGAGAGTTGACTAAAGGTGGGGGTAGATTAGTCATTTCTCTCATCCTAACCAACCTTGAGTTAAGATTTCTGACGGATCGATGACGAGAGGGGTACGCTGGCACCTTCATAAAGATTTTAGGCGTATTACGGTAAATACGATAAAAGGTAGGAGTATAGGGATAATTTAGAAAGATTCTAGGGGTATAGGAGTAATTTCCCCAAAATTTAAATAATTTTCAGTAGGATCGTGGTGAGCCAATCCAAGTATAGAACATATGAAAAATTTGATAAACAACTTGGATCAAAAGGACATGACAAAATGAAGGTTGGATTTGCCATAAAGGATCCAACCCATTAAGATCCCCACAATGCTTAAAATGTCTCTCACCACTGAGAATCTCAAGCACTGAGGGCAAACACTATCTATATTACATCATATCACTGACGAAGTGTCAAACCCTAGTACATGAGGCACAACTAGCATGCTCCTCAGCAACTTCAGTTGGAGTGCCGCCCTTGCTACAACCGGCAATGGATGATTAAGCAATCGAATCCAAGGCAACATCCCCCCTGGATGTTGGACCTCAAACAGACATCCCACCCAGAGATTGGCCAATGCCAGACAAGCAACCTTGCAAAAACATTCTCAATCAGAAAAGGTGGAAGATACAGACGACGCAGGCCCCTACAAGGTTGACAGCTGGAGGCACAAGAATCCACCCCCCCAAAGCCACTGCCCACTCCACAAATGAAAGACACCAGTTGCTTCTCTGTTCTGCTCTTCTTGTTGCAAACTCAGCTATTCTTTCCACCCCAAATGCCCCACATAGTGGCATGAAGAATCAACCGGTACAACTTTTTATCACCTCTTCCACCCCGAGGCCTCTAACAATACGCCAGTAAGCTTCCCACACATTGTTGA
The DNA here is from genome assembly GCA_022559845.1 of Amorphophallus konjac. Lineage (NCBI taxonomy): Eukaryota > Viridiplantae > Streptophyta > Magnoliopsida > Alismatales > Araceae > Amorphophallus > Amorphophallus konjac. The sequence goes on from CM040117.1 coordinate 227,988,015, forward strand.
GGATACGCTGGCAATGCCAATTTCTAGAAGAAGCTTTCCAGGTAGAATGGACTTTATTTTTTTTAAAGTTACCAAGGCATTCTTTATTCCTATCACAGAGGGATCAGGAAGCAAATGGTTCTCATGTCCTCCAAATAGTTAGAGGCAGTCACAAGTAAGGAGTCAGCATGTGTTGCTCCACAGAAAGAATTTAACCTTCAACTGACTGCATGGACTCCAAATCTGCTGGACCACATGCCATCTCAACCCTGTGTCTGTAATAAAGAACCTCTCCATCTGTCTCCCACCTACACTGCCATTTATCCCTTCCAAGCTGCATTATCCATCTGTCACCAAGGTTTCTTCCAAACAATGGAACCCACCCTCCTCTGTCCTTAGCCACACACATCAACTAAGAAGACATCTGGCAAGAATGAGATGTAAATTGGAGCCTTTATATTAAGATAGATGACTAGAGATGCTAACAACTGGTGAGGGAAATCTTGCTGTGTGAGTTACTTTGAAAACCTGTTAAAAGAGCTATTGGTATGATATCAAATTAGACAAGAAGAAAAGCTTTTCAAATCAAGGTGGAGGAGGTCAAATGTGATATAAAAAGAACAAGAAGATATTTCTTTCCTTTTTCCAAAAAGGGGTAGTGTATAAATAGAAGCGATCAATCCAATGCAATACCGATGAAATATGGAGTGCATGAGTAAGGAAGGACAAGAAGAAGCTAGGCCTTATACCACGAATTAGAAGTAATAGCATAAGTTACACTTTCCTAGCTAACCAAATTGCTCAGCATTCTAGAGGCTGACACCTCAAATATGAAGGGGCAATATGCCGACTCACAAGCATGCATGAACAATTGAGAGAAACTTATGGGCCATTTTATGAAACTGGTTAACCGTTAATCAACATGAAAAGTTGCAATTGCTCCCCACTCTCCCATGCAGGGTCAGGCATCTCTCACCTGCTTCACCAATTAGGCTTCCTCAAACACTGATATGATCGTCAGTCACAACTGACAAATATCTATTATTTTAAATTGGCCCAACTAAACGCTTCAAGCAGTGTTGATTACATCATGGAGAGGGTTCATTGAAGAGGGCAAATACACATGCTCAGTTAGGTAATTCACTCATTGGCTGCATTGACGTCTCCAGCATCAATTGTTTAGTCAGCCTAGACTTCACAGCACCATTCAACATAGACAAAGGTTTAGAGGGTAGTACTTCCAGCACTGCACGACAGCAGATTGGATTTCATAGTGAAAAATCAGTTTTCCCTGAGAATTCTCAACATGTTTGGGTTTGAAAGCAATCTGATGAACAAAGACATGGAAATTCAAACCTTTTTGGTGGATAGCAACCCCAACTGATTCCTTAGATCTACACTTTATTGGTCACAACATGGACAGGAAAGTATGTTAAAAAAGATAATGAAGGGACATGTGTTAGTTATATAATATTCCAATAGAAAGTACAATGTTGTACATGAAAACTTATAAATCTGCAAAAGAAGAATATCCCTACAACTGTTCTCATAACAATGTTCTTATATTAAACTGGCTCAAGAGAATTAGAGCTGACGATCAAAAAGATATTGAGTCAAACTTGAAAAGAAAGACAGAAAGTATATGTCATTCTGTAGGCTGGTTGAACCTTTGATAACACAAGAATAGGTTATGCTTTGGGATTAGAGAAAACCATAATACTGTTCCATAATTATTCTAAAGCATATTCCTTTTGCTACAGTTAAATATTTTGTTGTTGCTATATGTAAGTTTAGATATTTTACATTCTTCACTCGGTCTCTAGGAATGGCTTGTAAAGACTAACAATCATTGTTATTGGAAAATTTATGCTTTCTATTTTGATGGGCTCTATGACATTTCTGTCCTACAAAAGGACGAGAAGAACAATGAAGCTGGAAGGCAAACTGAAGTGTCCAGAAGTATTTGAATGAAAGAAGTAAGCAAGGGAGTGTATCCGCTAGGGTCATTTGGTAGGTCCTTGTTCATTTCACTTCTTTCTAGAAGCATAAGACATCAATGAATAATAATGTAAGAGGGATATTTTTGCAACCATCTTTATTACTTGCTAGGCCAATTGACCCTGACACGGTGTAATGTCTAACCTTGCAGACATTGTTCAAATGCTTCAAATGGCCATGCCATAAAAACAAAGCACAAACCCATTTTATTTTGATATCAACAATTACATTAAAACAGGTCTAAAACAACCAATCCTGATCAATTATGCTGAAAACAATCTACCAACATCATCCCCACCAGAAAACCAACATGGATCCATAAGTTTCCCTGTTTAAAAGGTTCTCCTTTTTCTTTTCACTCTTTCTTTTGAAACTTACCAATAGGAAAGATCTGGCTCCTACTTGATCTAATATCACAGAAAAACTTGGACGATAAAAAAACAAAGTGCACAAGTAGGGAAGGACAACATACATTTCTGTGAACAGTACTATTCTTTCTTTAAAAAAAAATTTAAAGGGGTGGGGATCATGCCGGATCGGCCGATCCGGGGACAATCCCGGCCAATTTGGCCGAGCCAGCCCTTGGATCGGGAAGGTGGGATCGGGACCGGATCAGATCAGCCGATCCGATCTGATCTTGCCTTCCATGGAGAAAATCATTCATACTGGTCTTTCCAATGCAATATTATCTTTCAGCATTCTTTCACAGTTTCACATATATTTAAGCTGTTCAGGCAACAAGGAGAGATTAAATGTTATGGAATGAAGCAAACTACCACATTCATCTACACCAAAGCCTTTCTTAATGTCTACAATGGCTTTTAATTGTCAATAAATAAAAAATCTTTTTAAACCCAAGAAATGTTAGTATAAAAACTTTTAAGGGAGTCCCATTCTTTTGCTACAATATCACCCCCCCGCCCTGCTCTGTGTACATTTAAAAATTCTATATTTCTTACTTCAGTCCCTAATAAATGAATTACAAAAACTAACCAGCATTTTATCTTCTTTTTTTTTGAAAGAAGTGGTAGTTATACTACAAAAGACAAACTATCATTATCATTGGAAATTTTGTATTCTTTATTTTATGGGCTCTAAGATTTCTGACCCACAAAATGACAAGAAACAGCAACTGGATCTGGAAGGCAATAAAGCATTCAGAAATAAATCAAATGAACGAATGAAAGGAATGAACAAGGGATGGTGTCATTTGCAAGGGTCCTTGTTTATTTCACTTCTTACTACCAACTAAAGCATCGACTGGTATTAGGATACGCGTGCGTCCAGACAGTTACTCGAAGGGCAAACTAACCCCGATATTTCATAATATCTACTCCGACAACATCGTTCAAATGCTTCAAATAGCAAACCCATCAAAACAAAACACGGACCCTTCTTCTTTCTGAAGCCTTGGGGGGAAATCGTACGAGCAATTGGACTAAACTAAATGTAACACAACGAAATCCTGACGAGGTATCCCGAATTAATCTCCCACCAACCCTCCAGAATCCTATATTGTACACACAGCAGCTCTTCCTGAACCCCGAGAAAAGGCATACATAAATCGCCCCCATAACAAGGTTTTCCTTCCTCTTTATGTATTCTTTTCTCACAAATTGATGAACAGAGTCTCCTAATTGAACTAATACCGCTCGAACGAATTCAGATAAGAACGAAACAAAGCACATGGAGCAGGGAGGAACAGCAACGCACATTTCCCCTGGATTCCTCCATATCCGGGGCGAAGGAAGCGGGCACATGACCCGGATCGATAAGAACAGCAGCGCAGAAGGATGCGAGGCACATGAGCGCGAGGAAGCTGAAGACGACAGCGTTCCAACCCCCGGCGGAGGTCCACAGGCCGAACCAGTCTTCTACAAAGACGTAGACAGTGGAGTAGTGGATGAAGCCCATCAGCGCGACCACGGCGATGACAGGGAGGGACAGGCATCTCCTGCCCTTCCTCCCCGCCATGGGGAAGACGAGGAGACTGCTTCTCCCCGGAGAGTGGGGAGGTTGGTGATCGTGATCTGAGAATAGGGCGGGAGCACGGGAGTGTGGTAATTCAGAGGGATCTCCACTCTTCCCCGTCCCCCTCCCTCTCGCTCCTGTGCTTCGATTGTTCGATGGGCGTTTGAAACGAATGCGAGAAGGTGACGGCCAAGGAAAAGGCTCCGCTGGCTCGTGTGGGTGGTGGGTAGGGCTGTCAATGTGGCGGTCCAGCCCGTGGGCTTTAGAGCCCGTGACCTCCCCCGATCGACCTGGTCCGCGGGCCGGGCCTCAATAATGATCCTATGCTTTTATTATAATGCCAATCTTAATTCTATCTTATTGTTTGCCCGATTTAACGCATTGGCCTTTAGATGGGCTTTGGCCTATATTGGGGCATAAGTATACTCTACAAAGTAAAACAATTTTCATAATACGGGTTGGGTCGGGTCGTGGTTGGACGCGGGCCGGGCCTGTGGACCTAGCACACACAGTCAGGGCAATAAGTTTTTTTTTAATTATAAGACTTCCATATCCTCTTGAGATACTATGCAATATAGTAACATTATAAAAAGGAAAAAGAACAATAGTGGGTCAATCACTTTTTTACCCATTAAATATATTTTGTCACCGTCTTTCATTATTTTTTTTTTATAATTTTTGAATCATCTTATCTTTGTATGGACTCTATGATAAGATACCTCAAGTGAACTCCGAGATTCTAATAATTTTTCTTTAAAAAAATCTTATTGCCCCATCAATAGTGTAACAAGCATTATTCTATATTATCATTTTTTCATTTTATTTGTCACGTTTATTTTGGTTTAAGTTCAATATTTTTGAAGCTAGAAATATAGACTTTTAAGTTATCTTTTTTGTTAGTCAAATTTTAAATCAAATGGAAAAAAGAGTGTGATGAATAGAATAATAAAATGAGTGGTATGATTTAGAGGTGTGAACGTCCTAGCTCGGATCTGGTCCGATTGAAAAGTGTTAAGTCGGGCTCGAGAAATACCCTGTTAGGCTTGACCTGGCATAGATTACAATTACAAATACATTTCATTTACTACTATATATATATTAACACATTCATACTTACAAACTCATTACAAAAGAATTTATATTTCACGTACATATGTATATATATATATATATATATATATTCAATTTATGAGAGATTATATTCCTTCTATATTACATAATATGCTAATATAAGTCACGTAAAAACATAGATTTTACATATTATAAGAAATATAGTTTTAAGTTTAAAAATTTGACCACAACTAACTAGCCCTTACACAACTCTAATTTGACCTATAAAAATTTCCAATCAAGTCAAGCTGAGTCACATATATCAAGCTGGGTCACATGTAAAATTGAGTCAATTTTTTTATAGTACGAGTATGATACAAATCAAGTTGGGTCAATTGGGCCTATCCGGCCCCGTTGACACCTCTAGGTATGATACAAAGTGATTTGAGTCTTAAGTATATTTTTTCTTTAGAGTTAAGTTTACGTTCAACTCAAAATTGATGCAATTTAAAGTTTTGGACTCTTAAGATCTTTAAGATCATGATCAAGTGAGGTTATCTTAGAACTTCTATTCCATGCTCTTCTTGAGAATATTAGATTTAAGTTAATATTTTTTGTCCTCTAATTTAAAATAAGAAAAAGAGTGGCATCATAATATTTCTCACTAATTAAGATAGAAATTTAAGCTCTATTTGAGTCTAATTAAATCATATTTTGTAGCACCCCGTATAAAAAAATAAAAAAAATTATTAATAATATTTCCCAAATAAAAAAAATATATTAGATAAAATCTATAGGAAACTTATGTAAGAAGTTGGAACACGAAGTTATCATATGTAAAGATTATTCACTTAACAAGTGACTTCCTAGTGTAGTTGGTTAAGTGATGTGCCTTTCAACCTAGTGACCAGGGTTCCAATCCTAACATCCACTATTTTACCTTTTGTGCCAAATAATTATACGTTATAGGCTAGCAAAACAGGCAGAAACCTATATGCAAGACTTTGAGCTGGTGAACGTAGGTAAAGATAGAAATGTACAGACTTTGAGGATGTAACGTAGGTAAAGATAGGAATGTACAGACTTTGTGTTGAGCCAATGTACAGACTTAGAGGAAGCCAATGTATAGACTTTCAACCTAGTGACCAGGGTTCCAATCCTAGCATCCACTATTTTACCTTTTGTGCCAAATAATTATACGTTATAGGCTAGCAAAACAGGCAGAAACCTATATGCAAGACTTTGAGCTGGTGAACGTAGGTAAAGATAGAAATGTACAGACTTTGAGGATGTAACGTAGGTAAAGATAGGAATGTACAGACTTTGTGTTGAGCCAATGTACAGACTTAGAGGAAGCCAATGTATAGACTTTGAGAGGATGTACAGACTTTGTGAAACCAATGTATAGACTTTGAGGAAACCAATGTATAGACTTTGAGGATGTACAGACTTTGAGAAAGCCAATGTATAGACTTTGAGGATGTACAGACTTTGTGAAGTCAATGTTGTATAGACTTTGAGGATGTATAGACTTTGAGGAAGTCAATGTATAGACTTTGAGGATGTACAGACTTTGTGAAGTTGGTGTAGTTGGTTAAGTGATGTGCCTTTCAACCTAGTGACCAGGGTTCCAATCCTAGCATCCACCATCTTACCTTTTGTGCCAAATAATTATACGTTATAGGCTAGCAAAACAGGCAGAAACCTATATGCAAGACTTTGAGCTGGTGAACGTAGGTAAAGATAGGAATGTACAGACTTTGAGGATGTAACGTAGGTAAAGATAGGAATGTACAGACTTTGTGTTGAGCCGATGTACAGACTTAGAGGAAGCCAATGTATAGACTTTGAGAGGATGTACAGACTTTGTGAAGCCAATGTATAGACTTTGAGGAAACCAATGTATAGACTTTGAGGATGTACAGACTTTGAGAAAGCCAATGTATAGACTTTGAGGATGTACAGACTTTGTGAAGTCAATGTTGTATAGACTTTGAGGATGTATAGACTTTGAGGAAGTCAATGTATAGACTTTGAGGATGTACAGACTTTGTGAAGCCAATATATAGACTTTGAGGATGTATAGACTTTGAGGAAGCCAATATATAGACTTTGAGGATGTACAGACTTTGAGGAAGCTAATATATAGACTTTGAGGATGTACAGACTTTGAGGAAGCCAATATATAGACTTTGAGGATGTACAGACTTTGAGGAAGCCAATGTATAGACTTTGAGGATGTACAGACTTTGAGGAAGCCAATGTATAGACTTTGAGGATGTACAGACTTTGTGAAGCCAATGTATAGACTTTGAGGATGTACAGACTTTGAAAGTGTGCACATTGAAGAGGGATCGTGTATGAATGTGGGAGACAGACTTTACGATTTGGGCCATGGATTGGCTGTCCAAACATTATCCCTTATCTCTCCAGCCTGTACAAGCTGTAAAGCCCCATTATTCCAGATCTTGCCCCCCCTATTCGGTCATACCAGACCCTATAACATACCCTTTGCTACCCCCATTCTAGGTTAGCTAAGGTTGGGACAAAGCTCTGCAGGGATTACACAGTCACCTAGAAGGGTTCTGCTACTGCTAGAGATCTTCCAACAAGGTAGGTGTTCTCAATTTTTAATTAAACTAGTAGCTAATCTAGGATGATTAGTCTAGGCAGTTAGTCTTAGGCTCATCTCCATGCGATATTTCGTGTTTATACAACATGTGTTAGCCTCATAGTTAGCATGTATTAGCTTTAATATAAGAAAAGTAGTAAAATTAGTAAAGTAATTAGTTTCATAACCAGGATAATTAGCATGCAATAGCTTCAATCTGAGACAATTAGCAAGTATTAGTCTCATGCCCAAGATAATTAGCATGTATTAGCTTCATTAACTAATCTATTAGCATACCTAATCTATTAGCATACCTAATTAACCGGTTAAATGTCGACACCTCCAAGCTAAATGTCGACACCTCTATTAATTGTATATATATAACACCTTCACACACATATATATATAACACCTCCCTATATATATATATAACTAAAACATCCCTATATACAAATGTCGACACCTCCATTCTAACAAATGTCGACACCTCTATATATACAAATGTCGACAGTATATATATAACGCCTCCATTATACCTCTATTAATTGTATATATAAAACACCTCCATTATATATTGTTAGACAAGAATATATATATATATATATATATATAACTAATGTCTACACCTCCAGTATATGCTGTTAGAACTAATGTCTACACCTCCATTCTCATCGAATATATATATATATATATAGAACATAATATAATATAAAATGGACTCCTCCATTCTTTCAGAGTATATACATATAGAACAATGTAATATATACAGAATATATATAGACCAATGTAAAATATGTAGATATACATATAGAAAAATATATAGATATACAGGAATATACAATGTAATAATATATAGATATACAGGAATATACAATGTAATATATATACAGAATATATAAAGACCAATGTAAAATATGTAGATATACATATAGAAAAATATAGATATACAGGAATATACAATGTAATATATATACAGAATATATATAGACCAATGTAAAATATGTAGATACACATATAGAAAAATATATAGATATATAGGAATATACAATGTAATATATACAGAATATATATAGACCAATGTAAAATATGTAGATATATATATATATATATATATATATATATATATATATATATATATATATATAACTAAATGATATAACTAAGTGACTATTGTACATGATATCTATATATATAGCTAAATGTAGACATCTCCCTATACCAAAACAGGAATATATATATATAACTAAATGTCGACACCTCTCTATATGTATATGTCGACACCTCCCCAAAATCTCCTTATATATAAATGTCGACACCTCACTATATATATAAATGTATATAAATGTCGACACCATATAAATAAATGTCGACACCTCATATATATATATATATTGGACAGAAGATATATATATCTATAACCTCTATTATAAATATATAACATGATGTTATATACATATTGGATAGAATTCTATAACCTCCATTATTTATATATAACAGGATATATATATACATATTGGATAAAATATATATAACTAATGTCGACACCTCATATAATTGGACATGAATATGTATATATATATATAGAGAGAGAGAGAGAGATAGAACTAATGTCGAAATCAAGTATCGACATTTACAATCAACAGATTGATGTCGCCATTTACTATAAGAAGGAAAAATCAGAACGAGTGGAACAATAAATAAACAAAGTTAACCTCACCAAGGACAATGGCAAGATAAAATGGGTTATGTGAAGTTCTGAAATTCTCAAAGTTTCATCTATATGTCCACATCATCAATTTGCATAACTCGACTTAAATTGATGGGCGTCCCTGACCCGGACGCTATTCACTGACCAGCGGCCGTATAACAGACGCTTATTCCAAACGAAAAATCCAAACGAAAAATAGGCAGTGAAGTTAAACTCTAGCTACTTAGCTAACCTAGACTGGTTAAATCTTGATTTAACCAATAAATCATCTAGTCAACCTGGTTAAACCAAAGCCTACAAGGCACCAATCTCACCTAGTTTTTTTTATGCTTCAAACGTTGCTGGTTTTACTCCTAGTTCGTCCCTACATAACGATACACCTTGGATTCTATTCTATAATCCACCTTATATACATCCTACCTGGTCAACCCTTGAAATTCCATATTGGCTATAAACGAGAGTGGATGTCGACAAACATGACCAATGCTGTGCATATAGGGCCCGGTCTGGTCCTGGGAGGAGCACCCGAAGGTACTTGTGCCCATGGGAGTTTATTGACCACGGTGTTTGACATTGCACCAGAGTACTTGCTTGCTAGACTTTAGGCATTCCACTCATTCTCGTGATATTACTTGATTGATTGACTTGAGACCCGCAGAAGGGTAAAAGTGTTTACTTGAATGCATTGATAAATAGCCAATTCCAGTTATACATGTTTGAAACTACTTTGCTTACTATTGCTAGCTTGATTAACATGTTACTATTCCAGTTATTACTTCTTAGTTATCACTGGCTTGATATCATTTGCTATCACTTGCTACTGCTGCTTGAAATTGTGAAATCTATATACTCTCACTTTCTACTCTTGTCGATCTTACGATTCCTTGATATCTATCTGTCTGCATGCATAGGTTACCTACATTAAATGAACGTGTAATTCACTTAAAGCATGTTAAAACTTGAGATGTAAATCCTACTGAGCGATTCGCTCATCTAGTTATTTTATAACCTTTTCAGGTAGTTCAGATATCAGCCAGAACTCGGAAGGGAATGAGTCTAAGTGATGAGTGTAGAAATGGAGTTATCATGTGGTCTTGTTAATTGTGCTTTTGTAAATTGTGTTATTGCAATCCCACTTATGTCAGTCATATCCAGTTATGTCAGACGTCAGTTGTGTTAGTCCAATTGATTAGAACTGTAATAAGGGCTTGAAGCCTAGTAGTTGGACCTGGAAATGTATGTAGTTGTCATTTGGTTAGTTGTAACAATTGTCAGCTCATACTATTTGTATTAATTTCAAGTTAAATCTTAGTTATCTGCGCACTCTATTAACTGTTAAATGAAGAATTCCATCGAATAGCTAGCTCGCTTTGGTTCTATATAAAGGACTGTCGCACCACGGGTAAGCTTCCGCGCTCGGGACGTGACATATTTCATAGTTAAGATCACTGATTAATATAAGGATTTGAGCTCTATTTGAGTCTAATTAGATCATATTTCATAGTTAAGTCCAGATCATATAAGTTGAAAATGAGACTTTGGACTCTAATTTAATAGTCAAATCTTTAAGAATTTTCCCTCACAATTGTCAAAACACTAATATGGATGTATTAATTAACAATATCTTTTATAAAACAAAACATCTTCTAAAGCTTGCAACTTTTATAAAAGTAAAAGTAAATATATAACCAAGTTTTAATAGTGATTAGTTTGTACTAAAATAATATAATGGGTGATTGTGAATTGGATGACCTTGGACATGTCTTGGAGATAATTATGTGAGATTATTTTCACATATTTGAGATTTTTCCTGTCATAAACATATCTTATTTCATTTAGATATCATCCTATCATCAACCTAACACACTTAAAAAATTAGAAATCAGTAACTAAAACTTTGTGAAGGACATCATACATCATTATTTTGATAGAATTTGTGACATAAGTCGACAATGACTTGAAAGAATTTTGTGACAAATTTTATAATCAACTTTGTGATGGATGATAACAGAATGCATCACTAATCCGTCACAAAATTTTGTCCCATAGAAAATAAAATAGTGACAAAAATTGTGACTGATCTGTTATAGATTCGTGATCGATTTATAATAGATATTATACTTTAAAAAGTTACAAGGGGTTAAAGTCTTGTGACAAAATTTGTGATCGATTTTTTGAATGACAAAAATTACCATGTCACTAATCCGTCACGATATAGTGCAATAGATTATAATATGACATTAAAGGTTGTCACAGATTTGTGACGGAATTAAATTCATAAATGTTGGCCCCAGTAGACGAGCAGACAAGAAGGGGGGTTGAATTATCCCCCATGTAATATGGCAAAATTAAATCTTACTAAGCGGAACTAACAAATTTGACGAGATTGAACGAAATAAACTAAATAAAGTAATTGAAATTCACTCAATCTCTCCCGACTCACTCGTTCATGTAGATGGATTAAGCAAAGGAATACACAAACACACAAATGCACACCGCAAGACACAACGATTTTTAAGGTGGTTTGGGACCACGACGGGCTCCATACGTCCACCCCTTACCAAACCGTTGAGACTTCACTAGGAGATAAATCTCCAACACGGAGGCGACGCTGTAACGACACGGAGATCCAGATACCGATAAACTGATACCAAGAACTCGGGGAAGCCACCCAAGAGGCTGATGAGGTCCCGTAAGGGTTGGAGGGTTTTGTCGAGGGGATGCATAACGAATTGCAATCACACGCACATTTTAAAACAATAACTTTAAATGGAAGCAATTTATATATATCAGAGTGGTATATTTATACAAGTAGTCCAGATCCATACATCACAAGTCCTACACTGTACAATGGTCAAAATAAACAACTACACGGGGGATACCCCGGCCAAAAGAAGACAGAAGATGTACTGACCACTAACAGACCACTGCTGGCTCTAAGACTTTTCGCCAAAAGCACGAGGGAATCTTGCTGCCTGTTGCTCCGCCTCACCTGAAAAGGAAGGGGTGAGTCTCACAACAGAGACTCAGTAGGGTTCACGCGGATCCCTACCTCGCAACTAACTAAAGGAAAGCAGTAAAGCATGTATTGGCATAATAAACAATAGTTTAGTAAAGCTGTAACACTATCTGATCAGTTTAATAACATCTATCTACATGCCAATTTAATTTAAATATAAGCGTCAGGAGCTAAATCTACCAATAGAATAAACCTCAACAATTCCAAGTGATAGGAGAGAGAAGGACCACCAGAAAGTGAAACCAGATGCGTCCACTGACGACTTACACTGCATCTCAAGTATCTACACAAGTCTGGATCGCAACGAGCGAGACGCGTAACAGTACCAGAAACAAGTAACTAGTCAGAGTAACACTCGTCAGTGTCAGTCCAAGCCTCTGACCATGTGTACACACACCGGCTCGTGCCTAGAGCCAGGCCTCTAGCTAGTTTCCCCCTAGTAGGACGCTACTATTAAGCAAGGGACCACGGAAACGAGCTTAAAAACCATAAAACGGGACTACCCTGCCACCTCTCCCAGGTGGGATCGACACTAGAGGTCGTCGGGCTATGACTAGTGGTTCAATCACAAGGAAAGAGAAAGTAACTCTATTGGGATATAAAATATGCCACTGTTTGTAAAATACTTTAAACATGATGAATATGCAATATTAAATGCATAATTAAAAGAACACGCATAAATTACAGAACAAGTGGTCGAACTAGGGCCGCTTTAGTCTTAGGCGGTCGAATAACGAACCGCTGCGTGCTGCTAAACGGTTTGGCCGCGAGGCTTCCACTGCCATACAGATTTAAAATATTTACGCGGTCAAATTGTCAGCCGCTCGGGTCAGTAAACGGTTATGAGCGGACCGTTACAAACTCTGAAATAATCTAAACATGGTCCTTATCGGAGAACCGAATCCACGGGAATCATAACCAGATCCCCTCCTGGTCGACCCAAATCGACGGGAATCATAACTTTTAACCTGTTCCCTACCATTCCACCATCATAATACGATAGTTTATCATCTATGAACTCAGCAACGATGGGCATGCTCCAAAAACATAAAGACGATGGGCACGCTTCAAAAAACATAAAGACGATGGGCTCAAAAAACATAAAGACGATGGGCATGCTTCACAAACATAAAGACAATGGGCATGCCGTTTAAAACACAAAGACAATGGGCTTGGCATTAGGAATGATCTAACGAGCTAGGGCATCGATCCCCCTACCTCAAATGCGATGAAAACTCCATTCCGACAGCATGCAAGCCGAGGGTCGTGCCGCGGATCGCCTTTTCCCTGACCGTCACTACACTCCGCAGTTCGACTCGGGTTGACGTCTCCGCGTTCCTCGCATCGCGGGGAAGCTTCCGTCGCTCCTAGCAAGGTAGATGGCCGCCCCCTCCGGATTCCTAGCCAAGGGCGGCGATTTCGCCGCGAAAAGGGGAGAGAGGGCCGCCCGATTCCGCCACGGGATCGCTCCTCCGCGCCGGGGATCTAAAAACATGCCACAGTTCCTGCAATATAATCTAAACATGGCGAATATGCAACGTGGAAAGCATAAAGGAATGAACATGATTAAATTGAAATTCTGCAGGACATGTCGGTCGAACATTAGCCTGCCACACGCTCTGGAGGTCGAAGGTCGGGGCGCTACAAGGGCTGTGGCGCTCCACTAATGGGCCGCTACACTCCACCGCCACACTGCTTATATAGTTGGCAAACATGCTCTGGCGGTCCAAGATGGATCCGCCAAAGGCCCTCTGGCCGTTCTACGATAAGCCGCCACACTAACCGCCTAAACGGGTCAAAGGTCCACATACCTGGTCAACAGTCTCTGGCGTTCGAAAGTTGAACCGCTAAAGGGTAGTAGACGGTCCAACATTGGGCCGCTACAAGGGTTGTGGCGCAGGGGATGTGGACCGCTAATGTCCACCGCCTCACTGCTTAAAAGAAACGATCACTGGCAGGACCGCCACCTGCCCAGTGAGCCGAATCCGTGGGGTTCACAACTAGAACCCCTCCCGATCGACCTAGATCGATGGGAAACATAATTTTAACATGTTCCCTGCCATTCCACCATCACATAAACACAATTTATAGCCTAAGAATCCAACGACAATGGCCATGTGTGATATCCTGATTACTTCTCTTTCTCGTAATTCTTAGCTATGTTAATCTGTTGATATTTTCATGCAGTTCTATTTAATTGCTTATGTTCCATGAAATTGTGATATTTTTCTTGTAATGTTTGCTGTGAGGTAGGGATCTACGTGACCCCTACTGAGTCAATGAAATGAGGCTCACCCTTTGTGGTTACAGGTGAAGCGCTGTAGGCTTGACTTTCAAGCATGGTTTGAAGACTGTTGATAGGTCAACCAGTACGTGTCAGCCGGGGTATGCCCCTAGGCTTTGTACTTTTCTTTTGAGTTGTACATTGGGAACTTGTACAGGGTCTTGTACAGTGACTGGACTACTATCTTGTTTAAAGCATGTAAACGATGTAATTTATATGAAAAAGAAATTTTAAATTTCAGTTCCTTCTTTCCTGCACTTATTTTAGATTGTTGTACATCCCACGACAACCCTTTTATCCCTTTAAGGAGCTTTTCTACTCTTGGGAGGCCTCGCAGGATCCAAGTGGTATCGGGTTTACCCGGTATCCGTGTTAGTGTTGGTGTGCTATAGGCCAATTTCGGGTCGGGTAGGTCCAATAGTTGTACGATCTTGTTCATTATTAATAAAGTGGTGTTTGAGCTTAAATATGCGATTGTGTTACTTCACGTTGTCCCTAGGATATGTGGTTGTAAAGTCAGCTCGAGATGGGATCTCGAACATGAGATTGACTTTACATGTACACATGCCTTAAACTGTTCCTGGTTGGAGGGTAATCACTCGGGGACTTTGATTACCTATTAAACCAGTACATATGATGTGTCAGTGACCAGTCTCATGGTCATTGGTGCGGGGCACCAACACATATGTGTAGGTGTATGTCCTTGGAGGATGTACACTGAACTGATCCGCTATTGGATCTTCAGATGGTTGATTATACCTAATGTCAACTGAAGATCCAACTATCTCAGTAGCATCGTTGGTCCTTTGACCTGAGACATTGATCGGATCTTACACGAGGACTGGAATGGTTTAATTACTTGGCTAAGTGACTTTAACCATAAGTCATGAGTTGCCGAGTCATTAATCACTCCAGGATACGTGTGAAGATCATCAATGGTCAAGAGGGGATCGCTCACTGTCGGGTATATATCAGACAGTTAATGGGTCATGACATTGACGCTCCGTTAAATCCCTGGCCAGGGTCGTGTGAGTTCGTTTAGAACGGACGTCATACACTTTAAGGAGGTCATAGTCAAATGGCACGATCATGGGGTTTGACAGAAACCATACCCTCGATCGTACCAGACTCACAGAAGGAGCGAGGGATTATATCGATGCGGTAACTGTGGACTTACAGATTCCAAACAGGCTGATTTTAAACCCGGTGTCCTCTAGGATCACGTGGATTTGCTTGACCCAACGTGATCGAAGATTCGAAATGAATTAAACTATTATTCAGCTCTAGTAGAAGCGAATAATATGTTTAATTTACTTCTAATTGGGAATTAGAAGTTAATGTGCCTTAAACTAGAGTGACTATGGGCCTAGAGGATCACACACAATGGATTCTTGGGTGACGGATTATTATTATACAAGTGTATGTATTAATTCCTTTTAATTCCTTTTGGAAAGGAGTGTAAATGGAGCTTAATACATATACATAATATTGGATAGGATATATATATAATTTTGGTCTTTTGGAGCCCTTTCAGAAATGACCAAATCTCTATATGTAGAATCCTACGTGAGTTCATTCGAACTCTTCTCTTCCAACCCTTTAAGCTAATCAAGCATTAAGGCTTAAAGGAGAAGATTAGCCTCCCCCTTTCTCCCTCTTGCTCTCTCTCTCTCTAGAAGGTGATAGAGCCGGGGAAGGTCGTGCCGGGGAGGTACCTGTCACTGCGCAAGGGTTCGTGTGGATCTGCTCTAGAGGCCGTACAGCTGTGCGGCTCGATATTCTACATCGGGCATCGCGGACAGCGTCGTTCCGCGTAAGGTGAAACACGCAACCCGTAATTAGGGTCTTAGAAACACCGATTAGAGCACAGATTAAGCTTTCCATAGCACCGGGATCGGGCAAATAATTTTTGTTATCCGCTGCGTCGCCCGTAGGTGCTGTGCGAAACCTTACAATCCGGACCCTAGGTCGTCACAGACGCTCCAACAACACGTAGGACGACACCTGCACACACACGGGGATGCTCCCCAACACACACACGCAGAGTAAACCCTGCAAATATGGGGTACAACCCCAAACACACATGGAGACGTAGTCTCCAACACGATCTGACACCCGGATCAAGGCACACACACACTTGCTGCAACAGAGGCAGCACCGTAGACACGACCGTACGCCGACGGTCACACACAGATAATATTTCTAGTTCAGAAAAATTAACACAATTATTCAAACATGCTCAAACCTAAACATAGATTATGAAACACATCAAGAACAACATAGAAAATATGTAGGAAAGATCCCCCATGTTTCCAAAACCCGATTGATGATGTTCTTTCAAGCAACGGTCGGAAGGAAGCCAGATGACGGCGATTCAAGCATCAACACGATCCTCTCATCATTCTGCTTCACTTTCTCTTCATGTAAGATCTTAAAAACCTCCTGGATGTAGATGATATCTCCTCTTCTTTTCCCCTTTCTCTTCTTCTCCTCTTTCTTGACCTACAAGATAGAAACAATAAGCACATAAGGGTTTCTCCTCTACAAATTCGGAGTTCATAAGTATGTATATATAGAAGAGTGAAAAAGACCAATATAGCCCTTCTAGAATCCTCCAAAAGACTCCCAATAGGTCTACCAAGAACCCGGGGCATAATGGTAAAGTTTAGACCCCAAATGGATTGAGTTTAATGAGTTTCGGATTGAGTTCGTAACAGGGTTCGCCGTATTCGGTCGACTGAAATTGGGGTCGGTCGACCGAAATACTACAGGCTCAGAACCAGCCCACTCTGGCTAGTTCGGTCGACCGAACTGGCCAGTTCAATCGACCGAACTCTACAGCATTCAGACTGCAGCAGTTCAGTCTAAAATCTGATTAGACCCTATGCCTATGTGTCCAACCTTCATGAATGAAATATGTGAGATTTAAACTCAATCACCCCAAGTTAAATATATATGAAACACACTCATGAAAACTCATTAACAAGGAGGATGAAAACACTTTGTCAAGTTAATTATCCAACCAAAATATCAAGTTCATATGACAATGAATTTAGGCCACATGAAAGATCATCATGTAACTGTTGCGGGGGTTTTTATGCCGATGACCGGGAGGAGGGTAGGAATACAGCGGGAAAGGAAAATACGGGAGTTCGATGTATCTCGGGTATCCTCCCTTACGGTTGTATGACCCTCACGGCGGTACCGGGCACTGTCCTTTTACGAAAAGTTGAAAAGGATCGAATGGCATGGAAATATCGGGGTGTAGGTTAGCTGGACAGGGTGCGGGCGTGCCAGTCGATTTCTCGACAATCACCTATGGAACCAAGGGTTGACTGCGGAAGCGTCGCCAGGACACGGCACGTGGGCTCGAGAGATCGGGCGACACGTGGATAGAAGGGGTTCCACGAGTGCGAGTGCGCAAGTGATTGTGGGAATTGTGTACTGGACGTCTTTCCCCACCGACCGTAAGCAATCAATGTTTATTTACGTCGGATTGAATCCGAACACCTTCATTCTGTGCTGAAGAGAAGTCTGTATGGGTCTGAAGCCATGGGTAGAGGGCCAGGAGCATTCCGCAGCTGTGGGTGCACTTTCGACTGGGAGGTGTTTGCTGGGGTCAGGGATATTTTACACACGTGTTGAGTGGTGCAGGTAGAAAGCCGGGGCCCGCGTGCGGGCGATTATATTCAACTAGTTGGATGCTGTATAAGAGCCACACGGGCTTTACAAATGGGCCGAGGGGGCCGAAGTACAATGGGCGCAAGCCGCGAGACAATTCCGACGCGTGGGTCAGTCCCCGGGTCAATGCGTAATAAGGTGTATATCCACGTGTTTTACAGAGGCTCTCCATGAGGAGATTGAGACAAGCCCGACTGCCTAGGTGGCAGGGGCGGTCGTAGGCTGGCGCCTGAGGTTGGACGCGGCTCAAGGTTAGCGGTCGAGTCCGGGCCTCGGAAGGCGAATGTCGTCATACTGGGGAGTTGAGGCCGGCCCCGGGAATATTACTCTCGGGTCAAGGTCCGGCTAACTCGAGTCATCAGTCAAAGCGGTCCGCGGCCAGCTCGGAGTGAGCAGTAGGCGCGTGGTTCCGTGTCGAAAGTAGCTGCGGCATCATAGCGTATGCATAGCCATCGTGGGTTGTCACGCACGGGCGGACCCAAGATGCGGGTGTGTTCGCCGTTGTTATAACGCCTTACGTGCGATGGGAGTGGATAGGTGTACGATGGCTAGACGCCGCATGAGGGGAGTACATGTGACATACCCTCGGCGTGTACAAGCCGATGAACAAGCCAACCAAGCGCGCACTTAGCTCCTCACGTCCTCGACCCTTGTTGGATGCGTGCGGAAGTCCGAGGGTGCAGCAGTTAGGTCATAGGTTCTTGTACTTATGCCCTCCTTTCTTTTTCTCTATCAAGGGGGTAGAATTTATAAGGAAGTTGAAGGGGCAGGGAAGGGTTTAGGCGGACCAAGTTGGAGGCCAAACTTGGTCCAGGTAAACCCTTGAAAAACCATTTTTTTTATTTACGGAGTGGGGGAGGGAGGGTTTAGGCAGACCAGCCCAAGGGGTTGGTCTGGTCCACCTAAACCCCTCATGGAGGGTTTTTTTTCATAAAAAAACTTTTTTTTGGTTTCTGATGGGTTTAGGCAGACTGGGCATGGGGCTAGTTTTTTTTGTTTTTAAAAAACTTTTTTTATTTTAGTGGGAGTTTAGGCGGACCAGTCTTGGGGGTGAGGTTGGTCCGCCTAAACCCCCCTCCCAGGGTGTAACGACCCAAGATCCGAACACTGGGAAGGCCCAATAACCCGAATCTCGAACTGCCACCCACGAGCCCGAAGACTCGGAAGGGTTAAAGAGATGGTGTGGAAATATACAAGAATCTAAAATAATTGTAGAACTACACAATTTATATGAATAAGCAGGAAATAATAAATAACATTAAGCAAATTACATGGTCCACAATATAACAACAGTCTAAAATACAACAGTAGTCCACAACTAGTACAGTCCAGAAAGAAAAGTACAACTACACGGGGCATACCCCGGCTCTGGCAACTGGCAACTAACCTTGAGCAGAAGGACCACGCGGAGCTTCAAAAGCCCTCCTCAGGAGGCTCGCCTCACCTGAAACCACTGGAAAACACAGGGAATGAGCCTTATAACAAAAGGCTCAGTAGGGATCACTCGGACCCCTACCTCGCAAAATGAGAAACTGCGCGGGAGGCAGCTAAAGGCGAGCACTAATCAAGACGTAGAGCGGGGAGCAACAAGAATAAGTAAATGGAAAAGCTCAGCTACGTCTAGTACCGACCACACGGCACGAGAACTAAGACAACGCGGCAGAAAACCAAGAGTCACTACAAGGCAAGGACATGAGTACCACCCACTAGAAGCACAGCCGGAAGCATCCCTTGATGACTTACACCGCGCCGCAGTGTCTCCCTACTCGCCCCAGGCGGAAATTGAGACACACACAAGTAACACTGACATGGGTCTAGTCGGGGTCGTGCTCGTCAGCACGCGTCCGAAGTCCCCGACCACGTGTGCACACACTGACTGACTATGCTACGTTAGGCCCTCTGGCTGGTTCTTCCTCCCAGCCCGGACTCGAGCCACCACAGTAGAGGCCCACGACAACAAGCCTAAAATCGTCTCTCTCGAGGAGCCTCGCCACCACTCCCTGGTGGGACCACACGTGTGTCAAAAGGCTACGACTAGTGGAGGGTCACTGAAGGAGTACACTCTCTAGCCAACGGAAAATAACGCCTGAACCGGACAAAGTACAAGGATACCTCCTCGTACCGACACCGACTCACGGTGACACCAGCCGAACTACGCCACATCCTGGGGTTTCCATGGCACCCACAAACGGCCCCCAGACGATGCCCAGCATCAGTCGGACCGTAAGTCAACACGGGGATCGAGATCCACTCACCCCGGCTTAGAATCGGCAAGAAACAAGCTCCGGTCGAACAGAACACAGGTGGCGGTCCACACTTGACCATCCCTGGGTAAAAACGGTCAGATGCTAGACCGCCCCAAGAAGAGGCGGTCCTCTCTGGACCGCTGGAGGAAATCAGGCGGTCCCCTATGGGCCGCCTCTTAACAGGAAAGAAACCGGTCTCCTGCGGACCGTTTAAAATAGAAGCGGTCCACTCTTGGGCTGCCTCGAGTAAAATGGTCCCCTAGGGACCGTCACGCCATGGGACTGTGAGAAAGGCAAAATGGTCACCTTGTGACCGTTGCAGCTTAAAACGGTCTCCCTTGGGACCGCCAGGCAGAGTTAAACGGTCACCCCATGACCACCAGTCCCAAAACTGTTCAACGGTCGAAATACAACGGTCAGAAATGCCTCGGGAGTCATGCTGGCCCCACTAGGGTAGCAGTCGGTCGCCTGGCCACCACTGGGCTTGGCGGCCTATCGCGTAACCGCAAGCCCTGCCGACAGTCTGGGTCTGAAAATGGCCAACCTAGGGCCGCCTCTCCCAGAAACGGTTCCTGGAAGGACCGTTTTCATTCCGAAAAATCGAGAACGGCAGGAATGGCCCAAAAATGCCATTCCACGCCCCAATCACCCCCAGGTGAATGGGAAACAAAGGGGAAGCTCTTCCCCATGCCCCAAGACACTGTTTGATGCCATCAAACCATAAAATAATGCATTGAAACTATAGATCCGGCGCTCAAACCCCAAGGCATGGTTTCCCCTTCCTCAACTCAAATGAACCCCTCTCGACCTCCTCTCGGCCTAGAAATCACGGGGAAGACAGTAAATGAGCTAAAGATTCGTCACCCTACCTCGGGGTCGCCCGAAACGTGGCGGTTCACCGCCGATCTTCAAAACTTCGCTTAAAACCCCCGTTCCTCACGAGCTTCCCACGAGCTCCATACGCCTCCATGATCGTCTTGCCGCCACCGTCTTCGCCACGCCGTCACCTCGCCGCCGTCTACAGTCGGGGAGAGGGTCGCCGCGTCCACGCACGGGAGAGGGAGAGAGGGCGGAGGAAGAGTCGGCCGTTGGAAGGGGTGGAAGAAAAGGAGAAGAAAAGAAAAGGAAAAAGGGTGGGTTTTTATAGAAAATCCAAAAAATGCAAAAAATGAGGAAAATGAAGAAAAATTATTTCCTCGATCCTCGGAACACGCTCAACGCGTTGGTACAGTCTCGGAGTAGGAGAACACAACGGTTTGCCCTATACAGGGTTCCGAAGGTTCGTCAGGAAAAAACACGCGTGAAACTCGAAACGTGCTCCGGCCCCCCCGAAAGTGATCCGAAACCCACGGATCCAGATCCGAAGAATGTCCAAAAAATCCATGACATTACACAGGGGGTTTAGGCAGATCAGGGTGAGAGGGAGAGAGGGCTCGGTCCCCACATCTATAAAATCTGGATTTTTCCTATTTTTGCCCTATGCTTGACCAAGAAGAAGAGGTCAAAAGGATACGTGGCTTGAATTGGCTGGCTGGACGCTTGTGCGCGTAGACTGAGAAGGTTGACTCGCGTGCTTCTATGTGACTCGCGTGCTTCCGCGTGACCTCGGGCTTTGTCCTTCGCGACTCCTTTCACGCATAGGTACGCTGACCAACCTTGCACGAATCTCAGGAACTGGGAATGCGAACTGGGAGCAACTGGGACTGGGGGATGGCCATGGGCCCACTGGGCTGGGAGGAGGGTGCGCTCCCCAAGGGAGGGGTTCACCCTCCCAGGCGCGGCCGCGCCCAGGGTGAACTCTCCCTGGGTGAGCCGTGGCCCCGAGGGGTGGCCCTCGGTGGTCTTCTTTTGTTGTTTAGGGGTGTCCTTTGAAGGACAGAGGGCTCTGGGATGCTGGGATTTGCCCATGGGGGCTGTTGTCGAGTCGTATCTGTCGCTCGCAAGGTGTTTGGGTAAATGCCCGACACACCTCGAGTTGTCGATCGGCTTAGGTGAATGATTGACATGCCTTAGATTTGGCCCGAGGCTGAGGGTATAAGCTCGTGGGAGCTGGGAAAAGGCATATTGGGTACGTGGGCCCGACCTCGTGGCACATGCCACGTTGCACAGCGGGCTGGCAGAGTAGCCCCGGGTTGGCCCGGGGGCTAAGGGTAAGTGGCTCATCGCCATGTGTCTGAGGGCTGGGGGTGACCCCGACTTGCTGGAGGGTTATTGGAGAACCCGGCTGGTGTGTTGGAGCCGTGGGTTGACCCACGGTTTGTTGTAGAAGGGTTGGGACATACACGCCCACAAGGTGTTCGGGGATATGCCCGACACATGCGTGTGAGTTGTATATAGGCGCTGCAGGCTTCCAAAGCCTGTGGTTGACTTAGTTAGGTCTCCCTTTGACCTTAGAGGGTTGAAAGAAGGCATCTTGGGGTGTAGACCCCAGCCTTGTTGCTGGGTGCCACGTAGCACAACTTGTAGTCGGGGCGCCCCCAGGTTGGCCCGGGTGGCAGTGTAGAATGCGGGAAAAACCCACCGCCGGGTGATCGAGAGTAATCCCCAATCAACTATTGATGTCGCCGTATATCGCGGCTAACTGGTTGGGACCCTTAGTTGGACCGAGCAAGTTGTAGGAGAGGTTGGGTAGTCCATGCCCTAAAGGTGTTTGGGGATATTCCTGAAACCTTATCCTTTAATATTTTGCTGGGAAATTATCTGGGTACAACAAATGCCCCCCACGGGGTGTGCATCGGAGGCGGATCACGAGGGTGTACCGCCCGTGACCTCCTCATTCTGGGTTATTGTAGTTGTATTTTGACACTTCATATGCCTTTGTTTTGTTGTATTGTATGTGTTGACTTTCTATTGTGCTGACCATTTCTACGTGCTTTGTCTTATAGCTATGGCACGATTTGGCCGAGATGAGCTGGTCCCAAGGCGTGTGGCCCGGGAGGAGGATCACTGGGTGAGGAGGACTGAGCGGCCCATGCCTCCCTTGGGCCCGCCAGTCATCACTGCAGTTGGCGTGGATCAGCTCGACTCAGGGCACACGATGATAGCTGAGGGCCCCGTTGGCGAGCAGGCGAGCGGAGTTGGGGTCGTGGAGTTGGCTCGGATCTCAGAGGCAGGTGGACTATACACCTATGATCGCAGCGGAGTCTATTCAGTGGGGTTCCCACTGGACCGCCACCTACTTGAGTTCATCAGGAGCTACGTCCCATCCGGTATGAAGGAGGGGGACTCTCGAGTTACTGGAGCATGCCGCCGACTGAAGCGGGCTATTTTAGTGGGCAGGGATAGTCTGCACGGGATCGTCGTCTGCGGCTTCCCAAGTTTTTCTGGAGACTACTGGAGGCAGTGTCAGTTTCCCAGTGCTGAGTGTCTGGGCTTCTTCAGCAGGGCGGACCAGTTTGGGGTCCACATCGGAGCGATAGGTCCCGCCTCTTGGGACTTGCACGACCATCACCGGGCAGAGACAAAGGGTACCACAGGGTTGGTGTTGGAGCCATCAGGGCTATAGTATGTTGGGGAAGGCTACGACGACCACAACCTTTTGGCCGGGATTCTGCGGCAGACTGTTGTCAGTTGGTACGGCCACTGGGCGGTGATCCCTTCACACAAGTATCGCTAGGGAGTTACTGAGTGGCTGATGGGGATCGTTCATTGCTACCAGGTGTTGCTGGATCGGGCTGACATCTGATATACCGTGACTGCAGCGTTGTACGGGTACCCCTACTACATCGGGTTGCTACAGGCGTTGGTAGAGCGCTTCAACTATCAGTGGAACATAGTGGCGACGGTTGAGGGGGAGACGTAACTCAACTTGTGGTCTTTGTTCAGGATCTCTGGGCTACCGATCAGCGGCGAGGGATAGGAGGAGGTCATGCTGGATGACCTCCCCCGCAGCCATACTGATGGGCTGGGCCACTACCGAGTTCCTTACATTTATCGGTATTTGCTGAAGACCTGGAGGGACTTAGCCCTGGCTGGGAGAGAGAGAGATGCACAGACTCCCAAGGTGCCACTGAATGTGTGGGTTCACCACTTCTACAACGGGCCCTTCTGCTTTTATCAGGAGTTTGCGAGAGACCAAACTCCGTGGGAGGAGTATTCAAAGGTGGAGCTACGGTTCCGGACGTACATGAGGTATATCTACGCACCACGAGAGGGGTGGAACCCCCCACAGGCTATCGGACATGACGCACCTATCAGCTTATTTGGCATACTGGCTGGCGACCTTCATAGTCCCGCATGGAGAGGACAGTCTGCTGAGGGTCAAGTTGCTGTGGCCTGTGTGCCTGCTGGCGGAGGGACGGAGGCTGGCTTTAGCTCATGCGGCTTTAGCCAACTTGTATCAGGGGCTGGGGGTGCTGGTGGCGCATCTAGCGCCATGTGAGAGGAGTCTGCTTTTGCCAACCCACTACCTCAGTGTGTGGGCCAGTCTGTTGTTTCTTGGGTTGGTGACTCGAGGGGCCGTGGCGAACTAGGCGGCGCCCCTACTATTTAGCTTCACCGGCCAGCCAGACGGAGACACGGTTGCACAGCAAGAGGGGACTAGGAGAGCCCTATCTTACCTACTCGGCAGGGGCGAGGAGGGGCTACCTTTTGACAGCGCCGTGAGGGACTCCCATTTGATCTTGGTGCCTTCAAATGGTGGGGCGGCCTGCGCCCTCCCTTATCAGCGGGAGCCGGACATGGCGTTGTATACAGAGTTGGTGATGAGCACCCGACCGACTGTACTAGCGCTGCACCAGTCTGTGACGAGCTTTATGGAGTCGTACTACCCGTACAGGTTCGCTCGGAACTTTGGGTACGACCAGGGGATCCCGCCGAATCGGGAGTTTTCCTCAGTGGGCCGACAGTACAGAGGCCGGGACACCCACTTGTTGGCTGCAGCGTGGTGGGACTTCTGCTACCGTCGGGAGCCGGAGCGACTGCTGACACCCGGGCTGGGACACAGAGGATGGTTCGATGTCCATTATGCCAAGTGGTGGTTCGAGCACAACCACTTGTATCGACAGAAGGCCTCATCGATCAGGAAGGCCGAGGAGGATCATCTTCTGAGGGAGGATCTGCCTCCTATTCCGGTGGATGAAGAGCATCTGAGGACTCGCTTCTCTTGGATTCGCCGGGAGGTGGAGCGGCTAGCACAGCAAGTGCCCTAGGGTAGCCGGGGCTCGTTGTCTGTGGGACGAGGCGGCAGCGGGGCGCTGAAGCCCCTTAGGCAGGTGCTGCTGGCGCCTGTAGATACTGGAGCTGAGGCATCTCGATCGAGGGCGTCGAAGACTTGGTGGGCCCAATTCCTGGTCGACTGTGGCTTCGGGAAGAAGGGTTCACTGGACCGGGTGCTCCCCGAAGGGAGATTTGCTGACATGACGGCCGACGACTGGAGGCGCCACATTGGCCAGGCGATAGGGTCGGCTGGACCTGTGGAGTTTGTTTCGCATATTGAGTATGCTTACACTCTGAGGGATATCCAGGAGGCCATTGCGAAGGCTGCCCGTGTGGTGGGGTTGAAGCCGGAGCAGCTGGTTCCCCTGCCGTTGACCCCCTTTACGGCCTCAGGTAAGGGTTTTTCTCTAGTATGTTGTCTCTGTCTTATTGTTTTCTGGGATATGTGACTGAGACGTTATACGTGGCTATGTTTGTTGACAGGCTCTATGGCGGAGGGAGATCACCCTTCCATAGAGACATCGTTTGGGAGCAGGGATGGGGGTCTTCAGCCTAGGCGAAAGCGCCCCCGAGTTGATGTCGGAGTAGTGGGAGCTGGCGAGTCCTCTCGGGGACCTGGGGCTGGCGGACATATTGAGGCAGAGTCGACTATGAGTAAGTACCGTATTTGCCTTTTGATTTCTTGTTGGTTTAGCCATGATGATTGACTAACCCTATATCGCTGGATTTGTGTCTTGTAGCTTCACTGGAGACCGTGGCGGACATGACTTTCTCGCCACCCCAGGAGGTCGACCCATTGCCTGATGACGGGGTCGAGTGTGAGATAGATGTGGAGGGGTTCCTTCGTATGATAGACGAGGTTGCCTCCAACGTCGAGACTTTCCCTGACTTCGAGTCGTGGAAGGCCTCAGAGGACGCCCGGCCAGGTAGGGGCTTTTGGAACTGGGCATACTCTGGTTATGGATGTACTCGGTTCTGGAGAGTAACAAAGTTACCACTATTATGCAGAAGTGGCTGGGATGTCAGGGGCCACGGCTCCTTCTGAGGCACAGGGTGAGGTGCCCCTGCCGGTTGGAGGGCAGGAGCCAACAGCGACCCGGGATGGCTCGGGTAATTGTTGAACTGCTACGGAGGGGATTGCCCTCTCATTGTCACACAGTTATTGGACAGGAGTTATTGACTGTGTTTGTGTCATCATTTGCCAGGTGAGGATATGGTTGCTACTCTGGAGATGATTCAAGAGTTAGTCAGTACCGGCCCTTCAGTAGCCCTCCTCTCTTTCGAGGGAGAGCCAGGAGCGGTGGGCGCCTCGATCCCTTCTGTTACCGGGGGTGCGCCTGGCTTGCTACCACAGCTGTTGGCAGAGATGCCTCTCGCTCCCTTACCAGCTGTGGTGTCTGCCTACACCATAGGGCTGGTTGGGTCTTCTAGCATGGGACCCTCAGGTATGTGACTGGGGACTTAGCCGTTTGCGGTAAGCTTCTTTTTTTGTGTCGTCTATTGACGCTAGGCTTCTTTTGGCGTTGGTCACAGGTACTTCCTCACCTTTGGAGGAGGGTGAGCTTCCCCGTGACATGACTGAGGCAGTGGAAGAAGAGCCCACTGTAGCGGCTTCGCATCGAGCCGCCGTCGCACCACCACCGCCACACCGTCGGAGCTCTATCCACCTCTAGATAGAAGCTTGAAGCCTTATTTTTATCTCCCAATCATGAGATCTGATCAAGCTCAAATTTGGAGGGTGAGTTCCCCACGTTGTTCCCACTCTCCACAAAAAGTTTCAGGTCAATCCACCTACGTTTGCTATTTTTCCTAGTCATTTAGTTCCACCCCTGACAGTCTGCCAATCAACATATCTGCGGGATAGTCGTCTGTTAGTTTATTTTTCCCACCCCCTAAACCACATCCGAAAAATCCCAAAGAATTCATTCGTGATCCTCACTTCTCACCCCATCACCCATAAAATTCCCAAGTCCTAGATCTACCATTTTCCTGTCGGTCAATATTCATCTTCAGGTAGATCCTTGTATGTCCTGACTGTTTGTAATCTGACTCAGCAGAAACAACTGTGCCACAGTGGTTTTCATTTCCAATCCTTTTGCTGGATGGTTATGAAATTAATTTATGTTGTATCCCTTTGAGTCCTCTTTCCAACGTCACCAATCTCACCTTGATCCGCCTCCGGATCTAGGCGTAAAAATTACTTTTGTGGAAGCGCACAAATCTGTCCCGTGAATAGGCCAGCAGAGCAGTCCACCGGTTAATTCTCCCATAAATCCCCGGCTCCGATCCAGCGACCGCCGCTCCCGGGGATCGACCAGCAACCCCTCAGCAGCATCCTAGATAGTCTCCGCAGCAAGGATACGCCCGGAAGCCGCCGTCCCAGCAGCCGAGTTCACTTGCTGTCAAGCAGGTCTGAACCGAGTTTGAACAGTACCGAGTCGGACTAGCAGCCCGCCTCTGGCCTGAAAGCCCTTCCGAATTGCTGCCCGTCAACCCGATTTTGCTACTCCCGGGTCCCACGTGTAGCCCTTTACCTCCCTGCATGGAGTGGGCAATAAAAAAATCACTGTTGTAATTATTTAATTACTGTACACCGGGATTACGAGTCTTGGCCGAGGTCGTCTCCCCCACGTCCGGAGCGTGGAGGTATCATTTCCGCTCCCCTCTCTTGGCATTTTCCTTATTTCATATGTCTTTTTATGCCGCTGTGAGAGTGATAGGGTAACTAGCTCGTTCATATCATTTCAAGCACTACTGTGCGAGAGAGAGCGAAACCCGTCCCATGACCCGATCCGAGTACGGAAGTGAGTTGACCACCCTAGCTCATTGCTGGTTTCTCAACCACGCACATCCGCACGCTTCCCTCGCTAAGGACGGGTCATGAGTTTGCCTAGAGTCTCAGGTTAGCATTCAAATTGGCGTCGAGTCACGTCCCATCCCGCATCAAAGTGGTATCCGAGCTAGTTGAGTCTAGGGTAGTCGGTCCAAGGTGTCTCATTGCACCTCTCTATTCGGTATATCAAAAGGTGTTCCGGAACGATAGGTTACGCCTATTGGGAAGGTGACACACTTGCGTAAGTGCGATCTTCGGATCAAACCTCTGCCACGTACCGGATATCGGTTGAGTCTAGGTTTGTAGTCGAGTCTGCATTCCAACATTGCATTGTTGTATATGGTCGTGTTTAGTCTATTAGAGTGTCACTCAGTTGTCTGCATGTCCAACTACCCACCAGCCCATGGCCGTTCCTCGAGACCATGCGTCTGATTAGTCATCCCTGGTGGCCCAATTCAATGCTTTCATGGCCCGACCCCTGGGTCTTGCCCCTATCATTCAACCACCGATTGACCCAACCCACATGTCATCAAGTGGTTCGATCCTGCACCCTATCATTTCTACTTCCACTCTACCCAATGGGTCAACAACGATTCATTTATATGGAGTCAGATAATTGGGTTTCTCTGGATATCGTCGAGTCCCTCTCCAAGACTGGCGAGATTGTCCGTGAGGGTGATTTAGCCTTTGTCGAGTTCCAAAGGAAGATCAGCTCCGATCTTTACTTCGATGGTGCAAGGTGCAAAATCGGTACGCTAGCAGGACCATGCATTATATTAGGGCGACTATGGCTTGAAGAGAGGAGTGCGACCTTTGACCCAGGGAGAAGGACATGCACTCTACACCCTCCACACTTGCCTAGCGAGTTCACATTTCACAACATTTTGACAGTTGCACCCATAGATGACATTCAGTCAGTCATCCTGGTGTCGCCTGTCACCCATGTCCAGCCAGTTAGCTCGGTCGCACCAGTCGTCTCGGTTCCTCCAGTTGCACCGACCTTGCCCATCATTCAGGAGCCCGGAGACGACCCCGAGCTTCTGCCCATCCCAGTTTCCCACAACGGTCCTGACCAGTCTGCCACCTCTCTTTTACTAGTCACTCCCGAGCAGCAGTCAGCTGACCCTCTTATGCCCGTCCCTCCTACGGTAGAGCAGCCACTAGTGACTATCGTACCACTGTCGACGCCCTATGTTGACACGGTATGGTCTGATTTCCGCCGCGCATACGAGAGATAATATCCAGATTTTCTTTTTGTCGTGCTTCACACCACACGTCCGAATTACCTTCCCGTCACCCGCCTCCTGATCCTCCCGCACTTCCATACCTGAAGACGAGTCTTCTTAAACCGGAGATGGTTGACGAGGGTTGAGACTCACGGCATTAGGGCTGTCAATGGGCCGGGCCCGGGCCGGGCTTAGGTCGGCCCGGCCCGGGCCCGACTTATCAAGAGTAAGGCCCGAGCCCGGCCCGGGCCCGACCTATGTCGGGCCGGGCCGGGTCGGGCCCGACATTATGTAAAAAATTCAAAGCCCGACTAAGGCCCGGCCCGGCCCGACTACTTAAATAAAATAAAATAATAAAAATAATATATTTAATACTATAAAACTTATAATCTCACTAAATAAATTAAAATTTTGATATTAATTACATAATTTGTGTGAAAAGAGAATTTTAAAATTTCTAATTAAGTAAAATAACATAAGTTTGACTAAATAGTTTTTAAAATTTGAAGTGAGAATAAAAAAAGGGATCGGGCCGGGCCGGCCCGCGGGCCGAACTCAAAGCCCGAGCCTGGCCCGCGAGTCTAGTCGGGCCGGGCTTTTAGGCCCGACTAAAAACCCGCGGACCGAAAAAGACTTTGCGGCCCGGCCCGAAATCGGGCCAAGCCCGCGGGCCTGTCGGGCCGGCCAGGCCCATTGACAGCCCTACACGGCATCAAGTTGTGGGTCAGTCTTTCTTTACACTTAGTGTACGTAGACGGTGTCCGTCATCCTTACCGAGTCTTCCTTAGTATGTCCCTTGTGTTTGTGTCTCTTCGTCGTCAATAATAGTATTACTATGAGTGTCTAAGTTTGCCTAGGGTCATGTATGGCCTAGGGTCATGTGTGAGTGTTTGTTTCATATAGTCTGTGAGAGTCTGCATATGAGTCGGTCTAATGCAAGCTCGCAAGTGTCAGTCCCTTTCGAGTGTGAGTCAAGTCGGATCTATTGCGTGTGCTGTAAACTTGCTTGAGAAATATGGGACCCATCGGTGATTCCCAGTGAGTCGTTCTAGCCGTCTCCTCCTTTGAGAGTGACCCCACCCCAGAGTGTCCACCACTAACCTCATTCCCCAGCAGCGTGTGCATAAAGAACATATACGGGATGAGCATGTGACGATTACTAGGAGTGGAGCGTACCCGCGCTACCTGGTACGGTGACGGATCTGTTGGAGCGATACATGCACGGCCGCACCCCTGACTCGACGGAATTGAGTTTCTCCCACCCGGGGAGAATTGATGGGGACATCAAAGCAAGACCACTAACTTTTTTTATTTACATTTATACCCTTGTGTTAAATGGGT
The DNA here is from genome assembly GCA_022559845.1 of Amorphophallus konjac. Classification (NCBI taxonomy): domain Eukaryota; kingdom Viridiplantae; phylum Streptophyta; class Magnoliopsida; order Alismatales; family Araceae; genus Amorphophallus; species Amorphophallus konjac. The sequence goes on from CM040117.1 coordinate 228,019,119, forward strand.
TTGCAATTGTATGGCAACTATAAGCCAAAGTGTGAGTTCTTAGGTTTTAGTGGGTTTCTTTGCAAAAGGCCGTGTTGGCCCGGCGGGACCCCCACCTTCTTTCCCATCGGTCCACCTAGGCTCTAGGGCCCATGTGGGGCTGGTTCAAAGTCTAAGGTGGGCTTAGACTAAGACCTTTCAAAGTTGGACCAAGAAAAGTCCAAGATGCCCACTTGCCATGGGCCCCCCTTTCCACCTATTTTTTGAATTTTGTATTTTCTTTGACCACACGGGAGAAGGAATTAAATATTCTTATACCTTAATTACCCCTCCCTAACCCTAGATCTAAGGGTAGCAATGGTCATTTAGTTAGGTCTATAAAACCCATGTATTTTGTTATTTTCACAATTAATGTGAAGAAAATCAGGAATTTACCTTGAGCAGCCTAAGGGTGCAGCCCCTCTCCCTCTCTCTCCCAACCCCTTGCAGCTGGATTGCTGCAAATTTCTTGAGGTGTGAGGCCTCCTTATCATCCCCTCTCTCTGAGTGAGAAGCTCAGCACCGCCGCCGCCATCGAGCCGCCGTCGCACCACCACCGCCACACCGTCGGAGTTCTGTCCACCTCTGGACAAAAGCTTGAAGCCCGATTTTTATCTCCCAATGAGGAGATCTGATCGAGCTCAAAATTGGAGGGTAAGTTTCCCACGTTGTTCCCACTCTCCACAAAAAGTTGCAGGCCAATCATCCTATGCTTGCTATTTTTCCCAGTCGTTTAGTTCCACCCCTGACAATTTGCCAATCAACAGATTTATGAGATAGTCGTCTGTTAGTTTATTTTTCCCACCCCCCAAACCACATCTGAAAAATCCCAAAAAATTCATGCGTGATCCTCACTTCTCACCCAATCACCCATAAAATTCCCAAGTCCTAGATCTACCATTTTCCTGTCGGTTAAAATTCATCTTCAGGCAGATCCTTGTCTGTCATGACTGTCTATAATCCGACCTAGTAGAAACAACTGTGCCACAATGGTTTTCATTTCCAATCCGTTTACTGAATGGTTGTGAAATTAATTTATGTTGTAGCCATTTGAGTCCTCTTTCCAACGGCACCAATCTCACCTCGATCCGCCTCCGGGTCTGGGCGCAACAATTACTTTTGTGGAAGCACACAAATCTGTCACGTGAACAGGCCAACAGAGTAGTCCGCCGGTTAATTCTCCCATAAATCCCCGGCTCCGATCCAGCGACCGCCGCTCCCGGGGATCGACCAGCACCCCCCCAGCAGCGTCCCAGCCAGCCGCCGCAGCAAGGAGACGCCCGGAAGCCACCATCCCAGTAGCTGGGTTCACTTGCTATCCAGCAGGTCTGAACCGATCAAGTTTGAATAGTACTGAGTCGGACTAGCAGCCCGCCTCGGCCCGAAAGCCCTTCCGGCTTACTGCCCGTCAACCCGAGTTCGTTACTCCCGGGTCCCACGTGTAGCCCTTTACCTCCCTGCGTGGAGTGGGCAATAAAAAAATCATTGCTGTAATTATTTAATTACTGTACACCGGGAGTACGAGTCTTGGCCAGGGTCGTCTCCCCCACGTCTGGAGCGTGGAGGCATCGTTTCCGCTCCCCTCTCTTGGCATTTTGCTTATTTTGTATGTGTTTTTATGCCGCTGCAAGAGTGATAGGATAACTAGCTCATTCATATCATTTCAATTACCGCTGTGCGAGAGAGAGCGAAACCCGCCCCGTGACCCGATCCGGGCATGGAAGTGAGTTGACCACCCTAGCTCATTGCCGATTTCTCAACCGCGCACATCTGCATGCTTCCCTCGCTAGGGACGAGTCGCGAGTTTGCCTAGAGTCTCAGGTTCGCATTCAAATTGGAGTCGAGTCGCGTCCAGTCCCGCATCATCGTTCTTGGATATGAGCTCGACTTGATGGGACAGGAGGTAATGCCGCAGCTTCTTGACGGTGAATACCAATGCCAAGTAAACTTTCTCAATAGAGGAGTAGCGATACTCAGCACCGATCAGTTTCCGGCTGAGGTAGTAGAGCGGCTGCTCTTTACCTTCTTCGTTGACTTGCACCAACAGAGCTCCTAGCGAAGCAACCTTGGCAGAGATATAGAGTATAAGAGGTTTACCCTTGACTGGTGCCCCCAGGATTGGGGGAGTGAAGAGGTACTCCTTGATTTGCTCAAAAGCGGCGTGGCATTCCGAGTCCCATGTGAATGGGGCGTCTTTCTTCACCAGTTTGTTGAAAGGCGTGCATCGACCGGAGAGATTGGAGATGAATCTCTAAATGTAGGTCAGTCTTCCTTGGAAGGACCTAAGTTCGGTGAGGTTGCTGGGTGGTGGAAGCTCTCGGATCACTTTGATCTTGTTGGGATCCACCTCGATTCCTCGATATCGGACGACGAAGCTGAGAAACTTGTCACTGGATATGCCAAAGGCGCATTTCATGGGGTTCATCTTGAGCCTGTATTGCTGGAGTCACTCGAAGACTTGGCGTAGATCGCACAAATGGTCTTCGCGCTTTTTAGTCTTGACGACGAGGTCATCGACGTAACATTCGACAATATTGTGCATTATCTCGTCGAATACTTTGGTCATGGCCCTTTGGTAAGTGGCGCCGGCATTCTTCAAACCGAAGGGCATGCGCTTATAGTTGAAAATCCCTTTGGGGGATCTGAAAGCTGTGTAGTTCTTGTCTTTGAGGGACATCCGGATCTGGTTATAACTGGATGACCCGTCCATGATCGGTGGTCATGTCGACCATTGTTTCTGTGATCGAAACTGAAAAGTCATCCTTCAGACAGGCTTTGTTGAGGTCCCAGAAGTCGACGCAAATGCGAACTTGACCACTTTCCCTTCTTGACTGAGACTATGTTGGCGAGCCAGATCGGATAGATACACGGCTCGATGAAGTCGACCTCCACCATTTTATTGACTTCAGTCGAAACCTGGAGCTCCAGCTCATGGCGAATGCACCGCTGTGGCTGTTTGACTGGAGTGACTGAGGGAGAAATAGCTAGCTCGTGCTCCACTACAGAGGGGTGTAGGGGCTGGAAGTGTGCGTCCGCGTACGGCGAGCGCGTGTGTCCTCTGAACTTGTGCTGCTGCTACCTACAGTGCACATGTTAGAAAGATAGAAAAGGTGTGATCGCCAGAGGTGTTTACCTAAACCTCACAAGGGTAGAATGATCATGAACGCCTTAGGAACGGGAAATGGTGGGTTCTTCTGTCCTCGCTCTCGGTCGGCCAAGAGCGAGGAGCTCTGCGAGTCGATGATGAAGTACCTGCAAGTTAACCAGCAAACAGTAAAAGAAAACCCATTAGACTATGACAGTGTAGTATATGCTCAAAAGAAAAGAAAACATGCAATTGGGGGTCAATCGTACCGGGAAGGGGGGTGGAAAGGGGGATGGTCGAGACTTTCGACCATCCACCTTCCCTATGTTTTGGGTTGAAAAACCTCTTTAAAATAGGGAACTAGGAAGATCTAGCATGTATGAATGCAGTGAAACAAGAAGGAACGTAGCAATATAGGGAACAAGGGAAAGAAGGATGGGGTTTGCCCATCGACCATGCAGAGGGCGGCCAGCTATGTGGCTGTTCAAGGATGGTGGGCGGCCATGTCGATGGCCGCCCCCTGCAAACTGGACTCTCCCATCGCGGAGCTCCTCAACGGCAGGTTCTACAGCTAGGGGAAGGTCGGGGAAGGGTGACTCTCGTGCTCCCAACTCTCTCTCCAGGCTTGAAGTAACTAATAATCTCTCCTCCTCCTCCAGAAAGTGTCCCCCCTCGTAAGAAAATGTCCAACCCCCCGTAACCTGGTTTGGAATTGGGTTTTTGTATGTGGGGGAATTCCTTATATGAAAACCATTTGAAAAATGGAGTACGTGTCAGTTACGTGGGTCTCGAACCCCCCGGAGTGGGAGCAGTTACAGAGGACATGCCCGGAGTGGGCGGAAACGTGGGGTTGATGGGCGGTTGACAGGAGGCGGCCAAGGTTCTGGCCGTCCAAAGAAGCTGGGCGGCCAGGTCGATGGCCTTGTTGAGGGTGAGGGCGGCCAGGAGTCTGGCCTTCTAAGAAGAGCTGGGCGGCCAACTTGGTGGCCACCTTGGAATGTGGGCGGCCAACTGTGTGGCTACCCTGGAATGGGCTGGGCGGCCAGGTGTCTGGCCGCCCAGAGGTATGGGCGGCCAAGACTTTGGCCTTCCAGGGATATCAATGGAAAATGGATCCGCGAAGGGACATGGTGGAGCCTACTTAAATAAGGATGAGACTCCACACAACCAATCAACCAAAAGGAAGGGTATCACTTCTATGATGGCTAGACAAGGGTTCGCGGAGATGTCTGAGATTAGGCATCTACAAGGGGTCTAGCCCTAGCATCTCCCTGTACGTCTAGGTGAAGCAGTCTTTATACTCGAGCAGGAGTTGCTTGTGATCCCGCCATTCTGCCTCGGTAAGGAGGGCACTGACGAATGTGGGCTGGGCGGCTTCATCTTCGCCCAAATTGATTTCAACGAGTTCATCAACGGTCGCTTGGCCGCCGTCCTCTAGCTCGGGAGGAGCGGGTTGGAAGTCGATGAAATCCTCATCGTCGGTGTCGGCTTCATGCATTTTTTGATTCTCGAAGCCAGTGGTTGACACCGATGGGACTAGAGAGTTGTTGTTGCTAGAATCCATCAAGGATTGATCTGGGCCGCCAGCTTTTGGCCCATAGTTGTTAACTGGGGTTACTGAGGTTTCCCCAGAGTTGCGTGCTAAAGTTGACAATCCTTCACAGCTAGTATCATGGATCTCCCCCTCATCAGGAGAGTTTGTTGAACTGAGTCCTTCAACAGACTGGGTGACAGGAGGAGCTTCTTTGGCCCCGATATCTTTGTAGGGAGGCGAGGAGGATTCCTCAATTGCTTGGACTAGAGTGTTGGCTTTGACGGAGATCGGGATCAGAATCTCCTCTTCCTCATCGCCAGAGCTGTCGAATTTGGCTTCGACTTTAGCTTGGTCGTTGACCGACTGTGCCAATCTTGTGACGTTGACCGCGTAGTTAATGCGAAAGTCTGGGTCTTGGTCATAGCCAAGCCCCCTGGTATCCTTATGAAAGGACGGGGGTTGCCCCCGAACCTGGGAAGGGGTCCACAGTTGGTGAAAATACTCACGTCGCGCGGAACCTTGCCATTAGGGGATGTGTTGCTTCAGACACATTTCCCGAATGTATGGCGGCAGGTCGTCCAATACCTAGACTACTTCAGGGGTACCATCGGCTCGTTCGGACCAGCCGAAGTCGTCATCTGGTGGGGCTTGAGAAGCCATGTCTCCCTTATAGAAGACAATGGGTTTGTCCCTGTTAGCCTTCTTCTTGTTTCGGCGTTGTCGCTTGAAGGTGACGATAAAAGTCATCAGGACTCAACGCTGTGCTCTTCGGATGCATATGGGAGCTAGATGCAGTATGGTGGCAAGCCTATGCTCTTGCCAATAGCTTGGCTAATAAGGTTAGCCTCGAAGTTGATTTTGCGCCTCTCAGGGCGATTTGGGGTTGACTTGGAGCTGAGGTGTAGCCGATGAAGCTTGGCTTTCTCCTCGTCAACGGAGAAGAGATCATCATCATCTTCCTCTGAGAGCCAGCCATTGCTGTTGCTCTTGATCACGGGGTATGTACTAATCCCCCTGAAGTAGAGTGCATTGTTGGCCAGATTGCATTCCGCTGGAGTGAATGGTGACAGGTCTGCGAAGACTGTGTGTTGTTCCCCGCCCTTGGCATACTTGATGCATTGGTGGAGAGTTGACGGGACGACCCAATTTTCATGGAGCCAGGGTCTGCCCTGTAGCACCATATATGATGTCTTGCATCGATGATGTAGAATGTCACCTAGGAGGTGAAATCATCGAGCGCCAGATTGACATCCACCCGGCCGAGGACATCCTCGGTGTCTTGGTTGAAGCCGAATATCTTGACCGCTTGAACCTTCTGGAGGTGTGGAGTCAGATATAAAGTCTTGAATGTTTTAAGCGGCATGATGTTAACAGCGGCACCAGCGTCTACCAAGATCTGGTTCACATCATGCCCATTGACCTTCCCCTTCATGTAGAGAGGACGGTTATGACACGGAGGGGATAGCAGCATGTCCTTTTCTGTGAAGGAGACGGTGGCTGTTGTTGACACCCATTTTATGCCCACAAGTCGAGTCTTTTCTCTTATCCACTTAATGACGTCCCAAGTCATCCACTGCTCTGGGGCCTCTCGTGATGGTGTTGTGAGCTTATTTCTTCATTACCGAGCCTCTTACTCTTTGGACGGGTTTTGTTTGGAGTCCATCTTTCCTTGGCATGCTTTTTCATTAACACGGTCTCCAGTGGACCGCTATTCAATTGTCACGGTTGTCCAAAGACCGCCTCTATCCTTCTGCCCTGGTCGTTGCGCTGACCTGGTCAACGGAGATCACCACGTGCTGTCGCGGTCGCTCCTGGACCGTTTCTATTGGTTGCGGTCTCACGATAGACCGCGTTAGCCAACCGAACCAAGTTTCGTCTGGGCTCCATTTTCTTCGGCCGGGAGAGCATTAGGACTCTATTTTTGGAGGAGTTATCACCCCAGGAGGGTGGTGGACTCTTTTGGACGATTATCCTTTGTTTTTCCATCATATTATCTCTTGGAAAACCCCAGAATTGGCGGCCGGAACCTCAACTCGACCTAGGGTTTTCTAGGCAATCCTTATAAAAGGGTTAGCTTTTGGCCAGCCAAAGAGGGGACTTTTGGACGTTCACACCGAAACGCTGCCGGTTCGTGGAGCGATCTTCAGTCGAGGAACCCCGTTTTTCACGTCCTAAACATGCCCGGTCCAGGGAGTATTTAGATTTCATCAACCAAGTCTTCTTTCTTTGCCCTCGTCTCTTTGCATTTCATCATTGTTATTTCATTGTTTTGTGTTGTTCTATCACGTTTCAATCACTCATTGCATTTGCAAACATCCCTACCTATTGTTTATCACGCCCCACAGGGGTTAAAAACCACCAACCCCAGGTATTTCACCCCCCTTTTATGTGTTTTGATCATTATAGTTTGACAGATGTTGCACTATCTTTAGGTCTAATTGGGTTTGTTTTCTCTGTGTCTTCACTTTCCCCTGTAGGTTCACAGCAGATCCAGCACGAGGCCCCTCTCTTTTGGCCGGCTGAAAGAGAGGGAGGATTGAGCCCACAGTCCATTCTTCTGGGTAGTGGTCGCGGTCAAACATTGACCGTGTCCAGGCGTACGCGGACGTGCGATCGACCGCGTATTGTGCCCATCATCCCGTTTGCGAGTGCCGGTACATTCATTCTTTCCAAGACTTGTAGCTCGGTCTTCCTGAGTTATTAGTCTTGGTAGCGATCACGGTCAGTCTTCTATCCCCCCTACCCCTTTACTTCCACTATCCATGTTGCACGTTCATAAATATTCACTTGTTAGTTAAAAGGGGAGGGGTAGATTAACTTATTCACATCTTGTTCATCACGGTTAATGTTTTATTCTTCATCGCCCTTTGTTCTTCATGCAACTTCGTGTTTAAAGGCATGCATGCATGTGCATAAGTTTGGGGTGGGGAGGTAGATAGTAAAATCCATATCTACAACTTTTTTGGCAATCACGGTGGGACCCCAGTGCCGATCGTGCTATGTGCTGTATTGCCTGTTGTTCATCATTTTCCTGTCATTGTTAAGCGTCCTCGTTGGGTTTTCCGTTTCTGTTCTGGTTGTTTCTATTCTCGGGATTAAGGCGGTCAAGTAACAGCCACGTACATGTTATAGCAGCCCGATGGAGACCGTTATTGTCACTCAGGTGCGCACACCAGAATGCCCTCTTGCAGCCCATTATTTATCATCTCCTGGGGTTTTCTTTGTGCTGCCTATCTATTCCCCTATTGTTGTTTAGGTTATTCCATCTGTTCTTTCATTTGTTGCTCGGGCTTCCTTTCAAGTTTTTTGTTTCTATTCTTTCTATTTTCTACTCCCTAACGGAAGGCGGTCCAGGATTGACCGCGTATGTATTATAGCAGTCCCCATAAGACCACGACATATTGTTCAGGTACGCACCCCGAGGCATCCCTTTGCAGATCATTATTTTATCATATTCTGGGGTTCTGAGTGATATTTGTCCCCCTCTCTTTTGTGATACTTGTTCGTGCTAATGCTCTCATATTGAATGATAGTTTCTAGGCTAGACTCTTGCATGCACTCCGGTGCACATAGGATTCATGCATTTCATTCACATCTAGTTGCATTCCTACCGAGGTAGGGTTCCCTCTCGTCTCCATACTCCTTGGTCTTGCCTCTTGTAACACCAATCATATGCAAACCAAAGATCAAGACCATGTAATCGTTGCCATTTACCATCTGAACCATGCAAGTTTAGTTATCATCACGTAATCACACATTAAGTTTAGTTATCATCAAAATCATAACTTAACAATCACAACAATCATCAAAACCATAACTCAACAATCTCCCCCTTTTTGATGATGACAAACTTAGTGATGATGACAAACTTAATGATAAACTTATTAATGATGATACAACTAACAGAATGGCACAAAAGTTCTTCTCCCCTTGTCACACACAATCATCAATTTTTTGGTTGCTGGTAGGGGCGGTCGACCGCCCTTGAGCTGGCGGTCGACCGCCAGCTGGGTAGAACCCGGGTTTCCCCGGTTCACTCCGTTAATCCTCTAACTCAGTCGCTTAACTCCTGTAGCGGCCCATTCTCATCTGTGGCATCAACCTTGATAGTCTTGAAGGTGTTAACTGAATCTTTGACCTTGGGTTCTCTTGGCTATGCTTCCCTTGGCTATGTGAAGTGCCGAATGTGAAATGTCGACTTTAATGACCTAGTCCTGCAAGGTTGAAGTGTTTAGCCCAATGAAATACATCCAAATAATAATGACTTTAAGTAGATGTTTATTTCATACATATGGGGGGTTGGATTTCACTTGGTTTATGCATTAGAAACATCAAGACCATTTGAGCATGTTACCATGATTGGAATGAGAAACTAATACATTTGAAGAGTGAACTTGTAAGTTATCAATCCAAGTTATCATTTTGAACCTCAAATATCATGAATGAAGTTTATAAATGAGAGGTATATGGACTACCCATGGTGAGATTGATGACTATGACATGGTAAGAATCTTACCAATGGTGCTTGACAGTAAATGATATATACCACATGTTTTGGATTGTGGAGGAGCAGGGTGCTTATCCACACGTTTGGTTCACCAGGTAAGTGTCATGAGTTTAATCCTGCAAGCAAGATAGTCAGGGTTAATACCATGCTTGTTCACATTAAAGAGGTTATGAAACCTCTTGCCTCTTGTAACACCAATCATATGCAAACCAAGGATCAAGACCATGTAATCGTTGCCATTTGCCATCCGAACCATGCAAGTTTAGTTATCATCACGTAATCACACATTAAGTTTAGTTATCATCAAAACCATAACTTAACAATCGCAACAATCATCAAAACCATAACTCAACACTTGGAGCCGACTAGGCGACCTTGCCGAGGAACTCCGTAAGTCCCCGTGAGCCGTGGATTCCCACACAGACGCCGGGTAGGTTGTACCGTACCACCCCCCAGTCTAGGGTCTGCATTCATGAGAGAGAGAGTCCTTTAGAGTCTGTCAGTTTCCCGTCCCCCACCCTGGTTAGGTACCTTGTGGTTGAGTGAATTCATATCTTAATTAATCCACTAAGGATCGTCTATAACTTGGGTGGTCAATTGGTTGATTCTTCTCTCATCTCTTCCCTCCATTGTGTGTTGCAGTGTCATCATTTGCATCTTTTTGTCAGATTAGGCTCTTTTAGTCTAGTTCATCTTTGTGTCACATTTGTCCTAGGTTTCTTCCCCTTTTGTATCTCCTCCCATTCTTGACTGTATAAAGTCTATATTTCCCCTCCCATGGAGCATTTTTATCCTATGTCTCATCCCTCATCTTCCGGGTCCTCTTGTCCCCGCGTAGATTCCTCTTCCCATGCGGGCCCATCGCCTCACTCTTCTAATGGGCCCTATTCTCCTCATGGACCCTCTCCTCTCAACGGGCCTACTCCTTTTAACGGGCCGTCTTATCCCACCCGTGCTGTTGCTAGCCCAATCAATCCTCATTCCTACATTCATGATTTTTCCAGGCCCATACCTCCTTCCGTCCTTGGAATGAGCCACCCTCCTTCTCAGGCCGGATCCCCTTATTTGGCCCATCATCATCTTGGTTTAAGCTCCCACTCTCTTGCTCAGCTGGCCCACATTCTTCTCGGACTCTTCCCACCGAGGAGATGATCGCTCAAGCCCAACACCAGCTTGATGAATTGTAATGCCGAATTAATCCCCAAACTTCTTTGGATGTTCCGTTTGCCTTTCAAGGTCTTCAGCTTCCACCACGTTCATAAATTCCGGCTTATCATCGCTATGGTGGAGTCGGTGACCCCTACGTGCATTTGAAGGAGTTCCTTTATGAGTCGGCCCAATTCTGACATGACCAATGCTTGATGGCTTATTTATTTGGTCTGTCATTAGAAGGCACGGCTTGGGATTGGTTCTTTTCATTGCCGCAAGAGTAAGTGATGAATTTTCAAGCCGTCCAAGTAAGATTTATTCAGTAGTACCAGGACCAGGTTGGGCCCAGATATTTTGTGGTTGATCTGGCCCATGAGAAGATGAGGCCCGACGAGGAATTCTCCACGTTTACCGACAGCTGGCGTCGCCTGGCCACGCAATTCCCGGGGCATATTCTGGAGGGCGAGCAGATCAAAATGGTTATTTCTAATGCAATGCCCGAGCTTAGGTGCGTCTTAGCCCTGAACGATATCACTTCATGGTAACAACTCTACCATCAAGCCTGCTTCATTAGCCAACAACTCCTAGTTCCCCCTGACCACGAGTCTCCTTTACCTTCGCCTTCCACATACACTTTCCCTCCGCCATCCCCCACGAGTCAACACTCCACTACATATCCCTCCATGAGTCAGCCTTCCGCTCCCACTTGCCCATATTCCTCCCCATGTCGCCCCACTACATCTTCCTTTACAAGTTCGCCCTCCGCTATTTTATTTCCCACACCTCTCCACTTCCAATCAAGAAAACGTCACATCCCGAGCGGGTGGATGCCATCCATTATATTCCCACTCCCTCCACGCCTCCACATCCTTCACGTACTAGCCCTCTGCCTTCACCTACGCAATTCCCCTTACCTACGCAACCTCCACTACCATCCCCACCACCTTCTCATACCCCTCGGCACCCACCTTGCTCGAAGCGGGCTCTTCACCCTCCGTTGCCAGAATCCTTTATGGACGTTTTCAGGGCTTTAATGGCCACCCATGTGTTGCATCTCCCTCCGGTTATGCCTCGCCGACCCGCGGTCAGAAATTTATTCCAGTTCTGTTAGTTTCATCGTCAACAGGGGCATTTGATTGAGGATTGCCCCAAGTTCTGGGAAATTATTTACAGCTTGAAAGACAAGAGGATGATTGATTGGACTGTCATACATCAAGTTATTTTGGATCTTCGTAAACAGCAGCAAGCGTCGCCAAGGCAGCCGTCTTTGTCTCAAGACCAGGGGCATCCCTGTGATTCTTCAGTTGATGAAGCACCCGCTCCGTTATCTATCCCCACTCCTATCCCATCTCCTTCACCTACCCAAACCTCTGTTCAGGCAAATACCCCTCTTTCACCTTCCAGTTCCACCACCACTCTTGCTCCCAAGGCCGCTCGACGTATCATGTCGATACGTCGAAGAGCGCCGCAACCTGCCACTTCCCCCACTACACCACTACCTTCCTCTCCTCCTCCTTCATTTTTACCACCTCTCTCGACCACCTCACCCCCATCGCCATCTCCATTATCCTCATTCCCGTCACCATCATCGTCACCACTTCCCCTCGTAATAATCCCTATCCCGTCACCTTCACAACCATCCCTGCTACCGATACCGCTCCCTTCACCATCATCATCCGAACCTGAGCAAGCTACCCCTACGCCCACGCCTCTACCTTTGCCTTCATCTCCTCCCACACCTCCACCTTTGCCTTTACCCCCACCCATGTCTATCATCGCCACCATTCCTCCACTACTAGCATTACCTTCACCCACACTTTCCGAGCCTTTTACCTCCACTTCCCCATCTCCTTCTACCCCACGGAACGGGTGCTTGCTACCTTTGGTGCCCCTCGGGTCTAGTCCCCAGGGAGATAAAGAGTCGAGCCAGGCTTTGACTGTGCATTACAAGCTTCAAGATTTCATTTGCCGCATGCCGGTCCGAGTCCTGGTCCCTAGATATTCTGGGGATAATGAGCCGGCACTTGCTATGAAGACGGTTTTTAAGAAGAGTTCCTTAGCATTGGTGCCAGTTTCTTCAAAAGTGAGGCCGGTGACAATCTCTTTGCTCGTCGAAGAATTCACTGTTGATGTTGTTATCACCTCTCGCTTGATTGTTGTTCAGTTCACTGGTCCAGAAGAGTTTTCCACCCGGGTGGTGCTAACCCACACAGCCACCAAAAGTTTAATGAATTCAGCATTCAAGGGGCAATTGGCCGTGTCTTCGAGATTGGCCAAGGGCATTCTGCATCTTCTGACTCATCTCCCTAGGCTTATTGGTGAGGCGGCCACGTCAACGCCGCGCATCGCCCTCCCTCCATTCCGTTCTGCACTTTCGACGAGGGAGTTATGCTTCATATCTAATTACCAAAAAGAGATGCTGAATCTTATGCTGTTGACGCCAAGCAACATAGCTCCCTATTTTTCTAATAAATAATACAAGGAGTTGACTGTTCAGAAATGTCCTTCTATGGTTAGCACCGCACAACTAGGGGCAACCGCCCCAATGAAGCTGCACCTCCATAATCAGGTAAGGCCGTCTGCCAGGTGGGCTCGTTACTTGAGGAGACAGTGCAAGACAAGAAGCCCGAAGGCCCGAGTCCATGCCAGGCAGAGTTGTTGCAAGCCGATTTCTGCCAAGAAGAGGCGACGACATAAGTATAAGGGCCAACAGTTGTGTATTCGGGGGCTCACTCCACCTCCTTCTTCTGTCTCTTCATCTTCCTTTTAGTCATCTTTTCTGTTGCTCAGTTCCTATCCTTGGGTGGTGTACCTTCTGCCACCTAACCATGTTTCTACCATCTTCTCCTACCCTCACCATTTTAGGTCTCGGCCTATGTCCTCCTCTTCCCCTGATCCAGAGGCCTCTTATAGTTTTCCTCCCCGGGTACATCCGGATTTCGCTTCTCATCCTTTTCCTCTTACCCTGTTGGGGGTTCCTCATGCTCGTTCCCCGGCCTTGTCGGGTAGTTTTTCTGATCCTTTCCTGACTTTGTCGGGCGACCGCCACTTTTCCTCCCTGACTTTGTCGGGTGGTTTCCATTCCTTTTTCCCGACTTCGTCGGCGATCCTATCACTTCTTCCCCGCCTTCGGCGGATGACCCTCATTCTCTTTCTCCGACCACGTCGGGTGATCGTTCTCCTTCTTCCTTATCTTCGCGGCTATCCTTTCATCATCTTTCTGTTCTTCCCTCCTCACCCTTTCAGGCTCATCACCCTTTTTCCTACTGTTTTCGAGGCTTTAGCCCGCATTGATCTCAGTTAATCCATGTTTATTCTGTATCTGGTTCCTTGTTATCAGGGCCTCAGTGCCTTAACGAGGGAGTTCTAGCCCTCGTCTCTCTTCCTTTTTATCCCTTCTTCGTCCAGTATGATGCCTGCCACTCCTCTATGTCGAGGAATCCAATCCTTTACTCTCCTTTCATCCTTTATCCTGACAAGCAAAGAAAATAAAGTTTGTGCTCCTCAAAGCTCGATGATCGAAATCGCTTCAGGAGGCCAGTTTCCACGCCATCGATTTGTAAAGGTATATTTGATTTTGTGCCGGAACATGTTATCATTGCTATTACTATGTTATTTTTGCACGTGCTTATAATGTTGGTTCCTTAAAATATGGTTGAGTAGCCTTAGGCTTTAGTTAGTTTGCTTAGTCAAATGAGTCGCTTTTGCAGCATCTTAGGCTGGTGATAGCTCCACGCTGGGAGTCTAGTTCTTTTCCCGATTGTTGATCGTGACCTTTGAGTATGGATTTTTCACACACGTCACGGCAAGCCATAGCCGATCTCTCTAGTTCAACATCGTTGCTGCTTTGGCCATACTTTGGGTATGCACAAATGTCTTTTCTTTTCTTTGCTCGGCCAAGTGCAGGGACAAGAGATTGATGGGTAAGATGACTAAGCTAGGCGCTCCCTAATACGAGAGATGTCTCAAATAGGGGCAGTCTTGACCCTCAAAAGTGAGCTTTCATGCTATATCTGGCCAATAAGGGCTACCAAAATGAGAAAATGAATCAATGCAAAATTATGAATCAAAGGTATGGCAAGAGTGGCAGTACAGTTCCCCGCTGGACGTCATGAGCCTAGTCGCATGCGTGCCTGATAAATATGGGTCTAAAAATCAAAGACACAAAGCCCCGGCGTAACAGACTATCTCTTTGAGGGGTAGCGCCCTGGAAGGAATTCGAGCCTTGATATCTCTCATCCTGCACGAAACTTGTCTCCAATTTTTCTTCTGCTTCTTCCTCTTAGGCTGGGTTGTATCCCGGGTATGGCCTTAGTAGGGGCACCGTTCTTTAAGAGACGGTTGGTTGTGGCAAGCCACCCTCGCATGCACGCCTTGCTCAAGGGAAGTCTTTAATGAGAAGGGTAGGATGATTATCCATGGCCAGTAGTTTGAGCCTGTCTTAGGTACTGCAGATTGCTGTTTCAGAAATTCTAAAAAAAAGAGATATTGTCAAAATTCCAAAATTCCAAAAAGAAAGAGATATTGTCAAAATTCCAAAAATCTAAAAAATGAGATATTGTCAAAAATCCAAAAAATGAGATATCGTTAAAAATCCAATAGAATCAAATACTTCAAAAAAGTCAAAAAATTAAATATTTTCAAAATTCCAGAAAAAAAATCAACAATTTTAAAAAATCCAAAAAATTCAAATGTTGTTGAAAATCCACAAAAAAATCACAAAAATCTAAAAATGTATTTTTTATTTTCTCTCTCATGCATTTTATCTTGAGGACATGTATGTAATTTATTTGCTAAGTGTGCAGATTGTAGGTGTTCAAGCTTCCTTGCTCTTCATATTCCGCCCTGCCTCCTGTTCACACTCATCCTTTCGATTTGCCCTCTTCTTCGATCCTGTCTCTTGATCTGATTTGAAGCTTATGTCTTTCTCATACCTTACGCAGCTTTACTCAACTTTTGATCGATATCTCTATGAGAAAGCTTAATTTGATAATTGTGAACCCGGCGGTTCTGCTTCATTCAATCTCGGGATCGATTGAGGAATGCATTCGTCACCTCTCGTATCCTTGTCCCCCATATGTGATCTCACATATCTTTGTCCCCACACGCGTTGTTCTATCCCACGAGTTGTGTAGTCATGCATATGTTGTTATCATTTATGTTCCCCCTGCTGTGTCGCACTGCATCTATGCCCGTTAAGTCCCCTTTCCTCGGTTAGGATGGTTTGCTTTCTGCAGGCCGCGGTCAGTCGCGCGACCGCGATCAGAGGTAGCGGTCGACGCACGACCGCTATGGAGCCCCTGCATTTTATGATTATCCCTCCTATGGACGCGGTTGGTCATTTGACTGTCACTACGATTCGCGGTTGTTATAGAACCGCGACCGTAGTCCTGAACCTGCATACTCCTTCCTTTCTCAGTCATGTCTCGCCCTCGCACCATTCTCTCTCTCCTTCTTGGGTCAATCGTGTAATGCATTAGTAGACCGGGAAGCTCTATGGTTGCACACAAACACTCACATTCTTTTAAAATAAACACATGGCATCATATAAACCAAAGTTCTCCATGTACACGTGTTTCTCCATAATCACACATATGCATTGTTTGTTCATGATTGTGATGATGTTTGTTCGTTGCATTGTGTGCCATTCATTTTGTTATTATACTATGTTCATCATTGTTCATTGTCTGTCCATGGTTATCTTATTTTGAAAAAGCCATAAAAATTCAAATATTCAAAAAAGTGTGCTGCTGGAAGACCCAAGAAGTGTGCCGCTGAAGGCTTGAAATAGTGTGCCGCTGAAGGCTTGAATTAGTGTGCCGTTGAAGGTCCGAAATAGTGTGCCGTTGAAGGCTTGAAATAGTGTGCCGCTGAAGGCTTGAAATAGTGTGCCGTAGAAGGCCCGAAATAGTGTGCCGTTGAAGGCTTAAAATAGTGTGCCGTTGAAAGCGGCAGAGGGTGTGCCGTTGAACGGGCCAAAAGGTGCGTGCTGTTGAAGGCACATGAGGCGTGCCGTTGAAGGCACATGGGGCGTGCCGTTAAAGGCCATTGGGGTGTGCCGCTGAAGGCACATGGGGCATGCCGTTGAAGGCCATTAGGGCGTGCCGCTGAAGGCACATTGGGGCGTGCCGCTGAAGGCACATGGGGCGTGCCGTTGAAGGGGCACATGGGGTATGCCGCTGAAGGCACATGGGGTGTGTCGTTGAAGGGGCACATGGGTGTGCCGCTGAAGGCCTTGGGCGTGCCGTTGAAGGCCATTGGGGCGTGCCGCAGAAGGCCTATAGGGCGTGCCGCTGAAGGCCATTGGGTGGGCAGCTCTGAGCCCGTCGTGAGCGCGAGTTGTGGCCCATTTGGTTTTCTTCGAGGCCCATGGATTGTGGGGCTCTTGGTGGTTGATTTCTCTTCACTGTCGTGACTCCGGAGATGGCTTCACGGTAGTGTGTGTGTGCTTTCGAGGAGTCCGGATGGCCCTCCCTTCTTCACTGTTTCTTCAATTGACGTTGTTGTTGATGCTGGACCAGTTGGGACATACGGGTGTGTAATTTTACATGTCCACAAATGCCCCCCACCCACGGGTAGCGCAGGCGAAGGATGAGCCGAGCGGTGCCCGTGGGTGTACTGGTCTCTTCTTCTTTTTGTTGGCGCCGACGAGGTGTCGGGAGCTGACGTGTGGTGCTTGTCTCTTCTTCTCTTCATCAGTACCGACAGGGTGTCGGGAGCTGACATGGTCTGTTTGTCTCTTTGTCTCTTCATCAGCGCCGGCGGGGTGCCGGGAACTGAAGCAGTATGCTGGTCTCTTCATCAGTGCCGACGGGATGCCGGGAACTGAAGTAGTATGTTGGTCTCTTCATCAGTGCCGACGGGATGTCGGGGACTGAAGCAGTATGTTGGTCTCTTCATCAGTGCCGACGGGATGCCGGGGACTGAAGCAGTATGTTGGTCTCTTCATCAGTGCTGACGGGATGCCGGGAACTGAAGCAGCATGTTGGTCTCTTCATCAGTGCCGACGGGGTGCCGGGAACTGAAGCAGTGTATTGGTCTATTCATCAGTGCCGACGGAATGCCAGGAATTGAAGCAGCACGTTGGTCTCTTCACCAGTGCCGACGGGGTGCCGGGAACTGAAGCAGTGTGTTGGTCTCTTTGTCTCTTCATCAGTGCCGACGGGGTGTCGGGAACTGAAGCAGTATGTTGGTCTCTTCATCAGTGCCGACGGGGTGCCGGGAACTGAAGCAGTATGTTGGTCTCTTCGTCAGTGCCGACGGGGTGCTGAGAACTGAAGTAGTGTGTCGGTCTCTTTGTCTCTTCATCAGTGCCGATGGGGTGTCGGGAACTGAAGCAGTATGTTGGTCTCTTTGTCTCTTTATCGGTGCCGATGGGGTGTCGGGAGCTGACACGGTTTGTTGATATCTTTGTCACTTTGCCAGCGCCGACAGGGCGTCGGGAGCTGACATGGCTTGTTGGTCTCTTTGTCTCTTTTCTTTCTTTTCTTCTCTCTTTTCTCTTCTTCTCTTCTTCCCATCTTTTTTCCCCTCTTTTTTTTTGAAGAACTCCGGGTGGCTGCTGGCGTGGATGCCAATGATATAAGAGCTGTCGGCACATCGGCCGATAATTGGAAGTTGTTGGCATGGGAGCCAATAATTGAAAAGCTGTCGACCCGAAGGCCGATGATTGAAAGCTGTCGGCTCAGGGGCCGATGATTGAAAGCTGTTGACATGGGAGCCAATAATTGAAAAGTTGTCGACCCGAAGGTCGATGATTAAAAGCTGTCGGCTCAGGGGCCGATAATTGAAAGCTGTTGCCACGGGGGCCAATAATTGAAAAGCTGTCGACCTGAAGGCTGATGATTAAAAGCTGTCCGCTCAGGGGCCGATAATCGAAAGCTGTTGGCATGGGAGCCAATAATTAAAAAGCTGTCGACCCGAAGGCCGATGATTAAAAGCTGTCGGCTCAGGGGGCGATGATGGAAAAGCTGTCGGCTCAGGGGCCGATAATTGAAAGTTGTCGGCTCAAGGGCCGATGATTGAAAAGCTATCGGCTCAGGGGCCGAAATTGAAAAGTTGTCGGCTCAGGGGCGAATGATTGAAAAGCTATCGGCTCAGGGGCCGATGATTGAAAAGCTATCGGCTCAGGGGTCGATAATTGAAAGCTGTCGGCTCAGGAGCCGATAAGGGAAGTCAAAACAACCAAGGCTGGGAGCGGGCTTAAAGAGCCGAAGTTGGGGATTAACGAGCCGCGAGGGAAAGAGGTAGGCCATGGGGGCCAAGATTGGGCTCTACGAGCCGGTGCTAGGAAAGTAGGCTTCGATGGTCGAAATTGAGTTTATTGTTGTGGACACATTTTTATTATTTATTTTTTTATTATATATTTTTTATTCAAGCATGCAAGCATTCATTAGCAGGCATAACATAGATATAAGTAAGGCAGCTCCCTCTATAGGGGATAGGATATGGACGTCACCCGTAATTCATAGATGCGGTGCGGGCCGCAAGGCACAATTGAGGGGTGGTGCACCCGTCAAGAGAATATCGCATGTCTTGCATGCATAGCCTAAATTCACGCATTTCACCCGAGGTAATTCTCTGTGGCATGGCAGTGCAAATGTGTGAGCAAAGATCCCTAACCATAGGGATACACAGGTTTTCCTGGTGACACTCGAGGATTACTCTAGCGCCTACACATAGGTTTCAGGCTCTCGATTTCGGTAGCTTCGCACAGCCCCCATCTGTCTGTTTTGGTAGAGGATTTCACCGTTCAGCGCGAGTCTCCTCATGTGTCTCAGTGGAGATTCCCGGCTACTAGGATTCATCCTTATTGTAATTCTATTACGGATTCCACCGTTTGGTGCGAGTCTCCTCATGTGTCTCAATGGGGATTCCCGGCTACTAGGCTTCGTCCTTGTTGCAATTCGCTTCACCATTTCACGCGAGTCTCCTCATATGTCTCAATGGGGATTCCCGGCTACTCGGAATCACGTTTCTCTCTTTTTTTGCATCATCTTTTTTTTTCTCTCTCATTTTTTTTTACAGTGGGGGTAGGCAGCTTTTTCCTCATGATTACCTTTCACGCGAGTGTAGGAATTCAAGTCTCCGTAAAGTGCTAAGGAGGAATTCGGGCAATCCCTATGGTTGAAAGCTATTGAACACATTAAGTACTAAGTGTGGGAGCGTTGCCTCAGGTTTATTTTGTGAGTTGGGCTTAGCGATTCAGCCATGACTCTTCCCCTTGACGTGTGCACCTACCATAATTGGGTTCCCTTCGAGCGCGTGCCATGACGCCCGTGCATCCGAAATCGGGGCGATGTTATTTAGCAAGGAAACACGGTCCTAAAAAATTCCAAGGAGGTGTATTATTCTATATTAAGCAACCATGCAAGTAGGGCAATCATGCATTCTCTTTTTTATTTTTGTGTGTGTTTGTTTTGGTCGTGTTTTTTTGTTTTTTTATTTTTATTTATTTATTTTTCTTTTGCATAAGAAAATATTGTTGTTATGTGTAAGTGTAGTGGTAGTAAAGGTATTAGGGAAGCAGACCGCGAAGGGCCGAAAGGATATTAGGGAAGCGGGCTATAGAACCCAAGGGATATTAGGGGAGTGGACCAAAGGGCTAAAAGATGCTGGGAAGCGGGCTACGGGAGCTAGAATCGGGGAGCGCGGTGGGGCGGATGGATTAATCCTGATAATGGGCCCCGGCCGAAATGGCCCTGCAGAGGGGCGTTGGGTAACGGGATGTGAGAGTCGAAGAGAAGGGTCTCTCTTGTTCTCTGGCTGGGGAAGGGTCTAGACCAAAATGGAAGGTTTATTCTTTTGTTCTATGGACGGAGAAGGATCCGAACCAAAGTGAGAGGTCTATGTTTTTTTTAACTGGGAAGCTGTCGGCTGGGGTGCCAATGATGAGGTAGCTGTCGGCTAGGAGCCGATGATGAGGTAGCTGTCGGATAGGAGCCGATGATTATATAGCTGTTGACCCGAAGGCCGATGATGAGGTAGCTGTCGACCCAAAGGCCGATGAAGGGGGTAGTTGTCGGCTTGAAGCCCCGATGGCTGAAAGTTGGTCGGTTTAGCGCCCCGTCGGCGGAAGGTCTAGTCGGTTTAACGCCCTGTCGACGGAAGGTTTAGTCGGTTTAACGCCCCGTCGGCGGAAGGTTTAGTCGGTTTAACGCCCCGTCGACGGAATATCTGTCGGCTTGAAGCCCCGATGGCTGAATATTTGTCGGCTTTAAGCCTCGATGGCTGAATATCTATCGGCTTGAAACCCCGATGGCTGAATATCTATCGACTTGAAGCCCCGATGGCTGAATATCTATCAGCTTGAAACCCCGATGGCTAAATATCTATCGGATTGAAGCCCCGATGGCTGAGTATCTGTCGGATTGAAGCCCCGATGGCTGAGTATCTGTCGGCTTGAAGCCCCGATGGCTGAATATCTATCGACTTGAAGCCCCGATGGCTGAATATCTGTCGGACTTGAAGCCCCGATGGCTGAATATCTGTCGGCTTGAAGCCCCGATGGCTGAATATCTGTTGGCTTGAAGCCCCGATGGCTGAATATCTGTCGGATTGAAGCCCCGATGGCTGAATATCTGTCGGATTGAAGCCCCGATGGCTGAGTATGAGAGTATCTGTCGGCTTGAAGCCCCGATGGCTGAATATTTTTTGGTTTAACGCCCCGTCGGTGGAATATTTTCCGGTTTAATGCCCCGTCGGCGGAATATCTATCGGCTTGAAGCCCCGATGGCTGAATATTTTTCGGTTTAACGCCCCGATGGCTGTTTTTTCTCATCTTCTCTTCTTCTTTTATGGACATGCAGGTGCAAAGATCGGGTCTGCCTCATGATCATTTCTTTCTTTTCTTCTCTTCTTCTTTTGTGTAGAGAGGCGGGTGCAAAGACCGTGTTCGCCTCAAAATTACTCTTTTTCTTCTTCTCTTCTTCTTTTATGGAGAGGCAGGTGCAAGGACCATGTTCGCCTCATGTGCATTCTTTCTTTCCTTCTCTTCTTTTGTGTGATGAGGCGGGCTCGAAGACCACGTCTGCCTCATGTGTCTTCTTTTGGTTCTGCTCTTCTTCTTTTGTGTGAAGAGGAGGGTTCAGGGACCACGTCTGCCTCATGTGTCTTTTCTTCCTCTTCTTCTCTTCTTTTGTGTGATGAGGCAGGCTCGAAGACCACGTCTGCCTCGTGACTCTTTTTTTTCTTCTCTTCTTTTATGGGATGAGGCGGGCTCGAAGACCACGTCTGCCTCATGTGCCCCTTTTTTCTTTCTTTTCTGCTCTTCTTTTCTCATTAACGCTTTCGTGCTGGAGTGTATTTCTCTTAATGTGCCCCCAGGTTGGGGTGTAGCTTCATTTGGTGTGCATCCCCCCCTGAGGGGTGTGTTTTGCCTCTTTGCTTCTGTGCCCCCAGGCGGGGTGTATTTTTTGGCTTCTATGTCCCCAGACCAGGGTGTATTCTTCTCTTTCTTATACTCCCGAGGCGGGAGGGGTTCTCTTCATGTGCCCCCGTGGCGGGATGTGCTTCTTTCTTCAAGTGTCCCCATGCCGGGGTGAATTCTTTTCTTCTTCCCAGACACATCGGGGGGAATGTTTGCTTCTTGTGCTCTCAAGGTGGGGTGTATTGCTGCTTTTGATGCCCCCAAGGTGGGGCGTATTGCTACTTCTGATGCCCCAGAGCGAGGTATCCCTTTTTTTTTCATATGCCCCCGGCACGGGGTGTATTCCGCTTCTAGTGCCCCCAGAGTGGAGTGTATTGCCGCTTTTGATACGGGGTGTAGTTCTTACTTTTTATGCACCCGAGGCAGGATGAATTCTTCTTCTTTGTTTACGTGCCCCCATATCGGGGTATATTCTTCTCTTCATATGCTTCCCTAAGCCGGGGGATGTTGTTTGTTCTGCTTCAGATGTCCCCCCCAGGGGGGGTGCATGTTGCTTCATGGACTCCGAGCCTGGGGTATGCTCCTTCAAAGGTCCCTAAGCCGGGGTGGATTCTCTTTTCTTCTCATGCTCCCAAGGCAGGATGTTGCTTCTTCAAGTACCCCTAAATCGGAGCGTATTCTTTATGGCTTCTATGTCCCCTGGCTGGGTATGCTTCTTCTTCAAATACCCCTAGGCCGGGGTAGACTTCTCTTCATATACCCCTGAGTCGGGGCGTATTCTTTATAGCTTCTAGGCCCTCGAGGCGAGATATGCTTCTTGTTCAAATACCCCCGAGATGGGGGTGTGTTTCTTGGCTTCATATGCCCCGGACGTGGGGTATATCTTTTGTTTCTTATGCTCCCGAGCCGGGATGTAGCTTCTTGGCCTCATATGCTGCCGAGACGAGGGGTATGTTGCTTTACGTGCCCCCGAGGGGAATGCATTTTGCCTCTACTACCCCGTGGCGGGGTATATCTCTTGGCTTCTTACGGCCCCAAGGTGGGGTGTGTTTTCTTCTTGTGCCCCCGGGGTGGGGTATATCTTTCGCTTCTTATGCCCCCCTTAAGGCGGGGTGAAGTCTTTGCTTCAAATGCCCCTAAATCGGGGTATAGTTTTGTCTCATATGACCCTAGAGTAGGGGTGTATTTCTCTTCATGTGCCCCTCAGTCGGGGTGTATCTTTGTTGGTTGTTGTGCCCCCAAAGGGAGGTGTCTTTCTCTTCATGTACCCCGGGCACTGGGTGTATCTTTGCTCCTTTTTTTTTGCCCCCCGAGGGGGGAAATTCTTCTTCTTCTACCCCGACACGCTGGGGAATGTTTGCTTCTTGTGCCCCCAAAGTGGGGTGTATTCTCGATGGCTCCCGTGCCCCCGTTGGTGGGGTGTATGCTTCTTCTTCAGACTCCCCTAAGGCAAGGTATATTCTTTGTTGCTTCATGTACCCCGAGTCGGGGTGGATTCTCTTCATGTGCCCCCATGGCGGGGGTGTACTCTCTTTATGTGTCCCCAAGAGTGGGGTGTGGTTTGCTTCCTATGCACCCACGCAGGGTGTATCGCTGCTTGCAATGTCCCTTGAGGCGGGGTATCCTTCTTCTTCAAATACCCCTAAGCCGGGGCGTATTCTTTATGGCTTCTATGCCCCCATAGCGGGGTGTGTTTCTTCTTCAAATACCCCTAAGATGGGGTGGACACTTTTCTTCTTATACTCCCAAGGCAGGATGTAGCTTCTTCAAATATCCCTGAGCCGAGGCGTGTTCTTTACGGCTTCTATGCCCCCAGGCGGGGTATATTTCTTCTTCAAATACCCCTAAGCCGGGGTGTATTCTTGCTGCTTCTTATGCTCCTGAGGCTGGATGTGACTTCTTCAAATGCCCTTAAGCCGGGGCATATTCTTCATGACTTTTGTGTCCCCTGGCGGGGTATGTTTCTTCTTCAAACGCCCCTAAGCTAGGGTATGTTCTTATGCTTTTTACGCCCCTCAGGGCGAGGTGCATTCCTCTCCATATGCCCCTAGCATGGGGTGTGCTTTTGTTTCTTATGCCTCCAGGCCGGGGTACGTTTCTTCTTCATATGCCCCTAAGCCAGGGTGAGTTTCTCTTTTTATGTGTCCCCAGGCCGGGGTTAATTCTTTTCTTCTTATGCCCGCATGGCGGGGTATGTCTTTTGCTTCATGTGCCCCCATATCGGGGTGTATTTCTTCTTCAAATGCCCCTAAGCCAGGGTGCAATTCTATTTCTTCTTATGTCCCCAGGTCAGGGCGGATTCTTCTTCAAATGCCCCGAAGCCGGGGTGTAGCTTTTGCTTTGTATGCCCCCCAGTCGGGGCGGATTCTCTTCATGTGCCCCTGGGGATGGGGTGTACCTCTTTTTTTGCCTCCTATGCCCCCGTTGCAAAGTATATATCTTCTTCTTATCCCCCATGGCGGGGTATGTGCATGCTCTCTTCGGAGTGGTGGATGTGCTTGGCCTCATTGCTATAAAGCATTCCCCTCAGCGGGCTGCTATTCACCAAGCTACAATTGTGGCTCGCTGGGTCTTTTAACAGCCACTCAGGGGGCCGTTTTGTGCCGGATAGAGGTAACAGGAAGGAGGAACGGGCCGGGTCATTGCACCGCGGACTTGGGTCCTCCTAGAGTCAGGCAAGATGCCGGGTTTCTTCTTGCTCTTTTGGTCGACAATGCTTGCCAGCTTTTTCTTCTTCTTTTTTTTATTACTCTTTTTTGTATGATTGACCAGGGTGGAGGTGCAGGAGAGCGCTCACCCCCTCAGTGAGGGGATGAGTGGTTCGCTCCACCACATCAACCCCACAATGGTAATCCTTATTCAGCACGGGTCTCGACGGACGTGGCCGTACAACCCTCTCTCGGCGACTCTTTCTCTTCTTTTTTTTTGCTTCTTTCTTTTCTACTTTTCTTCTTTTCTCCTCTTCTCCTTTCCTTCTTCTCTTCTTGTCTTCTTTTCTTCTCTTTCTTCTTGAGGAAAGGGGGGGGTTTGATTTCCCCTCCCTTCTCTTCTCTTTCTCTTCTCCCTTTTTTATAACAGCCCCCATAATTCCTGCAAGCTGCATATGCTTCGAAGCAGCGTCCTCGAGGCCACGAAGGCAGCTGCACCAAGTCTCGATTTTCTCCCCATAGGGCTGGCGAAGACAGCACCTGCCATTCATCAAAGCATGCAAACATCGTTAATTAGGAGGCCAAGAGGCCCTGAATCCCAGCGAAGAGATGAAGGGTGGTTTTGGTCCCACCGGGCGTGCCAGACTTGTGGACGCACTAAAATTCGCTTATTCAGGTAGTTCGTCTATTAAGATGGTTGATTCGTCTATTAAGTGCGTGGGCGTGTCAGTCACTAAGTGACAATTTATTCGGGCTCCGAAGAGCCCATGGTGCGCTCGATCTGACTCGGTCAGACGATTGCGTGGTTCATGTCGGGACCAAAATCCGCCGCGCCATAAAGGTCGCTGCGTCATTTACATCCCCCATACGAGGGAACACTCTTGATTAATCGTCGGGATTCAGGGCCTCATGACCAAGAAATCAATTGCAGGGAAGGTTGTAGACACGCCAAAATTGACGTTACTGTGAGTACATCTCATATTGCCTTGTAATACCCTAATTTGACCCTCAAATTACCTTTATTTGAGTGGTTTTTCTCACCTTTCTTGGATTTCTCCTTTTTTTCACCCTTTTCTTATTTTTTCTTCTATTTTTTTGGATTTTCTGGGCATTTTTCTCTATTTTTATGAATTTTCCAGAATCAACGACTTGACGTGGGGCGTCTTTTAAATAACGACTTAGCCTTGGACGTTTCTTAAAAATTGACGCCACTTCCATTAGGCGTCAATTCCACTCATTTTCTAATTTTTCTAGATTTTTCTGAGGTTTTTTCAGAATTTATTATGAATTAACGACTTAACAAGGGTCGTTACTTTGATTTTTAATAAAACAAAAATTAAAAAAATTGAATTCACGACATGTTTGAGGGCGTCAATTTCATTTGAATTTTTTTAATATTATTTTCAACCCCCTTTGAGAGGTGATTTGGTGGCCTTCCGGGTGTCAGAAAAATACGCAAAAATAGTCATTAGAATCAGCACAATGTAATGCACCTCCACCTAAAAAATAGAAAAATAATATTAAGAAATAAAAAATGGCCCTATTTTGAATATTTTGAATTAACGTCCTTCGGTAGGGCGCGTTTTTAATTAACGCCTTTGACTCAGGCGTGTTTCATAATTTTCAAATAAAAGAAATATTTATTTCTAAAAATGATCCAGGAGTTGACGCCTTTGTTCAGGTCGTGTTTTTAATTAACGCCCTTTTGGAGGTCGTCAATTTAAGAATTGACGCCCCTATCCAAGTCGTGTTTCAACTTTCGTGTTCTAAACGAACGCAGCCCTTTCCCAAAGAGTCCCTGCTTTGTTTGGTCATCTTCCTCTGTTGGGAACTTAACCCTTCCCATGTTGGACTCTTGCCTATTCTTATCTTTCTATCTTATTTGATTCTGCCCTATTAATAGAGACTTACGGCTCTGTTAAGGGGTTCGAACCCCCTGGATTCCCTTTACCCCTTCGATCCCTTTTTTTTATCCCCTTCATCCTTTTTTTTCTTCTTCTTCTCTTTTCCTCTTCTGTTTTCTTTTACAGGCTGCTACTGCTGCTTCTGGCCGAAGGAGAAGCTGCACGTATAGCAAGACTTCAAACGCTTCATCCTCTGCAGGCTTCCTCCCCGTCGCGTATCAAGGCCAAGGAGCAATACCAGATTTTTCTTATCTCCCTCTCGCTTCTTTTCTTTTTATTTTCATGGCATAGTTCATGCGTGCATATTGCATCTATCTCCTGTTAGCTCCATATTCTCAACCACGTTGAAGAACCTCTCCACAGTGCATCTCTTGCACTCTTTTTATTCACTTATTTTGCATATCATTCATTCATCATTACATCTCCCATCCTTTTGCATAGGGGTTTAAGGGCTCACACCCATAAGGTGTGTTCTAATCCATAGTTTTCATGTTTATATTTATATTATGGGTTTGATACTACACCTTGGTTCTAATCCCTATTTTTATTGGTATTTGTCTTTGATCTTTGCAAGGGTAATCAAGCTATAAGAAAAACTCTCTTCATCGGCCGGCCGATCTAGAAGAGAAAGGAACACTCACATCACCCGCTTTTAAAGGTATTTTTCGCGATCCCTCCATATTATTATTGATTATATTCTTTGAGGCCCTCGCGTCTCTGGCGATCACATCTCCTTGTTTGCACCTCGTGCATGCTTATTTATTCACTTTTTTCTATTTATTGTTAGAAGTGGATTTTTAATTAGATCTACAAATTGGCGATCACGGTGGGACCCCTTTCGTTTTTCTTTTGATTACCCTTTCCCTTGGGCACCCACGTGTGCCATCTCCCCTTTTGCACCCACGGTGCGTCTCCTTTTGTGCCCCACGGGCACCCTCCATTGTGCATTGCACTCTCCCCATGTGATCTGTCAGTTTGATAGGTTTTTTTAGAATTTCCACTTATCCAAATTTTTGATGAGCATGCTAATATCTTAATTCATATATTTGTTGATTGCCTCTGACTGTGAGTGTTTGATATTTCTGGCCGTGGAGTTTTCTGGAGATAGAGGAAATTAACGCCTTAGACAGAGGCGCGTTTTATTTTAACGCCCTGATCCAGGGCGTCTTCTTTATGTGTAACGCCTTCTGCCAGGGCGTCCTTTTGTTGCTTAGCGCCTCACATCAAGGCGCGTGTTTACATTTGACGCCCTCACCCAGGGGCGTCCTTTTATATATAGCGCCTCACTCCAAGGCGCGTTTTTCACTGCTTCTGGGCCTTCACAGCGATTCACGACAGCCACGCTGTCGTCCTTGGTAGCGCCCCCTGCCAGGGCGTTTCTTTCCTGTGGGTTTACAGAACCCTCCCGTGGGTGATTTTTCATGCTGATTCATGCTTATATTCATTGATTGATCATATTGCTGTGGTTGGTTTGTTTACCCTGCATTCATTCATTTGCATTGGTTTGGGAGACCTCCTCTCTCTACACTAGGATTCCACACACCCTCTTGGTGAAGGAAGGACCCTCCATTGAGCACTCCGTCTCTTTGGATTGGAAATTCCTAAACCAAGCCTCCATAAGTCCCCGCACCCGTGGATTCCCTCACGGACGCCGGGCAGGTTGTACCCTTTGAAGTCCCGGGTTTAGTTGGCCATACACGGTGAGAGAGTGTTCCTAGTTGGCATTGAAGTGAACTCATATTGAAATTAGGTTCCTCCCTTGAGTGAATCCCATAATTTTGTTAAAAATCCTTAATTCACCAAGGTTCAAACATAAGAAGTTAAAGGTAACCATCCCAACTTGTTTGCTATCTCTGTGAATTGTTTGAATTACACATTGAATTGTTTGGATTACCTTGATAAGAAAGTCAACATGTTCAACTCAATTAATGTTCATGAGGGTGATCAACCTAGCACATCTTATTCCCCTCAATTTAAACATGTTCATCATTCTCACCATAATTCTTTCAAAGGACCACGTCCTCATGGTGTTGCCCGACCCATGGGCAATATCCAATCTCATGGCCCCTCGATTCAATCGCGAGCCACTATTCCTTTGAGACCATCTCGTCCCAATGATGAGAAGGTCTCCCAAATCATTCATGCATTAGATCATCTCACACCTCAACAAATTCAAGCCCTTAAGGCCGCTGTTGAGGGTGCATCTCATTCATCTCATCCTCCTTTCCAATCCTATGCGGGTGGCCCATCACCCACCTCCCTCTGCTATTCACAATCCTATTCGGGTGGCCCATCATCCACTTCCCTCTTCTATTCATATTCCTACTCGGGTGGTCCGACACCCACCTCCTTCTATTCCTCCTCCATCACGGCCCCAAGGCCCATCTATTCCTTGCAATCGGCCCATCCGAGTTCTTCTATGGGTCGGCCCATTAATCCCCTTCCACGGCCTTCTTATGCGGCCCCTCCTTCAAGGCCCTGCCAACCCTCGGTTGCTCAGGTCACACCCCTCCAGCAAACTCTTCTGGACAAAATTACTCTGATGGAGGAACAATTAAAGAGGATTACGAGCCCGCGGCCCGCTCTTCCTACTCCCGTCAATCCTCTCCATGCCGCTCTGAATGACATTACAAAGATGGAGAGAGAGTGGAAGGATAGGAGGATTGACTATGGCATCGGCGATTCAAGCAAGCAAGAGCCGACAATTGAAGAGTTTGAAGCGGTATACGACGATGATGAAGCTGCACAGGCACCCCTTCCGAGTTTCCTTCGTTTCCCTCTCCCCCCATTACTATTTGATGAACCCCCTGCTCAGGATGAAGCCACCATACCCAATCCAACCCCGTTTATGAGACCAGTTGGTGTTACGATGATGGGTCGATACTCCAATCACCCGCGCCGCACATCTGGAGTCTCCTCCTATCCTTAGCGCCGCTCACCCCGTTCAGCGTTTTCTCCGCACCGAACCTCCACCAATTACCCCACCAACTATACCATTAACCTTCATGACACCAGCCTTCCCTGAGCCTTCCACTAAACCTCCACTCATTAAGCCATTAACCTCCACACCACCGCCCTCCACCGAGTCCACCATCGAACCTTCCCCAATTAGTCTCCCGTTACCGCCACCTCAACCCTCCATTACACCTGTAACCCCAAACCTGGCCACGCCCATTTCACCACTTAACCTATTACCCTTACCCATGGTTAATCCTGAGCAGGATCCACCCCTTTTGCACTCAAGCCAATCCCGACTGCTTCCGAGCAAAAGGAAAAGCTCGATGTGTTTGAACCTCCACTTCCACTCACCTTTTCTCCAACACCTTCCATTATACCCCTACTATCCATGGAGCCTTCCGCCTCCGCTTCACCTTCCCCTACTACTCGGAATGGGAGGCTTTCTACAAGCACTTGTGCCGAAGATAATCCGGAACCGGGCAAGAAAGATTTGGCCATGGCTGCGCTATTCAAGATGCAAGAGTTTATTTACCGGATGCCAATCCGGGTTATTGTGCCAAGAACGATTGAAAAGGCCAAGTCGCCACCATTGCTCAGAGAATGTCAAGCATTGATGCTGTGTAAGGGCCGGGCAGGGCACCCCTTGTCCCAACTTCCGAAGCTTGAACTCATTCTTCCATACAAGGGGCAAAAGACCATTTTGTTCAACACTCTTTATATGCCGCAATCCTTGGGCAACACGAGACTTTCTATCCCAACTTTCCAACTCCCTCACACTATTACTTTTCACTTTCCAAGGGAGTCGTCATTTACTATTGAAGCTTCGTCATGGGCTTGTGCTTCATCCATTGGGCCAATTGGCTGTACACTTTCACTGCCATGGAAGGGCGGTGCCCTTGGTGCCGAAAGGCCTTCTTCTATTTCATCCACCTTCTTGTCTATCACATCTTCCACATGGGCCACCCCAAGGGTAAGGAGGAGGATCTCATCCTCTTGCCCATCATGTTCGTCATATTCTTTGCATCTCATGCATTCTGTCGCATCCATGCATTCATCACATCTGTTGCATTGCATTCGCATACATTTACACTTCTTCTTGCCCGGGTTTCCAAACCCGTATCTTCCCCACCTTCCGGCACCTCCGGATATTTCGCATTTCCCATCCTATTCATCTTCATCCTCATTGCTCGGGCATTGTCCCCTTTCCAATCTCTTCTCAGGGCATCGCGCCCCTTTCCAACTCCTGCATCCGGACCCTCCGGATTTCTCCTTTATCCTGCTAGGGCATCGCGCCCTTTTTCATCTCATTCTCCCGGAATTTCTGGACTTCCTTCTTGGGCATCGCGCCTCTTTCTGTCTTCTCCCTCCGGAACCTCCGAATTTTTCTCTTCTCCCTGGGCACCGCGTCCCTCGGCATTCCATTCCTCCGGAACCTCCGGATCTTTCACCCCTCTCTTTATCCGTTGGGCATCGCGCCCCTTTCTGTCTTATTCCTCCCGAACCTTCGGATTTTTCTCTTCTCCCAGGGCATCGCGTCCCTCGGCGTTCCATCCCTCCGGAACCGCCGGACCCTCCTAATCCTTTTCATCCATTCTTCCCCGGGCACCGCGTCCCTCGGCATTCCATTCCTCCGAAACCTCCGGACCCTCCATCTTTCCTCCGTCTCATCTTCCTGCTCCTCCAGGATATCACATCCTTTGTCCTCTTCTTCCTTTTTCACCATCTTTTTGCATATTTCTTCCCAGGGCATCGCGTCCCTCGAGATTCTTCCCCTTCGGAGCCTCCTGATTTTTCTTCCGCTCATGATTCTCTCCTCTGCCTCCGGACCCTCCGGATCCGCCTCTTTCCATCTATCAATTTCTTCTTCTAATTCCTCCTAATCATGGGTCCGACCCAACTTCTTCCACATCCACTGCCTTGGGCATCTGCCCTTTCTCCCACTGCTTTTGAGACTTTAGTCCTCACCTCTCTTCTTGATATTTCGCTTCTTCTGTAGACCTTTCATGTGATCAGGGTCTCCACACCTTAGTGAGGGAGTTCTAGCCCTCGCCTCTCTTCCTTTTTTCCTTATTCGTCTGAGTCTGGTCTTGGCACCACTCCTTCTTGTTAAGCCACTTTCAAACCCTTTGCTTCCAATCCTTTTGACTGCCAAAGAGGACTACCCCACGTTGATCAATCTCGCCTCTGACAACTGCTTCTACAAAGGTTGCAAGGTAACATATTGGCGTAAGTACTCATTTCATGATATCATTATCTCATTACTTCACGCATGATTTTCAAAATGAAGTGCTTCTTAACAAGATTAAGAGTGGTGTTTTAAACCTTTAGCTTAGGCTTTTGTTTAACTAAATCATTCCAAAAAGAGTCTTTAGGCTTGCTTCTGCAGCACCTTTGGATAAAAGAACCCCACGCTGGGAATTCAATGTTCTCTCTCCGCTTGTTAAGAGCAACCCTTAGCTGGACATTCCACACACTTCACGGCGTCCTTAGCCGGCTCCTTTGGTTAAAACACCGTTGCTACTTTGGCCATGCCATGAGAATTCCTGAAAGTCTTTTTCTCTTCTTTACTCGGCCGTGCAGGGGCAAGAGGTCGACGGGTGAGATGACCCACCCAGGGTAATCCCCAATACGAGAGGAGTCTCAAATAG
Source organism: Amorphophallus konjac (assembly GCA_022559845.1). Taxonomy (NCBI): domain Eukaryota; kingdom Viridiplantae; phylum Streptophyta; class Magnoliopsida; order Alismatales; family Araceae; genus Amorphophallus; species Amorphophallus konjac. The sequence continues at coordinate 228,050,938 of CM040117.1, forward strand.
GGGCAGTCTTGACCCAAAATCAATATGAGTTTTCATATGAGTTTTCATGATATACATATCGCCAAATGGGCTATTATGAAAATCAAGTCAAAATTTCGATAAAAGCAAAATTATGAATTATGGCATGACAAGAGTGGCAAAGTCCCCGCAGGGAAAACCCTGGTCGTATGCATGTCAAGGGTCTAAAAATCAAAGGCACAAAAGCCCCGGCACAACAGACTACCTCTTTGAGGGGAAACACCTTGGAAGGAATTCGAGTCCCGACATCTCCCATCCTGTATAAAGCTTGTCACAATTGTTCTTCTCTTCTCCCTCCAAGACCGAATGTTTCTCAGGTATGGCCTTGGTAGGAGCACCGTTAATCAAGGGCAGTCAGTTATAGGGCGCCACCCTTCAATGCACGCTCGGCTTTGGGTAATTTTAGCGAAAGGGGAAGGAACAAGGACCCCTAGCCAGTGGTTCAAAAACACCATTTGATGCTGCAATAGCAATGTCTAAGCCAAAATCAACAAAAAATTTGAATATTTCCTGAGCAAAATCAAACAAAAAATCAGATATTTCTTCCAAGATTCATAAAAATCGAAATATTTTCCAAAATCCATAAAAAATTGAATATCTTTTTCAAAACTCACAAAATTTGCATATTTCAAAAAAAAAAAATCTAAAAAAATCATTGCATTATATTGTCTGATGGTGTTTTGCAGGAACAACACTTTGCAAGGACCAAGAGTACGGGATGGGTCCTCTCCATTCACCGTTGTCAATCTCTTGATTCGTCCCAATATCATTACTCCTGATTATCATTCTCTATACTAGGCGTTACTCTGATTATTCATCTCCAAATCTTTTAAGTCAACTCCTGCTGATCACTCTTGTCGCCATGGGCACTTCGATCTGATCATCCCTGCCACCTGGGGTATCACTCTGATTATTCACGTCAATCTGTTTATCTATGCTGCTCTGTGCATCACTCCATTCATTCAAGAGCCAGCTTCTCTGATTATTTCCATGCCAAGATTGTCATCCTCATGATAAATAACAAATAATGATGCTTTGCAATGCTATGATTTAACCCATGCTAATTCATGCTAAACATGCTTTGCTAATACATGTTTGAATGATATGATCCATACCAAGCTTTGATTGCTTTAATGTCTATGTTATGATTGCTTATTCATGCTTGAAATCCATTCATGCTATGCTTGCTATGCTTAAATGCCTCATTCATTGCTTGTTATCTTTTATATCTTGGCTGATGAATCTTTGAGCGCAGGATAAGAAGCTCTTAGTCCCACCGACTGGGCATCACCATCCAAGCCCCACGGTGCTTGCACCTCATTTCTCAGTTCCCCCATGCTCATTGCTGTTACCATCTCCCTGTATGCATTCTACTATATGTTACATACGCTACTAGATTATATCAAGGACCTTATGACTTTGGTAAATCTAGAATTTGAGTTCCCCTTCATCAAAAACAATGATGGTTCCAGAGGAGTCTTAGTCACACGGATAGGCCGTTGAGCCGTCCAAGACTGGGGACGATGGTTCCCTTTTGCGAGTTGGTGGCGGATAAACGGGCTTCGGCTTAGTATCAGCTCGCGAAATCGGTTTCTTGACCCAGTCTGGGCAGCTTAACAATATTATCCTTGATTATCTTATATTTTAATTTGTTTTAACTTTTCCTTTAAAAACCAGCATGCATTCATGTAGGACTTTGAATCAATTTTTGGAAAATCATTCTGATAAGCTGATTTGGAGAGTCAAATTGATCTTAATCTTTCAAGATATGAGATATTCATTGCCGAATGGAATCCTCAGTCCGTTTTGTCGCTATTTTGGGTCATTTTCTCGAAAGCTCCTTGTTTGGATTTTCATCATCTTATTTCAATCATTTTTCCCTTGATCCACCTTGGCTGCAGCACGTCCACATTGGCTGGTAACCGCTCTCCAAAGGTGAAACCTACAGGTTTGTGACCTGGGGTACTTCCACCGCGCTGGAAGTTGATCATTCTCCTTCGTGCCCGCATGCACCCTCCCTCTTTTATCCAAACATCGTTGATTTCGTTGAATTTCCCGGGATTGTTTCATCTCGAGCTTTTGATTTCATTCTCATCAAGTGATGTTGATTGCGTGTCTCATCACACCTTGGCATCTACTTTTCAGTTTGCTCTGCTCCCTTGCAAAGCAGACGCCAAGGCGGGGCAGCTGTAGACACGCCAAAATTGACGTTACTATGAGTACATCTCATATTGCCTTGTAATGTCCCAATTTGACCCTCAAATTACTTTTATTTGAGTGGTTTTTCTCACCTTTCTTGGATTTCTCCTTTTTTTCACCCTTTTCTTATTTTTTCCTATTTTTTTGGATTTTCTGGGTATTTTTCTCTATTTTTATGAATTTTTCAGAATTAACGACTTGACGTGGGGCGTCTTTTAAATAACGACTTAGCCTTGGGCGTTTCTTAAAAATTGACGCCACTTCCATTAGGCGTCAATTCCACTCATTTTCTAATTTTTCTAGATTTTTCTGAGATTTTTTCGGAATTTTTTATGAATTAACGACTTAACAAGGTCGTTACTTTGATTTTTAATAAAACAAAAATTAAAAAAATTGAATTCACGACATGTTTGAGGGCGTCAATTTCATTTGAATTTTTTAATATTATTTTCAACCCCCTTTGAGAGGTGATTTGGTGGCCTTCCGGGTGTCATAAAAATACGCAAAAATAGTCATTGGAATCAGCACAATGTAATGCACCTCCACCTAAAAAATAGAAAAATAATATTGAGAAATGAAAAATGGCCCTATTTTGAATATTTTGAATTAACGTCCTTCGGTACGGCGCATTTTTAATTAACGCCTTTGACTCAGGCGTGTTTCACAATTTTCAAATAAAAGAAATATTTATTTCTAAAAATGATCCAGGAGTTGACGCCTTTGTTCAGGTCGTGTTTTTAATTAACGCCCTTTTGGAGGTCGTCAATTTAAGAATTGACACCCCTATCCAAGTCGTGTTTCAACTTTCGTGTTCTAAATGAACGCAGCCCTTTCCCAAAGAGTCCCTGTTTTGTTTGGTCATCTTCCTCTGTTGGGAACTTAACCCTTCCCATGTTGGACTCTTGCCTATTCTTATCTTTCTATCTTATTTGATTCTGCCCTATTAATAGAGACTTACGGCTCTGTTAAGGGGTTCGAACCCCCTGGATTCCCTTTACCCCTTCGATCCCTTTTTTTTATCCCCTTCATCCTTTTTTTTCTTCTTCTTCTCTTTTCTTCTTCTGTTTTCTTTTACAGGCTGCTACTGCTGCTTCTGGCCGAAGGAGAAGCTGCACATATAGCAAGACTTCAAACGCTTCATCCTCTGTAGGCTTCCTCCCCGTCGCGTATCAAGGCCAAGGAGCAATACCAGATTTTTCTTATCTCCCTCTCGCTTCTTTTCTTTTTATTTTCATGGCATAGTTCATGCGTGCATATTGCATCTATCTACTGTTAGCTCCATATTCTCAACCACGTTGAAGAACCTCTCCACAGTGCATCTCTTGCACTCTTTTTATTCACTTATTTTGCATATCATTCATTCATCATTACATCTCCCATCCTTTTGCATAGGGGTTTAAGGGCTCACACCCATAAGGTGTGTTCTAATCCATAGTTTTCATGTTTATATTTATATTATGGGTTTGATACTACACCTTGGTTCTAATCCCTATTTTTATTGGTATTTGTCTTTGATCTTTACAAGGGTAATCAAGCTATAAGAAAAACTCTCTTCATCAGCCGACCGATCTAGAAGAGAAAGGAACACTCACATCACCCGCTTTTAAAGGTATTTTTCGCGATCCCTCCATATTATTATTGATTATATTCTTTGAGACCCTCGCGTCTCTGGCGATCACATCTCCTTGTTTGCACCTCGTGCATGCTTATTTATTCACTTTTTTCTATTTATTGTTCTAAGTGGATTTTTAATTAGATCTACAAAGGTCTATTACGAGGTATTGAAATCCTCGCGCGAGGGCGAGAAGAAAATCATTCGCGATCATGTCGGTCGTGTACTGACCATTTAATGTTAGAACGAATGTCCGGCTCGAGAAAAGCGCGATCGTCGCGAGAAACCGGAGCATATGTATGCCAGGATATGGCAAACTTATTATTCAGAAGAACGGAAGACATTCGGCTAAGCCTCGGTTGGAGTGGTAAAGAACCAGTGAATCTGTTGGCCCGGTGCAAGAGCAAGCTGCGACCATACTGTGGTGGACCCCCCGCGGTTGAAACAAGACTTGCATGAGCGTCATTAATATTTCCGGTGCCAAGGGGCAACGAGGGAATATCCCTTGAATCGGCTGAAAAGCCCTGTGTCTAGGGAAGCAGAAGTTCGAAACGTGTCGGTCATTCGGGAGACCGTTTAATATTCGGACGGGTGTCCGGCTTGAGAATATCATAATCGTCGCAGGAGGACCTGGAACATATATATGCCGTGATATGGCAAATACATTATTCTGAGACACTGAAAGCGTTCGGTTAAATCTCGATTAGTGTAGCAGGAAACTAGCGAATTTATTGGCCCGGTGCGAGATCGTGTCGGGACCATACTAGGGGCACCTCCCGCGGTCCAAATGGGGCTTGCGTGGGCATTATTAATGTTCCCGGTGCCGGAGGGCAACGGGGAAGAGTCCCAGGACTAGATTCCAAAGCTAAAACATGTTCGAAGGAAGCGAGCTATAGGTCGAGGGTGTGGGTCAGATGATGACCATAATCGGGACAGACCCGAGGTCCAAGCACAGCCCACAAAGGCCTTATTGATATTCCCATGTATAAGGTCCAGGGATGACAGGAGCCATCTCGTTCTATTCAGATTTCTTTCGGTCACTCGCGGACCACTTGATATTCGGACAAAGGTCCATATCGAAGGTACATCATAAATAGAAACAACCCCGTACCAATGTATGCCGAGTTTGTGGCAATTTCAATGAAAGGGCGGGAACGAATCCCGATAGGGTGAATCCGATTTGACGAGCTATTGGTCCGGAGCAATACTGGGTCACGACCACGTCGGGGTAGGAGCCGTCGGCCATGTTGGTTACTCACGGGTCTTTTCATGTTCAGACACAGGTCCGTAATAGAAACGCGACGAAAATCGAGGTGAACCCATTCAAATGTCTGCCGAACGTGCGGTAATTTTAATAGTGGCTCGGAAGGGATCCGGCCTGAGAAACGAGTCCAGTTTAATCGGAATGTCGGCCCGAAGGGAGGTCGGGTCGTGGCTATTTTGAGATAATTCTCAAGCCTCAGACCCAACCTAGAAGGGCAACATTGTTGTTCCTTCGGCACCGGGTCACGGGAGAGACGGGGCTGCGATACAGATTTTACCATCTTTTTATCTGGGTTTCAAATTATATATATATATATATATTACTTATTACCCTTTTATGTGTTTATTCCAGGTGATTTCTCTATTTTCGTTTATTGTTATTACTATTATATTTTCTCTCCTTTTTTTGTTTATTATTATTACTATTATTTCACATTTTTTGTTTGTTGATTTCATATATATATATATATATTCAGGTTTATTTATTCATCATAGTTTTTATTAATTTATTATTATTATCATTATTATTGCATTATACATATTTTCTGGAGAGAGAATGGGCCACTCGAGGACCAAAAAGGGGTGTACCGGTCAAGAGGCGCAGGGGCCGTGGTGTGTGTGCCGGCGAAGAGGCGCAGGAGCTGTAGTGGCGTGGGCGCGCGTTGGGCGTGCCGGCGTAGGGTATATGGGGGCGTGTCGGCGAAGGGCCAAGCGGGTGTACCGGTGAGGAGGCTGGAAATGCGTACCGGCAAAAGTCACGTTGAGCGTGTGCCGGGGAAGGAAGAGGAGGCGTGCCGGCGAAGGGGCTGCAGGGTGTACCGGCGAGGGGCCATGAAGGGTGCGCCGACGAAGGTGGCTGGGGGCGTGCCGGCGAAGGGCGATGCAGGGTGTACTGGCGAAGGGCCAAGAAAGGCGTGCCGGGGAAGCTGGGCTGGGGGCGTGCCGGCGAAGGACGCTGCAAGGTGTACCGGCGAAGGGCGTGCCGGCCGAGGGTGGCTAGAGGGGCGTACCGGCGAAGGGCATGGGGAGCCCACTCCTCCTCCGTTCTTATGTCTTTTCTCTTTTCCTTTTCTCTCTTGATTTTATTAAGTTTGCTTGGGTTTCTTTTCTCTTTCTCTTGATTATCTTCCATTCTTTCTCTTGTGAGGGCGGATGTTCGAGTTGTTTAGTTATCGTTCGATTTGGCTCTCTTTGTGTTGATTACGGTTCCCTTGCATCGGTTAAAGCATTTTACCATCGTTCTTTTTATTTGTTTGTTACTTTCTTTTAGTCCTTTTAATTCGTGTTGTTGTTCCATTTGTTTGTTGCTTCCTTTTATCTTTTTAATATGTTATCGTTTCTAACAAAAATTCGGCAGCATCTCCCCTTGACCCGAGCGTAAGGGAGATACAGGGAACGCGCCCACAAGGAGTGGCAGAACCCGACAACTGGAGGTGGGCGCCTGAGAGCGGCAACACCGTAATGAACCTCGGAAAACTCAGAGGGAACGGCAAGTGGAAGACTATTCTGGGACTGGATAGGGGGGCGCACTGGGCGAGAAGGAGGGACTGGTGTGCCGGCTAGGGAGCTCGAAGAGGTGTGCCGGGCAAGAGAGGCAGGAAGTGCACCGGCCAAGGAATTGGGTGGTGTACCGGGCAAAAGGCCAAAGGGGCTGCGTGTCGGCCAGGGGGAGGGGTTATGTGTATGCCGGCTAGGAGGGCCAAAGGGTGTACTGGTCAGGGAGCCAAGGGTGCACCGGGCTGGGGTATTGGGTTTGGCAGGCTTCAAAGGAAACTTGGCAGGACGGGGAAGGCTCAAAAAAGGGGGGCTTCAAGGCAGAGGCATGGGTATACAGAGGAGAAAAGAAGGGCATCTCCCTTTGAGCACGTGAGCAAATGTGAAGGCTAGAGGCCCTACGGGGGGACCACGACAGGGGGAGAAGATCGGTGCAAGAGACTCAAGCCGCTTGAGGGGAAGAAGAGACGATCAAACGCATATAGTGATTCAAACTAACGGAGACAAAAAGAAACCCAAAGAGGGGGAGTTTTCATTCATGAAGAGAAGAGGGCCATAGCTGGCCGTATACATTGTAACACACCGGAGCTAAAGCTACAAGCGATGGGGGAAGAAGAAGAGGAACTTGAGGGAGAGGAAAGGATGAGGGGGAGAAAGTGTTGGGGTCGAGCAGGGGCGACGGCTCCCTGCTCTTCCTCGTTACATGAAGCCTCTCTCTTTCTCCCTCTCTCTTTCCAGCTTCTTCTTCTTTTCTGGAGCCCTCCTCGGCTTACCGAGCTTGGGCGGGCGAGCTCTTCTTCTTCCTCTTCTCTCTTCTCTCTTCGTCCGTGTAGGCCTCTGTCTATTCTCCGTCTTCCTCTCTGTGTGTCTCCTTCCGTCTCTCTGCCTCCCCCTTTTTCGTCGGAGCGAGGGGTTCTTATACCCCTGGTCAGGCGGACGAATGTCGAGGATGGGAGTAGGTGGGGCGAGGACAGCCCAGCAAGGTGCAGGCATGGGCCTGCCATGCTTTCGCTGCGCGCTGAGGGCTACGAGCATTGACCGGCGTGGATGGGCTGAATGCTGTGCCGCTGGGGGCTGAGCAAGGCGTGCCGCTGGAGAGCCTCGCAGGTGTGCCGCTGAAGGCCTTCACAAGTGTGCTGCTGGAAGACCCAAGAAGTGTGCCGCTGAAGGCTTGAAATAGTGTGCCACTGAAGGCTTAAAATAGTGTGCCATTGAAGGCCCGAAATAGTGTGCCGTTGAAGGCTTAAAATAGTGTGCCGTTGAAGGCTTGAAATAGTGTGCCGCTGAAGGCTTGAAATAGTGTGCCGTTGAAGGCCCGAAATAGTGTGCCGTTGAAGGCTTAAAATAGTGTGCCGTTGAAGGCGGCAGAGGGTGTGCCGTTGAACGGGCCAAAAGGTGCGTGCCGTTGAAGGCACATGAGGCGTGCCATTGAAGGCACATGGGGCGTGCCGTTGAAGGCCATTGGGGCATGCCGCTGAAGGCACATTGGGGCATGCCGCTGAAGGCACATGGGGCGTGCCGTTGAAGGGGCACATGGGGTATGCCGTTGAAGGCACATGGGGTGTGCCGTTGAAGGGGCACATGGGTGTGCCGCTGAAGGCCTGGGGCGTGCCGTTGAAGGCCATTGGGGCGTGCCGCTGAAGGCCTATAGGGCGTGCCGCTGAAGGCCATTGAGTGGGCAGATCTGAGCCCATCGTGAGCGCGAGTTGTGGCCCATTTGGTTTTCTTCGAGGCCCATGGATTGTGGGGCTCTTGGTGGTTGATTTCTCTTCACTGTCGTGACTCCGGAGACGGCTTCACGGTAGTGTGTGTGTGCGTTCGGGGAGTCCGGATGGCCCTCCCTTCTTCACAGTTTCTTCAATTGATGTTGTTGTTGATGCTGGACCAGTTGGGACATACGGGAGTGCAATTTTACATGTCCACAGTCGGGTAGGGGGGATGAAGAGTGTACCTAGTGGAGGCCAGGGAGTGTACCGCTGGGGAGCGTGCCGGGCTAAAGGCTGAAAGGTGTACCGCTGGGGAGTGTGTCGGGCTAAGGGCTGGAACGTGTACCGTTGGGGAGTGTGTCGGGCTAGAGTGCAAAGGGGGTGCACCGGGTCTGAGCGTGTTTAGGGTAAGGTCGGTGCTAGTGTGGCAGGGTCTGTGCAAGCTAGGCTTGGGTTCTATGCAGGTTTTGGGTTTAAGGTCTGAGCATGTTAGAGTGAGGTCGGTGCAAGCCTAGCATAAAGGCCCAGCAAAGTCAGTGCAATGGTTTAGATGAAATCAGTGCAGGTTTGAGTTCAAGGCTTGGGCAAGGTTCGTGCAGCTCTGGGGTTGGGTCAGTGCAGGTTGGGTCTGTGTGGGCTGATAGTAGGTCGGTGCAGTGGCCAATCGGGATGAGAGAGAGGTCTCTGCACACAAGAATGCAGTCGGTGCACGTTGGGTCTGTGCAGGTATGCAAAGTCTGAGCAAGCCAACCGAAGTCCAAGCATATTTATGACAAGGTCTGAGCAAGGTCGGTGCACCTTGGGTTCAAGGTCCGAGCACGTTAATGCGTATGAGAGCCAAGGTCTGAGCATGTTTGGTAGGGGTCTGAGCGTGCCTAAAGCGAGGCCAGTGCAAGAGGGCCAATGTCAGTGCAGGTTGGCCAAGGTATGTGTTAGTGCAGGGCTGAGGTCTAAGCTAGTTGGAGTTGAGGTCTGTGCTAGTTGGGGTAGGGTCCGTGCATGTTCTTGGCCAAGGTCTGAGCATGGGTAGGCCAGACTGAAACGCAAGTCAGTGCAACTGAAGTGTGTCGGTGGGAGGTTTGATTGAGGATGTAAAGGGGCCTGAAGTGCGCCGGGCAAGGCCAAACGGGAACGTGCCGGATGAGAGGGCCAGAAGTGCACCGGGTGAGGGGTGTGTCGGTGGGAGCCAAGGCTGCGTCGGGTGGAGGCACGGAAAGTGTGCCCGAGAGAGAGAAAGAGGAAGGTATAAGTGTGCCGGGATAAACTGGACAAGGTTGTGCCGGTAGGGAGATGTGAGAGTGTGCCGGCCAGGACGAAGGTAGAGTGTGCCGGATAGGGAGTGGGCAAAAGGGGCCAATGCAGCCAGGGCAAAGCCCTCATAAATGGAGTAAGGTCTGGGAGGAGGGTCCCTTTGCTCATGGAATTCAGATGAAGGGTCTCAAATGACAAGCCACCAATTTTCTGTTACGTGATTGAGTCCAAGGCCATGTTCAATAGTCCAGTTCTCTAAGTATTGCACAGTTCCCTTGTCTTGATTAAAGTGCTTTATTATTGCTTATTTCATTTGTTTGTTGCTTCCTTTTGTATTTTAACATATTATTATTTCTGACAAAATTTCGGCACCATCTCCCCTTGACCCGGATGGTAAGGGAGTAAAAGGGGAACACACCCACAAGGAGTGGCATGACCCAACAATTTGAGGTGCGTGCCAAGGCAGCAACACCTTTGAGAAAACTTCAGAAAACTCGGAGAAAACTTTGGAAAACTCAGAGAAAACAACGAACGAGAAGCCACTAGGCTGACACAAGTTACAGATGTATCGGGCGAGCAATGGCTTGAGTGTGCCGGGCTGGACTGGCCAGGGGTGTGCCGGACTGAACATGGCCAAGGTGTGCCAGGGCTGGACTGGCCAGGGGTGTGCCAAACAGGGTATGGCCAAAGTGTGCCGGGCAAGAGTCAGCTGGGGTGTGCCGGCAGGGCACAGCCAGGGAGTGTGCCAGCCGAGAGGGTCAAGGGGAGTGTGCCGGCCAGAGAAGGCACCAGGGAGTGTTGATGCGGGATGAGACCACAGACACGACAAGCTCGTGACTGCTCCTTAACGAGGGAAGCGTCGGATGTGTGCGGTTGAGAAACCGACAATGAGCTAGGGTGATCGGCTCTCTTGTATGCCCGGATCGGGGCACGGGACGGTCTCGCACTCTCTCGCAGCAGCGGTAATGAATAGATAAAGCGAGCTAGATATCCCTACACATGCTCTCTAGCAGCGGCATAAACAAATATATATGAAGTAAGCAAAATGCCAAGTAAGGGAGCGAATGCGATACCTCCACGCGCTCGGCGTGGGGACGACGGACCCGACCGAAACTCGTACTCCCGGGACAATTAATACACTATATTACAACAAATGAATTACTGCCCACTCCACGCAGGGAGGTAAAGGGCTACACAAACGGGCCCGGGAGGACCGAATTCGGGTTGACGGGCGGCTTCTCGCGTCTCTTCGGCAGCACCCGAACTAGTGACGGTGGGGCCCACGTGCTGTCCGGAGGGGTCGAGTGGGACCCGGTGACACCGCTGTAGTGGGGACACTTAGGGAAGCGTTCCCCGGGCTGGCGGCATGCTGGTTCTCCGGCCGGAGGCCGGGCGGCTCCGATCGGCACCGGTCGGAATAACCGGTCACGGACCTGCCGGTTCTATTTTCCGGCGCGCGCTCCGGCGAGAACGGACGCTGCGATCAGCCCCGACGTCGGAATGCGACGAAACTGGCGCCGTTGGAAAGATGCTTCGCAGGGCTTCAACCCAACGTGATTACAGAAAAATAACCAAGCCTGTACTTCTGATTGGTGAATTTTGAAGGTTTCTATTGTACAGTTCCTGAAATCTCAAGTCAGCAGAGAACTTTCCTGTGGATTGCCTTTGACCGCGAGGTAGACGTCTGAATCTGGGGTTGTGTTCTTCAGAAAAGTTGTGGGAAATCAAGTTACGAAACCAGGACTATTTTTGATCTGGATTTGGAGGTGGTGGTGATTTGTTCTGATTTTGGAAGTGGAGGGTGGTCGGATCTGGGATCTGACTGATAACACTATAGCTGAGGAAGAACATGAATATCTAAAAATAGATAGAAGGCTGATAAAAAATTAAGAAAATTTGTAGATGTAGGGGGTGATGGACAGAACTCCCATTAAAATTGGGAGGGTCAGGAAAAATCAAAAAGATGGCCGGAGGATGGAAACACAGGGCTACTGTCACTGTAGACAGAGATAAAACAGAACTAGGAATGAAAGATGCACGAAAATGGGAAAATACTAAACAATGGAATTTGGGCGTGAAAATTTAGGTGGAGCTTGGGATACAAGGGAAGAACACACCATAAAAATTGCAGCTTGAGATCTTCACGTGGTGGAGAGAAGATATTCAGAGAAGAAGCCTCTATCCAGGATGGACAGAACACCGAAGGTGGCTCCGCGGCGGCGTGATGGCGGCACGAACGGCGGCGGCGGCGGTGGCGGCGGCGGTGGCGGCGGCGGCACCGATGATCACCGGAGGTGGGGGAAGGAGATATCACTCTAGAATGGGGGTTGAGGATGAAGAAACCAGGGGGAGAGAGAGGAGAGGTCGAAATTCTCCAAGAGAGGGGTTCTTGCACAATGATTTTTTCACTTTCATTAATATTCAAATGGAAAATACAAGTATTTATATGCCTCCAATCTAATCCAATCTCTACCATTGGATCTAGGGATGGGGAATGAATGGCCTAGATTAAATTTGACCAACACACAAAAAAAAAAAATAACCCAAGTGGGAGACAAGCTTGACATGGTAGGTAGCCTATCTTAGACTTTTTACTCCCTTTGTCTACCCATGTGGTCAATTGGCATTCAACCCTTCTAGATGGCCACCTAGGATGGTTGACCAGCCCCACATGGTCTAGGTGGACCAATGGGAAAGGGGTGAGGGCCCCCTGGCTTGGGCCTACTGGAATTTTACATATAAACCCACTAAGACTTACAATTGCGTACCCATATAACACAAGGGTATACATACAAATATGAAAGGACATAAATGCAAACAAAATGCGACGGTCTTACCTCGATGTCCCCATCAAGTGTGCTGGGTAGGAGGCCTAAAGGGTATGTGTGCCTGCCAAAGAAGACACCAAGGAGTGCGCCGAGTAATGGGCCACGGCAGATGCGCCATGAACGCACCGGACTGGGACAGGTGGGGTGTATTGGATAGGGCATGACCTGAGTAAGTGTGTGTATACCATTGGCTTTGAAAAGAGAGCAAGGGAATGCTCTGGCCAGTGGGTGAGTTCTAAATGCTGAATAGGGACAGTAGATGTGAACAAACCCGTGGAAGGGGGAGAGGGATGATTGTGCTTATAGAAAACCACTAAGAGAAGGAGGAGGCAGCCTTACACTACCAAGCCAGAAACATTGATTACCAGTATAGACGGACCAGTGACATGGGAGGACTGGCAAAGCAGAGAGTTAGGAGGTTGAAGTACTATGTAAATTACAGGCCAACGGCGAAGAGGAAACAACAAGCACAATGAGAGGTAGAAACAAAAGACATTTCATTCATGGAGAACTCAAAATGACAAAGATCATGGCCCGAAGGCCAAACATAATACAATGCATCCAAACAAAAGGAGGGGAGAAACGAGGAGAGGAAAGAAAAGAGAAAGTTGAGGAGAGGGTTGGAACGAGGAAGGGTAGCCATTCCCTCCACTACGTTCCTTCCCCCTCCGCTACACACAATACACTCTCTCTTTCTCTCTGGGCTTCTCCTCTACTTTCTTCTTCTCTTCTTCTTCTTCCTACTGGTGCCTCTCTTCGTGGGTTTTTCTCTTCTTTCTGTGGTGCGTCCTTCTCGTTCTTCTTCCTTTGTGAGAGGTTATATATATGTCCGACGTTGACGGGGGAACCTCATGATGGCACTTCCATCCGAGGTTGACCCTGGTCTCATCTTCCTCGGGTGGGGATCTTCCTCATCCAACCAGAGGGGGACACCGAGGCAGGGCGTTAGCTGGTGTTGAGGTGGCCAAGTTGCGTGCCAAGGGTCCCACCCAACGACCGATGTGCATTTTGCCAATTCGTACCGGCCCGAAGGGTTTAACGCTGTGCCGTTGGAAGGGCCAAGGCACTATGCCGTTGAAGAGGCAGAACGACTGTGCCGTTGGAGGGCTTGTTTAGGTGTGCCGCTGGAAGGCATGATGACTGTGCCGTTGATAGGGCACGACTATTGTGCCGTTGGAAGGGCATTGAGGCGTTGTGCCGTTGACAGGGCACGGCTATTGTGACGTTGGAAGGGGCATTGAGGCGTTGTGCCGTTGAAGGGGCCTCTGTCTTTGCTTCAGGGACTTACAATTGTGTACTCTTTGGGACATTTCTTCACCGTTAGGGACTCGAGGGTGGGTCCATAGCAGTGTATAAATTCAGGACGGTTTCCTGTGTTTTCCTTTGTCATTTAATGCGCCCGTGCAAATATGAAGATTTATCGGACGATAATATTCTCCGGAGCCCTGGATGGCCAGTCTCCCCGGGTCTTCTCTCTTTTAGCTTTGATACCAATGCGGGAGCTCGGTAAGACATATGGATGTGTGATTTTACACATCCACAACCCCCTATGGGCGGTCGACCGAAATCTGGGAAAATCACAGATTTTGGTTAGTTCAGATTTAATGAAGTGAAATCCAATGAAAGACTGAAATGGTTAGATGATAAATGACTAACAACCAAGTGTTCCTTGGTATTAAACAATGTAAGAACATATACCAACCACTTACATCAAGATCAAAAACTCAAAATGGAAACTTACCACTTTCTCCCAAAAACATATACATGCAAAGTGCCAAGTTCTCACAATGAATCTTGATACCTTTGCATATAGAATTGGCATTCATTTCTAAACCTGCATGACAAGATAAACGAAGTTAAAGCCATATGATGTGTGCTCATGAAAAACACATGATCAAGGTGCATGAAAGTATTTTGAACAATCAATAATCATAACATAGGATTATGATCATAAAGCATAAAAGTGAACAAGGTGTGAGCAACTTGCAGCCATGAAGAAAGTGCAGAAAGCACATACATTAAAATCCATGTTCAATGTGCATAAAATCACTTTGGAAAACATAGCAACCACAACCTAACATGAAGATCATATGACCATGACCTTTTTGCATATAGAATGAACATGATTAGGGCTGTCAATGGGCCGGGCCCGGGCCGAGCTTAGGTCGCCCCGACCCGGGCCCGACTTATCAAGATTAAGGCCCGAGCCCGACCGGGCCCGACTTATGTCGGGCCGGGCCGGGCCGGGCCCAACATTATTTAAAAAATACGAAGCTCGACTAAAGCCCGGCCCAGCCCGACAACTTAAATAAATAATAAAAATAAATATATTTAATAATATAAAACTTATAATCTCACTAAATTAATTAAAAATTTGATATTAATTACATAATTTATGTGAAAAGAGAGTTTTAAAATTTCTAATTAAGTAAAATAACATAATCTTAACTAAATAGTTTTTAAATTTTGAAGTGGAAATTAAAAAAGACATCAGGCCGGGCCGGCCCGCGAGCCGAACTCAAAGCCCGAGCCCGGCCCGCGGGTCTAGTCGGGCCAGACTTTTAGGCTCGACTAAAAACCCGCGGGCCGAAAAAGACCTTGCGGCCCAGCCCGAAATCGGGCCAGGCCCGCGGGCCTGTTGGGCCGGCCAGGCCCATTGACAGCCCTAACATGATAGACCAAATTCACATGAATGGTGTATAAATGCTTAAACATGTATGAACCTTGAAAGACCAAACACACATGAGGCCAAGTGCAGTCAAGATTTGTATTGAAACTACAAGCCAATCTTAATCATATAAAACCCCTCATGAGTAAGCATGAAAACCTTATCAAAGGACGAGTAACACACCTAACATCAAGAACCTTAGCAATGAAAATAAACAAGGTGTATAATCCAATTGGCCATCTTCTACCAAGCTTCTCATGATTAAATGCTAGCTCAGTAACCCCAGGTAGCATAACCATGAACTCAACCTCATTGATTGAACCCAGTCAAGCTATCTTCAGTAAAGAGTCACTCCATGTAGTTCTTTCAAACATATGAAGTCAAACATATGAAGTCAATAAACCAAGCTCTTTAAACAGTGTTTGCAGATTTATGAAGCAAGACATTTAATAGCAACAGTCAACAAACGCATACATAAACATAAAGTTTAGTTATCATCAAAACATAAACATGTGCAAGACACACAACACCCACCACGCTTTCGCTGCGCACTCTGATTCACGTGCATAGCCAACATGGCAACTCGGGACTCGCCATCCCGACAATCTACAATTTGGCTGGTCAACCTCAGAAAATAGGGTGAGGAAAGCTCCATTACCTCAAACCCCAAGCACATATTCTCTCTCTCTTAATCTGGCAATCTTCCGCGGCTCCACAGGCTCCGATCTAGAACGAATCGGAAAAATTCCAACACCAGCCAAGAATTCTCGCGAACACTGCCCAAGTGACACTCGTCCTTCCGGAGCAGTGCCAACACACCCTCACACAATAAGGGAATTGGCGGGACTTCTCATATGCAACCACCTTGCCAAAACACAGGACACGTCTCGCACGGATTTCATGGCACACCGAGGCCAACCAATCTGAACATACGATGCAAGGTGATGAACCTTAGCCAAACACAATCTCCTCCCATCAAGGGAAAAACTCAATACACCCTGACCAACGGAAGGGAAAACTCCACTCTTGACCTGACCTTGAACCTCACACATGCTGGGAATCGCACCTTCCAGCATCAAGAAAAACCATGGCCTCACATCAGGTCAGTTCCTCCGACAACACTTGCCTAGTGTCTCGTCAGACCACATTCACAGCATCTCCCGATGCACCACCACTGTAATTCTCCGAACTGCAACACATTATGCCAGGAGCCGCAATCACGAGCCATGATCGGCAACCTTCAACACTCATCCTCGAGTCCCGAACTCACCGCGGAGCCTTCACATCTCGAACCAAACCAAGGGTGAACGCAACACGTTCGCACACAAGAGCGCAGGAGCAAGAACTTACTGGGACACCTCTGCCCAATCCTACCTCAAAATCCGCAAAAACAATCGGGACCAACACGTCACTTATGACGCCACAGAGCACGACGTGAACATCAGGCTTGGCAATCAATAGCTCACCGAGAAGATCCTCCGCTCACTCGAGCACACCTCTCGATCAGAACATTCGTTTTACCACCTTAAACCACAATCTTAACACCTCAGGGGTTGGATAAATCTCAAGTTGGAGTGGCCAAACTCAAGAACAGCCCCCTCAGAGCACACTCACGGCCACTTAACCACGAACAATCCTCACCAGCCACCTGACCTCACTGTAGGACCCTCAAACACAGCACTACAGTAGCGCACATGGCGGCAACCTCTACCCATCGCAACACAACCGGGGCCACAAGCCATCGGGAAGAAATCTCTCTATCATGTTCCTTAGGCCCCACACTGACACGAAAGTCGCGAACAGCAACCACCTTCATAGCATCGTGCAGCGCACTCAAGCTCACAAGCGAGAAATTAAGCGGAAAATAAACACAAAATCCTAAGCCAGCTGCTGACTGTACTGGACCTTATGGACTCTAATCACTGTAATATCTCGAATTCCCATGTACGCCCAAAACCACGCTCTGATACCAGCTGTAACGACCCAAGATCCGGATACCGGGAAGAACCCAATACCATTTGAATCCTGGCCCGCAGCCCACGAGTCGAGAGGGCTTGGAAGGGCTGAAAAGGAGTGTGGAGGAACAAGAAAATAGAAAATGAAGCAAGACAATTCAACAATTAACAGAAATAAATAAACAACTACAACAGTAGAGTCCAGTTCAACAGAAAGTACAGTCTAAGGTAGAAGAACGTACCCAACACCGAGTGAACACTCGGCCCAGCGAACTGGCAACTAAGAACCTCCGCACAGCACCCTCGAACCTCAAGGAAGAACCGACGCACCTGAAAAGTAGGGGTAAGCCTCATGTCACTGACTCAAAAGGGGTCCCGCGGAACCCCAACCGAAAAAAATGGCAGTAGCAGAAAGGAAAGCAGCAACAACTACAGCAGGAACAACGAACTGGTGGCCGGTCAAAACTCGGCACTACAGCTACTCCTACTGTACCGAAAAAACACGCCTCGATCTCACAGTCGGGGGACTACCGAACTAACGGGAGAACCTCTGGCTACGTCGCCAGAAGAAACAATCACGATCTCACAGTCGTGAACCTAACATCGTCTAGGGAAAACCTCGGTGACGCTCACTGGAAACCCTAGACCTCTACCTCGGGAACACTCCCAGAAACTGTTGGGGAAACCACGTCTCGCAGACGGGAAATAAAACCCAAAAATAGGAGAGTCACGCCTCACATGACATGAGTACCTTCCTACTAGAAGCAAGGCCGGATGCGTCCACTGAGGACCTAGTCAACGGCCTCAGGTGTAATGCCCCGGAATTTTTTGGATCATTTTAGTGGGTCTCGGAGTGTGTTTTGTACTTTACACGTGTTTTTCCTTGATGTGCCTTCAGAACTCTGTGCAGGGTAAACTGTGGCGTTCTCCGACTCCGGGACGTTACCACTGCGTTGTGCTCTTCCCGAGGATTGCGGAGGTAATTTTTCGTAATTTTTTGAATTTCTGTAATTTTTGGGCTTTTCTATATATTAACCCTTTTCTCTCTCCCCTCTCATTCTCTCTTTCTCACTCTCTCTCATCTCTTTCTCTCCCCCTCTCCCCGGGCGGCCGACCGTGGCAGAGGAGGGCGAGGCGACGATGGCGGGAGGCGAGGAACGAGGAACGGGTCGAGGATCGAGGGACGGTGGCGCGTAGAAGCTCGGCCGCGCGTTCATGAGCCGGCGAGGGTTTCGCAGTAATTTCTTCGTGGATCGGTGTCCACGGTGCGTCGTTTCTTCGGTGGAGGTAGGGAGATGGACCCCCAGCTCATGCGCTTCCTTTCCCACAAGTTTCATAGGCCGCGGTGAGCCGAGCAGGCGTAATCGGGGATTTTTGAGAAAAATTCATGTTTTTGGGGTTGTGAGTCGATCCGCCAACCCGTCGCGTTTTTGGCTGATCTGAGGCCGTAGATGCATGCTAGGGGCTTGGGGGCTTCCCCCTTGTTTTCCCCCTCTCCCGTGGAGGTATGGGGGCATGGGATGATTTTTGGGTCATTTCCCGCCGTCCTGCTCTCGGGACGGTGTGACGGTCCTTCCAGTGACCGTCACAGGCTGTGACGCCCCATGGTGGGTGCGTTACGTGCCGTGACGCCCCAAGGAGGGTGCGTCACAGAGGTTTGTGGTGTTGGCAGGCTGTCGTTCGCTCTAGCGGTCTTACGATAAACCGCTAGAGGGTGTGACGCGCCTGGGTTCAACCGTTATATCCGTTAACGTGGTTTTTGACCGATTGGGGTCAGGGGACTCTGACGCACCAAGAGTGGACCGTCAGAGCCTCGTGACGCCCTTACTTGGGTGCGTCAGAGTGGACGTATTCCTTCTTCTAATGCACCTGGGTAGGTCCGTTAGGGGTTGTGATGCCCCGAGGGGTGTGCGTCATAACCTATTTTGGTCTATCTTCTAACGGACCAGGCTTGGTCCGTTAGAGGCTATGACGCCCCTGGGTGGGAGCGCCACAGCCAGTTTTGCCCATTTCTTGTAACGCTCCTATGTTGAACCGTTACAGTGCTGTGGTGGCCTAGCTTTGGACCGTTACAGTTGTGACGGCCCAAAGATAGATCGCAAGACACTATGTTATGCCGAAGTGGTTCTTCGTGCTTACCGTGATCGTTTCGCATTGTGTAGGTTCCTGGTCGACCCGGTTGGGACCCAGTGGTCGACCTACGGTCTCGTGAATGTCCCAGACACCCCGAGGGTTTTATGTCCGTGTTTTGAGGGTGTCGGGAGGACCGTGCTACCTCGTTTAGCATGCCCATGGGTTCGAGAGTCTGGATGACTCCTTGTGTTCTGGGCTTTTGTGTTACGCGTGACCGAGTCACCGTGCGTCGGTGTGAGTGCGGCGAGGGTTCCCTGCACGTTATGAGTTTCTCCGGGAAGAGGTTTCCGAGTGGGCCATGAGTAAGACCTCGGGAACCATACTTCTACGTTTCTACATGGCCGAGTGCATGGCCCGTGGACTGTGAGTCCCGTTTCTTCTCCGACCATGGTCACCGTGCGATGGTGCTGGTATGTAGGACGGTCCCCGTACTTCGTCGGATTAAGATGTTATTTTCCGTTGACTTGAGAGTCTACTCCTTCAGTGACCCTCCACTAGTCGTAGCCTACTTACACGTTTAGTGGTCCCACTAGGGAGTGGTGGAGAGGCTACCCTGAGGACGATTTTTAGATTGGTTTCCGTCGGCCCCCACGTCTTGCAGCCAGAGTCCGACTGAGGGGAAAACCAGTTAGAGGCCAGACCTGGGACGCATGGTCTGTGTGTGCACATGTGGTTGGGGGCGGTTGGACCCACGCTGACGGGCGTGACCCCAGCTAGTCACTTGCTTTGTGGTTACTTGTACGGTGTCCTTGCCTCCGCCGGGGGCTTTCGTGACAGGCTATCATGCCAGGCGGACACCTGCAGTGCGGTGTAAGACGTCAGGGGACACTACCTACTGTGCTTCTAGTGGCAGGTACTCCTGTCGAGTCGGGAATGATAGACTGTCAGTCTCTGTGACTTTGATCTTCGGGTTTTTGGTCGTGTTGACCGTTGAGTTCTAGGTGTTTTGCCATGGCACGTGTGTTGGTTCTCGTGCCGTGAGGCTGGTGCTGGTAGTTTTACCGAGGTTGCGTCTTGTTGTGTGGTACCCGCGATCGGATGGTCGGGGTACACCTTGGATAACATGTCCAGGTTGGCCGTGTCCTGGGAGATAGGCCTCTACGGCGGGGTTGCCGTGGGTTTTTACTTCGGTAAGTGGTGCTAGTATGGTCCGGTTCTCGACTATGAGATCGGGACTTCTCTTTCCACTTGACCGGTACAGTAGGAGTAGTTCTAGTGTCGAGTTTTGACCGACCATCGGGTTTACTCTTCTTGCTGTTACTGTTGCTCTTGTAGTTACAGCTTTTCATGCCGCCGTTGTTCTCAGTTGGGGTTCCACGGGATCCCTACTGGGCCAATGACAGGAGGCTCACCCCTGCTTTTCAGGTGCGACGGTTCTTCCTCGTGGTTCGAGGATGCTGTTTAGAGGTTCTTAGTTGCCAGTTGTGGACTCTAAAAAATTCTCACCCCCATGTTTACGTGCAGGGGGATAAAGAAGAGGAGAAAAGAGAAGAGAAGATGAAAAGAAGAAAAGAAGAAGAGGAGACACCCTACAAACACCTTCACCGGCACACCACTTTAATGCCTCCAGTGGCACACTTCAAGTGCCCCTCTAGCGGCACGCTTCCGAACGGCCTTCCAGTGTCACGCCCCTGCTAGCCCTCAGCGGCACGCCCTTCAAGCGCCCCAGCGGCACGCTCCGCCCAGACGCCTCCGGCGGCACAGCTTGGCTGCCCTCTCAACGGCATGCCTGCCAGCCCCTTCGACGGCACGCCTTATTGGCCCTTCAACGGCACGCCTGCCAGCCCCTTCAATGGCACGCCATGTAGAGGCCTTCAGCGGCACGCCCAATCGAGCCCTCCAGCGGCACATGCATTCTGCCCCTTCAACGGCACAGCGTCTTGGCCCCCTTCCAGCAGCACAACGTGAAATTCCTTCGAATGGTACAGGCCGGCAAGATACACAACGGTCACTGGAGGAGCCCCTTGGCGCGCAGCATGGCCATTTCAACGCCAGCTAACCCCATGCCTAGGTGTCGTCTTCCAGTTGGACGAAGGGGACCTCTACCTAATAAGGATGGGACTTGGGTCAACCTCGGATGGCAGCGCCATCATGAGGTCTCCTCCATCAACTACGCACATATAAAAAGCCCTCACAAAGAGAAGAAAAGAGGAAGAGGCGAAGAGGAGCTCCCAGAGGGCAGAAGGAGGAGAATAAGAGAAGAAGAAGAAGAAGAGAAGAAGAAGAAGAGGAGAGGCTCCCACCTCTCACCCCCCCACTGCCGCTCCGACCATCGCTGTCTGTGCGAAGAGAGAGAAGAAGAGAAGAAGAGAAAAGGGGCTACCCCCCCGGCTGCTCCGACTGCCACCCATGTGGGAAGAGAGAAGAGACGAAGAGAGAAGAGGCGAAGAGAGCCTGACCACCGTCTGAGTGAAAGAAGGAAGTAGAAGGGAAGAAGAAAGGGAGAGAGAGGTTCCAATGTAGCGGGAGGGACTGCATTCACCCCTCATTGCCTCGTTACTTTTTTTTCTTTCTTTCTCTCTTTGTTTTCCTTGAGCATGTAACCCCCTCACGGTTTCTTCATGAATAAACTGTCTGTTTGCTTTGTCCACTTGCTTGTGTGTTCTTCATCCACCCCTTTTTCAGCTCCAGCGGCATATCTGCCTTTGCCCCTCTCTGGTCTGCTCAATGGCACACCTCCTTTTGTTCGCCCAGTGGCACACCTCCTTTTGTTCGCCCAGCGGCACACCTCCTTCTGTTCGCCCAGCGGTACGCCTCCCTTGGTTTGCCCAGCGGCACACACTCTCCAGCCGCCAGCGGTACACT
Organism: Amorphophallus konjac; assembly: GCA_022559845.1. Taxonomy (NCBI): domain Eukaryota; kingdom Viridiplantae; phylum Streptophyta; class Magnoliopsida; order Alismatales; family Araceae; genus Amorphophallus; species Amorphophallus konjac. The sequence continues at coordinate 228,072,870 of CM040117.1, forward strand.
CTTGGCCTGTTCAGCGGCACACCGCCCCTGTTGACTTGCTCAGCGGCACACCCCTTGGCCATACCTTCACCGGCATACCCTTGGACTGCCAGCCCGGCACACCTTGGTTGTCACTTCCCAGGTACACTCATAGCTTGTATCAGTCTACTGGTTTCCCGTTCGGCATTTTCTCCGGGTTTTCCGAAGTCTCCCCAAAGGTGGTTGCTTAGGCACACACCTCAGTTGTTGGTTCATGTCACTCCATGTGGGCATGCTCCTTATTATTCCCTTACCATCCGGGTCAAGGGGAGATGCTGCCGAATTTTTGTCAGAAATAGTGATAAGTTAAAAGACAAATAGAAGCAACAAATAAATGAACTAAGCAACAATAAAACATTCTAACTAAGATAGGGGAACCATGCAAGATTCAGAGAACTGGACTATTGAACATGGCTTGGGACTCAATCACCTGACAGAGAAGTGGAAGCCTGCCGTTTAGAACCCTCTACCCGAACACCTAAAGCCAGAAACCTCCCTTTAAACCTCACCCCATTCATGTGGGTTCTGCCCCAATGGCATTGCCCCTAACTTCCCTTGGCCAGCCTTGAGCGGCACACCCTCAAACCCTCCAGCGGTACACCCTTCAACCCTCCAGCGGTACACTCCCCGGCCCTCCAGCGGTACACCCTCAAACCCTCCAGCGGTACACCACCCTCAATCTTCCAGCGGTACACTCCCCTTTACCCTCCAGCAATGCACTCCTCCAACCCTTCCAGCGGTACACCTTCCAGCGGCACACTTTCTATTCTCCAGTGGTGCACCCCTCAGCCTCTCAGCGGCACGGTCAATCTCTGCTCCACCATACATCCAATCAGAAGAGGGAGAACATAGTAATAATAATGATGAAAATGGTGGGAATTTATGTAGCGATAATAATAAAAGGGGGGTGATCCTAATCAAGATAATAAACAAAAAGAATAATAATAAAAGGGGGGATAATAATAAGAAAGGGGTAATAATGAACAGGAGAAGATCCCATGGTCTGTGAGCGATAAAAAAACTGTCAACAAAAAGGGGGGAAATGCAATAACAATAATGCTCAAAATAGAAGGAATAGTAGCAAGAAAGGGTAATGATAATGACGATGATAATAATAATGAGAATTACAATAGACGAATGAATCTGAATCCATGACAAATAAACTCAAAAGAAGATGGAAAACTTGTGCAACAAATAGAAAGAAAATAATAAATCCACCCAAAAAAATGCATAAAAAGGGGATAAGCGAAAAAAATAATAAAAAATCTAAATAATGAAAAATGATAAAATCTACATTGTAGCCCCGTCTCTCCCGTGACCTGGTGCTGAAGGAACAACAGTGCCGCCCTTGCAGGCCGGGCCCGAGTCTTGGGGGTTATCCCGAAATGGCCGTGACCCGACCTTACCTTGGGCAGATATTCTGATTACACCGGACCCGCTTCTCAGGCCGGATCCCTTCCGAGCCACTACTAAAATTGCCGCGCGTTCGGCAGACATTCGAACGGGTTCACCTCGATTTCCGTCGCATTTCTATTACGGAACCGTGTCCGAACATGAAAAGGTCTGTGAATGACCGACAAAATCCGAATAGAATGAAGTAGCCCTCATCATCCTCGGACCCTTCGCATGGGGACATTAAAAAGGCCTTCACGGGTCACGCTTAGACCTCGGGTGCGTCCCAATTATGGTCATTGTCTGACCCATATCATCGGCCTATAGCCCGTTCCCTTTGAACACGCATATTGGCTTTGGGCTCTGATCCCGGGACACTCCCCCGTTGCCCCTTTGCACCAGAAATATTAATGACACTCACGCAAGTCTTGTTTCGACCGCGGGGGGCCCACCGTAGTATGGTCGCGGCTTGACCTTGCACCAAGCCGACAAACTTGTTGGTTTCTGACCGTTCTAACTGGGATTTAACTGAATGCTTCCAGTTCCTCCGGACAATAAATTTTCCGTACCCCGACATACATACGCTCCGGTTTTCCCGTGACGATTGCGCTTTTCTCGAGCCGGACATTCGTCTGAATATTAAATGGTCAGCACATGACCTACATGATCTCGGATGTTTTATTTTCACCCTCGTACGGGGATTTCAATACTTCCTAATAGGCCTTTCATGCAATTAACTTCCTGGCCATGAGGCCCTGATTCCTGGCGATTAATTAAGGGTGTTCCCTCGTATGGGGAATGTAAATGACGCCATGACCTTTATGGCGCGGCGGGTTTTGGTCCCGACACGAACCGCACAATCGTCTGATTAGTCAGATCGAGCACACCATGGACTCTTCGGAGCCCGAATAAATTGTCACTTCGTGACTGGCATGCCCAAGCACTTAATAAACCAATAAACGAACAACAATAACTAATCGATCGAAAAGTGCGTCCACAAGTCTGGTATGCCCGGTGGGGCGTAAACCACCCTTCATCTTTTCGCCGGGATTCAGGGCCTCATGACCCCCCTAATAAACGATGTTTGCCTGCTTTGATGAATTGTAGGTGCTGTCTTCGCCCGCCCTATGGGGAGAAAGCCACTAAGCGCAATCATCTTTGCGGCCTCGAAGACGCTACCCTGAGGCACAGGCAGCTTCCAGGAATCATGAAGGCCGCTAAAAAAAAGAGAAGAGAAAGAGAGAAGAAGGGAGGGGAAATCAAACCCCCTTTCCCTAAGAAGAAAAAGAAGAAAAAAGGAAAAAAAAGAAGAAAAGAAGAAAAGAAAGAAACAAAAAATAAGAAGAGGAGAAAGAATTGGCGAGAGAGGGTTGTATGGCCATATCCGCCGACACCCGTGCTGAATGATGATTACCACTGTGGGGTTGATGCGGTGGAGCGAACCACTCATCCCCTCCTTGAGGGAGTGAGCGCTCTCCTGCACACCTACCTTGGTCTATTACACAAAAAAAAGAGAAGAAAAGAAGGGACGAAAAGAAAAGTTGGCAAGCATCGCCGACCAAAAGGACAAGAAGAAGGTCGTCATCCCGCCCGACTGTAGGAAGGTCCAAGTCTGTGGTGCAATGCCCCAGTCCGTTCCACCTTCCTTCTACCTCTATCCGGCGCAAGACGGTCTCTCGAGTGGCTGTTAGAAGATCCAACAAGCCGCAACTGTAGCTTGACAGATTCCTGTCTACTGTGGGGGATACTTTATAGCAATGAGGCCAAGCACAGTCACCACTCCCGAAGAGAGCATGCATATACCCCCCCCTGGGGGATAAGAAGAAGAAACATACCCCGAGCTAGGGGGAATATAAAGAAAGAAACTACACCCCGCTCCTGGGGGCATATGAAGAGAATACACCCCGACTCGGGGGCATGTGAGAAGAATCTACCCCGACCTCGGGGCACAAGAAGAAACAGAGTTGCACCCCGACCTGGGGGCATAAGAAGAAATAGAGAATCTACCCTGACTCGGGGGCACATCAAGCAAAAGTTACACCCCGGCTAAGGGGCATTTGATGAAGAATCCACGCCGCCATGGGGGCATAGGAGGCAGAAAAAAGATATACACCCCGTTCCCAGGGGCACATGAAGAGAATCCACCCCGACTCAGGGGCACAACAGACAACAAAGCTATACCCCGGCTCAGGGGCATTTGAAGAAGAAACATACCCCTCCGGGGGCACAAAAGCGAAGAGGCATACCCCCCGACCTAGGGGGCAGATGAAGAAAAGCTACACCCCCATTCTGGGGGCGTATGAAGAGAAATACGCCCCGCCGTGAGGGGGTAAAAGAAGCAGAACATACCCCCGCCTGGGGGCATAGAAGCAAAAGATACACCCTTACTAAGGGGCACATGAAGAGAGGTACACCCCACCCTGGGGCGTAAGAAGCAGCAGGAATGCACCCCGGCTTGGGGGTATTTGAAGAAGAAATATACCCTGATATGGGGGCACATGAAGAGAAATATAGCCCCGCCCTGGGGGCACGTGAGAAGAATCTACCCCGACCTGGGGGCATAAGAAGAAACAGAGGTGCACCCCGAATCGGGGGACATGTGAGACAAAGAATACTCCCCGGCCTAGGCGTATTTGAAGAAGAAACATAACCCGCCAGGGGGCATAGAAGCCATGAAGAATACGCCTCGTCTTAGGGGCGTTTGAAGAAGTTACATCCCGCCTTGGGAGCATGAGAAAGAGAAGAATACACCCCGACCTAGGGGTATTTGAAGAAGAAACATACCCCGCCAGGGGGCATAGAAGCCATGAAGAATAAGCTCCGTCTTAGGGGCATTTGAAGAAGTTACATCCCGCCTTGGGAGCATGAGAAAGAGAAGAATACACCCCGGCCTAGGGGCATTTGAAGAAGAAACGTATCCCGCCCGGAGGGGGGCATAGAAGCCATAGAGAATACGCTCCGGCTTAGGGGCATATGAAGAGAGCTACACCCCGGCTTGGGGACATTTGAAGAAGAAACACACCCCGTCTGGGGGTATAGAAGTCATAAAGAATGCACGCCGCCTTGTGGGTCACAGAAGTAAAAAGACAGACATCCCGCCCTGGGGGTACCTGAAGAGAAATAAGCCCTGCCCTGAAAGAGGCAGAAGAAGGAGAACCTACCCCGGCCCTGGGACATAAGAGGCAAAAACACACCCCACCTGGGGGCACACAAAGGAAGAAACTCACCCCCGCTCTAGAGGCATATGAGGTAAAACTATACCCCAGTTTAAGGGCATTTGAAGAAGGACTTCACCCCGCCTCAGGGGGCATAAGAAGCGAAAGATATACCCCACCCTGGGGGCACAAGAAGAAAACACACCCCACCTTGGGGGCGTAAGAAGCCATGAGATATACCCCGCCATGGGGGCATTAGAGGCAGAATGCATCCCCGCCCTGAGGGCACATGAAGCAACATACACCTCGCCTCGGCAGCACATGAGGCCAAGAAGCTATACCCCGGCTCGGGAGCATAAGAAACAAAAGATATACCCCGCGCTGGGGGCATATGAAGAGAAACGCACCCCGCCCTGGCGGGGCGTAAGAAGCAGAAGAATCCACCCCGGTCTGGGGGCATAAGAAGCAGAGGACACACCCCACCTTGGGTGCAAAGAAGCAAAGACCCTACCCCGTATAGGGGCGTATGAAACCAAAGAATACACCCTGGCTTAGGGGAATACGAAGAGAAATATACCCCACTCTGGGGCAGAGGAAGCAGAAGAGTACACCCCGCCTTGGGGGCATATGAAGCCAAGAATCACACCCCCGTCTTGGGGGTATTTAAAGAAGAAGCATACCTCGCTCGAGGGCCTAGAAGCTACAAAGAACACGCCCCGACTCAGGGGCATATGAAGAGAAGTCCACCCCGGCCTAAGGGTATTTGAAGAAGAAACATACCCCGCCAAGGGGCATAGAACCCATAAAGAATATGCTCCGGCTTAGGGGTATTTGAAGAAGCTACATCCCGCCTGGGGAGCATAAGAAGAAAAGAGAATCCACCCCGACTTAGGGGCATTTGAAGAAGGAGTATACCCCAGGCTCGGAGTCCATGAAGCAACATGCACCACCCCCCATCCCCCGGCTTAGGGGGGGCATATGAAGAAAGGAATACACCCCGATATGGGGGCATGTAAGCAAAGAAGAAGAATTCACCCTGCCTCGGGTGCATAAAAAGCAAGAACTACACTCCGCCTCAGGGGCGGCAATACACTCCGCTCTGGGGGCACTAGAAGCAGAATACACCCCATGCCGGGGGCATGTGAAGAGAAAGATACCTCGCTCTGGGGCATCAGAAGCAGTAATACGTCCCGCCTTGGGGGGCATCAAAAGCAGCAATACACCCCATCTTGGGAGCACAAGGAGAAAACATCCCCCCGATGTGTTTGGGCAGAAGAAGAAGAGTTCACCCCCGCCTGGGGGCATAGAAGCCATAAAGAATACGCTCCGGCTTAGGAGCATTTGAAGAAGCTACCTCCCCCTTCAGGGGCATAAGAAGCAAAAGATACACCCCGTGCCGGGGGCATGTGAAGAGAAAGATACCTCCCTTTGGAAGCATAGGAAGCAGAAGAGGCACCCCGGCCTAGGGGCATATGAAGAGAAATATCCCTCGGGCCTGGGGGTATAAGAAACATGAAGAATCCACCCCAGCCTGAGGGCACAGACGCAAAGAGACGTGCATCCCAACCTGAGAGCATATGAAGAAAGGTACACCCTGCCTAAGGGGCATTTGAAGAAGTAACATACTCCGTCGCGGGGGAATGGAAGCAATGAATAGTTCACCCCAACTTAGGGGTATTCAAAAATCTACCCCGTTTTAGGGGCATTTAAAAAGAAGGGGAACACACCCCGCCTAGGGGGCATTGAAGCTGTAAAAAAATATACCCCGCCTGGGGGCACAGAAGCTAAGAAGAAGAATACACCCCGGCCTCGGGGCATAGGAAACATGAAGATACACCCCGACTTAGGGGCACTTAAAGAAGATACCTCGCCTGGGTGCACAGAAGCCATAAGGAATACACCCCGGCTCAGGGGCGCATGAAGAGAATCCACCTCGACCCGGGGGCACATAGAGCAAAAGTTGCACCCCGGCTTAGGGGAACACGAAAGAAAAATATACCCCACTTTGGCGCATAAGAAGCAGAAGCATCTACCCCGACCCGGGGGCACAAAAGCGAAGAGACATACATCCCGATCGTGAAGCATATGAAGAAAGGTATACTCCGCCCAAGCGACATTTGAAGAAACAACATACCCTACTTCGGGGGCACAGAAGCCATAAAGAGACACACCCCCTCCGTGGGGGCATAAGAAGCATAAGAATTCACCCCCGCTCGGGAGGCATCAGAAGCAAAGATGCTACCCCGCCACGGGGACATAGAAGCCATAAATAACTCACCCCGCCTAGGGGCACGACAAGCAACCGAGTTATACCCTGATCTAAGGGCACGAGAAGAAAAGACACATCCTGCCTTGGGTGCACAAGAGGCGAAACGCACCCCGGTGTAAGGGCACATGAAATAAAACTACACCCCGATCCGGGGGCATAAGAAACAAGGAATTTACACCCCATCCAGGGGCATAGAAGCCATGAAAGACACACCCCACCTGGGGGCACAGAAGAAAAGCTACACCCCAACCTGGGGGCATGTTAAGAGAAAAAACACCCCAGTCCGGGGGCATCAATGAGAAAGGAAGAGCAGAGCAAAAAGAAGAGTCACGAGGCAAACATGGTCTTTGTACCTGCCTCTCCACAAAAGAAGAAAATAGAAGAGAAGAAAAGAGAGAAAAGACACATGAGGCATACGTGGTCTTCGAACCCGCCTCTTCACATAAAAGAAGAAGAGAAGAAAAGAGAGAAAAGACACATGCGACATACGTGGTCTTTCCACTCGCCCTTTCGATTAAAAGAAGAAGAGAAGAAAAGAAAGTGAGCCTTGAGGCAGACATGGTCCTTCACCCTCTACCTCCAGCCATCCAACAAATAGACCCCTCATGTGGTCGGCGTCACGACATTTCATCTAAGCTGAAAAAACCTTTCGCTGACGGGGCGTCAAACCGACCAACCTTCTGCCGACGGGCGTTAAACCGATCAACGCTCCACCGACGGGGCGTTAAACCGATCACCGATCAACATTCCGCCTACGGGGCGTTAAACCGATCAACACTTCGCCGACGGGGCATTAAACCGATCAACATTCCACCAACGGGGCGTTAAACCGACAAAATGCTCAACCATCGGGGCTTCAAGCCGATAGCTTCCCAATCAAAGAATAAACCTTTCGCTTTGGTTCGGATCCTTCTCCGTCCAGAGAATTAAAGAATAAACCTTTCACTTTGGTTCGGATCCGTCCCGGCCAGAGAATCAAAGAATGAACCTTCCACTTTGGTTCGGATCCTTCCCCGGCCAGAGAATTACAAAAAGAGTCCTTTCACTTTGGTTCGGATCCTTTCTCGGCCAGAGAATTAAAGAATCAACCCTTCACTTTGATTCAGATCCTTTCCCGACCAGAGAATTAAAGAATAAACCTTTCACTTTGGTTCGGATCCTTTCCCGGCCAGAGAATTAAAGAATCAACCCTTCACTTTGGTTCAGATCCTTCCCCGGCCAGAGAATCAAAGAATAAACCTTTCACTTTGGTTCAAGTCCTTCCCCGACCAGAGAATTAAAGAATAAACCTTTCACTTTGGTTTAGATCTTTTCCTGACTAGAGAATTAAAGAATAACCCCTTCACTTTGGTTCGGATCCTTTCCCTACCGGAGAATTAAAGAATCAACCTTTCACTTTGGTTCGAATCTTTTCCCGACTAGAGAATTAAAGAATAAACCTTCCACTTCGGTTCGGATCCTTCCCCGACCGAAGAATCAAAGAATAACCCTTCCACTTCGATTCAGATCTTTTCCCGTAGCCTGCTTCCCGATTTCGGCTCTTGCAGCTCGCTTCCCACTATCTTCGGCTCTTGTAGCCTGCTTCCCAGAATTCGGCCTTCACAGGCCCGCTTCCCATAACTTCAGCTCCTGCAGCCCGCTTCCCAATTTTGGCTTTTGCAGCATTGTGGACGCGAGATTTTTCTTCCGTTATCTTATTTAATTTTATTTGTTTATTTATTGATTTATTGGCGTGCCAGTCACCATGGTGACAATTTTTATTATGCGCTCGATCTGACTTGGTCAGTCGATTGTGAAGTCCGAGTCGGGACCAAAAGTCCGCCATACCATAAAGGCTATGACGTTAATTACGCCCTTCCTAAGAAGGACAACCCTTGATTAAACGCTGAAATAGGAGGCCTCATAAGGCAAACAGATATTCATGTGCACAATTTTAAACTTCATACCAGGGCCAGGAAGGCGGGTAAGATAATAACATCAACCACAGAAACAGACAATATCGTTGAATCAGCGGTTCAAAAACTAGGTGAAGGGGAAAGGGGAGAAGGCAGATTTCAATCACAGGTACACGGAGCTGTAACCATGATGGGGTTTTGAAGCATCGATCAACATTTCGACATCATTTCCCCTTGATCCGGATCATGCCCAGGGGAGAATAGGCTATCACCCACGGAGTGCCGAGATGAAAACCGAGATATAGAGAGGCCGAACCTCCCACATTACACATGTATGCCCCGGGGCGATGTTTGACTCTTCCCTTATAAGAACTGGTGGCACTCATGCATTGGCAGAGCTGATCGGAGCTAAAAGGGGGGTGGGTTGTCGTAATCCCGACACGAACTGATGGAACATAAGGGAGTCTGACTCCCTTTAATTTTATCCCCGGGACATATCTGGTGATCCACGAATATCCCTGTGTGGGTTTGCTCTGGGTGTAGGGGTTCATTGGGTGGCAGATGAGGCTCTCGGCGCACTGTGAATGGGCACGGGCTCTCGGCACGACCCAAAATGGGAAGGCCAGGGCTCCCAGCGCCAATGGCAAGAAGGCCGGGGTTCCTGGCGCGATGAAGAGGAGGCCAGGGGGTTCTCGGCGCCAATGGCAAGAAGGTCGGGGGTTCCCGACGCGATGAAGAGGAGGCCAGGGGGTTTCGGCGCAGGCTTCCCGGCGCGAGGAGGAAGTGTTAAAGGGGGGTTTCGGCGCGACCAATCATGAGAAAAGGAGGCTCCTGGCATAGGTTTCTCGGCACGGGGAAGAAATGGTGGAGGACCTTTTCGGCTTGGGCATGGTGGGGGTTCTCGGCGCAAGAAGGCTCACACCGAGGGCTATTCACCTGTTCTACTGTTCTTGGAGCTGAGATAGATGAGGGCGCCGAGATGTGTTTCAGGGTTCTACGGCACTCTACTTTTGGGGTTTCTTTCTGGGATCCAGGCAACGGCTGGGAATTTAGGATGCAAATGAGGGGGGAAGCCAAGGGCTTTGCTAGGGCAGTGCCAGGGGATCACTGGAAGGTGAAGTTTATGGAGGGCTCGAGATCATCACCCATTTAAAACCCTCTGGAGATATGTTTTTCTGTCGCCGGCCGTCCAGGGAAACCAAGGGATAACTGTCCCTGATTCCTGGGGCGACCTTGATGGCTTAAGAAAAGGAAAAAAAATGAAATGAAAGATGGGGAGACTACCCAGCGTAGGCATCACTGAAGGGATGAGAGGATAGAGTCCAATAACCCATGGGTGTGAAGATTGGGACTCTTCCTTCGACATTCCCCCAGGAAGAACAATCGGAGCGTAGAAACCTGAAGCATCAGAACGATCATTCAAGACATTGAGCAGCACTCATTCGAGAGAAACCAGAGAAGGGAAGGCTTCATCAGTTCACGTTCAGTCGAACCAGAAACATGGATACATATAAGGAAGAAGAAAGAAAACGGGGAAATGCCCAAACAGGCCATCAAAGCATTTCGTTCCACTGCATCATCCCAAACTTACACCAATCACAAAAGGGGGAAATGAGGGAAAGGGAAATAGAACGAAGGCCGGGATATCCCGGTTACATCCGATAAATCGAGGTAAGACTCGTAAGATTACATGGAGAAGAAAAGAAAACATGGGGGGAGGGCGGAGCATTGACTCCTCTCCCTCCCCAGCTGCCCACCTGGAGCTTCTTCTCCTTCTTCCTCTTCTTCTTTTTTTCTCTCTTGCTCTGTTGGTCTCTTCTCTCTTTTCTCTATCATTCCCTCTTTTTTCTATCGTCCGCCCCCTTTCTTCCTCGAGGGGAAGGGGGTTTTATAACTGTATTTTGTATCTTCTCGGCAGGCCTGTCACGGCGCGCCTCAACTGAGGGGCTTCCCGGCGCGCAGGACTTCAGCTTCTCGGCGCAGCTCTTGGGCTTCGACAAGAGGATCCCGGCGCCACTTTATAGGCCCACTTAGGTCTTTTAGACTAGGCCTCTTATTGGTCCTTCAAGTACATCAGCACCCAAAAGGGCCCTCCATTAGTGACATAGTTTCTATTGAGATCATTCATAGGTTTTTCATCAGTCGGTAGACCGGGGTTTCATCGGCGTTGCCATCTGAATGATGACAAAACCGGACATCATTTCATTGGTATCGTCACCGGAACGGTGATAAGACCGGACATCATCTTTAGCCTGGAAAGACTTCAGCCAAGTGACTGCTATTTCATCAGTGCCGTCGTCTGACTGACAATGGCATCGGACATCAGCTTGGCCGGGAAAAGGCTTCAGCCAGGTAGATGGTTGACGAACTTCGTAATCGATCTTTCACTATTGGTCTGATCTTCCTTTCAATTCTGTCTCTGCCCTTGCTCATTTTCAAGGTGTCAACAAATGCCCCCTACCTGCGGGCGGCGTAAGCGCAGAATAAGCGGCACGGGGTCTGCAGGTGCCTTTCATCATTCGAGGGTATCTTCCTCCATTTCTCTTTGACATTGTTCTTCGGCTTAATCATGTTGCTGCAGCAATATTATGCACATGTATCTTTCATTTTCATGTTTTTTTATTTCCATATCTTCTCAGCACTTTGGAGCCTTCTTGGCCTTGCCTTGGGCTTCTCGGTGTGAGGTAGGACCCTTCTCGGCGTGGGTACTTCTCGGCGCGGCCTGTCGTCGGCGCTGTCATCTCGGCGCGGCCTTCTCGGCGCGGGCCGTCTCAGCAGGGTTCTCGGTGCGGGTCGTCTCGGCGCGCTCCTTTTTTCCGGCCGACAGGGGGGGTTCTCGGCACGCTTTTCTTCGCGCCGAGAAGCCTCTCCTGCTTCTTCTTTTTAACCCCCCCGAGAGGGTTTTTACCTCACTTCTTACCTCTTCTTTCTCTCTCTTCATCTCGGCGGCGGCGGTGAGCTCCCCCCCTCCCGAGAGCCTTGTCGCCTTCCCCCCCTTTTTTGACCCGTTCATTCTCGGGTAAGTTCATTATGTGGGATTGAGTCCCATTTTATGCTCGGGATCACTCCCTCTTGGTGGGTGACTCCCTATTTTTCTTGGGCAGACCCCGGACAAGAGGAGATGCTGCCGAAATTTAATTGGAACTATTTATTCAATCATCACATGCTCCTTCATCTTTCCGATGCTTATTTTCATCTTTTCTTGATTGCAGTCACTGACATGGCTTCCGACTCTTCTGCTGCGGCTTCCATGACTGTGGGAGCGAGTTCATCGGCTCAGCCGGACATATCTCGGGCTTCAGTCAACTGGCTGAATGTGAATAGTCTGAGCTTCGGCTATAACCAGATCGCCACTGTTGACGAGTCCTCTGATTCTGAGACTGACACAGTGCCGTCTTCCGGAGTCTATTCTTCCACAGAAGGGATTGATTTCAGAAGGGCTGCCGACTACCGTCCGGACCTACCGAAAGATCGTCATCTGCTGCCATTTATCCGGACCTTCACCATAAGCGGAATGAGGGATTTCCTGCTTGCTCGGTCTGTGGAAGCGGCAATACTGGCTAACAGAGATAGCATGAAGGGTTCTGTTTATCGAGCCCGAGCTATATATCTCCCAGGCGAGCAGAGGGACTGGAATGCCGTGATAGGCATTTCTGAATTAGATCCGGAGAAGAAGATGCTAACCCGGGCTCCAGAGTTTACCCCGGCAAGGTGGGACCATGCAGCTGGTCGCGTCCATCGAGAGAAGCCCAACTTTGGACTTTTTCTAGCTCCTGTGAAGTAGGGTTACAGGGACGAGCCATTTATTCTGAACTGTCTGGCCGTTCAATTTAAATATCAGCTAGCTACCGGGTGGTTTGGAGATGCTAAAGTGACAGACGCCCATCTCTTCAGGGTAGGAGCAGTGGAGTTTACAGAATTTGTCTTGAAGGAATACGCTCCTTTACTGATTAGAGCTGGGGTATATCATAGTGTATTTGCCTCCAGGTTCCGCTATCCCATCTCTCGGGGATTATGTTGCGGCATGCTTGAAGTGTTCTGCCCACAGTTTAATACGTTCTATACAGCAGAAGGTGAGACTTCTCTCGATCTTTGGAGTCTTGCGCAGCTTTCAGGCCTGCCTATAGATGGGGAGCCATACGAGGAGGTCTGTCTAGATGACTCTATAAAGGACGCCTCTGATGGAGAGGGCAGATATTCTTTTGGCTACGCATACCGGTACTTGATGAAGGCTTATCGCACCATCTGTCTGGCCTACAGTAGGGGATCTTCCAAAGGATATCAACCCCGGGAAAAGAGCAGCAGATTGAGAGTCCGTGTAGGACAGTGGATACAGTACTTCTTCGGGGGTCCCTTGAAGTATACAGACTTCCCTTCCGTGGGACCGACTCCCGGTAAGCAGATCAGGGCCCCTCGTTACAAATCGGCATTGCCGGCTTCACTGCGCCGAGCAGGTGTAGACGGCCCGAACCCAGCAGGGGTTGACCCCATTACTCATTGTGCAGCTTATCTGACCTTCTGGCTGTGCACTTTTGCTCTTCCCCAAGGGGACGAGACGACTATCAGACCGGAGGCTATATATCCAGCCTGTCAGGTGGCCTGGGGGATGAGACTGTCTCTGTGCCCGGTGGCTTTGTGTTTAGTTTACAAATCATTGGGAGATTTGCACAGACATCGGGTTCCCCGTTCCTTACGAACTGTAGGTCCATTTCATTTCTTCAATGCTTGGGTTTGCAGCATTTTCCCCGAGCTGGCCCCGAGAACTTTGCAGTCAGACACACTGCTCCCTCGAATGATTGAGTTTGCTAGAGCCGAACCCGGTCTTTTCTCAGAGCAGCTGTTTAAGATAAGGGGAAGGTTGACAAGAGTGCCCGTGGATGCTCCTGGCAGCATTCATTTTTGGAGCTTGGTAGTAGGTCCGGCTCCTTTAGTAGACCCTCAGAGGGAATGCAAAATGGAGGAGGTAGAAGTTTATGTCCATCCTGTTTCGGGGGCCAATGCCACCCGGCCCATATTAGAACCAGAACTGGTAAGGTGGGCTATGGCTATCCGACCCAGTGTATTGGTCTTCAGGAAGGGAGGCTTGCTCATCTTGGAGCCCTATTACCCATTCCGTTTTAGCAGAAACTTCGGCTACGATCAGCATATTCCTTCATCAGCTGCTCAGTTTCCTTTGGACAGCCGTGCCAAGCATGGGTCCTCCATTGCCAATGACGGTCGGATATGGTGGGATTTCTTTCATCGCCGAGAGGGCGTAACTTTCAGGATCCCAACCGTTTCTAATCGTATTCCCCGTGTCACATCAGAATATATTAAATGGTGGAATACCCGTACCAATTTCTATAAAGATGGCAGAGGCGCCTTTTGGGATGTGGCCGAGTGCTCTTTCTTAAAGCGGCAATCAGGGCCTGTATTTGAAATTGATGAGGTTCATCTGAAAAGGCTCTATTCACAGCATCCGAAAGAGGCTGAAGCATATATTGCCAGACGTCGGTCCTTAAAAGAAGAAGGTTCTAAAATACCCACTTCTGTATTTTCTGAGATCAATGAAGATGCTTTTACAAAGGACCTGAGGCAGTTGGGCCACATAGGGAGTATTCATGTGGAGGTGCAGTATCCATTTCCCCCGGAGGAGCCTCTCCCGACAGCAGCCCCCTGGAGGGGCCCGGTGGACAGATTTCATCCTTATAGGACGTTTGTGCGGAGGGAAGACCACACCCAGACGTATTATCAGCACACCTCTTGGCTTTTTGTACTGCTGAATGTTCACGGGCTGTCAGTAGAGAACCCGATAGCTGGCATTCTGAATAAGCCGCTTTTCATTTCTTTTCATTATGTTGACGGCTGGTGCATGGATTATCTCGGCCTCTTTCATTGCCTCGACTTCCATGGACATAAAGACTTGGCTGCCTTGACGGAGAAGTGCCAGACCATCGGTGACGTATGTTGGCTCGTGAAGGAGGCTGCTTCCCGCTCGAAGGAGGTGACTTATCTGTATTGGCTGCTTTCCACCTTCTATGACGGCCCAGCAGGTATGACCCTTCCTGTGCGCTCATGGCGTCTTTCTTTTATTGTTATGTTCTGCATCTGTCGACTATGACTACTTTTCTTGTGTCTTGCACAAATAGACCGGACATAAAACGGCAGGGACTTTACAGGAAGATTATTGCTCAAGCTGAGAAGCCAGCTTACTTTGAAATTCCTGCAGCGGCACCTACGACCACTCCCTTGCCTCCGGGCAAGAAGAGGAAGCCTTCTGTGGTGAAAGCTGCAGTTGTCAAGGCCAAGAGGGCCAAAGTTGTTCGGGTCCAACAATCAGCTCCAGTCGCGACGGACGCCGGAACCCCTCTTCCAGACATCCCCTCTTTTGACGAGTTCAGGTCTCAGAGGGAGGCTGCTCAGGAACCTGTCGAGAGTGGCGGTAAATATCTTGCAGATGCAATCTTCATTGTTTTCTTGACTGATCTTTTAAGGCGTCCTTCGAGACTGAGCTTCTCTTTATCTGATACAGCCCCGGAGCAGGTTGCAGTGCCTATGGAAAGGGACACGAGGCTGCCTTCTCCTACCCCGGCTGGCGAGGAGGAAGGTAAATGTGCTTTCTCATCTTTTCTCTTTATACTTTCATTGTTATTCTTTTCCATTATATCCCTCAGAGTTCCCCTTTTGTTGAAGTGACAGTCAGGGAGCCGACTGAGGCCATGATAGCAGCGGGAGAGTCACCTCAGCCACAGGAAAGTGAAAGGACTCAAACAAGAGGGAGCCCTATTCCGGCCAGACGCATAATCACCCGGTCTGCATCCCGGCATGCTCTAGAGGTGACCTCGCAGCATATAGCTAGAGTGGAGATATCCTCGGGCAGCTCCGAGACCGCCCCTGATAATGAGGAGGAAGTGACCTTCAGCGGTAGTGAGGAGGAAATCCAAAAATCAGAAGCCCTGCCTGTATTTGCAAAAGGCCTCCCGCCCTTTCAGCCTCCTAAACTGTTGATGTTATCTTCTGAGGAGGAATTGCAAGAGGAGTTTTCCGGGCTCGACACCGAGGTTGACATAACCCCTCCGTTTGTTGCTTCAACTACGGAGCTTTCTCCTCTTTTGTCTCATTTTGAAGATATAGCTCCCACTTTAAAGGTAAGCTTCTCTTTTTTTGCTGTTCTATTTATTTTCATTCATTCATTGATGAAGATCATCCTGCTTTGTCCTCAGGACCCTGCCATTACCAGCTTGGACGCGGCCGTAGTTTCTATGGACGTCTCATCTGCAGATTTGGTCATCATCCCCGCTTTACCTTCAACTTGCATGGGAATTTCTGAGGTTATTCGCCCCGTGCCAGTAAGAATACAATCTTCAACTGACTTAACATCACTGGACTTGGGATCATCAGGAGAGATTTCCATCCCTGTAAGGGCCTCAGAGTTTAGAGCCGAAGCAGACCCAGCCAGAAGCTCCGCCATTATACCGGCCGCCGTAATGTCAATTGCGCCCGAGTCAGTAGTCCCTGCCACAGTGGCTATAGAGACTGGACTTCTGCCTCTACAGACTAGGGACCCTTCATCCCCATTATCAGAAAAAGCAGCTGAAGATGAAGCCCTTATTCAGAAGACTCATGAAGAGATAGCTCCATCATTTATTGGTTCTCCCTCCGCAGATGTTCAAGCCATAGCTCCCGAGACAGCGGTAGAGGAGGAGTCTTCAGCTCAACAGGAGAGCGCAGAGAGGGACCGGCCAGTTCTTCCAACAGATTTGCCGTCTTCATCCTCTCAGCCGGATGTTGCACTGTCGGCAGACATTGACGATGAGGTGACTTTCGAAATAGCTCCAGTTCCTTCTCCTGGCTTCGCTTCATCCGAGAGTTTTGTCTGGCAAAATCTGGACATGCTGCGCCAGCTGGTGGAGTCCCAGCCCGGACTGACTTATCTGCGGCTGAAGGAGATAGCCGAGCGTTTCACTACTGGTCTACAGGCGATGGGCTGTCCCATGGAAATATGGGCCCAGCGGGTTCTATTGTTGTTAAAGTTCATACATCGCCGGGACTTCTTGGCACATATTATGTCTGACAGACTGGTAGCTTTGAAGTTGCAAAGGAAGGAGTGCAAATCTGAGCTGGAGAAGACGGACTCTGTTCTTCAGGAGCGCCAATGCCAACTGCAATCTCTGGCGCAGCGGGAGCAGTTCGTGCGCAGCCGGATAACCCTCCTGGAGGTTGAATTGTTTGACCTCCGGGCTGAACTGCCGCAGATAACAACTTCTCGGCCGCAGCTTGCGGAGGAAGTAGCTCTGTTGGAGGGGCAGGTGGCATCCTTTCAGGACGAGTCTGCTCGGCTACTGGAGGAGGAGGCTCGACTTCATGAGCTGGGGGCTGCCCCGCATGTAGGGCTTCTGGCCTTCGAGGACATATTCCGGCGCCCGTGAATATCTGTTTCCCCCTTTTTGTAATACAATTCCCCCTCAGGGGCCCTTCTTGTATTCCATTTTTTATTCAATGGAAAGGATTCTTTATACCAGTCTCATATGTGGTTTGTCTTTTCTATGTGGTTTCATCACTTTGGGAAGTGGGGTAGTGGTTCTAGCAGTCCCTCATACGAACGGCTCGTATCTGGCAGGAGAGCGTCCACCCCTTCAAAGAAAGGATGGGGAACTCACTCCACCGCGTGACGGCCTCCGGGGGGGTGCTTTAAACTGAATTCTGTTGTTGGTAGCAAACGTCCTTCTTTGGCCATATGTGCCGCAAGGGAGACGGTTTGCAGGAATGTGAACGAAGAGGCTCAGAGCATTATCCGGAACGGGTGAATGGTCCATCCCGGGCAAGTTTCAAAGCTAGTCGGGGCAATGTGCCAATCGACTAGTATATGATTTCATCATCGATATTGGGTTTATATCGATGCAAAGGGGTTTTATAGGTTTCATCAGAGTAGACGTAAGGTCTAGACTGGGTAGAGGTTATCGCAGGTGGGATATTGAAGGGTACGCGATTTTCATCAGGACAGACGTAGGGTCTGAACTGGATAGGATTTTATCATTGATCGAGCGAGGTGCCGATCGATCAATAGCTAGTTTCATCATCGATATTGGGTTCATATCGATGCAAAGAAAGTGTTATAAGTTTCATTAGAATAGACAAAAGGTCTAAACTGGCAGGGTTTTAATTGGACATGGTTTCATCATTGATCGGGTGAGGTGCCAGTCGATCAGTGGTTGGTTTCATCGTCGATATGGGGCTTATATCGACGCAAAGAGTTTCATAGGTTTCATCAGTATAGACGTAAGGTCTAAACCGGACAGAGGATTTCATCATTGATCGGGCGAGGTGCCGGTTGATCAACGGTGGGACGTATGTAGAGGTGTAGGTCTCGTCAGGACAGACGTAAGGTCTATTCCAGCAGGTTTTATGGCGGGTGGCACTTTGCCAAGAAATACGTAGGTTTCATCAGGATAGGCGTAGGGTCTATCCTGGTAGGGTTTCATCGTTGACCGGGCAAGGAGCCGATCGATCAAGGGAAGGTTTGGGAGTTTGATCAGGACAGACGTAAGGTCTGAACTGGCCAGGCTTATCAGAATGATGACGGGTTTTATTGTCGGTGGGACATGTGAAAGAGGGTATGTAGATTTCATCAGGGTAGACGTAAGATCTAACCCGGAAAGGCTTTATCATCGGTGGGGCATAGAGCCAGATGACCGACGGAATGCCTCATCAGTAAAGGGGAGGTGAAGGTAACGTGCTGGTTGGCATGGAACTTATGAATTACCACATTACCGACCCAAGCGCCCTTTCGGGTTTTCGTCGGAGCCAGCCCCCTCTTGCTTTTGCCCACGCGTCCTTTCAGATTTTCACGTGGCGGGGTACCCGATTTTGCCTGCAGTGCCCTTTCGGGTTTTCACCACAGCTGGGTTTTAGCCATTTTTGCCCTTGTCCAGAATGCCTGAACAAGTCTGGCGGGGTATCTCTATTTTCAACCCCATTTCTATATATGTATTTTTTTATCATTTTCTTTCTCTTTTCTTTTTCATTGTCTTTTCTGGGACCAGAACTTTCATCCTATGGACCATGGCGCCATATGTTTATTTTGGACACACGATCATTGATGTGGGTGTCAACATCAATGCAAAGGGAAGTAGGGTTTCATGATCTATCTGGACGAAAGGTCCGAATTGATTTAGAGGATATAGATAGCAGCTCGGGCACGAGGCCGTTTGCTGAAGATATGAGTTTCATCGTTAATGTGGGGTTTAACATTAACGCAAAGGAATAGAGTTTCATGATCTATCCAGACGGAGGGTCTGAATCGATTCAAAGAGCAGTGTTGTGCTATGTAGAGCGGACGGAAGGTCCACCCTAGATGGGTTTTAGCGTCGATCAGGCAGCGTGCCAATCGATCGATAGCAGGTTTCATCATTGGTATTGGCTCATCCCAATGCAAGGATTTCGTATGTTTCATCAGGATAGACGTGGGGTCTAAACTGGGTAGGGTTTTATCATTGATATTAGGCGAGGTGCCAATCGATCAATGGTGGGTTTCATCATCGGTATTGGATTTATACCAATGCAAGGAGTTCATGGATTTCATCAGGATAGACGGAAGGTCTAACCTGGATAAGGTTTTATCATAGATCGGGCAGTGTGCCAATCGATCAACAACAGGTTTCACCACGGCGGGCCGTAAAGAGACCGATAGATCTAGTCGGAATAGACGTAAGGTCTAAACCGGACAGGATTCCATTGTTGATTGGGCAGTGGGCCAATCGACCAATAGCGGGTTTCATCATCGGTATTGGGTTCATACCAATGCAAGGATTTCATAGGTTTCATCGGGAGAGACGTAAGATAGGTTTCATCGAGATAGACGTAAGGTCTAAACTGGACAGGTTTCATCGTGGTGGGTCTTAGACAGAACCAAGTGGAAGTGTTTTATCAGAACAGACGGAAGGTCTATCCCGAGGTGGGCTTATTATTGAGGGAGATTTTCCTTGAGCAATACATGAAGGCTTCAACAGAATAGACGTAAGGTCCATTCCGGATGGGTTTAATCGTTGATCGGGCAAGGCGCCGGTCGATCGACGAGGAGTTTTATGGTGGGAGGTGAGGCTTTCTTTGGAATCACCACATTACCGACCCAAGCGCCCTCTCGGGTTTTCGTCGGAGCCAGCCCCCTCTTGCTTTTGCCCACGTGCCCTTTCCGGTTTTCACGTGGCGGGGTACCCTATTTTGCCTGCAGTGCCCTTTCGGGTTTTCACCACAGCTGGGTTTTAGGCCATTTTTGCACTTGTCCCTAATATAGGAGCAAGTCTGGCGGGGTATCTCTATTTTTAACCCTATTTTTTTAACTTTCTTTTTGTTCTTTCTCTCTCTCTTTTTTTTTTTTAGAGGGTGATAGGTCGGAATGCCACCAGCTCAAGATGAGGGTAGCTTGGTTAGGGCGGAGCGCCGCTAGACCGGGAAATGGGTGCAGCTTGGCTAGGGCGGAGTGCCGCTAGGCCAAGGAAAGGGTAGCTTGACTAGGGCGGAGTGCCGCTAGACCAAGGAAAGGGCAGCTCGGCTAGGGCGGAGTGCCACTAGACCGGGAAAAGAGTGTAGCCTGGCTAGGGTGGAGTACCACTAGGCCAAGGAAAGGGTAGCTTGGTTAGGGCGGAATGCCGCTAGACCAAGGAAAAGGGTGTAGCCTGGCTAGGGCGGAGTACCACTAGACCAAGGAAAGGGTAGCTTGGTTAGGGCGGAATGCCGCTAGACCAAGGAAAAGGGTAGCTTGGTTAGGTCGGAGTGCCGCTAGACCAAGGAAGAGGGTAGCTTGGTTAGGGCGGAGTGCCGCTAGACCAAGGAAAAGGGTAGCTTGGTTAGGGCGGAGTGCCGCTAGACCAAGGAAGAGGGTAGCTTGGTTAGGGCGGAGTGCCGCTAGACCAAGGAAAGGGTAGCTTGACTAGGGCGGAGTGCCGCTAGA
The DNA here is from genome assembly GCA_022559845.1 of Amorphophallus konjac. Lineage (NCBI taxonomy): Eukaryota > Viridiplantae > Streptophyta > Magnoliopsida > Alismatales > Araceae > Amorphophallus > Amorphophallus konjac. The sequence continues at coordinate 228,093,528 of CM040117.1, forward strand.
CCAAGGAAAGGGCAGCTCGGCTAGGGCGGAGTGCCACTAGACCGGGAAAAGGGTGTAGCCTGGCTAGGGCGGAGTACCACTAGGCCAAGGAAAGGGTAGCTCGGTTAGGGCGGAATGCCGCTAGACCAAGAAAAGGTAGCTTGGTTAGGGCGGAGTGCCGCTATACCAAGAAAAGGGTGTAGCTTGGCTAGGGCGGAGTGCCGCTATACCAAGAAAAGGGTGTAGCTTGGCTAGGGCGGAGTGCCGCTATACCAAGAAAAGGGCAGCTTGGCTAGGGTGGAGTACCGCTAGGCCAAGGAAAGGGTGTAGCTTGGCTAGGGCGGAGTACCACTAGGCCAAGGAAAGGGTAGATTTTGCCCGATTACTCGGGGAATGTCGGTTGTGCTGTATGATACAGCTTCAGATGTCTTCCGTTGAGTGATGAGAATTGGATTTCCCCTCGATGGTTAACAACCACGTAGGCCCCTCCTTCGTAGACCCTCTGTATCACATAAGGACCTTCCCAATTAGCATTCAGCTTTCCTTTTGGGTTGGACGCCATGACTTCTTTTTTCTTGACCATGACGAGGTCGCCTTTCTTGAATTCTCGTCCTTTTACGAGTTTGTTGAATGCAGTGGCCATGCGGGCCTGATACATTTGGATACTTTTCTGAGCTCGGAGGCGCTTCCCTTCCAATTCAGCCAGCTCTTCTAGTCTTCTTTCTGCATTGGTCTGTTCGCCACGGGCCAGGCCATATTGGACTGCCACTCTGAGTGACGGGACTTCCAGCTCTAGCGGAACCACTGCCTCTGAACCGTATACCAGCGAGTATGGTGAGCACCCTGTAGGTGTCTTGAAGACGGTGCGGTATGCCCCCAGAGCTTCATACATTTTCTCTTCCCAGTCCTTCTTATTAGAACTGACGACCTTGGCCAGCAAGGTGCAGAGAGTCTTGTTAAAAGCTTCTGCCAATCCGTTTGCCTGTGGATTGTAAGGAGTGGAGGTCCTCCATTCGATCTTATATTTCTCAGCAATCCGATAGACCTTCTGATTTCTGAAATGACTTCCATTGTCGGATATTATTCGGCTGGGGATCCCGAACCGGAAGATAATGTTCTGTTTGATGAATCTGGCGACCAATTCACCAGTCACTTCTCTTAATGCTACAGCCTCCGCCCATCGGGAGAAGTAATATGTTATGGCCAGTATGTACTTATGTCCGGCCGAGGAAGTCGGCAGTGGCCCGACTACATCAGTTCCCCATTGTGCAAATGGCCAGCTGGGAACTGTAGGGTGCAGAGTCGTAGGAGGCCTTCTAGGCACAGTAGCATGCTCCTGGCATTTCTGGCACGATTTTGCAAATTTACAGCAGTCTTCAAACATGGTGGGCCAATAGTAGCCCAGCTTCTTGATTTCTATCTTCATCTTGGGACCAGCCTGGTGGGCACCTGCTGTCCCAGCATGTGTTTCTTTCATCGCTTGCCAGGCTTCCTCAGTGGACAGACAACGGAGAATCTTCTTGCGTGCATCTGCCATTATTCGGAACAAAATTCCATTCCTGAGTTCATAAGAATCTTTGATTCTTAGGAGTTTCATCTTTTCTTCTCTTATCTGTGGCGGTTGTCGGTGTAGAAACCACTGCAGCAAGTGTTGTCTCCAATCAGACGCTTGTTCTGTGCTGATGGTGGCAACTTCATCTTCTTCGGGGCACCCCTCTAGCATACTGGGGACTTACCGCCGGTTCATAACGACAATGTTCAGTGTCTTATTTGGCGGGACTGCTAGTGAGCTGGCCAGCTTTGCCAGTGCATCAGCCTGGGCATTGTGTCCACGGCCCACATGCTTGAGCTCAATATGGTAGAATTTCGCCATGAGGCGCACAGCTTTTTGGTGGTAGGGATTCAGTTCTGGCTTCCGCACTTCGAACTCCCCTTGGATCTGTTTTATTATCAACATCGAATCCCCGAATACTTGAAGCATTTGGATACCCATGTTGAGGCTGACATATAGCCCGATTATCAGAGCTTCATACTCGGCCTCATTATTGGTGCAGGGCTTGTTTATAGAACAGGAAGTATGCACGACCTCCCCCTCTGGTGATTTCAGCACAATACCGGCTCCGGCCCGTATTCTGGTCTTTCCGTCGGAGTCTGTCTCTGTTCTAGATGCTCCATCAAAGAATAGTTGCCACATAATTGATTGAGCCTGGCAGGCCTCGAGTGTCTCATCATCGGGTAACTCAGTCCCTAGTATATCATTTTCTGGCACAGGATGCTCTGCGAAGAAATCAGCCACGGCCTGTCCTTTTATCACCCTCTGGGGTATATAGGTAATATCGAATTCCATCAGGATCACTGCCCATTTGCCCAACCGGCCCTTCAGTACTGGCTGAGTCAATATGTATTTGAGCGGATCTGCTGCAGATATCAATCTGACTTCATGTGACAACATATAGTGTCGGAGCTTTTTGACAGCAAAGACTAATGCCAAGCAGGTCTTTTCTATGTAGCTGTAGCTTTCTTCAGTTCTAATCAGCCTCCTACTCAGGTAGTACAAGGCTTGTTCTTTGCCTTCTTCATTTATCTGTGCCAGCATTGCCCCCAGGGAACAGTATGTGGCCGCGATATACAGTATCAAGGGTCTGCCCTTAATTGGTGCCCCCAGCACCGGAGGGGTCTTGAGATATTCTTTCAGATTCTCAAAGGCTTCCTGACAGCCATCGTCCCAGAGGAACGACACATCTTTCATCATGAGCTTGTGAAAGGGGTGGCATCTTCCCGACAGATTTGATATAAATCATCGGATATAGGCCAGACGCCCTTGCAGAGATCTCAGCTCGGACAGATTCCTTGGTGAGGGAGCTCCTGGATAGCCTTAATCTTGGATGGGTCAATTTCAATGCCCCTATGACGGACAATAAACCGAGGAATTTTCCACTGGACACGCCGAAGGCGCATTTCATGGGATTCATCTTGAGTTCATATTTGCGCAGCCTCTGGAATACTACCCTTAGGTCTTGCAAATGGTCTTCTCTTCTGCTGGTTTTTACTACCAGATCATCAATGTAGCACTCTACTTTCTTGAAGAGCAAATCATCAAAGATCTTGGTCATAGCTCTTTGATAGGTAGCGCCGGCATTCTTGAGGCCAAACGGCATCCTTTTGTAGTGGAATATCCCCTTCGGGGTACGGAATGCAGTGTGCACTCTGTCTTCCTCAGCAATCCAGATTTGGTTGTATCCGGATGACCCATCCATAAATGATAGAGCCTCATGACCAGTAGTCGCATCGATCATCACTTCAGTGATTGGCACTGGAAAGTCATCTTTCGGGCAAGCCTTATTAAGGTCCCGGAAATCAACACATATTCTAATCTGCCCATTCTTCTTCTTTACGGGCACTATGTTGGCTAACCATGTAGTATACTGATTTTCTTCAACAAAGCCTACATCAATCAGCTTGTCAACCTCTTTGTTAATCTGATTTATTAATTCAGGGCGCATTCTCCTGGAAGGCTGCTTTACAGGGCTAGCCTCTGGGTTTATTGCCAATCGGTGCTGCGCCACCTCAGAACTCAGTCCCGGCATTTCATCATATGTCCATGCAAAGTAGTCTCAGAATTCTTTCAAGAACTGTACATACTGTTCCCTGGTAGCTGGCTCCAGCAGTGCACTGAGGAATGTCGGCCTTGGCTCACTTGCGGTCCCCAGGTTTATTTCCACAAGCTCATCGACGGTGGCCTGACCTCCATCTTCGACCTCGGGCGGGGCTTCTTGCAAGTCAATGAAGCCTCCCGGGATATAATCTTCTTCAGTTTCTTGATTTTCTGTTTCATCATACTGGTTATCAGCGGGTGCTGGCTCATCATATACAGCCAATATTGTTGTATTCTGTTTAGTCTGCCCCGAGGACGTAGCAGGATCAGCAGGAAACTCAAAGATGGAGTCTTCCGCCCTTAGAGGCTCTTCTGATGTAGACTCCCTTGAGAGATCATCATTCTGTAGAGCCCGAACTTCTTCCAGGATGCGCTCAAACTCCAGGCATTCCCTCAGCTCTTTGGCTACTTGGTCTTCATCCGGGGTTCCCGTGTCAAACTTTGCTTCAGCATGGAACAGATTCTCTTTGCAAGATAGATCTTCCCAGCACCAATCTTTCTTTGTTTCATCAGATGTCCCCGTCTCCGGCTGACTGTCTGGGGCTTCATTGTTCATTATGGATTGATAAATGACTTCTTCATCTTCGAGGGGTACTTGTCATATCCCACCTCGGGAGGGTCTTCATGCTGGTAGGAGACAAAGATGATGTCCACCTCAACTTCATAGTATTCTTGAAGGGTATAACCCAATCCCGGGTGCTGAGTGATCTTCCTCAGTTCTTTATTATCCCGAGGCGGATCCCATAGCTCCTTGAACGCCCTTTTCTGGGCAGCAGGCTACAATGATGGCATTTGCATCTTAGAGAACATCTGCGAAACTCGTTGGGTAGTATAATCCAAGCCTGTAATCGGCACCATCCGGCTTGCAGCCTCTTCAGGGACCATGCAGTCTTGATCATCTTCCTCGACTGACTCCCCGGTGTAGAATATGGTAGGAGGCTCGCAGAAGCGAGGGATTTCCATAGTCTTCAGTGGTAGCACCGTCTGGTACTCTAAGCTGGCGATGGGCTTGACTAAACCCTACGGAACCTCCACCTGTGTGTACTTTTCTTTCATTTCTTCATCGATATCATCCGGGTGAATGCTAGGAGGGGTGATCCGAGCAAAGTCACCAGCATAAGAGATGTGAGATACCTCATGCTTTTTAATATAGCCCTTTGGTGGCGGGGGAGACCAGTTTCTTGCCTTCGTCGCCGGCTTTTTCTGGCTGACCACAGCCTCTTTCTCTTCACCCTTTTGCGACACCTCCGTGTAGTAGGATGCATCGAGCATATGGCACTCGAATACTTCGAAGGGATGCAGATCCGCAAACACCCTCTCTTCTTTTCCTTCATGGCAGTATTTAATGCACTGATGCAGTGTGGACGGCACTATCTAATATTCATGCAGCCACGGTCTCCCCAGCAGGGCCTTATACGTGGTGTTGGAGTCGATTACATAGAATCGTACCACGGTAGTGAGGTCCCCCAATGTGAGGTTAAAATCAGCCACCCCAAGGGGCGTCTCACATTTCTGGTTGAATCCCGCAATTTTTATGTCTCTGACCTTGGTAAGTTGAAGATCAAAGTAATATTTTTGGTAGATGCGGTATGGGAGAATGTTCACGGCAGCCCCGGGATCTATTAGTATCCTGTTCAGCGGCTGACAATTCAGGGAGCCCCTCATATATAGCGGTCTGTTATGGCAGGAATTCGGAATCAGCATGTCATCCTCTGTGAATGTAACTGACGGCCCAGAATTCACTTCTGTCAAGAGTGCTTCATATTGTGCCGGCGACTGCAAGGCATCAACAATCGCTTGGCGAGCTTCTTCACTAAGAGAGAGGATCTCCCAGATGGAGAACCTGGTGGGGAGTTTCTTTAGCATTTTCATGATCCGGCTGCCTACCCTGACATTAGACAGTCTCATTTCCTCTGCCCATCGGGGCTTTGGAGGTTCATGTGGTGCCCGTGGCCTCTGCTGCCCAGTGCTGGCTTCAACCTCTGGACTGATTTCTTGGGGGGCTTCTTCTATAGCAACGGCCCCTGGTGCCGTCGGAGAGTTATCCTCCTCTTTCTCATTCTGCTTGTAGGCTACAGATGCCGACTGCTGAGGTCTCTTGCCTTTATCTGGCCCAGCCTATATCGACTGCCCATTTTCTAGACTAGACAGAAATTCCAGAAATGTTAGAGTTTGACCTCCTTTCTTCTTTTCTTGGTACAAGCTGGCAGGGGGAGGAACCTAGACACCTCATACCTCCGGTTCGGGAATCTGGTAGGGCTGTTCCCCTCTGAACATAATGTTATGATTAGCTGGTGGTGGGCGCCCCCACCTTCTTCCGGAGCGTGTTGCATGTGCTGAGGTTGAGGCCTCGGCATGGTTGGCTTCTAGCTGGGCATTTGATGTTTCATCCTCATCATTCTCCCCGGGCGAAGTAAAGAGTACCGACAGGGTGTTACATTGTACCGTCATGACCCTCTTTCCCTTCTTGGACTTGGGCCGTCTCTTCTTTTTCTGGGAATTTGGCTTTATCGGCCCCTGCCCCCAGAAAGGTTCAGTCTCAGCCTTTTCTTGTTCTGCCTCTGACTGCTCTTTAATTTTCAATTCTTCGAGCTGTTCCCAGAGTATACAGTCTTTCACCAGCAGGTGCCCGGGCTTCTTCTGTTCATATTCATCGAGCCCATTAATATACTGTTGTAAACGCCTGGCTGCAGGACTTACTTCCTTATGTGCAGGTAGGGGGACTTGTCTTCTCCGGTTATGAGTGGGGATCCGGATGACTGGCTCTGTCTCAACTGTGCGCCATACTGGCTTTACTAGAGGTGGTTCGGGCCTTGGTGTGACACCGCAGATAACTGCTCCATTGGTATTGGCTGTGAAAGTCTTCTTTCTGTTCTTTATGGGTTTCATTTGCCATCCTTCCTGATCCTTCAGTGGGGTGAGGAAGCAAGCTTCATAAGTATGCCTGGTACATTCTTCAACGGCCTCCTTAGGCAGCTGCTGGTAGATTGAAATCATATTGGCGGCCATTTTTAATGCCGGAGGCTCATGTGGACGAGGTGGCTCTACCTGGTAATCTCCCAGCTGTAGCTCGCCCTTTTTGACCATGCCTTCCATAATATCTTTGAAGACGTAGCAATCTTCAATTGCGTGCCCCAGCACACGGTGATATGGACAGAACAGTGGATCACCTCTCTTTGCCGCGTCCTCGGGTCTCTTTGGCTCAGGCAATGTTACCTTGTTGAACTTGTATGCCCAGTTGAATAGTGCGGCTGTCTTATCTTTCGGGAAAGAGTACGGCTTCCTCATTTTGTTTCTCAGAGAGACCTTATCTTTTCTTTCTGTTGTGTCTGCTGGTGGGGGAGCTTCATCTGCCCCCTTCTTCCCTTTCTGTTGCTCAAAGGTTCTGAAATCGACGGTGTTAGCCTCAGAGTGCGATGGTCATCGATCATTAGATTTCCCTTTCGGCACAGTTGGAGCATTGGCCATCGGACGCTTAGACAGGAACGTCTCGACCTCCGCCACTATATTGTTCAGCCGGTCAAATGTTCTGACATCTGCACCAATCATCTTTTCCAGTACCTCTCTCCTGAGGCTCTGCTTACATATTTGCACTGCATCTTCTTGATGAGGAGGTCTTCTGCATCTCATAGCTAAGTTCCTCCACCTTTTGATGTAGTCAGTGCTGTTTCATCTTGCTTTTGCCTAGTTGCATATAGTTCTGCTATTGTAATTTCTCTTTCCGTGACGTGAAATCTGTCGCGGAACTTTCTTTGCATATCAGGCCAATCGGTCACTGACCCAGCCGGCAGGCTTGAATACCATTCAAAGGCTATCCCGGTGAGGGATGAGCCGAAGAACTTAAGCAGATAAGCTTCATCAGCTGCCAAGTCACCCATGATTGTGGTGTAGTAAGCTATGTGCTCCCTTGGGAGAGCCCTGGCCATTAAATTTCTCAAACTTCGGCGGCTTACTGACGCCTGGCGGTAGTCTCTTGGTAGCATACTGGGGAGGATATGGTACCTTGTACACATCGTAGGTACTAGCATCATCACCAGTCTTTTCAGACAGCTTCATCTCCACAATCTTTTCAATCATCAGCTTCTGGGCTATGGCTGGATCTATGCTTTCCGGGAAGAAGTGAGCTTGTTGCTGACCATAAGGAGTTGTCATCACAGTTGCGCGCAAGGCTGGCGCGGCAGGCTGCGTCTGAGATGCAGAGGGCTGAGCTACCGTCTACTACAGAACGGGTTGGCTCGGTGCTTTGCCCTTATCAGCCGGAAGAGGATTAGCTGGGATAGCCATTTCTGTTGAGCTGGCAGTCTGCCCCACAGGCTCGACTTGCTTGGAGACCGGTGTAACTTCATGCCTCTCATTTAGCTGTCTTCTGAGAGCATTGATCTCTTGTTGATATCTTCTAAACATCATCTGGATCATGGGATCCAGGGTTGACGGGATCTGTAGATCTTCTGAAGTCCCTTCAGCATCATCAACGAAGGGATTGTCTTCCTCTTCCGCTGTCACCACATTAACTGTCATAGTGGTGATCTTGCAGGCTTCATCATTAGTCTTCATCTTATCTTTTGCCGCCTGGCCTCTTCTTGTGACGGGGCCTGGTCTGGTTGCTAGTCTGAGCAATTCATCTGGCTGTGTCGGTAACATATCCTGCCCTTTGACAAGCCCGGCCATATTGCAGGCAAAGATCTGCATCTTTTCCCTCTGCCTGTAGACTTTCCTTCTCATCTGATCGGGGTATTTGAGCCGGTCAAAGACCGATATTCTTTCTCTAGCTTCTTCCATGTGCAGGTCTCTTTCCCATACCCGGCTCTGTGGCCTTCTTCATAATCATTGGAATCGGAGGAAGAAACTCCGAGCATCACTTCTTGAAGGGTTTCTTCTTCTTCCTCATCCATGGTGCCCAAGGCACGGGATAATCTTTGCTGCCCGAGGGCGGAGTTCCCCAGGTAGTGAAAGTAGTCCTGAGCCACTTGTTTCATCTCCTCTTGATTGTGCCTTCGTGGCTCTGGTTGGAGCATCAATCTTTCCCGGCTCTTCTGCTGACAAGCCAGTCTCTCCACCTGAGCAGTCAAGTGCTCGGCTCTGCAGTATTTGAATATATCGGCCTGTCTGGCACATGCTCTTGGTCTTCTTAGAGTGGCAGCAACGACTGGTTCGCTTATTCTCATTTCCTTTTCCTCCCTGAGCCTTCTACTTCCATCCTGGCAGCAGCTGGCAGCATAATTCCTTCTTTCCCATCTTTTGCCCCCAGCCATGGGGTGGGTGACCGTGAGGTCTTCCTTCTGCTGATATCTTCTGCCCCTCATCCTGGGGCGAATAGTAGTCAGATTTCTTCCTTCGTTCTCTTCCTCATCTCTCCTACCCCGAGCCCTGGGGTGAATAGCAACAGCATTTCTTATGTCTTTTCCTTCTTCTCTTCTGCTTCCTGCCCTGAAGCGGGCAACAGTGGTATCAACAATGTTTTCTTCCTCTCGAGCTGGGACCCAGCTCTGGATTTTCTTCGGCCGCCAGATCTGCCTGAACTTGGGCGGCTTCGGTGCCAGTGGCTTTCTATCCTCCTCTTTCATGTCGACCCTCCTGGCAGCTAGTACCCGGAACCTATTGGTAGTAGGCACCATCGGGACGATCGTGTCTGGCTTGACCGCCCTTGGGCGACCACTAAGGTTTACCCGGACATCTCCAATCAGCATTGTCTTTCCTGAGTTGGATATCCGACGACCCGCAGCAGTGGGTCGGGCTCTCCTGTCGGATCTCCTCCTTCTTCCAGCAGCAGAGGGTGCGCCCCTTTTCGCCTCGTGATGGACGAAGCAGGCCACGACCTCAGGAGTATCTTGCATCGCCCGGCTCATTTTGGGGCTGGTAGCTTGCGTCAATGTCTCGACAACAGTCCTTTGCTCCTGGTTGTCAATCTCGAGCAAGTCAGTGAAGATGAGGCCCAGGCAGTTGGGCATCCCGACAGCAGGCGGCATCGATCCGAACGAAAGAGGTACCACCAGGTAGCCTTCTCGAACATGCACATCGACCGCTTGTTGATCAAAGCGTACAGACATGATTCCAGCCGTCATCGTAGCTTCCTGAAAATAGAGAAAGCACGAAATCAGAAATTTGAGGGGGGGCCCGCTGGGCCTCCTATTTTGGCGTAGAGATGAAGGGAGACTAGGTCCCACCGGGCGTGCCAGACTTGTGGACGCGGGATTTTTCTTCTGTTATCTTATTTAATTTTATTTGTTTATTTATTGATTTATTGGCGTGCCAGTCACCATGGTGACAATTTTATTATGCGCTCGATCTGACTTGGTCAGTCGATTGTGAAGTCCGAGTCGGGACCAAAAGTCCGCCATACCATAAAGGCTATGACGTTAATTACGCCCTTCCTAAGAAGGACAACCCTTGATTAAACGCCGAAATAGGAGGCCTCATAAGGCAAACAGATATTCATGTGCACAATTTTAAACTTCATACCAGGGCCAGGAAGGCGGGTAAGATAATAACATCAACCACAGAAACAGACGATATCGTTGAATCAGCGGTTCAAAAACTGGGTGAAGGGGAAAGGGGAGAAGGCGGATTTCAATCACAGGCAGACGGAGCTGTAACCATGATGGGGTTTTGAAGCATCGATCAACATTTCGACATCATTTCCCCTTGATCCGGATCATGCCCAGGGGAGAATAGGCTATCACCCACGGAGTGCCGGGATGAAAACCGAGATATAGAGAGGCCGAACCTCCCACATTACACATGTATGCCCCGGGGCGATGTTTGACTCTTCCCTTATAAGAGCTGGTGGCACTCATGCATTGGCAGAGCTCACCGGAGCTGAAAGGGGGGTGGGTTGTCGTAATCCCGACACGAACTGATGGAACATAAGGGAGTCTGACTCCCTTTAATTTTATCCCCGGGACATATCTGGTGATCCACGAATATCCCTGTGTGGGTTTGCTCTGGGTGTTGGGGTTCATTGGGTGGCAGATTAGGCTCTCGGCGCACTCTGAATGGGCACGGGCTCTCGGCATGACCCAAAATGGGAAGGCCAGGGCTCCCGGCGCCAATGGCAAGAAGGCCGGGGTTCCCGGCGCCAAGGTGAGAGGGCCGAGGTTCCCGGCGCGATGAAGAGGAGGCCAGGGGGTTCTCGGCGCCAATGGCAAGAAGGTCGGGGGTTCTCGGCGCCAAGGTGAGAGGGCCAGGGTTCCCGGCGCGATGAAGAGGAGGCCAGGGGGTTTCGGCGCAGGCTTCCCGGCACGAGGAGGAAGTGTTAAAGGGGGGTTTCGGCGCGACCAATCATGAGAAAAGGAGGCTCCCGGCATAGGTTTCTCGGCACGGAGAAGAAATGGTGGAGGACCTTTTCGGCTTGGGCATAGTGGGGGTTCTCGGCGCAAGAAGGCTCACGCCGAGGGCTATTCACCTGTTCTACTGTTCTTGGAGCCGAGATAGATGAGGGCGCCGAGATGTGTTTCAGGGTTCTACGGCACTCTGCTTTTGGGGTTTCTTTCTGGGATTCAGGCAACGGCTGGGAATTTAGGACGCAAATGAGGGGGGAAGCCAAGGGCTTTGCTAGGGCAGTGCCAGGGGATCACTGGAAGGCGAAGTTTATGGAGGGCTCGAGATCATCACCCATTTAAAACCCTCTGGAGATATGTTTTTCTGTCACCGGCCGTCCAGGGAAACCAAGGGATAACTGTCCCTGATTCCTGGGGCGACCTTGATGGCTTAAGAAAAGGAAAAAAAAATGAAATGAAAGATGGGGAGACTACCCAGCGTAGGCATCACTGAAGGGATGAGAGGATAGAGTCCAATAACCCATGGGTGTGAAGATTGGGACTCTTCCTTCGACATTCCCCCAGGAAGAACAATCGGAGCGTAGAAACCTGAAGCATCAGAACGATCATTCAAGACATTGAGCAGCACTCATTCGAGAGAAACCAGAGAAGGGAAGGCTTCATCAGTTCACGTTCAGTCGAACCAGAAACATGGATACATATAAGGAAGAAGAAAGAAAATGGGGAAATGCCCAAATAGGCCATCAAAGCATTTCGTTCCATTGCATCATCCCAAACTTACACCAATCACAAGGGGGAAATGAGGGAAAGGGAAATAGAACGAAGGCCGGGATATCCCGGTTACATTCGATAAATCGAGGTAAGACTCGTAAGATTACATGGAGAAGAAAAGAAAACATGGGGGGAGGGCAGAGCATTGACTCCTCTCCCTCCCCAGCTGCCCACCTGGAGCTTCTTCTCCTTCTTCCTCTTCTTCTTTTTTTTCTCTCTTGCTCTGTTGGTCTCTTCTCTCTTTTCTCTATCGTTCCCTCTTTTTTCTATCGTCCGCCCCCTTTCTTCCTCGAGGGGAAGGGGGTTTTATAACTGTATTTTGTATCTTCTCGGCAGGCCTGTCACGGCGCGCCTCAACTGAGGGGCTTCCCGGCGCGCAGGACTTCAGCTTCTCGGCGCAGCTCTTGGGCTTCGACAAGAGGATCCCGGCGCCACTTTATAGGCCCACTTAGGTCTTTTAGACTAGGCCTCTTATTGGTCCTTCAAGTACATCAGCACCCAAAAGGGCCCTCCATTGGTGACATAGTTTCTATTGAGATCATTCATAGGTTTTTCATCAGTCGGTAGACCGGGGTTTCATCGGCGTTGCCATCTGAATGATGACAAAACCGGACATCATTTCATTGGTATCGTCACCGGAACGGTGACAAGATCGGACATCAGCTTTAGCCTGGAAAGACTTCAGCCAGGTGACTGCTATTTCATCAGTGCCGTCGTCTGACTGACAATGGCATCGGACATCAGCTTGGCCGGGAAAAGGCTTCAGCCGGGTAGATGGTTGACGAACTTCGTCATTGATCTTTCACTATTGGTCTGATCTTCCTTTCAATTCTGTCTCTGCCCTTGCTCTTTTTCAAGGTGTCAACAAGCATGCTTCCCCAATTTTGGCTCCCGTAGCCTGCTTCCCAATTTCGGCTCTTGCAGCCCGCTTCCCACTATCTTTGGCTCTTGTAGCCTGCTTCTATAATTCGGCCTTCATATGCCCGCTTCCCATAACTTCGGCTCCTGCAGCCCGCTTCCCAACTTTGGCTCTTGTAGCCTATTTCCCAAAATTCGACTCCCATAGCCTGCTCTCCTCAATTTTTGGCTATTGTAGCCCACTTCCAATATCAACTTCGGCTTTTATGGCCCACTTCCCCAATGTTCTTTCAGCCCTTCGCGGTCTCTTTCCTCAGCACCTTGGCTGCTGCTTTGACTCTATATGCGCATACAAGATACATATACGTAACGACAGTATGTTCTTACGCAAAAAAAAGAGCAAAGCAAAAGAGACAAAAAAATGCTTGGTGGCCCTGCTTGCATGCTTGCTTATAATATAGAATAATGCACCTCCTTGGAATTTTCTAGGACCGTGTTTCCTTGCTAAATAATGTTATCCCGATTCCGGATGCACGTGCGTCACGGCATACGCTCGAAGGGAACGCAATTATGGCGGGTGCACACGTCAAGGGGAAGAGTCATGGCTAAATTGCTAAGCCCAACTCACAAAATAAACCTGAGGCAACACTCCCACACTTCACGCTTAATGTGCTTAATGGTCTTCGACCATAGGGATTGCCCAATTTTCTTCTTAGCACTCTACGGATGCTTGAATTCCTGCACTCGCGTGAAAGGTAATCGTGAGGGAAAAGCTACCTACCCCCATTAAAAAAATGATGCAAAAAATAGAAGAAACGTGAATCCGAGTAGCCAGGAATCTCCACTGAAACAAATGAGGAGATGCGCGCGAAATAGTGAAGCGAGTTACAATAAGGATGAAGCCTGGTGACCGGGAATCCCCATTGAGACATATGAGGAAACTCGCGTCGAACGGTGAAATCACTATAGATAATAAACAGCTGGGGGCTGTGTGAAGCTACCGAAAGTCGAAAGCCTGAAACTCATGTGTAGGCACCAGAGTAATCCTTGAGTGTCGCTAGGAAAACCTGTGTATCCCTTTGGTTAGGGTTCTTTGATTCACACATTTGCACCACCACGCCACAGAGAATTACCTCGGGTGAAATGCGTGAATTCAAGCTATACATGCAAGACATGTAATATCCTCTTGACGGGTGCACCACCTCTTAGTTGTGCCTTCTGGCCCGCACCGTGTCTGTGAATTATGGGCGATGTCCCTATCCCATCCCCTATAGAGGGAGTTGCCTTATGTATACTTATGTTATACCTGCTGATGATTGCATGCATGCTTAAAAAAAAGAAATAAAAAATAGTAATAAAAAATAAACTCAATTTCGGCTATCGTAGCATGCTTTCCCAATTCTGGCTCGTACAACCCAATCTTGGCCCTCACGGTCTACTTCCTGCCCTTGCGGCTTGCTAAGCTCCCAACTTCGACTTCTATAGTCCGCTTCCTCAATTTTGGCTCTCATAGCCTGCTCCCCAATTTCGGCACTTGTAGCCAGCTTCCCGATTGCAACTTCTATAGTCCGTTTCCCTGATTTCAGCTTTCACGGTCTACTTTCGTGTTGTGTATGTGATTTTGATGATTACAAAATGACTTTGTTGCTTGGCCTTGCTTGGCAGAATGCATATGCCTTGTACTCAATGAGAATTCATGATAGAACACGTTTGCATGATTGAACACATGAATGAGTCTTTATGCTCACTTGAATTCCCGTTATGCTCATTTCAATATAGTGTGCTAATCTTCTTGCATTACAGGAACGAGTCATGATGAACATCATCTTATTGTCCACCATTCAGAACTTGTGTTAATTCCATCTCTATTCTTCAAAGAACCACTGGTAAGGCTTTGCAATTCACATATCTTCAGTTAAGTGAATTTTGGGTAAGAAAGCTATAGTGTGTTGACCCAGAGTACTTGTGAATAGATATACATGATGTGATTTCATGTACCTCCTACATGAGTCATTAAGGTTTGAGGATGTATGCTTCATGCATTTCCTACATGATTGTGGAGCAAGGAGCCTTTGTAACTGGGAGGTTCATTATTGATAATATAGCTCTTGCCCGACAACTAATGATGGATATCAACAAGAAGGTTAGAGGTCATAATGCTATCTTTAAACTTGATATGGCTAAAGCCTATGACCGGATGGAGTGGGACTTTATCATTGCAGTCATGAGAAAATTTGGTTTCAGTACTAGATTTACTTCCCTGATAGGAATGCTTTTGTCCAACTGCTGGTTCTCAATAAACTTCAATGGTGCCATATCAGCATTCTTCAAGTTGAGCAGAGGGATTAGGCAAGGGGATCCCATAGCTCCCTACCTTTTCATAATTGCTTCTGAAGTCCTCAGTAGGGGCTTGGCAGCTTTATTCCAGTCAGGGGCCATCAAGGGCTATAAGGGACCTAGGCAGTTCAAGCAGGTATCACACCTCTTATATGCTGATGACACCCTAGTTTTTCTAAATGCTAGCAGACAGAATATAAAGGCCTTCCAACAAATTATTGAAAGATATGAGAATTGTTCAGGGCAGAAAGTAAATGCCAATAAGAGTAGTTTCATAATATCTGCCAAAGCTCCTCCGGCCCTAAGACAATCTATTCAAGCTCACACTGGTTACAAGTATCAGGCTGGTGGCTTTAACTATCTTGGAATTCTTATCAAAAAAGGCAGATATATCAGCTCTGACTTTAAATTTCTAATAGACAGGGTGCAGTCCAAATTAGAAGGATGGAAGTCAAAGATTCTTTCCCAAGCAGGCAGAGCTGTTTTGATTGTTTCTGTCCTTTGCAGTATGCCAATATACCTTGCTTCGGCATGTTACATTCCAAAAAAGGTTACCAACATTATTGACTGACTGTGTGCCAATTTCTTTTGGCAAGGTAATGAAGGCATCAACCGACGGCATTGGGTTGCCTGGTCGGATATTCAGAGGCCACGCCTGGAGGGGGGGGGCCTTGGAATAAGGGACTTACAGTGGATGCAGGTTTCCTTAGCTGTCAAAACCCTGTGGAATATTTTGCATGGCTCCTCCCTATGGTCTCTATATGCCCGGAAAAGATACATCAAACTCCATTTTTCTGACTGTGTCAAACCATTCCCAGTTGGAATGCCAATAGCAGTTTTCAGGCAGGCAAAGGAATTGATTATCTTCAAAAGCAGATGTTTCTTAGGGAATGGGGCTGACACTGACTTCATGAGGGACGATTGGACAGGGAATGGAACTATAATTAGTGGTGCTCATTGCAATAATACTAGGATGAGATTCCCTGCAGCATCAGTCAGACATGTAATGCATGATCCTCAGCATGTAACCAGGGGTCTTCTTGGCAATGACTTTCATCTCCCCTGTCCTCAATTAAGTAATGAGGAAGATATTTGTGTGTGGACTGGGACCTTGAAAGGAAACTTCTCAGTCAAATCTGCCTGCAATCTGTTGAGATCTAAGGGCACTAGGAGGCCCCCCTGGGCTAAGCTGTGGCACTCATCTATTGCCCCAAGGGCAGCTCTATTTACTTGGAAGCTCATACACCGTGCAGTGCCTGTCGACAGAAGAGTAGTGGATTGTGGAATTTCAATTGTTTCTAAATGCAGTTGCCATTCTTCACCGAGCCAAGAAGACTTGAACCACCTTTTTATCAATGGAGAAATGGCCTCCAAGTTGTGGGACTGGGTGCATCCGTTGATAAGTAATAGGGTATTCCTTAGTGATCAAATCACAACCCGCTGCTGAAATATTCTGACTGCATCTAATATGCATTCTGCCTTCAATTTTATTGGGTTATATGCTGTGGTGTTGATGCTGTGGGAAATATGGAAGCAAAGATGTGAAGCTAGATTTGAAGGAAGGCCTTTAAACTTCAATATAATAACGAGGAGGATTCACTCCTCTATTGCCTTGGCGCTGGACAGGCATAGCTTTCACAAACCACTCTCTTCAGCTCAATTAAGATGCCTGGCCTCCTTCAATCTGTCCCCTCGGGTTCTCCTAAAGAAGCCTCTTTACATTGTCTGCAGTCTGGCCCCTCACAAGTTTACGTTGCATGTTGATGGGGCTTCTAAAGGTAATCCTGGCAGAAGTGGAGGAGGGGGCTGTGTTCGGGATAACCATGGTAGACTGATTGTTGGCTTCTCTTTCTATTATGGCAGTGGAAATAGTCTATTAGCAGAGGCAAGAGCACTATACGATGGTCTGTCTATAGTTAAGCCCGGAGGCATCTGCCTTGCAGCCATTTTCTCGGACAGTGCCCTCCTTGTTGAGGCAGTCCGGAAAGGGACAGCTCCTAGTTGGATGGTCCTCCCTTGGTGGAGAAAGATTCTTGACTTGCTTCAAGAAAGTGGATGCTCAATTCAACACACTTATAGAGAGGGAAACCAAGTCGCAGACTCCTTGGCCTCTCATGCTTGCTATACTCTTGAAAATAATGTTTACATACAAGAAGGGGAATTGCCTCGGCTGGCCAAGGGTGCTCTTCAGATGGACAAGACTGGCCTCTCGGCCATTCGCATCCCTTAGTATCCTGTTTCTTCAGTTTTTTTAGTTTCTCATTTGCTCCCTGCAGGGACGTATATTGTATAGATTCTGCTAGTCCATTTTCTCAGGGAATACCCCGCAAAAAAAAAAAAAAATTTCCTACATGAGGTTTTGATGGGCATACATGTTATTCAAATGCATGGGTTATGTTGCTGACTTTTGGTTGAGATGTCTTGGGCTTTCATGCATAATCTTCTAAGTTGCTGTGAAAGAATTGCATGAACTTGGCTCTTATGAAGATGGCTTCAATTAGGTCTCAATCAAGGAGATTGTGTTCATTGAACACACCCTTCTATTAGAATGATATCATTCATGAGGTCATCAGGGTTTCAATGTGTGGATGCATTTGTGATGTCGTATGGTTCCTCATACCTGTGTGATTGCACATCATACGATCATGTCATTGGTCTTGAGCTATATATTTGCTTCTTACATGTGTAAATGAATATCCCTCATTTGATGCTATTTGATGTTGAGCATTTGGTAAATATAAGAATGCTAGTTGAAAGTTTGAGATCCCATGTCAATATATTTGATTGAATGATATATTCATGCTTATCATTTCAAAACATTGTCATTTGGTCATATATATTTTTGTTAAGTGATATGAGAAGCAAAATGCATGTTTGAATAGGTTCAATGATGTATTTTATTGTGAACATGTTCATAGTGTTAATGCTTGATGTAAAGATCTTGATTTTCAACTTACCTCTTGCTTTATCATATTTTTCAGGATGAAAAATCATGGTTGATCTTTATGGAATTATGGTAATATTTAATCAATTATTTCCCATTGTTTTGATGGAGGTTTTAGTTATTTTTCAGGTCCAAACAAGAAGGGGTCGACCCATGGGGTCGACCCTCTGAGGTTCTGTCCAAAACAGAACATGTTTTGTGCACCCTGCCTGAAAGGGTCGACCCCTGTAAAATAGAACCCTCCAAAACAGACCTATTTTTTGAACCCTGCCTGAAAGGGTCGACCCCAAGGGTCGACCCCTGTAAACCAGAATAAAGATTTGGTTCTGTTTTGGGTTCTATTTAGCCCGAGGGTCGACCCCAAGGGTCGACCCCTGTAAAACTGAACCAGAAGTCATTCTGGTTTGTGTTCTGTTTGCCCGAGGGTCGACCCCAAGGGTCGACCCATTCCGGTACGTGGCGACGCCGTCATATTTGACCTTCGTATAAGTGCGCCAAAAGTCCTTCCAATCCGATCCAAAAGCCCCAAATCACTCCAGGATATGTGGATCCGGTCCCCAAGCTGTCTCTTGACCGTCCTAAACACATATACACATCTTATTAGGTTGTAAACCCTAAGGAAAACCAAGTGAGATCTGAAAATCATTTTTCTTCTAACCCTTGTGTGTGCAGGGTCGCAGCAGCTGCTCCAAGGGCTTCTTCCACATTGTTCTAAGCTTGTATGTGAAGGGAAGAAGGTGGATTCAAGTCTCCAATCGATCCCCTACTGGAAGCTGCGTGGGAAATCAAGTTACAACCTCATCCTTGCAAGAATCGTTCATCTTCTTTCAAGAACCGTCCTCATCCTACAGAAGCATTCAAATACGTTCAAAGGAGATAAAGGGGGAGCTCTAATCACTGCAAAATCTTCCTCTTTCTGACTTCCCAATTTCCTTGTTGATAGAGCTTGAATATCTGCTTTAAGATATCTTAGGATGATTTTATATGTCTTATGTTCACTCTCTCTTACATATATATATGAGCTGCAATTTTTGTGATACAACAATCTTAATGCTCATGTGTTCTTTCGTATAGGTTGAAGATGAAGAGGGGGATCTCTAAACCATTCATTTCTATATTCTTGTTTGAGATTAGCTTAAAGTTTGAACTTATTATTTCTATCTATTCTTTCAAGTGAAGAAGAGATTGGAAGAAGGAAAAGAGGAGTGCCTCGAGGAGAGGAAGAAAATGATGTTGAAATCATGATCATCCATCAACGAGCCAAGGAGAATCAAATTTTGTTGATGAAGGGGGAGCCTCATTCTTGATGCATCTTTCTAGTTTCCATCTACAGAATTTGTTTAGAGGGTCATAGCATATATTTGTCATTGCTTCATAAACATTTGACAGAATACTTTATGTGGGTGTTCGGAGAAAGGGTTCTCCGAGTGTGTGTGTTGTCGTGTGTGCGTCGATTTGTGCGGAGTATATCCGCGTGTGTGGTTGGGCGTAACTTGGGGTGCGTTCCCCGTGTGTGGTTGGGAGTTTACTCACGTGTGGTGGTGTAGGCATTGCTCTACGTGTGTGTGGACGGAGCTGTGTCTCCGTGTGAGGTATTTTGTTCGGGGTGTGTTCCCCAACGGTGTGTGTGTGTGTGTGTGTGCGTGCTGCTGTGGCAGCAGGTTGAGGCAAGGCCTCGTGTGTGTGGTTTGCTGCAATATCAGCGTGTGTGTGTTGGGGTTCATCCCCGTGTTTCTACATTTTATAGCGTGTAGTGGAGCCTCACCGGTTTGGTGAGGGGTGGACGTAGGGAGCCCGTCATGGTCCCGAACCACCTTAAAAATCCCTGTGTCTTGTGGTTTGTTCCTTGTGATTGTGTATTTCTCTATACTATCTGTTTATGCAATCTGTGAGCTCGGTGAGATTGAGTGAATTAAGTTTAAACATGTTTAGATTAATTTCCTCAATCCTATCAATCTTGTAAATTCCGCTGGGTGCTAGTTTGTGTTTTTAATTGGACACATATTTTAGCAGTAAGATCTATTCACCCCCCTCTAGATCCGTGTTCCTGCACTATGGGACCCAACAATTGGTATCAGAGTGAGGCTCTATTGTCCCTGGATCTTGCGATCTACAGAGTGATCCCAATGCAATCTACAATCATGAATTTTTCTGCTGAACAAATATCAATGAATTGTTTGCCAATCTTTACTGGGTCGGACTTTAATTCATGGCTAGGCAAACTATGTGTGGTGATCAATTCTATTAATCCTTGTCTCTGGAAATTGATTTGTCATGGTCCACACATATTACCTCTACATGAGACCAAGTGGTCCAATCAGGATAAGATGATGCACCATGATAATGTTACTGCTTTTAGTTTATTGAAAGCTTCTGTAAGTACTAACAAGTTTCCATTTGTATCTTCGTGTAGGATGGCAAAGGAGCTTATGGACCAGTTGATCAAAGCTCAAGAGAAGGAAAAACAAGAATGTCTCATGGCCGATGATGTTGATCAACAAATCGACGAAAATATAGAAGAGGTAAATTCTGATTCTAAAGAATTTACTCTTGATGATCTTGTTGATGCTTACGATGAGTTGGAAAAATAATATAAGAAAATCAAGTCAGAAAATAGAAAATTTAAAAAGAAATCAGAGAACATGCACCATGAAAATGGATCTTGTGATAAATGTTCTGAGCTTGATAAATTGAATGAACTTTTAGAGCACGATGTTGAATGTCACAAAGAAATCATTGCTTGTTTGAGAAATGAAAATGTTACCCTCAAGAATAAAATCTATCAATTAGAGAAAACTGAAAAAGATCTAAGAAACAAAATGGATTCAAACTCTATTGATCAGGATATTTGCAATGAATTGATTATGAATGATAAACTTGCAAATGAGAATGAAGAACTTAAAAAGGAAAACAGTGCTATATTGATTCAGATATCTCTGCTTGAAGGTAACATGAAGTTTCTTGAAAAAGAAAATACTTTGTCAAAATCTGAAAATGTAAAATTGAAACATCTAAACACAACCATGTCTAAAAAATTACTTGCTTTTGAAAAAGGGAAAACTTTGGTTGTTGATGATTGTGAAAAGATGCATGTGTTTGAATAAAAGATGGGAAGCTACAAAACCATCAATGCCCAATTGAATGAAAAAGTCATCTCTTGTGATAATGAGATCATTTCCTATGAACTATATATTTCATCACTTGAAAAAAAATTCTTGATCTGAATGCTTCTTTGTCTAAATTTATAAATGGGAAAGAAAATTTGAATAAGATATTGGGGACTAAGGTGAATTTCCAAAGCGAGGGGCTAGGCTATAATCCTGTGAACAAAAAAAATTTTAAAAATAAAGTCTATATATCATTTGTTCACAGTTCAAACATAGCCAGCACATCAAATGAGTCTCCAAATCAAACTGCTGCTCAAACAACAAAGAGATCAAATGAAAATCTGGAAAAGAAACAAAACTTGCATCAAAAGGCTAAAAGTGTTGTTGGTGTCACGATGAATGCCAAGAAAAATCATGTTGCACACATACATACATCCACAAAGAAAATCTCATGTTTTTATTGTGGTGAACTTGGTCATATGATACATGATTGCCTTTTGATGAAATCTGAAGATCTAGAAGCATGCAAAATATGAATGGCCTCATAAAGCCAAGAAAGCTTTTGAACACAAAAAGAACTCTGGATAACTCTTATGTTCATGAAAGAATACCATTTGAGAGATTTGCTACATTGAACTGTTTTCATATGGAAGATTTGGTCACAGGATGTACAATTACTTTAGTTTGAAAGATGATAACATCTCTACAAACCCACAGAAATTCCATGCTCATTCTTACAAGAAAAATCTGAAGGTTTTTGGTTGTTGTCATTATTGTGGCGAGTTTGGGCATACCATGTATGATTGCTCCTTAATGCATTTTGATGATATACATGCCCAAAACTGTGGAAAGCACCCACTAGAAGTGTAACTAACCATCCGGGACCCAAGAAGGTTTGGATACCCAAAACTATTGAATGAGAACTCTTGTTGCAGGATTACCTTGAGGCCAAGAGGAAGGCTTCAAGTCGACTTGGCTAGTTCTGGTGTGATGCCTTGGTAAACATGGGTTTGTCCTTGAATTAAGTTTCTGATACTGCAGGTTGAGAGAGAGAGTCATATGTGATGAAAAGTCTTGAAGTAAGTTTCTTCATATGCTTTGGCTTAATTGGTTCTAGATGAATTTTAAACTATCATTCAATGCTCATGTGTTTGCTAAACCCCCGATGTCATATGGGAATGCATTGTACTTTTCTGATCATCGTTTCAATGACTACATGGTATATAAAATGGTGACATGTGGAAGGACATGTCAAGTCTGTCTGAAAGCTATCACCATGCGTGAGAATGTGTCTCCGCCCGGTACCATGAATCATTTATGTATATGGCATCAAACTTAAATGAATTTTCTGAAATCATGCATTGATTATGGGGGAGTCTTGCAAGCTGAAAATTTTGAGATTGATGTTTTTCCATTCTCCCAATATGATGATGTTATTCTGTGGCTGAACATTTTGAGGACGAAATTTGATCAATGTTCCATGGTCTTTCCCAACGTACTACTCATCCTTTTTTGGATAAAAGTAAAAATATTTTCAAAGAAAAGTTCACATGTGATGATTTTGATGCTTTGAAAGAATTTTATGAATTCTCCTTTCAAAATAAAAGTATGTTCTCATAATTTTAAAAATATATATATATCTGCATGTCCTGCATTAGTTGCATTTAGAGTTGTCATGTGAAATCTGAAATCTTGCACCACATTACATATTTGCATATCACTTTTTGCATATCATTCACATAGTACTGTTAGAAGATGAAGCTCATCGTGTGTCTTGTTGCACAATTGTCATTTTCAGCATGCATATAGTGCATATTTTGAAATGTATCATTTTGAACATTTCATGTTGCATAAATGTCAAAATGAATACTTCCAACAATGGTATCATATCTTTGGGGCCAACATTTCAAGAACTGAAATTGCATATCTTTGCATTCTGCACTGCATATATGCATATCTCCATTGTATGCTTGCATGTTAATATATGCTAAAACCACTTCCTTTGAAACTTCTAAGACCAAATACTCCATTGATAAATAATGTTGCATCTGAGTCTTAATAAGTGTGCTTCATGTCAAACTCTCAGGGGAGCATTTTATGCTTATTGCATTTTCATAGGGGGAGCTGCACTATCTTGTTTTAAGTTAAATTTTCTCCAAACATATTAAATCAAATTCACACACTTCATGCACTGATGTGAAATTGAGTGTTATTCATAAGGATATAAGAATTTCATTTCAACACTCTAAAGTAATCCAACTTGCTGCATGAATGATAAAGAGACAGTTGAGGAAAAAGCTGCCTGCCTCCACATATAAAAAATGGATGAAATGAAAGGCAGAGCAATGCTAAGTCTCACTGAGTAAATTGGGCACATGTCACCTGAGACGTGATGTGGTTCATTTCTGAAAAGTGTTGACTAAAGTATCTCTGTTAAAATGAGGTGAAATGGTTCAGTATTCTGAGTAACCGGGGATTCTGGCATGAGCTCCATGTGTCTCCTCGCGTAAAAAGGAATCATTTGAACCTGATCATTCTTAGAAAAATTCAGATTGCCAATGTGAGAATTTCAGATGATATATTTGACTGAGGCAGAGCGAAGCCTCCAATACGCTGGTCTCTAGATTGAAATGCAGTCTGTGCAATTACTATTGTGTTTAATTAAAAACTTGGTTATCCATATGGCTAGAATTCATTCTCATGTTACTCACTTACACATGGTAATTTGATTTGATATGTATTCTGAAAATTTGATTAACTGCATGACCTAATGTACGTCTTCTCCTATCTATCTGCACACTCCTCAAGATGTAGTTATGAGCACTTTGATCTTAATGACTCACCTACACTTTTTGTACACCTATCCCTTCACTCTTACTAAGATGGGGGAGTTATGTTGCATGTATATATATCTATTTGCCTGTGTTCAATCATATTGGATCATTTTCCTTACATTCTGCATGTCCATATTGTCTACACTTGCATTTCAATGTTGTGAACTTAGTTCATGCATATTGTGCATATTGTTTCTCTTCGTCACCTCATTCACCCCATTATCTGCAGGTTTTTGTCCATAAACAAAACAAAAAAAATAAAAAAAATTGGTATAAAAAAATTGCTGTCATCATGGATTCCCCATCATGATCCCCATTTCTGATTATGTCAAAGGGGGAGAGAGAGCTTTAAAAGAGAGCTTTACAGCATAATATTTTATCATCATCAAAATGGGGGAGATTGTTGTGTATGTGATTTTGATGATTACAAAATGACTTTATTGCTTGGCCTTGCTTGGCAGAATTCATATGTCTTGTACTCAATGAGAATTCATGATAGAACACGTTTGCAAGATTGAACACATGAATGAGTCTTTATGCTCACTTGAATTCCCGTTATGCTCATTTCAATATAGTGTGCTAATCTTCTTGCATTACAGGAACGAGTCATGATGAACATCATCTTATTGTCCACCATGGTGTGTGCGTGAATGTGAAGGGAAGAAGGAGAAATCAAAGTTCCAATCAAGCCTCTACTGCTGGCTACGAGCGAAATTGAGATTCATCCACATCCGAGCCAAGATCGTCAAGAACGGTCATCGTGCTGCACAAGTGTTTGATAAAATTCGCAGAAGAGGAAGGGAGTTCTATTTTGTGTGTGTAGGTTCGGAGTTGCAGCCTTCAAGCCCTATTCCACCTTGCTCTAAAGCTGAAATCCAAAAGAAGGAGCTTGAATAAAAGCCCAAGATCATATACATCGAAGAGCTGCATCGGACATCAAGCTTCAACATCCATTCGTGCTAGAATCCTTCATCATCCTTCAAGAACGATCTAAGGGGAGTCAAGAAAGATTCAAGGGAGATAAAGAGAGTGCTATTCAAGGAAAAGAAGAGCCAAGCAAGCCCGGGGTAAAGCTTTGATCAAGTGGAGATTGAAGCCACATTCAAGATCAACAACATACATTCAAAGGGGAGCCAAATCAGGAGTTTTTCTCAACTGTGCCTTATTGTGTTTTAAGTTTCAGATTTGTATTTCCTATAAATTGCATACTTGTGTGTGTGTGTGGATCGTTGTTAGATCCGTGGTCTTTTGTGTGTGTCGTATTGGATTCATGTGTGTGCGTAGGTCTTCCTAGATCTACGTGTGTGTGAAGTTTACTGCACTTGTTACAGCGTGTGTGCGTTTTGTTGATCCGCTTGTTGGATCGTGTTGGAGACTTCATCTTCGTGCGCGCGTGTGTGTGTGTGTGTGTACTGGGGCTCGTCCCCATGTGTGTGTGCAGGCGTCGTCCTGCGTGTGTGGTTGGAGCGTCGTCTCCATTTGGGGATTTATCCCCGAGTGAAGCCTCACCTAGTTTGGTGAGGGGTGGACGTAGGGAGCCCGTCGAGGTCCCGAACCACCTTAAAATCCTTGTGCTTTATGGTTTGCTTTGTGCATTGGCTTGGTTTGATTGTTGCATCCTCTTATATGATCGTGTGGGAACGGTGAGATTGAGAGAATCTATTTATTGGCATAATCAACTTCCTTAATCTTGTTGTAAGGAGTTTACTCCACCACGTAGTATTCGTCTTGTCGTCTAGTGTGGGGGTTAGTGTAGGTTGTTATCTTACTTGCATGTTCATCATATTTGGTGTTTTAATTGTTGTTTCATTACACTTGTTAAAAAGGGAAGAGTTTCCTTAAATTTTGTAATCACCCAATTCACCCCCCCTCTTGGGTGTCACTGATCGTGGGACCCAACAATTGGTATCAGAGCTAAGGCTCTAATTTCATAGATCTAACGATCTAGAGTGATCCAGATCAATGACCACCATGATGTACACCTTGAACTCACCACCCATGTTTGATGGCTGTAATTTTGATTTGTGGCTAGGTAGAATGTTTAGTCTAGTCAATTCATATGAACCTAAGCTATGGAAGCTTATTTCACATGGTCCTCATGAATTGCCTAAAGATAAAAATGTCTGGACTGAAAATCAAAAGCACAAACATGATCAAAATTGCTTGGTTTTGAAGTTACTTATTGCTGTAGTTGATTCTAAATGTTTCCCCTTTGTCTCCCATTGCAGATCCGCGAAGGAAATACTGGATGGATTGGCAGACATCAAGGAAGAGCATAAAGACAGATGTCTTGTAGCGGGCACGAGTGATCAAGGGAGTGATCAGCAAAGTGGATCAAGCTCAAGGGTAACTTCTGACTCCGATTGTGAAGATGAATTTAGCTATGAAGAACTGTTGAATGCATATGATGAGCTTGCTGAAAAACACAAGAAGTTAAAATTAGAAAACAAAAAATTGAAAAAGAATGCTGGTCAAAATAAATGTGATTCTCCTTGCAAAGAATGCACACACTTGAAGGAATTGATTGATGATCATGTGTTCGACATTGAAATTCACAAAGATCGAATCTCTTCTTTGAGAAATGAAAACAAAGAGCTGAGAAAGAGAGTTAGTTTTATGAACAATGGTCAAAATGAGATTACTCATGATAAAAATCTTGAAATGGAAAATGAGAAACTGAAGGAATTGAACAATACCATTTCTGAAAGATTGCTTATTTTTGAAAAAGGAAAAAGTTTGCTTGTTGATCAATGTGAAGAAATGCATGTGATGAAACAAGAAATGGAAACCTACAAAATCATCAACACCCAATTACATGAACAAGTCAAGACTTGTGAAAATAAGATGGTTTCCTATGAATTGCACATTTCATCACTTGAAAAAGAAATTTCTGATTTGAATGCTTCTTTATCAAGATTTGTCAATAGTCAAGAAAACTTGGATAAACTGTTGGGAATGAAAGTAAACTTTCAAAGAGAAGGGCTGGGGTTCAATCCTGTGAACAAAAAGAAATTTGAAAGTAAAATATATACTTCATTTGTTCATGACAATTGTGCGCCTACCACCTCCACATCTTACTCCCAGCAACCCACTGTATCAAGAACCCAATCAAATCAGAAAAATAATGTGAATGTCCAAAAGCTTCAAAAAGAAAATAAAAATCAGAAAATCAACATGCATCAAAAATCCAAAAATGCTGCTAGCATCTCCATGCATGTTGAACATACTTCTTCCACACACACACAACCACCTAGAAAGAAATTCTCATGTTTCTATTGTGGAAAACATGGACATGCCATGCATGATTGTTTTATGAGAAAGAATGATGATTTAGAAGCATGTAGGAAAAGAATGAAACCTTTTACAAATGGGAAACAAGAGTGGAACAAAAAATCACATGCTTCAAAGAATCCTCGTGCTTTTAAGAACTCAAAGTCATGTTGCAACTACTTTGGTAAACTTGGACATATGGTGCATGATTATTTTCTGAAGAAAATTGATGATTTGAATGTTGTTATGAAGTGGAAGCCACGTGCCAAAGATGCTGCTAACCCACAATGACCCAAGATGGTTTGGGTACCTAAGAATGCCAAATGAGAATTTTGTTTTGCAGGTGTGCCTTGGGAATATAAAGCATGAAATCTATTTTTATCACGAAGGTAAGACACACAAGTGGAATAAATCAGGTTAAAAGAAAAACCAAAACTAAAATTTGGAAATTCAGGTGATATCCCTCTCACTCTCTTCAGTAATTATGTCATTATTTGATTCATATTGTGCTGAATTATCTTGTGTTAATGCACATGTTTGTTCATGCATTCCATCCATAGATAGTTGCATACACTTGTGCATTTCATCCTCATATAGCATCCTGTTGAAGTGGTGCTTTGAAACCATCAATAAAATTCACTACATTTGTTGAGCTTGCATACACCCTCATGTTTGCATACACCCTTTCACACTCTGTCATGCTATAGTTGACATTGTGAATTCATGTCATAATGCACAGCAATCCTCCTACCTTCATCATCCATGACTACATAGTATATCAAATGGTGACATGTGGAAGGGCAGGTTATGCCTGTCTGAAAGCTATCACTACGCGTGAGGTGATCTTTGGATCTAAGTTCTCCGTCTGGTACTATGAGTCGCTTACTCAAAAGGCTGCATATGACATTGGATTGTTACTGAACATCTTGCATTCTTGCATACACTAAGGGGGAGCAACCACATTCATCATATGAGTTCAATGCTTAGGTTCACACATGAGTCATGCACTGCATCTTGAGCTATCTAGAGGAGTTTGGTTGTTAAAATAATTTGTGATGCCAAAGTTAATAAATTTGAATCAAAATTGACAAATCAATTCTTGTTGTTCTTGGATGCAGATTACACCCCCAAAATCCAAATGCTGATGGGCTGGCCGTGACCAAGTTTGAATAAAATGAGGAATACCTTGCAAGGATGAAAATGATAAAAATTTCCTCAATTCATCACCGGGAGATAGGAAGTGATCTTGATAGTAACCAAGATATGGTATGAAAAGTGCGCATCTCTGTTAATGAAGGATGGGTTCAATAGGTGAAAGACTTGGAAGAAAAAGGATTCTCAAGACAAAGGTAAGAAAGTAAAATCTGAAATATCAACCTCCGTGAGGTTGGTGATCTGAATGTTTGAAGGGTTCTATTCTTGTCTCCTGAAACAAGGTAATTCATCCTTATCAACTCATACAATGGCCTTTTGTCACTCGGTGATACCTTTAGATGACAAGTGTTGATTCTAAAAACTTGAGTTATCATTTACTAGCATGCTGTGACAAATTGGTTGAATCTAGTTTGATGTGATGAACATACTCAATTGATTTAACAAAATGAATCCGTGAGATGAGTTATGTGAATTCAAAATATGTTTGTGATTAAATGATTGTTACATTTGACTTTTGGATGAACTCTCATTTCAAAACTTGTGAAAGACCTTTGAAAATCTATTTTTGAACAATTCTGAAATTTGGATTGCATTGCTTACTTTTGATCAATTATGCACCCTTATTCATAAAGGTCTTGTCATAAATAATGTTTGCTGATTCATGGATTGAATGATGATGAACTCAATAAGATTTCTGTCACACTGGCTTGGAAATCAAAGCTCTCATCTTATTTTTGCATCATGTCTTTCATTCTCATACAGCTATAGGTTGCATACATCGGAATCCAATGCATTAGGTGCATTTAGTTCACTCAAATGAAAAATCAAAAACACACACTTTGCACCCATGTTAATTTCTGCATTGCATTAGAACTCATGCATTAGTCGCACTTAGTTCATTCTTTTGGCATCCATTCAATTGGTATCAAATTGACATCACATTGCTCGCATGCATGTCATAGTGCATTTGCATAAACTCCCAATGTGTGCTTGTGTGTTAGTATATGCTATTCACCCCCATCCTTGAAATTTCTATGACCTTATGCTTTCTTGATAAATAATGTTACATTTGAAGTCATTATCGGTGTGCTTCATGTTGTACACTTTGGGGGAGAAAAAGTGCATCTATTTAGGGGGAGTTGTATTGTTATGTATTCATGATATTTTCGGTATACATGCTGAATCAAATTCGCACATTTCATGCATAAAATATGAAAATGAATGTTAAAGATAAGGATATATGAATTTCTTTTCAACACTCCTGAGATGTTAAACTTGCTGCATGTATGTTGAAGAGACAGTTGAGGAAAAAGTTGCCTACCTATCCTTGTTGAAAAATCTGAAATGAAAGTGAACGGCAGAGCAATGCTTGGTCTCACTGAGTAAACTGGGCACATGTCACCTGAGACGTAATGTGGTTCATATATGAAAAGTGTGGACTAGTACCACTGTTCAAAATGAGGTGAAATGGTTCAGTATTCTGAGTAACCGGGGATTCTGGCATGAGCTCCATGCGTCTACTCGCGTAAAAAGGAATCATTTTGAACATGATCACTCTTGAAAAATTCTGACTATCATGTGATACTGGTTGAGATGAAAACATGTTGGTGAAAACTCAATTGTGGTAGAGCGTAGCCTCCAATACGTTGTTCTCAAAATTCAAGTGCAGTCTGTAAAATGTCTCCCTGTGTTGATCTGAAAATCTAAATATCCATATTGAAACCATCATTTTTCATGTTACTCACTTACACATCTGAGAATTTTAATTAATATGTATTCAGAAAGTTAATTGATTGCATTAGCAATTGCATTAATCTCCTATATGATTGGAAAATCTCCCATGTGCTACACATGTGTATTCCGATTATCATGACTCTCTTACATCTTTCCTATATCCATCCCCTCTTAAATAAGTACGTGAGAGCTGTATTGCATATACATATATATATATCTAGTTGTTTGCTTGTGTATGCATCTTACATGCCATCCTTTGCATAAGTTGCATCTCATACATTTCAAACCACAAATCAAAAATTAAAAATCTAGAAAATATTGAAAACCAAAAATTGAGTGGACTTCCCGTGCTATTTACTTGCTCAATAAATTCTTGTGTTTGCTTGGCAAATGGGGAGAACAATTGGGCACATCCAAGTAATCAACATTTGGTATCCTCTCTAGCCAACAATTGGTGTTTCCCATACATTCCATGAACTCACTTATTTATAACTTACTCCTGCTTCATCAGAATTTCAAATATCGGTTACTGTTCCTTGCACATTTATCATGCTACAATGTGCCTCTCCTCTGTTTCGTCTTCATGAGGGAGTATGATTGGCATTACCTCGCTTTTTGATAATGTCAAAGGGGGAGAAATATTTCATGTGATTCATGTTTATATTTCATGTGATTCATGTTTGCTAGTTTCATGTTTGGGGGAGAACAACATGATGGATTCATGATTGGGAGAGAACCTTCATTTATGAAACCAGCATATATGCATAGCATTCATACACTTTACTTCTCCATGCATACATATCTGCATTCACATGCTTCACTATCATGGATCTTGAGCTGCACATGTTACATATGTCATAAACTTTACCTTCTTGGCTATTTCTGCCATATAATGACTCACAGCGTTGCCATCATCAAAAAGGGGGAGATTGTTGAATACGTGTGCACCATGATTACTGTTATGGTTTTGATGATAACAACTACTATAAGTCACACTGTGCTTGCATATGATGTCATTGTGTATCTGTTTAAGCAGTTAGTCATTTCATCGAACATGTTGTGTGCATGAGCAATGCATCAGTGCATACCACCGTTCATATCTTGCATTGGTTCATTCATATAGTCGATGCATCTCTTATTCTGCTACACATCAAAGTCTATACATCCATTAACAAGTCTATACATTGGTTGCAGGCACATCAAGTCTATACAGCAGCAAGTCTGTACATCCTTCAGCAGTAAGTCTATACATCAGCAAGTCTATACAGCCACCAAGTCTATACATCATCAAGTCTATACATCCTGCAACAAGAAGTCTGTACGTTGACTGATTGCACAGACTCAAAGTATGTACGTTGGCTGCTAGCTCAAATTCAAAGTCTATACACTCTTCCAACTCCATACATTATTCAAAGTCTATACACTCTTCAAACTCCAAACTTCAAAGTCTATACACTCTTCAAACTCCATACATTCTTCAAAGTCTATACACTCTTCAAACTCCACACATTCTTCAAAGTCTATACACTCTTGAAAGTCTATCCATTCCTTCATTTCAATCGGACTCTCAACCCCAGTGCGAGGGTCGACCCCCGTGGGTCTTTCATCTCCAGCTGAAAGGGTCGACCCATTGGGTCGACCCCTGGTGATTATTTTTTAACCCGGCGGGCTCCTTTACCAGACCTGCAAGGGTCGACCCCAAGGGTCGACCCATTCACTCGAGGGTCGACCCCAAGGGTCGGCCCCTGAAAACCCCTTTTGCCAGATTTTTTAAAACAGCATGGGTTCCTGGAAGGGTCGACCCCAAGGGTCGACCCATGCTGTCTGGCCCATCTGGCCCCTCACGAGGGTCGACCCCAAGGGTCGACCCTTTCTGGTCTGGGCAGCGTCGTGATTGTGGACTCTTGGCATTTTGACCAAATGGTCCAACCACACTTGTGTGGCTGCCCTTAATCCACTCCATAACAAGTGGATCTTGTCCCATGGCTGTCCCTTGACCACCCTTGGCCTATATAACATCTTGTAGAGGATGAAAACCCTAAGAGAAATTCGTATGTCCTAATTTTTGGGTTTCTTCCTAACATTTGTATGTGCAGGTCGCAGCAGCCACATCCAACCCTTGTTCCACCTTGGTGTGTGCGTGAATGTGAAGGGAAGAAGGAGAAATCAAAGTTGCAATCAAGCCTCTGCTGCTGGCTGCGAGCAAAATCGAGATTCATCCACATCTGAGCCAAGATCGTCAAGAACGGTCATCGTGCTGCACAAGTGTTTGATAAAATTCGCAGAAGAGGAAGGGAGTTCTATTTTATGTGTGCAGGTTCAGAGTTGCAGCCTTCAAGCCCTATTCCACCTTGCTCTGAAGCTGAAATCCAAAAGAAGGAGCTTGAATAAAAGCCCAAGATCATATACATCGAAGAGCTGCATCGGACATCAAGCTTCAACATCCATTCATGCTAGAATCCTTCATCATCTTCAAGAACGATCTAAGGGGAGTCAAGAAAGATTCAAGGGAGATAAAGAGAGTGCTATTCAAGGAAAAGAAGAGCCAAGCAAGCCCGGAGTAAAGCTCTGATCAAGTAGAGATTGAAGCCACATTCAAGATCAACAACATACATTCAAAGGGGAGCCAAATCAGGAGTTTTTCTCAACTGTGCCTTATTGTGTTTTAAGTTTCAGATTTGTATTTCCTATAAACTGCATACTTGTGTGTGTGTGGATCGTTGTTAGATCCGTGGCCTTTTGTGTGTGTCGTATTGGATTCATGTGTGTGCGTAGGTCTTCCTAGATCTACGTGTGTGTGAAGTTTACTGCACTTGTTACAGCGTGTGTGCGTTTTGTTGATCCGCTTGTTGGATCGTGTTGGAGACTTCGTCTCCGTGCGTGTGTGTGTGTGTGTGCACTGGGGCTCGTCCCTGTGTGTGTGTGTGCTGGCGTCGTCCTGCGTGTGTGGTTGAGCGTCGTCTCCGTTTGGGGATTTGTCCCCGAGTGAAGCCTCACCTAGTTTGGTGAGGGGTGGACGTAGGGAGCCCGTCGAGGTCCCGAACCACCTTAAAATCCTTGTGCATTGTGGTTTGCTTTGTGCGTTGGCTTGGTTTGATTGTTGCATCCTCTTATATGATCGTGTGGGAACGGTGAGATTGAGAGAATCTGTTTATTGGCATAATCAACTTCCTTAATCTTGTTGTAAGGAGTTTACTCCACCACGTAGTATTCGTCTTGTCGTCTAGTGTGGGGGTTAGTGTAGGTTGTTATCTTACTTGCATGTTCATCATATTTGGTGTTTTAATTGTTGTTTCATTACACTTGTTAAAAAGGGAAGAGTTTCCTTAAATTTTGTAATCACTCAATTCACCCCCCTCTTGGGTGTCATTGATCGTGGGACCCAACAATGGGTTATGTTGTTGACTTTTGGTTGAGATGTCTCTGGCTTTCATGCATAATCTTCTAAGTTACTGTGAAAGAATTGCATGAACTTGGCTCTTATGAAGATGGCTTCAATTAGGTCTCAATCAAGGAGATTGTGTTCGTTGAACACACCCTTCTATTAGAATGATATCATTCATGAGGTCATCAGGATTTCAATGTGTGGATGCATTTGTGATGTCGTATGGTTCCTCATACCTGTGTGATTGCACATCATACGATCATGTCATTGGTCTTGAGCTATATATTTGCTTCTTACATGTGTAAATGAATATCCCACATTTGATGCTATTTGATGTTGAGCATTTGGTAAATATAAGAATGCTAGTTGAAAGTTTGAGCTCCCATGTCAATATATTTGATTGAATGATAAATTCATGATTATCATTTTAAAACCTTGTCATTTGGTCATATATATTTTTGTTAAGTGATATGTGAAGCAAAATGCATGTTTGAATAGGTTCAATGATGTATTTTATTGTGAACATGTTCATAGTGTTAATGCTTGATGTAAAGATCTTGATTTTCAACTTACCTCTTGTTTTATCATGTTTTTCAGAATGGAAAATCATGGTTGATCTTCATGGAATTATGGTAATATTTAATCAATTATTTCTCATTGTTTTGATGGAAGTTTTAGTTGTTTTTCAGGTCCAAACAAGAAGGGGTCGACCCATGGGGTCGACCCTCTGAGGTTCTGTCCAAAACAGAACCTATTTTGTGCACCCTGCCTGAAAGGGTCGACCCCTGTAAAACAGAACCCTCCAAAATAGACCTATTTTTTGAACCCTGCCTGAAAGGGTCGACCCCAAGGGTCGACCCCTGTAAAGCAGAACCAAGATTTGGTTCTGTTTTGGGTTCTGTTTAGCCCGAGGGTCGACCCCAAGGGTCGACCCCTATAAAATTGAACCAGAAATCATTCTGGTTTGTGTTCTGTTTGCCCGAGGGTCGACCCCAAGGGTCGACCCATTCCGGTACGTGGCGACGCCGTCATATTTGACCTTCGTATAAGTGCGCCAAAAGTCCTTCCAATCCAATCCAAAAGCCCCAAATCACTCCAGGATATGTGGATCTGGTCCCCAAGCTATCTCTTGACCGTCCTAAACACATATATACATCTTATTAGGTTGTAAACCCTAAGGAAAACCAAGTGAGATCTAAAATCATTTTTCTTCTAACCCTTGTGTGTGCAGGGTCGCAACAGTTGCTCCAAGGGCTTTTTCCACATTGTTCTAAGCTTGTATGTGAAGGGAAGAAGGTGGATTCAAGTCTCCAATCGATCCCCTACTGGAAGTTGCGTGAGAAATCAAGTTACAACCTCATCCTTGCAAGAATCGTTCATCTTCTTTCAAGAACCATCCTCATCCTATAGAAGCATTCAAATACGTTCAAAGGAGAGAAAGGGGGAGCTCTAATCACTACAAAATCTTCCTCTTTCCGACTTCTCAATTTCCTTGTTGATAGAGCTTGAATATCTGCTTTAAGACATCTTAGGATGATTTTATATGTCTTATGTCCACTCTCTCTTACATATATATATGAGCTGCAATTTTTGTGATACAACAATCTTAATGCTCATGTGTTCTTTCGTATAGGTTGAAGATGAAGAGGGGGATCTCTAAACCATTCATTTCTATATTCTTTTTTGAGATTAGCTTAAAGTTTGAACTTATTATTTCTATCTATTCCTTCAAGTGAAGGAGAGATTGGAAGAAGGAAAAGAGGAGTGTCTCGAGGAGAGGAAGAAGATGATGTTGAAATCATGATCATCCATCAACGAGCCAAGGAGAATCAAATTTTGTTGATGAAGGAGGAGCCTTATTCTTGATGCATCTTTCTAGTTTCCATCTACAGAATTTGTTTAGAGGGTCATAGCATATATTTGTCATTGCTTCATAAACATTTGACAGAATACTTTGTGTAGGTTTTCGAAGAAAGGGTTCTCCGAGTGTGTGTGTTGTCGTGTGTGCGTCAATTTGTGCGGAGTATATCCGCGTGTGTGGTTGGGCGTAAATTGGGGTGCGTTCCCCGTGTGTGGTTGGGAGTTTACTCCCGTGTGGTGGTGTAGGCATTGCTCTACGTGTGTGTGGACAGAGCTGTGTCTCCGTGTGAGGTATTTTGTTCAGGGTGTGTTCCCCAACGGTGTGTGTGTGTGTGTGTGCGTGCTGCTGTGGCAGCAGGTTGAGGCAAGGCCTCGTGTGTGTGGTTTGCTGCAATAGCAGCGTGTGTGTGTTGGGGTTAGTCCCCGTGTTGCTACATTTTGTAGCGTGTAGTGGAGCTTCACTGGTTTGGTGAGGGGTGGACGTAGGGAGCCCATCATGGTCCCGAACCACCTTAAAAATCCTCGTGTCTTGTGGTTTGTTCTTTTGTGATTGTGTGTTTCTCTATACTATCTGTTTATGCAATCGTGTGAGCTCGTTGAGATTGAGTGAATTAAGTTTAAATATGTTTAGATTAATTTTCTCAATCCTATCAATCTTGTAAATTCCATTGTGTGCAAGTTTATGTTTTTAATTGGACACGTATTTCAGCAGTAGGATCTATTCACCCCCCCTCTAGATCCGTGTTCCTGCACTACGAGACCCAACATTCCGCAACACCGATTCTGGCCCTTGCGGTCCACTTTCCCGGGTTCGAATTTCACAGCCGGTACTCCTGGCGCATTGAAGAATATCAAATCCTCTCACTTTGGTTTGGACCTTCCGTCCGGATAGAGAACAAAATAAAATCCTTTCACTTTGGTTCGGGCCTACCGCCCAGCCAGAGAACAAACATACCCCTCCACTCTAGATCGGACCTTTCACGTTGGTTCGGACCTGCCATCCAGCCATAGGACAAAAAGACCATTTCCACTCTAGATCGGACCTTCCCTCCACCTGGAGAACAAAAAGATCCTTTCACTCTAGATCGGACCTTCCGGCCGGCTAGAGAACAAAACGACCCTTTCACTTTAAGCTCGGACCTTCTATCCGGCTAGAGGACACAAAGACTCTCTCCACTCTAGATTGGACCTTCTGTCTGGTTAGAGAAAAAAAAGATTTTCCACTCTAGATCGGACCTTCTGTTCAGCTAGAGAACAAAAGTCCCTTCCAATCTGGATCGGACCTTCCCTCTGTAGACACGCTAAAATTGACATTATTTTGAGTATATCTCGTATTACCTTATAATGCCCCATTTGACCCTCAAATTAGCTTGTTTGAGTGGTTTTTCTCACTTTTCTTGGATTTCTCCTCTTTTTCCTCCATTTTCTCATTTTTCCTATTTTTTCTGGATTTTCTGGGCATTTATCGCAATTTTTGAAATTAACGACCTGGGCAAGGGCGTGTTTTTAAAAGACGACCTGATCTGGGGCGTTTCTTTGGAAAAGGACGCCCACAGTGGAGGGCGTCAATTTTTGGTGTTTGACCGACTTCCCCGTTTTAAAACTTGAAATTAACGCCCTTCCCAGGGGCGTGTTTTTAAGTCGTGACTTTGATTGAGGCCTGTTTCACATTTTTCAAATATGGGGAGTTTTTATTTCTAAAATTGGTTATTTAAATTAACGCCCTTGTGCAGGGCGTGTTTTTAAAAGACGCCCTCTGGCAGGTCGTCAATTCTTGGATTGACGCCCTGGTCCAGGTCGTGTTTCATTTTTGTGTTCCGAACGAACGCAGCCTTTCCCCCAGAGAGTCCCTGCTTCGTTTGGATACCTTGCCCATTCTAATCCTTCCCTCCTTGGGCTCTTGCCCGTTCTTATCCCTCTATCTCATGATTCAACTCTATTAATAGAGCCCTTTGGCTCTGTTATAGAGGTTCGGTTCTTCTCCCTCTCCCCTTTCTCTCCGATTTTCTTCTTCTTCTTCTTAACAGGTTGCTGTTGCTGTTGGCTAAGGAAGAAGCTCCCGTGCGCATCAATCTTCATCTTTTAAAGCTTCTTCACCATTGAATATCAAAGCAAAAGAAGCACAGGCTCCTGTTCTTTTATTATTCTTCTTTTTATTTGCATTAGTTCATGTGCATGCATCATTATTCTGTTAAACTTTCTTCATCTCAACCACGTTGAGAAGCTCCCATAAGTGCACTCTTGCACACTTTCATTCATCATACATTCATATATTTCCACACCCTTTTTGCATAGGGGTTTAAGGGCAACCACCCTTAAGGTGTGTTCTAATCTATGTTTTCATGCTCATATTTTTATATGGACTTGATGCTACACTCACCATATTTCTAATACATATTCTTTATTGGTGTTTGATTGTTTTGCATGGGTAATCAAATTGAAGAACTCTCTTCATCGGCCGGCCGATTGGAAGAGAAAGGAGTACTCACATCACCCGCGTTTCAAGGTATTTTTCGCGATCCCTCCTATTCATTATTTGTTATATTTTTGAGGCCTCGTGTCTCTGGCGATCACATCTCCATATTTGCACTTCGTGCATGCTTTTTTCTATCTTATTCTTTAATTCTTAATAATTCCATTAAGTGGATTTTTTCACTAATCTACAAATTGGCGATCACGGTGGGACCCTTTGTGTTCTTCTTTTATTACCCTTTCCCCTTGGGCACCCACGTGTGCCATCTCCCTATTTGCACCCACGGTGCGTCTCCTCTCGTGCTCCACGTAGCACCCTCCCCACTAGTGATTTGCTAGTTTGCTAGGTTTTGTTAGAAATTCCATTTATCCTCTTAAAAATAAAAAAAATTGATGAGCATGTTATCCTTTTATTGATTGCCTTCGTTATGTGACTGTGTGTGTTTTTATTACCGTTGGCCGTGGAGCTTTGAAGGAATTCACGCCCCTGTCAGAGGCGTCGTTTATTTTAACGCCTTCACCCAGTGGCGTCTTTTGTCTGTTTAACGCCTCCTGAGAGGGCGTCTTTTATCATCCCCTGCTGTCTGAGAATTCACGCCCCTGTCCAGGGCGCTTCTTTATCACGTAGCGCCTCTCTTCAAGGCGTGTTTTCAAGATTTGACGCCCGCACCTATGGGCGTTTGTTGATTGTCCAGCGCCTTTTATACAGGCGTCTTCTTATTTCGGGCCCTTGCACATATTGTGTTGACGCCTCTTTCAGAGGCGCCTTTTGCTGGGTCACGCCCCACTCCAGGGCGTGTCTTTTGGGGCCTCACAGGGTAGCGACTTTCCTCCAGTCGCATTTTTTCAGGTAGCGCCCCCTGCCAGGGCGCCTTTTTTCTGTGTGTTACAGTACTCGACTATCTTCATCTGTTTATATCCATCTGTTATTGTATTCTGTCTGCATATATCATTCTGCATTCATTCATTTGCATTGGTTTGGGAGACCTCCTCTCTCTACACTAGGATTCCACACACCCTCTTGGTGAAGGAAGGACCCTCCATTGAGCACTCCGTCTCTTTGGATTGGAAATTCCTAAACCAAGCCTCCGTAAGTCCCCGCACCCGTGGATTCCCTCACGGACGCCGGGCAGGTTGTACCCTTTGAAGTTCCCCGGGTTTAGTTGGCCTATGCTTGGTGAGAGAGTGTTCCTAGTTGGCATCGAAGTGAAATCATTTGAAACTAGGTTCCTCCCTTGTGTGAATCATAATTTTGTTAAAAATCCTTAATTCACCAAGGTTCAAACATAAGAAGTCAAAGGTAACCATCCCAACTTCTTTGCTATTTCTGTGAATTGTTTTGATTGCACATTGAATTATTTGGATTACCTTGATAAGAAAGTCAACATGTTCTACTCAATTAATGTTCATGAGGGTGATCAACCTAGCACATCTTATTCCCCTCAATTTCAACATGTTCATCATTCTCACCATAATTCTTTCAAAGGACCACGTCCTCATTCTTACGGTGTTGCCCGACCCATGGGCAATATCCAATCCTATGGTCCTTCAATCCAATCGCGAGCCACTACTCCTATGGGACCGTCTCGTCCCAATGATGAGAAGGTTTCCCAAATCATTCATGCATTAGATCAGCTCACTCCTCAAAAAATTCAAGCCCTTAAGGCCGCTGTTGAGGGTGCATCTCATTCATCTCATCCTCCTTCCAATCCTATGCGAGTGGCCCATCACCCACCTCCTCCTATTCACCCTTCTCCTCGGGTGGTCCGACACCCGCCTCCTTCTATTCCTCCTCCATCACGGCCCCAAGGCCCATCTATTCCTTGCAATCCGGCCCATCCGAGTTCTTCTATGGGTCGGCCCATTAATCCCCTTCCACGGCCTATTTATACGGCCCCTCCTTCAAGGCCATGTCAACCCTATGTTGCTCAGGTCACACCCCTCCAGCAAGCTCTTATCGATAAAGTCGCTTCTTTGGAGGAACAATTAAAGAGGATTACGAGCCCACGGCCCGCTCCTCCTGCTCCAGTCAATCCTCTCCACGCTGCTCTGATGATATTACAAAGATGGAGAGAGAGTGGAAGGATAGGAGGGATGACTACGGCATCGACGGTTCAAGCAAGCAAGAGCCGGCGATTGAAGAATTCG
Organism: Amorphophallus konjac; assembly: GCA_022559845.1. NCBI lineage: Eukaryota > Viridiplantae > Streptophyta > Magnoliopsida > Alismatales > Araceae > Amorphophallus > Amorphophallus konjac. Next base: position 228,133,314 of record CM040117.1, read on the forward strand.
AGGCAACATACGATGAAGCTTTGCAGGCACCCCTTCCGAGTTTCCTTCGTTTCCCTCTCCCCCCACTATCATTTGATGAACCCCCTGCTCAGGACGAAGCCACCGTCCCTAATCCAACCCCTATTTCTGAGACCTCTTGGTGTTACGACGATGGGTCGATACTCCAATCACCCGCGCCGGCGCATCTTGAGTCTCCTCCCACTCCTAACACCGCTCGCCCCGTTCGGCGTTTTCTCCGCACCAAACCTCCACCAATTACACCTCCACCGGTTATGCCAGCCTCCACACCATCGGCTTCCACTGAACCTAACGTCGAACCATCCCCAATTAACCTCCCGTTACCGCCACCTCAACCCTCCATTACACCTGTAACCCCAAACCTGGCCACTCCCATTTCACCACTTAGCCTATTACCCTTACCCATGGTTAATCCTGAGCAGGATCCACCCTTTTTTGCACTCAAGCCAATCCCGACTGGTTCCGAGCAACAGGAAAAGCTCGATGTGTTTGAACCTCCACTTCCACTCATCCTTTCTCCAACACCTTCCATTATACCCCTGCTATCCATGAAGCCTTCCGCCTCCGCTTCACCTTCCCCTACCACTCGGAATGGGAGGCTTTCTACAAGCACTTGTGCCGAAGATAATTCGGAGCCGGGCAAGAAAGATTTGGCCACTGCCGTGCAGTTCAAGATGCAAGAGTTCATTTGCCGAATGCCAATCCGGGTTATTGTGCCAAGCACGGCTGAAGAGGTCAAGCCGCCACTGCTCGCTAGAAAAGAATGCCAAGCGTTGATGCCACCCAAGGGCAGGGCAGGGCACCCCTTGTTCCAACTTTCAAATCCTGAATTCATTCTTCCATACAAGGGGCGAATGCCCATTTTTGTCAACATTCTTTATATGCCGCAATCAATGGGCATGGCAATGCTTCCTATCCCAACTTCCCAACTCCCTCACATTATTACTCTTCACTCTTCAAGAGGGTTGTCATTTATTATTGAAGCTTCTTTCTTTGGGCCGATTGGTTATACCCTTTCACTGCCGTGGAAGGGCAGTTATCTTGGTGCTAAGGGGCCTTCTACTCTTTTATCCACCTTCATTCAACTCCACCCATATTCTCCTCTGTCACCAATTCTTCATGGGTCACTCCAGGGGTAAGGAGGAGGATCTCATCCTCTCGCCCTTCACATTCTTCATGTTCTTTGCATCTCATTGCATTCACGCATTCACTGCATTCATCGCATCCATCCTATTGCATGTAATTGCACTTCTTCTTTCCCGGGTTTCCGGACCCGAATCTTCCCCGCCTTCCGGCACCTCCGGATATCCCGCATTTCCCATCCTATTCATCTTCATTGCTCGGGCATTGTCCCCTTTTCAATCTCTTCTCAGGGCATCGCGCCCCTTTCCAACTCCTGCACCCGGACCCTCCGGATTTCTCCTTTATCCTGCTAGGGCATCGCGCCCTTTTTCATCTCATTCTCCCAGAATTTCTGGACTTCCTTCTTGGGCATCGCGTCCCCTTTCCTGCTATTTCCCTGGAACCTCCAGGCGTTTATCCCTCCTTTTAGGGCATCGCGCCCCTTTCCGTCTTCTTCCTCCGGAACCTCCGGATCCTGCTCTTTGGGCATCGCGCCCCTACACACCCTCAAGTCCGGATCTTATGGGTTTCTTACTGATTCTCCCAGGGCATCACGTCCCTCGGTATCTGCTTCCTCCGGAACCTCCGGAGCTTTCACCCCTCTCTCTATCCCTTGGGCATCGCGCCCCTTTCCGTCCTCTTCCTCCGGAACCTCCGGATCTTTCTCTTCTCCTTGGACATCGCGTCTCTTTCCACCTCATTCATCCGGAGCCTCCGGATCCTCTATTTCTCTTTTCATGCCCAGGGCATCGCGTCCCTCGGTATCTGCTTCCTCCGGAACCTCCGGACCTTTCACCCCTCTCTTTATCCTTCGGGCATCGCGCCCCTTTTCATCTTCTTCCTCCGAAACCTCCGGATTCTACATCTTATTCTTTCTATCTTCTTTCAGGGCATCCCGACCCTTTCTATCATCTCCCACCGGAACCACCGGACCCTCCATCTTTCTTCTGATTCATCTTTCTGCTCCTTCATGATATCGCATCATTTGTCCTCTTCTTCCTTTTTCATCATCTTTTTCTCTATCTCTTCCCAGGGCATCGCGTCCCTCGAAATTCTTCTTCTCCAGATTCTGATTCCTCCTATCAGGATTTTCCTCCACAACCTCCGGACCCTCCGGATCCGCCTCTTTCCATCTACCAATTTCTTTTTCTAATTCCTCCTGATCATGGGTCCGACCCAACTTCTTCCACATCTACTGCCTTGGGCATCTGCCCATTCTCTCACTGCTTTCGAGGCTTTAGTCCTCACTCCCTTCTAATTCTCTGCTTCTTCTGTAGACCGTTCCATGTGATCAGGGTCTCCGCGCCTTAGTAAGGGAGTTCTAGCCCTAGCCTCTCTTCCTTTTCTCCTTATTCGTCTGAGTCTGGTCTTGGTACCACTCCTTCTTGTTAAGCCACTTTCAAACCATTTGCTTCCAATCCTTTTGACTGCCAAAGAGGACTATCCCACGAAGATCAACCTCGCCTCTGACAGCTGCTTCTACAAAGGTTGCAAGGTAACATATTGGCGTAAGTACTCATTTCATGATATCATTATCTCATTACTTCACGATGATTTTCAAAATAGAGTGCTTCTTAACAAGATTAAGAGTGGTATTTTAGGCCTTTATCCTAGGTCGTATCTTTAACTAAATCTCATAAAAAAAACTCTTTAGGCTTGCTATGCAGCACCTTTGGATAAAAAAACTCCGCGCTGGGAATTCAACATTCTCTCCCCGCTTGTTAAGAGTAACCCTTAGCTGGGCATTCCACACACTTCACGGCGTCCTTAGCCGGCTCCTTTGGATAAAACACCGTTGCTACTTTGGCCATGCCATGAGTATATCTGAAAGTCTTTTTCTCTTCTTTACTCGGCTGCGTGCAGGGGCAAGAGGTTGACGGATGAGATGACCCACCCAGGGTAATCCCCAATACGAGAGGAGTCTCAAATAGGGGCAGTCTTGACCCAAAATCAATATGAGTTTTCATATGAGTTTTCATGATATACATCTCGCCAAAAGGGCTATTATGAAAATCAAGTCGAAAATTTTGATAATTGCAAAAGTATGAATTAGGCATGACAAGAGTGGCAAAGTCCCCGCAGGGAAAACCCTGGTCGTATGCATGTCAAGGGTCTAAAAATCAAAAGCATAAAGCCCCAGTGCAACAGACTACCTCTTTGAGGGGAAATACCTTGGAAGGAATTCAAATCCTGACATCTCCTATCATGTATAAAGCTTGTCACAATTGTTCTTCTCTTCTCCCTCCAAGACCGAATGTTTCTCAGGTATGGCCTTGGTAGGGACACCGTTAATCGAGGGCAGTCGGTTATAGGGCGCCACCCTTCAATGCACACCCAGCTTTGGGCAGTTTTTAGCGAAAAGGGAAGGAACAAGGACCCCTAGCCAGTGGTTCAAAAACACCCTTTGATGCTGCATTAACAATATCTAAACCAAAATCCAAAAAAAGTTGAATATTTCCTAACCAAAATCAACAAAAATTGAATATTTTCAAAATCATAAAAAATTCAGATATCTTCCAAAATCCATAAAAATTTGAATATCTTTCCTAAAACCCATAAAAATTTGCATATTCCAAAATCAAAATATTTGCATTGTATTTTTCTGATGGTGCTTTTGCAGGAACAACAACTTTGTAAGGACCAAGAGCACGGGATGAGTCCTCTCCATTCATTGCCATCTACCTTTTGATTCTTCCCATGTTCACAATTGATCACATCTTCATGATTTACGACGCATTACTCCGATTATTCATCTCCAAATCTTTTTTATCAAATCTTGTTGATCACTCCGCCGATGGACATTATCAGATCTTGATCATGCAACTCCAAATCTTGATTAGCCAAGTTGTCATCCTCATGACAAACGACAAACAATGATGCTATGCTATCTATGCTTTAATGATGCTATCTATGTTATTCATGCCTTCACGCTATGTACACTTGAATGCTATTCATGATATGATACATACCTGCTATTGATGCTTTGATTCACGCTATGCTTGCTATGGTTAAATGCCTTATTCATTGCTTGTTATCTTTTATATCTTGGCTGATGAATCTTTGAGCGCAGGATAAGAAGCTGTTGGTCCCACCGACTGGGCATCATCATTCAAGCCTCACGGTGTTTGCACATTATTTCACCTCATTTCTCAGTTCCCCCATGCTTATTGCTATCACCATCTCCCTGTATGCATTTTACTATATGTTATTACGCTACTAGATTATATCAAGGACCTTGTGACTTTGGTAAATCTGGAATTTGAGTTCCCCTTCATCAAAAACGATGACGATTCCAGAGGAGTCTTGGTCATACGGATAGGCCGTTGAGCCGTCCAAGACTGGGGACGATGGTTCCCTTTTACAAGTTGGTACGCGGATAAACGGGCTTCGGCTTAGTATCAGCTCGCGAAATCAGTTTCTTGACCCAGTCTGGGCAACTTAACAATATTATCCTTGATTATCTTATATTTTCATTTGATTTAATTTTTCCTTTAAACCCAGCATGCATTCATGTAGGAATTTGAAACAACTGTTGAAAAATCACTCTGATAAGCTACTTTTGAGGGTTAAAATTGATCTTAATCTTTCAAGATATGAGATATTCATTGCTGAATGGAATCCTTAGTTCGTTTTGTCGCTGTTTTGGGTCATTTTCTCGAAATCTCCTTGTTTGGATTTCTATCATCTTATTTTAATCATTTTCCCCTTGATCCACCTTGGCTGCAGCACGTCCACATTGGCTGGTAACCGCTCCCCAATGATGAAACCTACAGGTTTGTGACCTGGGGTACTTCCACCGCGCTGGAAGTTGATCATTCTCCTTCGTGCCCGCGTGCACACTCCCTCTTTTATTCCAAACATCGTTGATTTCATTGAATTTTCCGGGATTGTTTCGTCTCGAGCTTTTGATTTCATTCTCATCAAGTGATGTTGATTGCGTGTCTCATCACACCTTGGCATCTACTTTTCAGTTTGCTCTGCTCCCTTGCAAAGCAGACGCCAAGGCGGGACAGCTGTAGACACGCTAAAATTGACATTATTTTGAGTATATCTCGTATTGCCTTATAATGCCCCATTTGACCCTCAAATTAGCTTGTTTGAGTGGTTTTTCCCACTTTTCTTGGATTTCTCCTCTTTTTCCTCCATTTTCTCCTTTTTCCTATTTTTTCTGGATTTTCTGGGCATTTATCGCAATTTTTGAAATTAACGACCTGGGCAAGGGCGTGTTTTTAAAAGACGACCTGATCTGGGGCGTTTCTTTGGAAAAGGACGCCCACAGTGGAGGGCGTCAATTTTTGGTGTTTGACCGACTTCCCCGTTTTAAAACTTGAAATTAACGCCCTTCCCAGGGGCGTGTTTTTAAGTCGTGACTTTGATTGAGGCGTGTTTCACATTTTTCAAATATGGGGAGTTTTTATTTCTAAAATTGGTTATTTAAATTAACGCCCTTGTGCAGGGCGTGTTTTTAAAAAGACGCCCTCTGGCAGGTCGTCAATTCTTGGATTGACGCCCTGGTCCAGGTCGTGTTTCATTTTTGTGTTCCGAACGAACGCAGCCTTTCCCCCAGAGAGTCCCTGCTTCGTTTGGATACCTTGCCCATTCTAATCCTTCCCTCCTTGGGCTCTTGCCCGTTCTTATCCCTCTATCTCATGATTCAACTCTATTAATAGAGCCCTTTGGCTCTGTTATAGAGGTTCGGTTCTTCTCCCTCTCCCCTTTCTCTCCGATTTTCTTCTTCTTCTTCTTAACAGGTTGCTGTTGCTGTTGGCTAAGGAAGAAGCTCCCGTGCGCATCAATCTTCATCTTTTAAAGCTTCTTCCCCATTGAATATCAAAGCAAAAGAAGCACAGGCTCCTGTTCTTTTATTATTCTTCTTTTTATTTAGTTCATGTGCATGCATCATTATTCTGTTAAACTTTCTTCATCTCAACCACGTTGAGAAGCTCCCATAAGTGCACTCTTGCACACTTTCATTCATCATACATTCATATATTTTCACACCCTTTTTGCATAGGGGTTTAAGGGCAACCACCCTTAAGGTGTGTTCTAATCTATGTTTTCATGCTCATATTTTTATATGGACTTGATGCTACACTCACCATATTTCTAATACATATTCTTTATTGGTGTTTGATTGTTTTGCAAGGGTAATCAAATTGAAGAACTCTCTTCATCGGCCGGCCGATTGGAAGAGAAAGGAGTACTCACATCACCCGCGTTTCAAGGTATTTTTCGCGATCCCTCCTATTCATTATTTGTTATATTTTTGAGGCCTCGTGTCTCTGGCGATCACATCTCCATATTTGCACTTCGTGCATGCTTTTTTCTATCTTATTCTTTAATTCTTAATAATTCCATTAAGTGGATTTTTTCACTAATCTACACCCTCCACCTAGAGAACAAAAAGATCCTTTCACTCTAGATCGGACCTTCCGTCCGGCTAGAGAACAAAAAGACCCTTTCACTTTAAGCTCGGACCTTCCGTCCGGCTAGAGAACCAAAAGATACCGTCACTTTGGTTCGGACCTGTTGTCCAGCCAGAGAACGAAGAGATTCTCTCCACTCTAGATCGGACCTCCCGTCCGGCTAGAGAACAAAAATCCTTCACTTCGGTTTAGGCCTGTAGCCCAGCCAGAGAACAGAAGACTCTCTCCACTCTAGATCGAACCTTCCGTCCGGTTAGAGAACAAAACGATCCATTCACTCTAGGTCGACCTTCCGCCCGGCTAGAGAATAAAAAGATTCCTTTCACTTCGGTTCGGACCATCGTCCGGTTAGAGAATAAACATCTCCTTGTCACCTCAGCCTGGACTTTCCATCCATCCGAAGAATAAAAAAAGGGACCCCCCTTTCCATCCAAGTCATGGAATCAACGAACTCTTCGCTCCGTCCCGTCGGGCGACGAATACCCCTTTGAATCAACAAACTCTTCTCTCCGTCCCGTCAGGCGACGAATACCCCTTTGAATCAACAAACTCTTCTCTCCATCCTTTCGGGTGATGAATATCCCCGTCGAATCAACAAACTCTTCTCTCCGTCCCCTTGGGTGACAAATCTCCCTTTTGATTTGGATCTGTCGTCCAGATCATTAAAGGAATAAACCCTTCTCTCCACCCTCGTGGCTCACCTTCCAACAACTTTGGCTTCTATAGCCCGCCTTTTAACATCTTTCGGCTTGACGGCCTACTCCCAAGTTCGGCCCACCTGGCTTGCTCTACAGACTTCGATTCTCACAGCCCTGCTCTCCTCATCATGTTGATGAGTCTCTCAGTCGGACTGCACTCGCATGCCCCGCTCTCTCATCCCTCTCTCACACCGTCTGCGGCTGGGGGGCATTTGTGGACACTAAAAAATTCTCACCCCCATGTTTACGGGCAGGGAGATAAAGACGAGGAGAAAATAGAAGAGAAGATGAAAAGAAGAAAAGAAGAAGAGGAGACACCCTCCAAACGCCTTGACCGGCACACCACTTTGATGCCTCCAGCAGCACACTTCAAGTGCCCCTCTAGCGGCAGGCTTCCGAACGGCCTTTCAGCGGTACGCCCCTGCTAGCCCTCAGCGGTACGCCCTTCAAGCGCCCTAGCGGCACGCTCCGCCCAGACGCCTCCGACGGCACACCTTAGCTGCCCTCTCAACGGCACGCCTGCCAGCCCCTTCGATGGCACGCCTTATTGGCCCTTCAACGGCACGCCTGCCATCCCCTTCAACGGCACGCCATGTAGAGGCCTTCAGCGGCACGCCCAATCGAGCCCTCCAGCGGCACAGGCATTCTGCCCCTTCAACGGCACAACGTCTTGGCCCCCTTCCAGCGGCATAGCGTGAAATTCCTTCGAACGGTACAGGCCGGCAAGATACACAACGGTCACTGGAGGAGCCCCTTGGCGCGCAGCATGGCCATTTCAACGCCAGCTAACCCCATGCCTAGGTGTCGTCTTCCGGTTGGACGAAGGGGACCTCTACTTGATAAGGATGGGACTCGGGTCAACCTCGGATGGCAGCGCCATCATGAGGTCTCCTCCGTCAACGACGCACATATAAAAAGCCCTCACAAAGAGAAGAAAGGAGGAAGAGGCGAAGAGGAGCTCCCAGAGGGCAGAAGGAGAGAAGAAGAGAAGAAGAAGAAGAGAGAGGCTCCCGCCTCTCACCCCCCCCCCACTGCCGCTCCGACCACCGCCGTCTGTGCGAAGAGAGAGAAGAAGAGAAGAAGATAAGAAGAGAAAAGGGGCTACCCCCCCCCCCCCCCCCGACTGCTCCGACCGCCACCCATGTGGGAAGAGAGAAGAGACGAAGAGAGAAGAGGCGAAGAGAGCCCGACCACCGTCTGAGTGAAAGAAGGAAGTAGAAGGGAAGAAGAGAGGGAGAGAGAGGTTCCAATGTAGTGGGAGGGACTACATTCACCCCTCACTGCCTCGTTACTTTTTTTTTCTTTCTTTCTCTCTTTGTTTTCCTTGAGCATGTAACCCCCTCACGGTTTCTTCATGAATAAACTGTCTGTTTGCTTTCTCCACTTGCTTGTGTGTTCTTCATCCACCCCTTTTTCAGCTCCAGCGGCATATCTGCCTTTGCCCCTCTCTGGTCTGCTCAACGGCACACCTCCTTTTGTTCGCCCAGCGGCACACCTCCTTCTGTCTGCCCAGCGGTACGCCTCCCTTGGTTTGCCCAGTGGCACACTCTCTCCAGCCGCCAGCGGTACACTCTTGGCCTGTTCAGCGGCACACCGCCCCTGTTGACTTGCTCAGCGGCACACCCCTTGGCCACACCTTCACCGGCATACCCTTGGACTGCCAGCCCGGCACACCTTGGCTGTCACTTCCCCGGTACACTCATAGCTTGTATCAGTCTACTGGTTTCTCGTTCGGCGTTTTCTCCGGGTTTTCCAAAGTCTCCCCAAAGGTGGCTGCTTAGGCACACACCTCAGTTGTTGGTTCATGTCACTCCATGTGGGCATGTTCCTTGTTATTCCCTTACCATCCGGGTCAAGGGGTGATGCTGTCGAATTTTTATCATGAATAGTGATAAGTTAAAAGACAAAAAGAAGCAACAAACAAACGAACTAAGTAACAATAAAACATTCTAACTAAGATAGGGGAACCATGCAAGATTCAGAGAACTGGACTATTGAACATGGCTTGGGACTCAATCACCTGACAGGGAAGTGGAAGCATGCCGTTTCGAACCCTCTACCTGAACACCTCAAGCCAGAAACCTCCCTTTAAACCTCACCCCATTCATGTGGGTTCTGCCCCAATGGCATTGCCCCTAACTTCCCTTGGCCAGCCTTGAGCGGCACACCCTCAAACCCTCTAGCGGTACACCCTTCAACCCTCCAGCGGTACACTCCCCGGCCCTCCAACGGTACACCCTCAAACCCTTCAGCGGTACACCTCCCTCAACCTTCCAACGGTACACTCCCCTTTACCCTCCAGCAATGCACTCCTCCAACCCTTCCAGCGGTACACCTTCCAGTGGCACACTTTCTATTCTCCAGCGGTGCGCCCCTCAGCCTCTCAGCAGCACGCTCAATCTCTGCTCCACCATACCTCTAATCAGAAGAGGGAGAACATAGTAATAATAATGATGAAAAGGGTGGGAATTTATGTAGCGATAATAATAAAAGGGGGGTGATCCTAATCAAGATAATAAACAAAAAGAATAATAATAAAAGGGGGGATAATAATAAGAAAGGGGTAATAATGAACAGAGAAGATCCCATGGTCCGTGAGCGATAAAAAAACTGTCAACAAAAAGGGGGGAAATGCAATAACGATAAGTGACCCTCCACTAGTATGTGGGACGGTCCCCATACTTCGTCGGATTCAGACGTTGTTTTCTGTGGACTTGAGAGTCTACACTTTTAGTGACCCTCTACTAGTCGTAGCCTGCTTACACGTTTAGTGGTCCCACCGGGGAGTGGTGGAGAGGCTACCCTGAGGATGGTTTTTAGATCGGTTTCTGTCGGGCCCCACATCTTACAGCCAGAGTCCGGCTGAGGGGAAAACCAGTTAGAGGCCAGACCTGGGACGCATGGTCTGTGTGTGCACATGTGGTTGGGGGCTGTTGGACCCACACTGACGGGTGTGACCCCAGCTAGTCACTTGCTTTGTGGTTTACTGTGTCCTTGCCTCCGCCAGGGGCTATCGTGCCTGGCGGACACCTACGGTGCGGTGTAAGACGTCAGGGGATGCTACCGACTGTGCTTCTAGTGGGAGGTACTCCTGTCGAGTCGGGAGTGACAGACTGTCAGTCTCTGTGACTTCGACCTTCGAGTTTTTGGTCGTGTTGACCATTGAGTTCTGGGTGTTTTGCCGTGGCGCGTGTGTCGGTTCTCGTGCCGTGAGGCTAGTGCTAGTAGCTTTACCGAGGTTACATCTTGTTATGTGGTACCCACGACCGGATGGTCGGGGTTACACCTTGGACAGCGTGTCCAGGTTGGCCTAGTCATGGGAGACAGGCCTCTACGGCGGGGTTGCCGTTGGTTTTTACTTCGGTAAGTGGTGGTAGTATGGTCCGGTTCCTGACTATGAGATCGGGACTTCTCTTTCTGCTTGACCGGTATAGTAGGAGTAGTTGTAGTGCCGAGTTTTGACCGGCCACTGGGTTTACTCTTCCTGCTGTTACTGTTGCTCTTGTAGTTACAGCTTTTCGTGCCGCCATTGTTCTCAGTTGGGGTTCCGCGGGATCCCTACTGGGCCAGTGATAGGAGGCTCACCCCTGCTTTTCAGGTGCGGCGGTTCTTCCTCGTGGTTCTAGGATGCTGTTCAGAGGTTCTTAGTTGCTAGTTCACCGGGTCGAGTGCTCACTTGGCATGTGGTACGTTTTACTGCTTTAGATTGTACTTTCTATTGGACTGGACTCTGTTGCAGTAGTAGTTGTTTATTTATTTTTGTTAATTGTTATATTGTTCTACTTTATTTCCTATTTCTTTGTGCCTCCACACTACTTTTAGCGCTTCCGAGCCCTCCCGGCTCGTGGGCGACGGTTCGAGTCTCGGGTTATCGGGCCTTCCCGGTAATCGGATTCTCGGGTCGTTACATCAGGTGTCTCGCTGTGACATCCCGGGTGGAGCCAAGAACACCATAGTAACTAGGAACACAGAACAAGAACTAGCTGGGGTCACGCTCGTCAGCGCGGGTCCAACTGCCCCCAACCACGTGTGCACACACTGACCACGTGTCCCAGGTCAGGCCCTCTAACTGGTTTTCCCCTCAGCCAGACTCTAGCTGCAAGACGTGGGGCCCTACGGTAACTAGTCTAAAAATCGTCTCTCTCGGGTCAAGTCTCGCCACCACTCCCTGGTGGGACCACGCGCGTGTCGGAAGGCTACGACTAGTGGGGAGTCACTGATGTGATCACTCTCTGAGGAGAAACTCCGAGGAACATGCACGCACCATGCGCGAAAGTCATTAAGAATCAAGTGGCACCATGCGCGACAGTCCTCTAGATTCACTAAATCTGATGGTCCTTGAGTCACAAGACTCAAGGTCAAGACCGTTGCACCGAACGGTGCTATGCCGTCAATCTGCCCTAAGCCTAGGGTCAGAAACCTCGGCACGATGACTCACGAGCCAGTTTACAACTGCCGAGACCATTCCCTCAAAAAGGGAACTAAGAAACCCACCACCCCAGGCTGGGTAATGGACTCACAGTCTACAGGCCACACACACAGCCCTCGTAGAAAACATAGAAGCGTGATTCCCAAGGCAGCTCACAAGCCACCAAGCCGATTCCCCATCCCAGGGAAAAAGCGGGAAACCCCCAGCCCCAGGCTGGGTGACTGGACTCACAGTCCAAGGCCTTACGCACGGCCCACTCGGAAACCACCTTCCTAGAGAAACCCATGACGTGCGGGGACGCCCCACCGCACTCATACCGATACAAGGTGACTCGATCTAGCGAGAACACAAAGCCAGGAACACATGGGGTCACCCGGACCCTGTAAACCCACGAGCATGGTAATTGAGATAACATGGTATCTCCGGGCACCCAAAAACACGGTCACGGTACCCACGGGGTGTCCGGGACACTCACGGGTCAAATGTCGATCATTGGGTCTCAACCGGACCGACCGAGACCCGAAACGGGTAAAAAGGGGCAGGTTCGGTCGACCAACCTACAGGGGTCGGTCGATCGAACGGACATAGTCAAACCCCCCGGTGCGAACCGGTTCGATCGACCAAACCCAATCGGGCGATCAACCGAACGCGACAATTACCTAGACCGAGCTTGCCCTAGGAGCTCCGTTCCACTCATCGTTTGATCCCAATCTAAGGGGAAGACATGGGGGATCATTACCCCGACCCCAAAACCCAAAAATGGGGGGAAGAAAGCGGGAAAACCTCGCATGATCGGGCGAAACCGTCACACGCCCTAAAAACATGATTTTTTCCCCCAACGGCAATAAACCCACGCTCGGCTCACCACGGGCTACCAAAATCGTGGGAAATGAAATACATGAGCTGAGGGTCCATCTCCCTACCTCCACTGAAGATTTCACGCGTCGTGTCACGTCCCGACATTATGTAGCGAAAACAATCGGGAATGTGCATAGTCGGCTAGTACGTCTCGAGCAAGCAATATAATCAGAGTGCAAGACAATCACATAAGAGTAATTGCACAATGTAATTCACTAAAAACCTTCACTTTTATTTCTTCATAAAATAATTCCCAACGTACATACGATCTTGACTCATGCCACTAGACTCAATAAAAATAAAAATTACATCATGAATCGACTAGACATTAGACAACTAAGCTTCTCTCGAGTCACGTATCCTTCAATCGCTCTCGGATCCATCACTTGAGTAATCAGAATCCGACCCACTAGAATTTCCTGAAAAAGATCGAAAAGTAGGGTAATGAGCACACTTGCCCAGTAGGTATCTTTGTATCAACATGAAGGTAAATTTAAATGATTAGCATTTTAGCTCAAGAGAATAAGATAAATCATGCAGATACGATAAAGTAAGCGAATAAAACCAAAGTAACAAGATATGATCGAGCTTGAGATATGAGACTATGATTAATCAAGTTTATAATAAGAATGTCAATTTGGCCTCTTCATGAACAAGAATGTACTTTTCATAACCATGAAGGCTATGCATTAGAAAGTCAAGTAAGAAAATAATGTTCGCTTCATAGCAAGTACTTCGTGAATTCATGTGGATTCCCGTGGATATTTCACTTATTTATAGAGAAAGTACTCCCAGCGCAATGCGACGCCAGTAGCATCATACCCCATGGTTTACATTATATTTTTGACAATCAGCCGAGGGGACTAGCATAGAGCCCTTAAACACAATCAGTGCTCAAACTGCATCTTCAAGTATAAATCAAGATACTTCCACGTTTATAAAAATAACGTGGCCAAGAATGTACAAGTTCAACAAAAGTTCTATGATAAGGTAACCAAAGTATAAGAATGCTTCAATTAAGAACAAGAGATTTCAAAGAATGAATTAATAACTAGGTTATGCTAAAAAAATTTGGCAGCATAATGGTACATTCCGTATTTTTCATATTCTTATCATTAGTTAACATAGTTTTAGAGTCCATATATTTGAAAGATTATTCATGAACTCCATAAAACCAACCCCAAAGGTCAAACCATGGGTTAGATAAAATCAGGATCCAAGCGGTATATTATTGGACCGTTTAGCATGCCTGGCGGTCTAGTGCAGGACCGTTTAGAAATTCAAGCGGTCATGTGCTGGACTGTTTCATAAGATCGAGTTTGATATTTTGAAAAACATGACATCTGGAGCCTTGCGGTCTAATGGAGGACCGTTTAGTATCCCTTAGCAGTCTAGTGAATGGCCGCTAGCAGACTCTGGCGGTCAACAAGATGGCCGCTAAGTTCCAGAATGCATAAAACGCTGGTAAAAGTGCTTTCTAGACATTGGGTTTTAATGGTACAACTAGCTCGGCGTCCTAGTGGGAATCCCAGGCTCGTGGAGTCTTACGGAGGCCTTGAAACAAGATTTCTTAGTCCGTTGGAAGGAATATCCAAAGGAGAGGTCATCAAGTCCAAGATTGTGTTCTTATTGTGCAAAGTGTAACTAATGACAGCATACCGGGATATGTGCCATGTACTTATGAAAATGACTCTTAGAAGAGAGAAAATCATGTAAAACATTGATCAAGACAAATCATAAATCCTCTATCCTTTGAAACATGTATTTATTACCAGAATATATAACTTTGGTCATAAATTAACATAAGTTAAAATAATACTAATGAGCATAAATCATGAAATCTATTATGATGAACAAGGAAATTAACTAAGTAACCGAACCCAGTACTCAAACCATGAATAAAATATTAGTTAACTAGGCTTATCATATAATAATTATGGCAAATCTGTAATATATTTGGATTAACAATATTACAGAAATCAGCAATCAAAAATGGTCTAGGGAACGACCGTTTAACTGGGCCAAACGGTCTGTCGGGCGACTGCTAGCATTCCTGGCGGTCCACAGGATGGTCGTTTCCTCCCGTGTTACATAAACTCAATTTAATAATTAAAGTAAAATACTACTCTAATGCACATCATGCCTAGAAATCAACATATATAAACTTTCTATGGCATGATAGAACAAGGATAGGCCAACAATATGCATAGGTTTATGTGATAACAAGAAATTTCTTTTATTCCCATTAAAGCTAGTTCATGTATGAAGATTATCCTAGATGCATAGTCCTAATGAAAACATGAAATTCTCAAGATACAATGCATGAAATCGAATGAAATTAGAGGGCTTCTATTCTTGACATAAAGTTTGAGCCATTCACGAGATAACCTACCTCTGTCTTGGGCTTGGGATTTTGAATTTAAGGCTGCATGTCAACCCTAGTTCTCTGCTCGTCCTCAACCGAACCAGTAACTTCACGTCGTTCTATCTCCTGATTCTCTTGTCCTAAAGACGTGAAATTTTGAGGGTATATAGAAAATATGAAGGATAACATAAAGTTCTAAAGACACATTTGCTAAATATCTCGTTTAGGGCTTCGAATTCCTTGATCAATCTGGGTCGGACGTCCTAATTCTTGAGTTATTGGTGTAGGATCAGCAACTTTGGAAGCCTCTAACTCTCTATAGACTTGATCTCCTAGAATGAAATTCGGAGGGAAATTAGACCTTAGTATTATAGACAAAATACTCTAAAGAACTTATCTCTAATTCTGCCTCCTTACCTTAGTTCCACGCGTGCCAAAAGTAAGGGTCGCACACGTCAAATCTGGGTCCTATTTATAGGTTTAGCTAGGGTTTGAGGATTCGAACGAACTTAGAGTCCAAATTAGTCTTTCAATTCGATCTACTAACCTTACAGACTTAAAGGGGTTCAAATTTCATTCTTCCTATGACCTTCTCTCTCCTCCAGGTCTCCCCCCACCCGTTCTCCCCCCGCGGGACTCCCCCCCTTGCTGCGTCTTGATTCTGCCGTGGCTGCTGCCTCCCGGCGATGGCCGCCGGTGGGGGGGGTGCCCTGTGCCTCCCCCCTCCACCTCCTCTCCAGCTCCTCCGTCGGTGGCTCCCGCCATCTGTGGCCCAACTGCGGTCGCTGCCGTCCCAGGCCGTTCGTGTCCTGCTGAGGAAGGTCTGGCTGCAGGTGCCGGTGGCTCTCCCTCTCTTGGTGGAGCTCTAGGCGGTGCCCCAACGTTTGGTCCTCGTGCTGCTCTAGCGTCGGAGGCCTGTGCTTCTGGCGGTCCTGCACCGTCGCTCCCCGCCGGCGAGAATTGCGGTTCTCGGTTTGCATCGCAACCCCACTCTGGGTGCCACGTTTTTGGCTCACCCCTCACGCCACTCTCTGACTGTTCATCTCAACCGTTCATCGATTCTCCTCTCCCCAAGATAGCTCACGTCAGCTCCTCTTCCTTTTCGTTTCCCACTGCCAGCACATCCCCACCATCCATTCCTCATCTGCCCTCCACGCTAGCCTCTCCTCCTCTCCTTGGACCCCTCTTCTTACCGTTGACCGCTGACTCCCCAGACTGGACGGCTAAGGAAAACGATCCTCTGTTTTCCTCCTACGCCGTTCCCTCGTCGACTGCAGGTGTCCAGCTCCTCGCCGGCGCTCCGCCTCAAGCCACCTCTTCGACTGCGGTGCCCCC
The DNA here is from genome assembly GCA_022559845.1 of Amorphophallus konjac. Classification (NCBI taxonomy): domain Eukaryota; kingdom Viridiplantae; phylum Streptophyta; class Magnoliopsida; order Alismatales; family Araceae; genus Amorphophallus; species Amorphophallus konjac. The sequence continues at coordinate 228,149,565 of CM040117.1, forward strand.
TCTCCCTCCAGGGCCTCCGTCCGCCTTTCACCGTGGCCCTCCCCTTGTGCCCCCGTCCTCAGGTGCTTCCCTTGTGGCCGCCGCGGTGGCGACGCCGGCCTCGGGTCTGCCCCCTCTGCTTCGTGGGCTGCCTTCGGGTGTGTCGCCTCCGGCCGCTCCCACCCGTGGGCCTTCATCTGGTGGACGCTCGGCCTTCGCTCTCCCTGGGTGCTCCTCGCTCAGCCCGTCCTTCGCACAGGTCGTTCATCGGTCTTTCTGCCCCCCCTCCCTCCCTCTGCCCATCCATGCTCCGGCCTTCACGGACGCCAGTGAGCCTGCCACCATCTTCTCCGAGGAAGGGATTTTGATCTCTTGCCGGCCTCTGGAGTATGCAGTCATTGCCCGGACGCCGCGTGGTCGCCCGCCGTTCCAAGTCATTCGGGCCCACCTCGCTCAACGTTTCCAGTTCAAAGAGGATTTCTTCCTTAGCGCCATGGACAACCGCCACCTCCTCCTTCGGTTCCAGAATCAAGACGACTATCTGCTAGTTCTGCTGAAGGAATCTCTGCTGGTGATGGGCAGGCCTTTCCACTTCTTCAAATGGACGATCAGCTTCTCCACTGAGGAGGACTCGCCTGTGGTGCCAGTTTGGGTTGAGATGCCCACTCTCCCGGTTAACTTTTACAATGAGCCAATGCTATTCTCCATTGCAGGGAATATTGGGACTCCCCTTAAGGTCGACAAAAACTCGTTGGAGATGTCTCGCTCGTCCGCTGCTCGGGTTTGCGTTCAGATGGACGTGTCCAAGATGCCGCCCTCTAGAGTTTGGATTAAGGCTGGGAGCTGGCATTTCTGGCAGCCGCTCGTTTATCCTGGCCTCCCCCGTTTCTGCTTTGGTTGTAGACGGTTGGGCCATCTCCTTCCTCAGTGCAAAAGGCCGCCTGCAGTTGGGCCATCCTTGGCCCCCAAGGAGCTTTCGCGTGCGTCAGCCCCTGCTCTTCAGCCACCTCTCCATGCAGGTCCACAGTTTCCACATGCGACCTTGCCCCCCCTTCTAGCACCGCCAGCTGCTGAGGTTGGTTCCACAGCTGCCTGCCCGCCTACCCTGGCGTTGGTCCGCATGGTGGATCCTGCTACTTTGGTCCTTGAGCACCGGAGGGTTGCTGCGGGTCTGGGAGTGGAACCGAGCCCTCTCGGTTTACAGGGCGTTCTCGCTCCATTGCCTTTGGCTGTCTCGCTTGATGGCTCCCCCTTGGTCGCTGTCTCCCGAGCTGCCTCTCCCTCGCCTGTGCCCACCTCTTAGCCGCTGGTGGACGTAGCTCTGGTTGATTTCGCTTTGGTCTCGTCTGGGGCCCCTCAGTCCAGCTGGGCGGACTGCTCACTCCACCCTTCTGCTTCGGCCGGTGGCTCCCAGCAGCCTGCCCCTACTTTTTTCGCCGTGGAGCCCCCTGCCTCAACTTCTAAGCCACCTCCTGACGGCCTTCCTGCTCCGGCCATTGGCTCCCAGCTGCATGCGCCTCTTTTATTCGCCGTGGAGCCCCCTGCCTCGACTTCAAAGCCGCTCCCAGACGCCCCTCCAGCTCCTCGGCTCCGACCTGGCACCGCCTTGGGCATGGGCCCTGCTCCCACTATTGCCTCGACCATGGATGGGCAGAGCACCAGGGCTGTTGGTCCTGCGGTGCTGCTGCCCATACATGGTGGTTCTGTCAGCGTGGAGGCTGACTCCCATCCTCTTGGAGTCGTCCCCTCCACTGCTATCCCTGCACTCTTTGTTGGCCTCTGCACTCCGACTGAGGTTCGTCATGAAGCGGGGGTCATCGCGGCCTCCCCCCCGACAGTCCTCCGCTCGGTGCCTCATCCTACAGCTATCCACTCACCTACCCGTGGAGATGAGGGGCCTCCCGCCCCTGCCGTGGAGCACCCTTTTTCTCTGCGCCCCACTATTCAAGTGCTCTCTGTGCCAGGATTGGAGCCCATTTCTTACTTTCCAGACCTGCCTGCAGCACATGCTAGTTTTGTTGGCCTCGCTCCTCCTCCGGCCCCAGGTGATCGTGGTGTTCGCCCTCCGCCTCCTCCGACAGTGGCCATCGCGTCCTTCCCCCCGGCAGCTCACCCTTCCGGGAAGGGCGATCCCCCTCGGTGTTCAGATGTGCCCGCGGGTGTCCCTCCTGCGGCCCGAGTGTCCTCCTCTTTGGTCCTCGACCTCGCGGCGTCGGATGCTCCCCCCCTTGGCGGCCTTTCCCAGCCTCGTGCTGGGCTTAATGCCGGTGCGGTAGCTTGGTCCCCAGGGGTGCAGCCCTCCTCCCAGGCGGCTACCGTTGAAGGGTCCTTGGCTTCCTCCTCTTCTCCGACGGCCGCCCCTCGTCTCTCCTTCGCCCAAGCTTTGAAGAAGAAAATCAACCGGGCCCCGCCCGGGCTGATCGTCGACTCCGCCCCGCCTCCTGCTCCGGTGCTTCCCGTGGGTGTAGTGCCCCCCTCGGATCTTGGCATGCCTCTCCAGTTCCCTCTGCTCGTCCAGCCTCTCCACGTCCCTGGGGTTGAGCCTGTTTCGGGGCATCGTGACCTTACGGCGGCCCATACGGCTTTCGTGGCCACCTCTGGCCTGGACCGCTCTCGGCCGCCCTCGAGGATGGAAGGCGGAGCTCCTCGGCGCTCCTTCCGGCGTTCCAACTCCACTTCCTCCACGCGTGACCAACAGTGCATGTTTAAGGACGCTGCCCTCCCTCCCCATCGTTCCCTTCGGCTCTAGTCTTCTTCGATGGCGCCTCCGCCGCCGGCTGTCTCTTCTCACACGGACGTGCTTGATACCGACGGTTCGGAGGTTGATCCCCATGATTGGCCTTTCTCTCCAGATCGTCAGGACGGTGTCCGTTCTGTCTTCTCGTCCGACTCTGAAGGGATCTTCGACGAAGATTCCTATTTATAGGGGCTTTGTTTCTTCTGTGGGTTCTTGGGTTTTTGTTTTGCCCCTCGCCTGGGTTTCCTTACTCTTTGATATTATCCTTATTATTATCCACTTATCTATTCCTAAAGAGTAATTATCCCCCTTTAATTCTGTGATTACATCCATTTTAAGGTTCTAGAATATGGGCTAAGGTCCAAAACAATCCTTTGGGCCAATTGGGTTTATTATACGGGCCTAATCCTCTTGGATTAGTGTAGGGCCTAAATAATTAGATTTAATTATCCATAATTCAATTAATAGCCCATTAAATGCTTAATAATTAATATAGGTATATTTTAAATCCAAAAAATCCTTAAAAAATTCTCAGGCGTTATACCCTCCCCCACTTAAAAAGAATTTGTCCCCAAATTCACTACATGGATTTATGGAGAGTGTACTTACATTTGAATATTCCTAAAATCTTTTGTGTATGCCTTCTTCAGTTTCCCATGTTGCTTCATGTGGACTTGATTTGGTCCACTCGATCTTGACCAAAGGAATAGTTTTATTCCGAAGTTGACGTACTTCTCGTTCAATGATCTTGACTGGCTTTTGCTCGTATGTCAAGTCCTTTTTAATCTCCAAGTTGTCATAAGTGATGACGTGGAAAGATCAGGAACATAATTTTTTAGCATTGAGACGTGAAATACATCATGGACTTCAGATAGTTTAGGGGGTAAAGCTATTCGATATGCGACTCACCAACCCTTTCGAGAATCTAAAAAGGGCCAATGAATCTTGGAGTAAGTTTGTCTCTGATACCAAACCTTCGAATACCCCGACTTGGAGAAACCTTAAGAAATACATGATCTCCTACTTGAAATTCCAGGTCGCGCCTTCGATTATTGGCATAAGATTTTTGCCTGTCTTGAGCTATTTGGAGTCTCTCCCGAATAAGCTTTATCTTCTCGATAGTATCCCTAATGATATCGGGACCGAGAAATTATCTTTCTCCTACTTCATTCCAGCAAATAGGCGAACGGCAGCTTCTTCCATATAAAGCCTCGAATGGTGCCATTTGTATACTAGCTTGGTAGCTATTATTGTATGAAAATTCTACTAGAGGCAAGTTATCGTGCCAACTTCCTCCAAAGTCAATAGCACATGCCCTGAGTATATCTTCTACCACTTGATTTGTCCTTTCAGTTTGACAATCAGTTTGTGGATGGAATGTAGTGCTGAAATTAAGTCAGGTCCCTAATGAATGTTGTAGACCCTTCCAGAATTATGATGTGAACCGAGGATCTCGGTCGAATATGATGGTGACAGGGACACCATGTAGTTTGACAATCTTTTTTATGTATAATGTTGCTAGTACATCCACATATCATCGACTCTTAATTGGTAGAAAATGTGCAGACTTAGTCAATCGGTCTATAATCACCCATATGCCATCATGTCCTCCTCTTGTCTTAGGTAAACCCATGATGAACTCCATCCCTATACTTTCTCATTTCCATTCAAGAACATTAAAGGGTTGGAATTTCCCAACATGTCTTAAATGTTCCGCCTTTACTTGTTGACACGTGAGACATCAGGACACAAAATCTGCTACTTCTCTTTTCATATTGGGTCACCAAAAGTTTCTTTTCAAATCTTGATACATCTTGATAGCACCAGGGTGAATAGCATACCTTGATTTGTGAGCTTCTTCTATGATCAATTTCTTAGTGTCATCATGATTTGACACACAAATTCGATCCTTAAAAAATAGTCTTCCATCATTTGTGATAGAAAATTCCGATCTCTGATCGATATTACCCATAATCTCCATCAATGTAGGGTCATTTTCTTGCAATTGGATTATGTCCTTGATCAATGTAGGTTGAGACCTTATATTGGCAATCATACCTCCTTCTCCTTCTCTGTCAATATCAAGATTTAAATGAGAAAAATCTTTAATAAGACAAGTTATACCTTTCCGGAGGCTTGCTAGAGTTGCCATTGGCTTCCTGCTAAGAGCATCAGCTACAACATTTACTTTCCCTGGATGATATTGGATAGTAAAGTTGAAGTCTTTAAGATACTCCAACCATCTACGTTGTCGCATATTTAGCTCCTTCTAGGTGAAGAGATATTTCAGACTTTTATGATCTGAAAATATGATGAATTTCTCCCCATAAAGGTAATGTCGCCAAATCTTTAATGTGAATATAACCGCCGCTAATTCCAGATCATGCACAGGGTAATTCTCTTCATGACGCTTTAACTATCTTGATGAATAGCAAATCACCTTTCCATTTTGCATAAGGACACACCCTAAGCCAATGCCAGATGCATCCGTATAGACTTCGAAACAACCACCTTCAGTTGATAGTGTTAATATAGGTGCAGTGGTAAGGTGATCTTTAAGAGTTTGAAAACTCTCCTTGCAATCCTTCGACCATATAAAAGGATTCTCCTTTCTCGTGAGTCTAGTCAAAGGAACGTCGATCTTTGAGAAATCTTTGATAAATCTCCTGTAATAACTAGCCAAACCTATAAAACTTCTGACTTCAGACACGGTCGTCGGTCGGCTCCAGTTCTTAACAGCTTCTATTTAAGAAGGGTTGATAGTGATACCTTCCTTTGAAATAATATGGCCAAGGAAAGAGACCTCCTTTAGCCAGAACTCGCACTTACTAAGCTTCGCATAGAGTTTGTGCTCTCTTAGTGTTTGCAAGGCTATTCTTAAGTGCTCTTCATGATCCTCCTTTGTTTTAGAGTAAATAAGAATATCGTCAATGAATACGACTATAAACTGGTCCAGATAAGGCATGAAGACATTATTCATGAGTTGCATAAATGCTGTCGGGGCATTGGTTAACCCGAACGGCATTACCACGAATTCATAGTGGCACTATCTGCTTCGAAAAGTAGTTTTGTATATGTCTTCATCTTTGATCTTGAGCTGACGATAACCTGACCTGAGGTCTATCTTGAAAAAATATTCTGCTCCAGAAATCTGATCAAAGAGTTCATCGATTCACGGTAATGGATATTTATTCTTAATTGTGAGTTGATTCAGTCACCGGTAGTCGATACATAGCCTGAGGGATCCGTCCTTCTTCTTGGCAAATAGAACTTGTGCACCCCAAGGGGATGTGCTAGGTCGAATAAATCCCTTGTCTAATAACTCCTGAAGTTGTTTTTTCAATTCCTAGAGTTCTGTGGGGGACATCCTGTAGGGAGCTATTGAAACAGGTGCTGCTCCGGGAATGAGTTCGATAAAGAAGTTTACTCCCCTTTCAGGTGGTAAACTGGGCAAATCTGATAGAAATATATCGGGAAACTCATTCACAATAGGAATGTCTTCTAAGATGATCTCCTTGGACTCAGTAATGATTACGGAAGCGAGAAAATCTTCACATCCTTGCGAAATAAGTTTGCAAGCATGAAGAGATGAGATGATAGTAGGATGCTTCCTATATTTGATACCAAGGAAAGAAAACCTTGGAAGACCAGGTTTCTGAAAAGAGATAATTCGGTTGCGACAATTTATATAGGCGTCATGGTCTACTAGCCAATCGACACCTAGAATAGCATCGTAGCCCTCCATGTCAAGGCATACGAGGTTTGCAGGAAGATTATGACCTTATACCATTACCTCACTATTAGGATAGTAGGTTGTAAGTTTGGTTCCAAGACCTAATGATGTAGTGATTGCTAGGTCCGAAGGTAGAGGAACTGATGCAATAGGTAAGGTTTTTGCAAAAGTAGTATATATAAAGGAATGAGAAGCACCGGTATCAAATAGTACGAATGCAGGATGGGAATAGATTTGGATAGTACCTTCCATTAGCCCATCGTTATTGGGCGCTTCTTCTTCTTCCATGATAGCATTGAGACGAGTCTGACGCTTACGTCCATCACCGGAAGATTGTTCCTTCATAAGAGGGCAATCTGGCATGCGGTGCTCCCGACTGCCACATCTTAAACAAGCGCCAAGGCGCTTCTAGCACTCTTCGGCCGAATGACTGAACTTTTCACAAAAGGTGCAAGTCGTGGCAACTTGCTTGTCTTCTTCCTTGACTTTCTTATTCTTGTGGTAGCCACTATCACTCCCATTCTGGGATCTCTTCTTGCTATCACGGATTTTTAGGGTTCCGTGATACTAAACTTCTTCTTATCATGCCGGTCAGACCTTCGGCTCGGCTCCTCTCCCTTTCCTTTCAATTTTTTGACCTTCTCTAAGGTCCTTTCACATAGATGCACTCGCTGGACCATTTCCGCATAAGTACGAATGTTCTGAGTCCCAAGTTGTTGAATATAGCCGGGCCTTAATCCATCCATAAATCGGTTAGCTTTTAACAAGTCGGTGCTAACCAGGTGAAGAGCATATGGCGCCAACCTAGAAAATTAGAGTTCATACTCCGCTACGGTCATCATGCCTTGGCGTAACGAAATGAATGCCATAGCCTTCCTCTCCTTGACATGTTCAGAGAAGTATTTGGCTCGAAGAGCGTAAGAAAACCTTCCCAAGTATGTGGTGCATCTTGAGGCGGTGCCGGAATCCACTTCCACCATGTATGGGCATCTTTATTTAATTGGAACATGGCTAAACAAACGTTCTCTTGGTCCGCACACTGCATAACTTCAAAGATACGGTTCATCTCATCTATCCAATTATCAGCTTCATCTGGATTAGAGGAACCCGAAAACTGCGGAGGATTTAAGCTCCAGAAACTACAGTGTAAGTCTCCCGCTCTTGCCCATGCGCTGGCTTGAGCCATAGTTTGTAATGCTTGAGTAAAACCCACAACGGTCTCTTGGATACCGTTCCAGTCAACACGATGAGCCATTATGAGAGTAAGGTACCTGAGAAAAGTAATGAATTTGTTAATCTATTGGAATGAGTGGGGTTAATTTTAAAAATAATCCTAATTACTATCTCATCATGGGTTCTACCCCATTACTCTCATAGGTTAGGAATTTCTTTCCTAGTTTCATAGGTGTGGGTCCTTAAACCTTGGACTTTAACCTATGACATGACATTTTCCCTAAGACTTCTAATCCTAGGCTCTGATACAACTTTCACTATCACGTCCTGAGATTATGCAGCGGAAATAATCGGAATGTGAGCAGTTGGCTAGTACGTCTCGAGCAAACAATATAATCAGAGCGCAAGACAATCACATAAGAGTAATTGCACAATGTAATTCACTAAAAACCTTCACTTTTATTTCTTCATAAAATAATTCCCAAAGTACATACGATCTTGACTCTTGCCACTAGACTCAATAAAAATAAAAATTACATCATGACACGACTAGACATTAGACAACTAAGCTTCTCTCGAGTCACGTATCCTTCAATCGCTCTCCAATCCATCACTTGAGTAATCGGAATCCGACCAACTAGAATTTCCTGAAAAAGATTGGAAAGTAGGGTAATGAGCACACTTGCCTTAGTATGCATCTTTGTATCAACATGAAGGTAAATTTAAATGATTAGTATTTTAGCTCTAGAAAATAAGATAAATCATGCAGATACGATAAAGCAAGCGAATAAAACCAAAGTAACAAGATATGATCGAGCTTGAGATATGAGACTGATTAATCAAGTATATAACAAGAATGTCAATTTGACCTCTTCAGGAACAAGAATGTACTTTTCATAACCATGAAGACTATGCACTAGAAAGTCAAGTAAGAAAGTAATGTTCGCTTAATAGTAAGTACTTCGTGAATTCATGTGGATTTCCGTGGATATTTAACTTATTTATAGAGAAAGTACTCCCAACGTAATACGGCGCCAGTAGCATCATACCCCATGGTTTACAGTATGTTTCCGACAATCAGCTGAGGGGACTAGTATAGAGCCCTTAAACACAATTAGTGCTCGAACTGCATCTTCAAGTATAAATCAAGCTACTTCTACGTTTATAACAATAATGTGGCCAATAATGTACAAGTTCAACAAAAGTTCTATGATAAGGTAACCAAAGTATAAGAATGTTTCAATTAAGAACAAGAGATTTCAAAGAATGAATTAATAACTAGGTTATGCTAGAAAAATTTGACAGCATAACGGTACATTCCATATTTTTCATATTCTTATCATTAGTTAACATAGTTTTGGAGTCCGGATATTTCCAAGATTATTCATGAACTCCATAAAACCAACCCCAAAGGTCAAACCATAGGTTAGAAAAAATCAGGATCCAAGCGGTCTATTATTGGACCGTTTAGCACGCCTGGCGGTCTAGTGCAGGACCGTTTAGAAATTCAAGCGGTCATGTTCTGGACCATTTCATAAGACCGAGTTCGATATTTTTAAAAACATGACATCTGGAGCCTTGCGGTCGAATGGAGGACCGTTTAGTATCCCTTAGCAGTCTAGTGAATGGCCGCTAGCAGACTCTGGCGGTCAACAAGATGGCCGCTAAGTTCCAGAATGCATAAAACGCTGGTAAAAGTGCTTTCTAGACATTGGGTTTTAATGGTACAACTAGCTCGGCGTCCTAGTGGGAATCCCAGGCTCGCGAGTCTTACGGAGGCCTTGAAACAAGATTTCTTAGTCCGTTGGAAGGAATATCCAAAGGAGAGGTCATCAAGTCCAAGATTGTGTTCTTATTGTGCAAAGTGTAACTAATGACAACATACCGGGATATGTGCCACGTACTTATGAAAATGACTCTTAGAAGATAGAAAATCGTGTAAAACAGTGATCAAGACAAATCATAAATCATCTATCCTTTGAAACATGTATTTATTACAAGAATATATAGTTTTGGTCATAAATTAACATAAGTTAAAATAATACCAATGAGCATAAATCATGAAATCTATTATGATGAACAAGGAAATTAACTAAGTAACCGAACCCAGTACTCAAACCATGAATAAAATATTAGTTAACTAGGCTTATCATATAATAATTATGGCAAATCTACAATATATTCAGATAAACAATATTACAGAGATCAGCAATCGAAAACGGTCTAGGGAACGACCGTTTCACTGGGCCAAACGGTCTGTCGGGCGACTGCTAGCATTCCTGGCAGTCCACCAAACGATCGTTTCCTCCTGTGTTATAGAAACTCAATTTAATAATTAAAGTAAACTACTACTCTAATGCACATAATGCCTAGAAATCAACATATATAAACTTTCTATGGCATGATAGAACAAGGATAGGCCAACAATATGCATAGGTTTATGTGATAACAAGAAATTTCCTTTTATTCCCATTAAAGCTAGTTCATGCATGAAGATTATCCTAGATGCATAGTCCTAATGAAAACATGAAATTCTCAAGATACAATGCATGAAATCGAATGAAATCAGAGGGCTTCTATTCCTGACATAAAGTTTGAGCCATTCACGTGATAACTTACCTCTGTCTTGCGCTTCGGATTTCAAATTTAAGGCTGCAAGTCAATCCTAGTTCTCTGCTCGTCCTCAATCGAACCAGCAACTTCACGTCCTTCTATCTCCTGATTCTCTTGTCCTAAAGACGTGAAATTTTGAGGGTAGATAGAAGATATGAAGGATAACAGAAAGTTCTAAAGATACCTTTGCTAAATACCTCGTTTAGGGCTTTGAATTACTTGATCAATCTGGGTCGGACGCGTTAATTCCTGAGTTATTGGTGTAGGATCAGCAACTTTGGAAGCCGCTAACTCTCTGTAGACTTGATCTCCTAGAACAAAATTCGGAGGGCAGTTAGACCTTAGTATTATAGATAAAATACTCTAAAGAACTTACCTCTAATTCTACCTCCTTACCTTAGTTCCACGCGTGCCAAAAGTAAGGGTCGCACACGTCAAATCTGGGTCCTATTTATAGGTTTGGCTAGGGTTTGAGGATTAGAACGAACTTAGAGTCCAAATTAGTCTTTCAATTCGATCTACTAACCTTCCAGACTTATCTAACTAGTAGATAGAATCGAGCCTAGGAGATTTGGATGCCAAAAATCTAATCTTTTCACGTTTTCTCATACTCACGGAACTGACAGAGCTTAGCGGTCTAGGTCTAGACCGTTTTCGGTCCCTTTGCGGTCTCGCGATAGACCGTTTCCCCCATTGGGCATCAAATTTGAAATTAGTTCAAACTCTTTGATATTATCCTTGTTATTATCCACTTATCTATTCCCTAAAGAGTAATTATCCCCCTTTAATTCTGTGATTACATCCATTTTAAGGTTCTAGAATATGGGCTAAGGTCCAAAACAATCCTTTGGGTCAATTGGGTTTATTATACGAGCTTAATCCTTTTGGATTAGTGTAGGGCCTAAATAATTAGATTTAATTACCCATAATTCAATTAATTGCCCATTAAATGCTTAATAATTAATATATGTATATTTTAAATTCAAAAAGTCGTTAGAAAATTCTCGGGCGCTACACGTTGAGATCGCCATTCTACGTGAAACCGTCTGCGAAACCCCCGCCGGTTCATGAACTTGCACCCGAGCTTCAACGCGCCACCACGCCTCGATCCTCGACCCGTCCTCGTGCTCCTCGCCCCCACGCCGTTCCCACCTCGCCCGTCATTGCCTCCGTCGGCCGCCCGGAGGAGAGGGGAAGGGAAAGAGACGAGAGAGAGTGAGAAAGAGAGAATGGGGAGAGAGAGTGGGTGAGGGGGTTTAAATAGAAAATGAATTTGGGATTTTTTAAATCCAAAAAATACAAAAATAGAGAAAAATACTCCCCATGATCCTCTGAAAATGCACAATGCAATGGTAACGTCCCGGAGTCGGAGAACGCAACGATTCACCCTACATAGCGTTACGAAGGTCCGACAGACAAAAACACGCGTAAAACCTAAAACGCAACCCGGGACCCACAAAGGCGCTCTAAAAATTCCAAAAAATTACCGGTGTGCTCCTCACAACGCCACGGACCCAAGAAAATTCACAAACACACTGCCAATGGATCCGAAAATCTGATATAAAAAGTCTGAAGCTCACTCGAACACGATCCGCAACCCGCGAAAAGACGATCCGAAACCCACAGATCCTGATCCGAGAAATATCCGGAAAACCTGGGACATTACAAAGACCTTGCCGACCGGGCTCAAAGCAAAATCATTAAACCAACATAAAAACCCCTTAAGAAATAGAACTGGAGTGTAAAGGTAGGTCGACCGGATGGCCCAGCCTGGTCGACAAGGTCACTTGTCTGTACACCAAACAGAAGTGATTGCTTGGCTAAGTCGATAGACTCCTTTCCCAAGTCGACAGACCCGTGGGTTCGGTTGACCGATCTATGCCTTCGGTTGACCGGCCCATGAGTTGATCAACCAGCCCACGGCCCTAGTCGACAGACCCGTGGCCTAGGTTGACAAACCCGAGGGTTCAGTCGACCGATCTATGCCTTCGGTTGACTGGCCCATGAGTTGATCGACCAGCCCACGGCCCTGGTCGACTGACCTATGTTTTCGTTGACCAATCTGTGCCTCCGGTCGACTGATTTGGTTTCAAATTGTGGGTTTCTGCCCCGTGACCGCCCCGGACACCCCGTTGATTTAGGTTCGTGATTCTAAGTGTCTTACGTGATAAAGCAGTAATAACAACAAGAAAACATATAATAAAAAAAGAAGGCTGAAAAATAATAATAAGAGGATATGCTTTAAAGTCAGAACAACATGAAATACGGCAAACCAAAACAATCAAAAAATAAGAGAAAAAAGACATAATAAAAAATTATAATAATAAAGAAAAGTATAAAAAGGGATATACATATATATATATATGAATAATAAAGTATGTGATAAAACTAAAACAACAAAATAACATATAATCAAACCAAAACAAAGATTATTAAAACAAAATAATAATGATGAAAGAAATTAATTAATAATGTCTGCTCGAGAGCCCCTTATCCCTTAGATCCTGAGCAAAGGGAACATAAACGATGCCCTCGCAGGTCAGGCTAGAATCTTGGGGATTACCCCATTATGGTCAGAGCCTGACCTTGCCTCGGGACGATAACCCTCTGAATCTGATCTCTGTCTTCACCGAGATTCATCCCTTTCTTTCTACATTACCAAATATCAAATTATGTTGTCTCTCTGACAAACATTTACTCGAAGAATAATTCACGACTTCGTCGTGCTTTTAACCCAAAATGATCTCCGAATAGAAAAAATACTAATAATAATAATAATAATAATAATAATAATAATAAAATTAATAATGAATAAGTGAATCGGTCTAAGCATCCCTGTCATCGGCATGGGATGTCCCGCCGTATTTAAGTTTTGATTATTTCTTTTCTTTTAATAATTCAATTTCAGGCTATAGGGCCCTTCTTCCTGGCGACTAATCAAGAGTTTTCTCCCCTTCAGGGAGATGTAATTAACGTCGTGACCTCCATCGTACGGCGAGTTTCGGTCCTGACACGCTACGTCTGACTAGTCAGACGGCGCGCACTAGTGGCTCCAGGCCACCTCGATGTTTGGAGTCCGAACAAACTATCACCTTGTGACTAGCACGCTTGCGCACAATAAACGAAATGAATAAAATAAATAAAAAAATAAAAAATAAAAAATATGTTCCCACAAGTCTAGCATGCCTGCGCATAATAAATGAAATAAATAAAATAAAATAAAATAAATAAAAAATATGTTCCAACATGTGATGACTTAACAGAACACTTGTTGGTAACTCGATAAATCTCGTAGAGGTCACACGCTCCATTTCATGTATGACCATTGAGATAGTTTGCCGTAAAAATAAAAAAGAAAGAAGGACATATACTGCTAGACCTAAATGGGCAAGTGAAAGATGTTAATGGGCTATGGGCCAGTGCCCATTTGCCAAGAGGAGTGAGCGGGCAACCCAGGCCGCACCGTAACCCCCCCCCCAGTGCACGGAAGAGGCGTTGTGTCTCTTCTTAGTGCCTCTTGACATTTTCTTAATATCCTTTGACCCCACGTAAAGGGCCACCATCTCCTTTTCCATTTAAAGCCAACCCAGTGGGTTAATATAAGAAGGGTCATTATTTTTAGAAGGCTGCTAGCGATTTTTAGAAGAGAAGGTGCTTTTTTTTTTAACTTTTCTGCTTCTGCCTCTGCCTAAATAATTCTCGAAAGTAGTAAATGATGTAAGTGCATGACGGCTTGATTTGGCAATAGTGGTTGACGTATTTTTACTTTCTCAACACTCCCTTCTTAATTCTCTGATGTGTAACGGAGATATTACGTCACCATTGATCACGGTAGATCGTCACCCGAGTTTTAGGATTTGGAGAATGATACAAGAAGGTGACTTTGGTAACCGTCTTATTATCTCTGTGGTAAAAGTTCATTTTTGCTTCTATTGAGTGGTACGATGCCCTCATATTTAGAACTATGTTATTTTATTATTGTCTTCCTCCGGGTCCCCCAACATAGATCACCACATTAGAATCTGGAAAGGGATAAATTCACAGTCTATTACTTTATGACCCAAAAGCCCAACGAGACCCGCTCGGCCCAGAAAGTCAATGGCCTAAAGAGAGCCATCCAGCCTCGGCTCAGTTGACCATGTTAGGGACTCCCTTAGGCTCGGGAGGAAACCTAACGCGTCATTGTCTCGAGCTAGCGTACGGCCATCAAGGAAACTCCCACGGGAACGCTCGGGACCGAAGCGGCATAGCAGCTAGCCCAGTTTTCAAGGAACGGATATCTCTCATCTTTAGGTGGATAGACCCACGGCAGGGACCCCTCTTAGCCCGGAGCTAATCTACTACAGCCGAGCATCAATCCCCTATAACCAAAGGTGAATCTCACGCAAGTGCCTGAGAGCGGAGAAGACGAAAGGGCTAAGAGGAGAGCAAGAGTCCTACAACGGTTAGAATACGTACCGAGGACGTGACGCCCCCTGCTCAACATCCCCCCGAGATTCCCACGAAGTCAAAGAGGGAGTCCGCACCTATTTAATCTCAGAGATCTCCTCCAAAAAGATAAGTCCAGATCCCAACCCCTCAACTGGTGAAGAGTAATTTCGTACCCCTAATTTTCCTTATTCCCCTGTATCCTGCTCTTACCCGCTCTGACTTAAACATCGGAGGATTTGCCTAAGATCACAATCCTAGGCCCCCCTAATCTTTTGTCTTCCCTTTTACAGAATCTTCTCTTGTGAGGGTTTGGAATCATTCTTCTGAGGGTATCATCTCCCCAGATCTGACAGACTGCAACTAGTATGAGATCTTATCTCTTCAAAATTGATATTCTTGATATTGTCAATAAAGTTCCTCTTAATTAACTAAATTAATGTTGTCTAAAACGCCTCTCCATGCGCTCGTAGAGAGAGAGAGAGAGAGAGAGAGAGAGAGAGAGAGAGAGAGAGAGTCCCTCCTCGTTTTGACTATGCAATTTAGTGGCCAAATATTTGCAGGGTCTATTGTAGAGAGAATGCTCAATTCTCAGGGGCTCCCCCTTATTGAAGGATTTCTCTGCTCTGATGGTATCCTTATTTTCCCCCCTATAAGCTGATCATTGCATGTTAGATCTAAGGAATGCTACGCAGTGTAAACCTGCTTGCTCTTGTTATTAATTCGGGTTGCGTAAAATGTTATAATCATCCGGATTTAAATCATCCGTTTTAAAATTTTAAACTGAGGATAATTCATTTGATTGACTGTAAAAAAGTCCACCACTGAAATAAGAAACAAAAACCCAGGTTTTGGTGTTCGACAACTTTAGGCTGAAAAAGGATACAACCTGCAAACAAAGGTACTACCTAAATTGACAAGATTTTTAGTCCAAATAACTTATTGGAACGTTCAAAATAATAACAAACCTATTGTGAAACAATATTTTCTAATAATTTGCGGCACACCGCACATTCCCCTAATGAAAGCTCAAATACGTTGGCCAGGAAACAGGAAACTCGGGCAATCACACGCTACCAACAGAGCCATTGAATCGGTGCGGAGCAGGGAATTCACACATTCTCGTGAAATGACAGATTTGAGGGTCGCCATGTATCCCAAATCTGTCGGTGGGTGCTCCGACGGCGGGCGGGATCTCCTTTAAAAGGGACCACAATCCACCGCATGCTGGAACGAATATGTGGACCGGCGTGGGTGATCTAATTCCGGCCACAGCCATCCTCGTCTTGCCAACACTTCTTGGGCCAAGTCTCTTAGGGAGACGGAGTACTCAGACAAGGAGGATAAACAGCGGAGCAGGAAGAAGAAAGGGAAAATAAAAATTAAACCACAAAAATATAGAGATTTTTTACGTGATTCATAGATAAGGTGCCTTCCTACGTCCACGGCCACAGTAAGATTCCACTAAGAAAATCACATACTGATTACAATACAAAGAGAGAGTTCACCCTTTTATACTAGGAGATTAGGGCGTCATTAGTCAGGGTATTAAAGATAACAATGCCCCTGTTAAACAGCAATCCTCTTCCGGGATACATTAAACATGCATGCTCGCCTGTCCTCCAGTATGCTCTCCTGAGACCGAGTATGCGCTCCAGAGACTACAAATACTCTTCCACCATCAGTCAGGTTAATACATTGCCAAGACTAGGTCGGTGCAATGCCAATGCTAAGGTCGGTGCATTGCCAATATTAAGGTCGGTGCATCATGCAGGTCGACCTTCTCCAAGTGACATCGACTTGCCTTGAGCCCGCAATGCATGCTCCCCTGACATTGAGGATGCTCCCCTGGAGCAGCAATTACTCCCGAGAGACAACATGTGCTCGCCATGCTCCCCTGACGCTGAGAATGCTCCCCTGAAGCAGTGGATACGCTCCTGAGACAGAGTGTGATCTCGTGCAAGGGCGCACGATGAAGAGTTCTAACTCCACACTCTAACAATCTCCCACTTGGAGTAGTCTGAACTCCAAAAAAGGCGAACATCTCAAACTATTAATCCTGCTTAATGTAACAATGGAAATACTGCTACGGCATCCCTCCATCAATCATCCATGGAGGCCAACTGAGGCTTTGCACAGCCTCAGTTTCTCTGTGGTTACAACCTTGGTCAACATATCTGCTGGATTTTCTACCCCAAGTATCTTCTCCAGCAATAAAACACCATCTTCAAGCAAATCACGAATGAAGTGATACTTTAGCTGTATGTGCTTAGTCCTTTCATGAAAGACTGGATTCTTGGCAAGGTGAATTGAACTTTGACTATCACAAAACAGTACACGGTTGCTTTATTCCTTGCCCAACTCCTTCAGAAAATTTTTCAGCCATACCATCTCTTTGCTAGCTTCAGAGATAGTAACATACTCTGCTTCTGTTGTTGAGAGAGCAACAATCTTCTGAAGTTTTGAAACCCAACTCACTGCAGTGCCACCTAAGGTGTAAACATAGCCAGTGGTACTTCTTCTGGTATCCAGATCACCACCAAGATCTGAATCAACAAAACCTTGTATGATAACATCACTTTTCCTGAAACAAAGTGACTTGCCTAACTTTTAGGTATCTCAGAATCCATTTCACTGACTCCCAGTGTTGCTTTCCCGGATCTGCCATATGTCTGCACACAACTCCCACTGCATGTGCTATATCTGGCCTGGTATAAATTATGGAATACATCAGACTTCCTACAGCTGATGCATAAGGAATTTTCTTCATGGACTCACACTCTTCAGCAGACTTTGGTGACTGCTCTTTAGACAGCTTGAAGTGACTTGCCAAAGGAGTGCTAACTGATTTACAATCTTGCATGTTGAATCTGCCCAACACCTTCTGGATGTAACATTCTTGAGATAGCTTCACAGTGCCAACTGTTCTATCTCTCACAATTCTCATCCCAAGAATTTACTTTGCTACTTCTAAGTCCATAGCAAATTCCTTTGATAATTATATTTTCATATTGTTAATCTCTGTCATACTTGATCCTGCAATAAGCATATCATCCACGTACAACAACAATATGATATAACAGTTATCAAACTTTTTAAGATAATAATAATGGTCCATGTTGCACCTAATGAAACCATTGTTACATATGAATCTATCAAACTTCTTGTACCACTGCCTGGGAGCTTGTTTCAGACCATATAAACTTTTCTTAAGCTTGCATACAAGTTTTCTTTACTTGGGACTGAAAACCCTTCTGGTTGCAACATGTAGATGTCTTCCTCCAAGTCTCCATGGAGAAAAGCTGTCTTCACATCTAGTTGCTCTAAATGTAAGTTCTCAATAGCAACAATGCTCAACACCAATCTAATAGTGATTAGTTTCACAACTGGAGAAAAGATCTCAGTGTAGTGTATAGCTTCCTTCAATTGGAAGCCCTTCACTACCAACCTTACTTTGTACCTCTTACTGCCATCAGATTCATCTTTGAGTCTGTAAATCCACTTGTTGTGCAATGCCTTCTTGTTCTTAGGGAGTTTAGTTAACTCCCAAGTTTGGTTCTTTTGCAATGAGTTCATCTCATCTTTCATGACTAACTCCCACTTAACAGAATCTGTAACTTGCACTGCTTCATCATAACACTTTGGTTCACCTTCGTCAGTCAACAGTAGGTAATGCAAAGATGGAGAATACCTTTGTGTGGGCCTAAGTATTCTGGCAGATCTTCTCAGTTGTACCGGTGTACAAGGTTGTGCTTCTATTTCAGATACATCATGTATCTTGTCATTCACATCATCTTGTGAAATTTCTTCTAACTCAACATGTCCACCATTCTCATTTTGTTTCCCTGTAATGTCAGATTCTACAACAGCCATGTCTTTGTACAAGACATTTTCATTGAATATAATATTTTTCCTTATGAAATTTTTTTGATTTTCATCATCTCAAAATCGATATCCAAACTCATCAGAACCATATCCAATGAAAAAGTACTTTATAGACTTAGCATCTAGCTTATCCCTGTCATTAGAATCTACATGCACATAAGAAACACAGCTAAAGACTCTCAGGTGTGAAAGATTTACCTCTTTCTCTGTCCAGGCCTTGTGGAAGTTGAGGAGGGATCCACTTAAAAGAGGAGAAAATGAAAACTTGTTGTGACTAAAGGCTAATAAGGGGCATGAAACGTGCCAATAAAGAAAAGAGCATACGTAGGATGCTAAAGGGATGTGATCACCAGAGGGGTTACCTCAATGAAAAGAAATGATCGCGTGTACCTTGTACGAGGCACGGAGACCGTGAATCGTCGAGAACGGGAAATGGCGGGTTGCTTCTTTCTCCCCCTTCGGTCGGCCAACGAAGAGGGCTTTCTTTAATTACCCTTGTAAAACAACGACAAACAAGTAACGAGTGGATCAGAAAGACGAAGGTGCAGTATTCAATTCTAACGATGCAAGTAATGAAATGATGGCAGGACACACACCTGGTTGGTGTTATCTTTTAAAACCCCTCTCGGACACGAGTAAGAGGAAAATGCTTATGATGAATTGCGATTATGCCAACGTAAGAACGGGAAGAGACTCCCTCATAAAAAGGGGGGGTGGAAGATATGATATGATGAATGCGAGATAACTAGGAAAGAAGAGAGGAGAATGGCTTATTGGATGGTCGATGGCGAGGCCCGGCGGAGCTTCGACAGCGCAAGGACGACGCGAGGACACGATGGGCGAAGGCGGCCTTTCTCCCGCGAGCACGGGCACCCAGGAATCCGGCAGAACTTCCCCCTTACAAAACACCCGCGGGTTAGAAATAGAATTCGGCAGCCTATCGGCTCTCTTTTTTCGACCCCCGAAACTGAGGGGGGTAGGCCTCTATTTATAGAGTTCCGGAGGATGGAGGCGTCCAGGCACCTGGACGCCTCCATGATTTTTCAATTTTTCTATTATTTTTATTGTTTTTTATATATATGAATTTATGGAGGCGTCCAGTCTCCTGGACACCTCCAAGATTTTTCACGTAAAAAATCAGAAAAATGTAAAGAAATTCAGAAAAATAGGAAATCACCAGAGTAATTAAAAATGTGAAGGCCGCCTTGGGGTATCATAGTGTAATATGAGATTTACTCAATGTAATGTAAAGAACGGCGTGTCTACAGTTGTCCCGCCTTGGCGTCTACTTTGCAAGGGAGTGACACGTAGTGGAATGGCATTGAAGTGAAGTGGAATGGAGTGAGAATGGACTGAAAAGTAGATGCCAAGGTGTGATGAAACACGCTTTCAACATTATGATTTTTGGAATGTTTTCAGAGTTTTCAACGAGACGACCTAGGAGAAGGTCTTTCGAATTCAACAATTTTTTGGACGGAAATCAAACAAGGAAGGAGAAAATGTGCGCTCAGGCACGAGTAGAAAAAGGGACCAACTTCTCTGTGTGGAAGTATCTGGGTTGCAAACCTACAGGTTTCACCTTGGGGAGCGGTTACCAGCCAATGTGGAAGTGCTGCGGCCAAGATGGGTCAAATGGAGTAAAAGTAAAAGAATATTTGAGGATCAATCCAAACAAGGGTCTCCTTTGGAAGAACAGCGTGGGGCTATCTCAAGGAAACTCAGTACTTCATTCGGAATGGAATATCTCATATTATAAGAACTCAAGCACAGCGACCTTCGCAATTGAATTACTTTGAATGATTTTCCATAATGGAATCAAAGTCCTACATGAATGCATGCTGGGTTGAAAGAAAAATTTAAAACAAACTAAAATAGAAAATAGCCAAGGATAATATTGTCAACTTGTTAAGAACGGGTCAGGATACCGATCCGGTGAGCTGATACTAAGCTGGGGCCCGTTTATCCACGCACCAATTCACTGAATGGAACCGTCGTCCCCATACTGTCACCAGTTAACAGCATATCCGTACAACCCAAATTCTTCTGGAATCATCACTGTTTTTGTTGAAGGGGAACTCAAATCCCAGATCCGTTCGGGTCGCAAGGTCCTTGACGTGTTCTAATAGCGTAAATATCATATAGTATGATGCTTGACACGGGGAACCAAACACTGAAGGATGGTATACAAGATAGGGCGAAAAACGTCCGTTGGTAAAACCTGCACAGACCATCATAGATTAAATACATCAGAAAGCAGTAGAAATATAGCAGAATCGTGCCACAGTACAAGGATAAAACACTGACGACTTGAACACTCATGTGACACGTCCGGTCCCGTAGCACCTCTCCTTTCCTATAAGTACCTCCCTTAGGCTAGTTTATTCAAATGTACCAAGGGGAGTTTTGAAGGTTCAGGAGGAGGAGAAGAGGAGGGTCTAGGGATTTCATGATGGAAGGAGAGTCTTCCCGCGTTGTGAAGAGGGGCAGGCCCAGCAGTGAGATCAGGCGACTTTCCGACCTCGAGGGTCATCTGAGTGGGACGATCCAGTCGCATATGGTAAGTTGATTTATTTCAAATTTATTGCATGGACTCTCTCCTCGCTTTCCTTCCTTTCTCTTCTTCTTTCCAGCCATATCCACTCTTTCCGGGCCCGAGGAAGTTTTCCAAACTGCCATGGCTTTCAGAGCTAACTTCCAACATCTCCATTGGCATGAGGGCTATACTCTCGAAGTGGCATCTTCAGGGGCTCCTTATTCACGTCAAACACTACGAGAGAATCTGTATGGACTGGGCGGCTATGGGCGCCTTAGTGGAGATCTGGCATCCCCATACCCACACTTTCATCTTCCCGACGTTCGAGGCGACCATTCTCCTCGAGGAGGTGGAACTTCTGCTCGGATTGAAGAAATTCAAGAGTGACGGGAAGATGAGGCCTATGCGGATGTTGACAAGGGCGACTTCCGAGAGCGTCCTTGGAAGCTTCATGCCGTCCGATCCAGTCAGAAAGGTCCGCACTCAAAAGGGAATTGACTTGCAAAGGCTCGCGGTATGGGTTATGGATGCCCTGAAAGGGTCACCAGACGATGACCACTTGGAAGGAGTCATGAAAGGTTTTACCATCTGTCTGGCGGGGGCTCTTCTGTTCCCTTATGCCGACAACATAGTGGAGGAGGACCAACTGAGTGCTATCCACGGGTTTTGGAGTGGCAAGAGGGTGGGACCTGCCGTCCTCGCCTATCTTTACAGCGGCCTTACTGCCTCGAGCATGGGTAAGCCTCCTTATGGTTGCGCACTTGTTCTGAACTGCTGGATTGACTTGCACTTCAAGTTCGACCACCGCGAGGGGATGCCGGCAGCTTCGAAGCTCTTTCAACAAAGCCCCCTTTATCACATAGCCGACGTATTAGGCTTCGGTGGCACCGTGGCGAACCGAGTTCCGTGGCTGAAGAGGCGTGAAGACTGGCGGTCTCACTTCCGAACCATGGCACAAAATCTTTTCACTCGTGCTCCGACATGTCTCCTCTCACTTGAACTTCTCATGAGGCCTTCTCCCAGAGTTGAGCTTCAACTGATCGGCACGACCGAGTTCGTCCTTTACAACGCACATCGGTGCTGCCTCCAGATTGGCTTTCCACGCCACTCGTTCCCACTGTTGACCGGGATCGTTCCTTTGAAGAAGAGGGAGTTAGGCACGGAAGCGGACGCGAAGGAAGCGAAGGCCTTTAAAGCGCCTTGGAAGATAAGCGTTGCGGGAAAGGCCTTAGCGTATGTGGGGGAGGAATGCGAGCTGTGGGGGGCTTATGTAACCGAATTAGGGAAGTTAAGGCCTAGGGTGCCTAAGCCCCTGATGTAGCCGATTCTGCTTTTCTGATGGAATAAAATCTGGCACATGACATTTTGGACCATTGTTCCCTGAATTATTATTTTATGATTTTTATTTTTCTTTTTGCTTTTTGTGTTTTCTCCTTCAAGTTCTGGTTTATTCATATTATGGTCATATATATACATATATACATTTTTATATGCTTAAATGGGGGCGTCCAGGGGACTGGACGCCCCTAATTTTTTTTGAAAAACTTTTGAAAAAAATTTGTTCTTTTTGTGGGGGCGTCCAGGGGTCACGACGCCCCTATCTTTTCTTTTTTTATTTTTTTTGTTTGATGTGGGGGCGTCCAGGGCCTGGACGCCCCTATCTTTTCTTTTTTATTTTTTTATTTTGATGTGGGGGCGTCCAGGCGCGAGGACGCGTCTTATCCTTCGAATTCAAATTTAAAGTGCCAAGCGGCCTTTCTTTCTTCGTGCCTTACCCGCAAACGAGCCCGCCTCCTGTCGAGATTTGCTCGCCCCTTTTCGTCTTCTTCCTCTCTCGATCGATGGAGTTTGGTGGGCCAGATCGTGACGAGGTGAGAGAGGGGCGAGGGACTCCTCGCTCGAGGAGGGATGCACCCGAGCATGGAGAGGCGTCGATGGAAGTGGAAGGGCCTTTTAGAGCACTCGTGGGACCCGAGGGGCCCGATGGCGCGGAAGGAGGCGAACGCGGCCTGGTAGGTCCTTCGATCTCTTCCTCTTTGATCCATTTTGAGTTTTGAAGTGAGCCACGCGAGGGGGGAAGAGGGTTCGGTGAGTGTTGCACTCAAATGATGGACGCGTCCTTGACAGGAGACGCGTTCTCGTTAACTGACGGGGGACCTCCCTCTTTGATGCAGGGTACGGTGAGAATTCCGGGCTTGGCTGACGAGTGGGCGAGCGCGGATGAGCCGAGCCGTGTCAGGAAGGAGAGTCACGGCAAGGCGAAGCTCGAGGACCGGCGCGTACATTCCCCTGGTCAACAAGGGAGCGCACCGGTGCAGGGCAGTGGCGGCCTCCTGCAGCAGCGGAGGGGGGACCGAGCGGGGGCTCCTCAGCTTGGGAGACGGACGGAGGTGACAATAGGGCCTCAAAATTTTTATTTTTATTATTTTTTTTTGCCATGAAATTCCAGAATTTAACCAACGGCAGTTGTCTATCTATTTTTTATGTGCTCAGCAGGAAATGGTGGTAGGGATGGCTGGCGGATCATCCTCCAATCCTCAGCTCTTTTTCTAGAGATCGCCTCCCTCCAGGAGCAACTTGCCAGTGCGGTGGCCCGCGCGGTTCGTGCTGAAGAGGAGCGTGATGCCTGGGCCGCAGCTGTGGCAGAGCTGCAGCGTCGAGGTGAGGGGAGGCCCTCTCTAGACATTCTGGAGTTAAGGGTCCTTCTCCAGGTGACGAGGAGGGAGGCAGAGAGAGAGAGAGAGAGGATAGAAGGGCCGAGCGACAGCGAGACCAGGCAGAGAAGAAGGCCTTGGGGGCCCAAGTGAGGGAGCTCCAGCTAGGCCTTCAGGTTATGGCGCAGAGGTTAGGAGCGATGGAGACGCGCTACGAGAGAGCGCGAGAGTTAGGGGCGCTACTTCGCCGGTCCGGACGCTTTTCTGCTGGTGGCTTCCTCGCCACGCCAGAGGAGGAGCAGCGAGCCACTGCTGTGGAGCAGGCGCCGCGAGGCGAGGCGAGCGCTGCACAGGGGTCCAGGAGGCTTCCGAGGGATCCTCACCTCGGGGGAGAGGAGAGGGACGCCTAGAGGGATGAGCGTGAGGATGATATCAAGAGTTGGCGAGTCAGTGGACCCGCCTCCTCTCTATGATTGTGATGTTTGTGACAGCTCATGTAGACTTATGAATGATTTGATTTTCTATTGCTTGTTTGTTTTCTTGTGCGTTCCTTCTTCCCTACGCTTCCTTGTACTGTTCTCATGTGATGTGTCTGCCGACATCCTGCCCTAGACGGAGGATGACATCTTGCTGCGACTATTCTTTCACGAGAATTTGTCGTCAAGGTCAATGATGACAGCTCAGGCCTCTTCTCCCGGATGATTTTTTTCAAACTTTGCAGACGGCCTCCACGTTATGACAGGGCGCCACAGGGGGCAGGTCATCATGTTACACCGTCCGATCCATCGCCTTATGCGGGTAGTGAAGTGACTCATGGGACCGCAGGGGAGGCGCCCTATTGTGGGGGCTATCGTTGGAGGCAATCTTGACCCGGACTTCTCCCATTACTATATATACCTTCCTCTTTCGTTCCTCCAGGGGCATCGAGGGCCAACTAAGAGGAACTCAGAATTCTGGATGGAGGGTAAATCTTCCCACTCCTCGAAGAGAAGCAGATCCAGCGGTAGCAGTTCCAGGAAACTCTCGGACCTCGAAGGGCAGTTCAGCGAGAGGACCCAGTCGCAACTCGTAAGGTGAGCTTTCCTGCCCCGCCCCTTTTCTAATTCTTCTTTTCTTTCTTTCTTCCCTTCTTTCTCTCCTTTGACAAAACCTTCTCCATCATGCGCAGAGCATGATGAAATTGCATATTTCATGGGAATTAGTAGCGGCAGCATACCGGGGTCTTCCGGATTTTCAAAAGGCCAGGCTAGACGTGATGGGATTCGGTGCCTTTCTCTGATTGAGCCGATCAAGCTCGACCCGGTCCTCATCCAAGCCTTGCGCGAAAGATGGGACCCAGTGAGTCGGGCATTCTTGATGCCCTGGGGACACATGGTGCCCAGTCTAGAAGATGTGGTCCGAATCACGAGCCTCAAAGTGGATGGTGAGGCAGTGACCGGAGTCACCTATGCGGACTACCGGGAAGGCGCCCAGAAGCTACTGGGGTTGGAGTTAGACAGTCGGAAGCACAGATCAGTAGCTAGGGCGTCTATCATGGGGTCATTAGGGCTCACTGATACTCGTCGACGGGACGACGAGTCCTCGGAAGAATTTATGGAGAGGATGGAAAGGGGATGTCGTGCTGTGTATTGCACAGATTTTGACAATTGGGAGAGATCTAATATGGATTTGAGGAGATTTCTCCTCTTTTTCCTGGGGAGATTGATACTGAGCTCGAAAGGAGACGGCATCCATTGTCGTTTCCTAGGGCTGCTATCTGACCTCGAAAGAGAAGGACAGTACGCCTGGGGAGCTGCCATGCTAGCGCACTTGTTTACGGGCCTGTCCCAAGAGGCAGATCGTGAGATGACCGTGAGTGGGTTCACACCACTTATCCAGGTATTTTTTTTATTTATATATTTTTTGTGTTTATTTGTAATAGTCCACTTGAGGCATTGACGGCATATGATGATGTAGCTGTGGAGCTATTATTACCTCCCAATGGGGAGAGCTCGGCATTGGCGACCAGCGATGGTGCCGTTAGCCAGGCGGTGGCAACCGATCATGGGTGCAGCGCCTGTAACCTACCAGCTGATGGTGCTAAGGCGCGAGCTACAGGAATTCCCTGCAGCGATGGTGGGATTTTTTTTATTTTTATTTTTTTTGTATATATATGTATTTTTTCTAACCAGTTAAACAGGTATGTACAACCTCACCTAGGTAAACTGGAGACCCTACTCAGGCATGGTCGATGCCGATCAACCATGGGTTTTAACAAGTCGCGCCCGGTTCGGACGGAATTGTGGATATACTGCCTAAATGAAATCGAGCCGCTTCGGCTACGATTGGTTATGAGGACCCTAGGGCTGGCCCAGGAATGGGTGGATACGACTGCACCACCTCGCGTTGGAAGAAAGACACGGGGACCGGCAACTTGCGTTGATTGGCGTGTGCGATTCCCCGAACAGTATGAAGACTGGCAACGAGGTGGCACAATCGTGGAATCACATGCGCAGGATAGTGAAGACTATCTGCGTCTGTATAAGACAATGTACGCAGAGCGGCTCCAACCCCGGGGACTTATGGAGGTGGGTCTCCTTTTTCCTCTTTTCTCCTTTCCTCCTCTCCTCTCTGTGGATGCTGACTCCTATGGTTGCAGGATGTCCGTGATACCATGATAGCGGACTTGCGATCACGCCTGGCAGAAACGGAGCAACAATTGGGCGACACCCGTGGAGCCTTGAGCGCTTCGATAGGTGTATGTACAATGCGCACTCCTAATTAAAACTCTAGATTGATGGCGTTCGGCCGCTAATTTTCATCCCATGTGGTTATAGCACGCCCAGATCGACGCGGCTTCGTCAGCGATGGGAGGAGGCGGCGTCTCTTCCAGCTTATGGATCCCCACCTCAGAACTTGATTTGCTTCACTAACAACTTGCTCGGACTACGCAGCGTGCCGCGGAGGCAGAAGGAATGCTCTCTATACATGTAAGAGTTTCAGTGTTGAGTTCTCCTTTTTTGCCTTGCCACATATCTGAGATAGTATATCTGGCAGGAAAAGGAGATGCAGGAGTCACTTGCCCATGCTGCACAGAGAGAGGCTAGAATAGCAGAGCTGGAGGAGGAATTGCGGCGTCGTCCGGATGATGATTCTTCCAGGGATGCCATAGAGCTGAGAATCACCCTTCAATTGGAGAGGGAAGATCGTGAGAGAGAACGGTCAGAGAAAGAGAGGGACAGAGAAAGAGAGAGAGCCGACAGATTAGCTGAAAGGGAGGAGCGAAGGGTCATGGAGGCCCAGTTGTTCGAACTCCGAACCAGCCTTGGCCTCGCTGAACAATGGCTGAGAGATGGTGAGGAGCGCTACCGAAGAGCACGAGAGCGTGGCTTTCGTGTCAGTAGCTCCTTTGCTGCTCCCACGGATCAGCGCCGGGGTGTGGGAATGGGAAGAGGTGTACAGAGCGGTAGAAGTACTGCTTTTCGTAGCTGGGTAGCACCCTTAAGGGCGTTTTGCCCGGAGAGTGGCGGGACAAGTAATGTAGAGAGAGAAGGTGGAACTTAATGTACAATTCCTTTTTTAAGAATGGAATAAAAGGTATGATTTTGTTTGATTTTCATCTCACTCTTGCTATCTTGAATCCCTGCACGCATCACTGAAACAAACAGGTCAGTATCTCTGTTCTGACTTGGCCCCTTGCTCAATAAGCAGGTGTTCACTTCAACTGTCCTTGATAATGGGTCAAGGGGCCAAGCCTTTATTAACGAAGGTAAAAGGAAAGATGCGATAATGATGAATGTTACAGACAAGCACACTAATGCAAGCGAAATTTAAAAGTGAAATGCAGCATACAAATGCAATCACGCGGAATGATTTTTTTTGTTTTTATTATTATTATTATTATTATTGGCATTTTTGTTGTCTTTGTTTATCATTCTAATTTTTTTGTTTTCCAAATATCTACATTTTCTTTTTTCTTATCATTTTTGTTGCTAATGCCTGATAAGCACCCATATGGCACTTAACCTTCATGAGAACAGGGGTTTCTTACAAACCTCCCAGGTATCCTAAGTGCACATCTAGGTTGATTTGGGCCTCTAGACCCCTCGAATGATGATCCCGCCGGCTAAGACTTACCCTAATGACAATACCGTCATGCCATGCTTAGGCTCCCAGTCTCTTCCGACCATAGGGATTCACCCAAAAGGTTTTCGAGGTTAATGATTTGCCCGACCCGGGTCTATTTCCTCACAACTCTAGATGGTATATGATGGAACACCCTGGAACCCTAACGACCAACCGCGCGATGCTGACCCAGAGTCAGACGCCGTCGCACCCAGGGGTGACGCGCTTGCATTGGCCTAAGCCCAAGGTTAAACAAGAAGACATCAAGGTGGTAAACAGGGGTCTTGACCGGCCAGAAACACAGAGACTCCTTCGCAGCGATAGCTTTTGCTTTTCAAAGTAGGCAACCATACGTGTGTATTAAAATAAGGTTGCAGACCTTGGCGGGTTTTACCCTTCAGAAACTCCATCTAGCTTTCATCTTCAAAGGAAGAAGGAAGAGTGTATGGGGTAAACCTGCTGAGAGGACCGGCAAAACCGTTAACCCGGCGAGCCAATGAGGCCCATTAACTCTCCTCTTTCGGACAACTTCGGACCAAATCTCGAGCATTTACATTCCATAACTCCTTTTGTAGATTTAGACTTTTTGTCTTGAGGTATTTCATTTATCGCATCAGGCACGGTGACGACCAGACTTTTTTCATGATTTTGGTTTTGTGTTTCTTTTTACGAGGGAGATATAGTTTGACGTTGTGGGCTCCCTTTTGTATGCCTGCGGGGACACTGCCCTCTTCTCGTGCTCTGATCGATGCTCGAGGAAATGGATCCTACTCTTGCCTTAAGGGGTTTGAGTTTTGGTTTCTCATGCTCAGCGTTTTAAGGGCGCCGGCTGTCTCGTTTGGTCGAAGAGAAGAGAATAAAGATTATAGCTTCCGGAGATCTTCTGGGTGCGACCCCACTGTCGGTGATGCTACCAACTTTTTGGATAAAATACGTAGGCGAGTACATGTTGGTTTCCTTTGAGTGAGCATAGGCTGATGTGGCCGGACAGGGATCTCCACGGTTCTGGCAGACCAAGACCCGGTGCCTACCAAGCCTTAATGGGCCCTATCCTAACATGAAGGTTGGATGCAGTGACCTAACTACATGGTGATGACCAGGCATCGGCATTTTGAATTTTCATATTTTTAGTGGTTTTCAATTTTTGTTGTTTTTGTTGTTTTCTGTCTTTTCATCATTTTTTTTTGTATTTTGACACTAAGTTACAGGTAGTACTTTTTAAGATAAAGCTCGTTCCAAGGGTGGGATAACTCGGTCCCTTCGGCATTGACTAACTTGTAGGCGTTACCAGGGTACACGGCTTGAATTACAAATAGTCCTTCCCAATTGGGTTGGAGCTTAGAACGCGGCCCTCCAGGTTTGACAAAAATTCTTTTGACAACCATCTCACCGACTTTGAATTTTCTCTCAACGACCTTCTTTTGATAAAAGCGAGCGAGTCTATTTTGATACACACGCGCGTGCTCGGCAGCGGCCAGCCGTTTCTCATCCAAGAGTTCCAACTGGGCAAGGAGTGAATTACGACGTTCGTCGAGGGGAAATTCCTCATCCAATTGTACTCGGAGAGAAGGGATCAGGGTCTCGTATGGGACTACCGCTTCCATACCATAAGTAAGGGCAAACGGAGTCTGCCCGGTGGGGGTACGGATTGAAGTGCGATAGGCCCATAGAGCTTCGATAAGCTTTTCTGACCAGTCTGAAAATTTGCTAGACTCGCAGGTTTTCTTGATGATTTTGAGCAATGTTTTATTGGTGGCCTCCGCTTGGCCGTTACCTTGTGGATAGTAAGGTGATGAATGATGCAATGCAATTGCGTACCTCTTGCAGAGGTCCTGAAGGTCCTGGGAGGCGAACTGTGGCCCATTGTCGGTGACGATTGTGCTTGGGACGCCAAACCTGGCGAGGATGTTCATTATGATGAACTTGCAGACTGTTG
This sequence comes from Amorphophallus konjac, assembly GCA_022559845.1. Lineage (NCBI taxonomy): Eukaryota > Viridiplantae > Streptophyta > Magnoliopsida > Alismatales > Araceae > Amorphophallus > Amorphophallus konjac. The sequence goes on from CM040117.1 coordinate 228,179,340, forward strand.
ATGCCTTGATTTCCGCGTAAGCTTCGGCTTCGACCCACTTGGTGAAATATTCCGTCGCAGTGAGGATGAAAGATTTCTGCTTGATGAGGGAATTGGGATCACCTAGGGGACCAATGATGTCGAATGCCCACATGGAGAAAGGCCATGGGGAGGATATTGGATGAAGTGAGGAAGATGGTGAATGAATTTTATCGGCGTGAAGTTGGCACTTGACACACCTACGGACATAGATGGCACAATCCTCTTCCATAGTGGGCCAGTAAAAGCCTTGCCTAATGATCTTCTTAGCGAGCATCTGACTATTCACATGGCCCCCACACACACCTGAGTGTGTCTCCTCTACACACTTCCAAACCTCGTCGTCATCAAGACATCTTAACCGAACACCGGTAAGGCTCCTCCTATATAGTAGACCTCCCACCAATGTATATTTCTGAGCCGCTCTTCTTATGGCCTTCTTATCTTCTGTGGTGACTCCTTCAGGGTATGACTGATCTTTGCAGTATTTGATGATTTCATAAAACCATAGTTTCTCCTCGTCAGCCAGTTCTTCCTCGGCTTCTGCCAACATGATCTCCCTCTTCTCAAGGATTTCTTCCTGTAGGATCTTTCTTGCTATCCTGTCTTTGATGTTCACGTAGGAAGCGTCGTCAACTGCAGGGGCATGGCGCTTATAGATGTGAATGGACTCAAACCATCTCCCTAGAGGGAACCTTAAGGATGATGCCAATGAGGCGAGGGCATCGGCCAGAATATTCTCATGGCGAGGGACATGGACAAAGATCAGTTTGGTGAACAGTTTAGCAATGGCAGCGGTGAGTTCTTGGTATGGCTTGAGTTTAGGATCGCGAGTGCGATATTTAGTGAGCACCTGGCGAAGAATGAGTTGACTATCACCCATGACTCGTAATTCGGTGATACGAAAAGAATGAGCGAGTTCCAGGCCAGCTAGAAGGGCTTCATACTCAGCTATATTATTGGTAACTAGAAATTTGAGCTGGTATGCCAGTGGGAATGTAAGGCCTTCAGGCGATAGGAGGGCAATGCCGATTCCTTTCCCTTGGGAATTCAGAGCTCCATCAAAATGTAATGTCCACATGTAATCATCTGATTGGTTGATGGACATTAGTTCATCATCTGGAAATTCTGACTGGACAGGATCGAATTTGGGGAGAGGATGGTGAGCGAGATGCTCGGCTATGGCATAACCCTTGATCGCCTTTTGCTGAATGTAGGTGATGTCAAACTGAGAAAGAAAGCTTTGCCATCGTGCTAATCTATCGGTAAGGACAGCTTTTTCTAGAAGGAATTTGATAGGGTTCATTCGAGCAATCAGATGGACTTCATGAGCTAGAAAGTAGTGTTTCAACTTCTGCACTACCCAAACAAGGGCGGCACAAGTTTTCTCCATAGCCGTGTACTTCTGCTCACAGGGGTTGAGGAGTTTGGACAAGTAATAGGTCGCCCTTTCCTTGCCCGCTTCATCGGCTTGTGCCAGGACAGCTCCCACGGAGTCGTCCAGGACCGAGATGTAAAGGATTAAATGTTTATCTGGCGTGGGTGGAATTAGGACGGGTGGATTGGCCAGATATTCCTTCAATCCTTCAAAAGCTTTTTGACATTTAGAATTCCAACTGAATTCTACTCCTGACTTAGTTAACTCATAGAAAGGTTTGCACCTTTGCGAGTGCTGGGACACAAATCGACGAATGAATTGCAACCTTCCGATTAACCCTCGAACTTCTCTCAAGTTTTTCGGAGGTGGCATATCCCTAATTGCTTTAGCTTTGTTGGGATCTATTTCAATACCCCTCTTACTCACAATGAAACCAAGCAATTTGCCCGACGAGACACCAAATACGCACTTTTTTGGATTCATTTTCAAATTGAACTCCCTTGATCTTTGCAACACCTTGGCTAGAACTCTCGGGTGTTCTACCCTAGTCTTGGATTTCACCAGTAAATCATCCACATATACCTCTAAATACACATGCATCATGTCATGGAATATTGCCATCATAGCCCTTTGATAAGTAGCTCCAGCATTCTTCAAACCAAATGGCATGACCAAATAGCAATAAGTTCCCCAAGGTGTGGTGAATGACGTTTTCTCCTGATCCTCTTCTGCCAAACGGATCTGATTATACCCTGAAAATCCATCCATGAACGAGAGAGTTTCATAGCCTGCTGTATTATCAACCAACACGTCAATGTGAGGCAAGGGGAAATCATCTTTTGGACATGCGCGGTTAAGGTCCCTGAAATCGATACATATTCTCACATTTCCATCTTTTTTCATGACCGGGACAATGTTTGCCACCCATTGAGGATATAGAACAACTCTAATAAACCTGGCTTTGTGGAGCTTATCGACCTCTTCCTTCATTTTTAAAGCCATTTGGGGGTGGAAACGTCTTAACCTTTGCTTTACCGAGACAGATCCCGGCTTTAGCGTTAGGCGATGTTCGACCAGGGTGGAATCCAATCCCGGCATATCCTCATAGCTCCATGCGAACGTGTCCCTATACTCCTTGAGAACCTCGATCAATTCTTCTTCTTCAGATGGCGGCAAATTATCACTTATGAGGACGATCCTAGGGTCTTCCTCGGTCCCCTGGTTGATTTCTTTGGTGGGTTCTTCTATAGCGGCTGATGGTTCGTCAAACCTCCTCATTCCGCTAGCATATGCATCAGCCGCGTCCTCATATTCTTCATCCCCTTCTCCAATAGGGTACTCTTCATCTGTGAGCTCATAAACTCCATATCCCTCATCAATTGTGCAATCCTCCTTGCATTCTAACTCTGACAGTTGGATGGGATTTTCTAGCAATTGAGGAATGGCTAGAAAGGCTTGACACCTATTGGCTAAATCTAGAAGAAATCGACGAGGAATTTGCCTACCCTTAGATTTTCTTCGAGGCACTACCCTTGACTCATTATTCCTAACCTGACTGACTTGTTCTACGGACGGAGAAGAAGTTGAAGAATGTACAGGAAAAGACCCCTCAGTGGAGGGGTAAAGAAGGTCGCTCAAGGGACCTTGAACGAATGGCCCGTAGGTCGGGGCGCACTCGTGGGAGATGTAGGAGGTCTCCTCAAAGGAAATGCACTATTGAGGAGTTCGAAAATTGACGTTTTTTTTCATTTTCATTTTCAATTACAAGACAATTGAAAGGACTTGGGGAATAAGAGGAGGGGACTATAGCTAAGGGGTTGTAAGGCTCGTTGAGCAGATCATGGTTGAAAATCTGGCGCGGGCTGAGAAACCTGCGCAAGAATGTGAGTAGAGAAGGGGACCTAGGAATATCATCAGACAAACGTCTAGCCCAAGAAAGAGTCAGCAGCAACGGCTGAGGAGAATGATCTGATAGAATGACGGAAAGCGATATGTCAGTGGCAACGTCCTCTTGGCGAGGAAAACTTGGAATTTCAGCAATGTCAACAACCCCTTTTGGCACCTCGGAGATCAAAAGCGGCTCCTCCAAGTCCGGAGGTGAGAACATCTGCTGTAGTGCAATGGAAATATCATGTATATCAAACCACTTGTTCCACTCGCAGTCCGGGTCATCGTGCTTCTCCTTCTTTGTAGCCCTCGAGCAACTTTCGGCTAAGTAGGCAATCCGAACTTCCCCATGTGATTCTTGCGGCTGATTCCCCAACTGTATAACTGGCCCTTTTACGAAATGAGAGTACAAGGTCCATGTAAGAGGTTCTCCATCTTCCTCAATCGGGCCTTCAAAACCTAAGCCAGCTCTTAGGATTACCCCGGCCTTCCCTACCGGTCTCAGTCTTCCTTGTAATTGTGCTCCTAGACCTTTGCCTTGATGGTAACCTAAGTTGTTCATGATCTCCCATCCCTTGGAGTGGGAAGGGGAACGTGGCGTCGGCCCGGGAAGTGGCTTTCTTTGTGTTGGTGAAGGGCGGCTAGGGTCACACACATCTAGCAAGGAAAGGATAGGCCTATGGGTCGGCCAGACAGAGGGCAATGAAGTGTTAATAGCATCCACCGTAGGGAGCAGGGGCATGCTAAACACCTTGATGATCCGTCCCTTGTACGGAAATTTTAAGCATTGGTGGTTGGTGGAAGGGACAGCATTCAGCGTCTCTATATAAGGACGACCCAATATGCCCTTGAACGTGGGGTCCATGTCGAGGATGTGAAACTCCGTAAGAACAGCAACATGACCCACTTCTACATTAAGGACAATCCTTCCCTGCGGAGGCCTCTTGCTATTATCATATGCGGTGACTGTGATAGCCGATGGCCTTATCTGTTCTAAATCAACCCCACATAGCAAGAGAGTGTTCATGGATATCACATTGATTGAGGCACCCGTGTCCACTAGGCACGGGTTTACGGGCACCCCGTTGATCTTCACTGCAATGCACAAAGCATATTTCCGAGCTTCCTGGGGGGCAAGCTCGTGGTCATGGAATGTGATGGCCGGTTGCGTGCTTGTCGGTGTCAGCACCGACGATATCTTCTCTACCGGGAGATCCTCGTTCACCATGACCATTTGGAGATACTTCATTAGTGCCTCTTGATGGGACGTGGACCTCTTAATCAGTTCCAAGATGGAGATTCGGGCAGGCGTCTTGTCCAGATGTTTTAGAAGATCATATTGTGTCCCGGGGATGGATTCCTCTAACTGCTCTTCAGTTCCTTTCTCTTGTTGGGACTGTTCTGGACTCCGACCGTTCTGGGGAAAAACTCGGTGGAAGATCCTTCCACTTCGGAGCACCATGGCTTGTTGCTTTGGTTGCACCTCGACGGGGTTAGGTATGGGTTTTATCAGAGGTTTAAGTGGGGGAGGGATGGTCGGCGGAGCGGAGGTGATGACAGGTGTAAGGATCCTGATGAGGGGTTTGCTTGGGAGAGATGGAGGCGGAGTGGACGGCACCTGGGATGGATGGTGGATGATGAGAGGTTTCGAGGGTAGGGGTGAAGGATGGCGGAGGTGGATGGGGCCTTGGATGGGCGAGGCAAAATTAGGGGCTTTGAGGGTGTAGGTAGAGGTGTGGTGGAGGGCTGGACCGGGAGGGAACTGGCGACGGGGGAGCGGATAAGAGGGCGTGATGACTGTGGGACAAAAGGAGGTCCACTCGGGGGTTGTGGCGTGGTTCGAGCAGAAAGAGGTGCCGACCGGATGAGGCGAGGGGGTTGGCTAGGAACGTGATTGACAACAAGAATGGAGGTGCCCTCCGCGTGCCAACCTTGCCCTCTTCCGATTTCTGGGAAGGAAGAGATGGGGTTGACTTGCTGATTGGGTCGTTGGTGCTCCGGGAGTGGGTTTTGAACAATGCCCATGTTTGGTTGTTGCTGTGGGACCTGCTGAGGTTGTTGTTGGGGTTGTTGTTGTTGTTGTTGTTGTTGTTGTTGTTGTTGTTGTTGTTGTTGTTGTTGGTGTTGCTGTAATTGCGGTCTGGGGGGAGGTCTCCTTGCCTTCAAAGCGGCGACAACTCTCCTCATTTCATCCCAATCAATTAAGTGTCCATCATTCATATCATAAATGTAGTCCTTAAAATCAAAGCAGTTCTCCACTGTATGGCCCGGCTGCCTATGGTAAACACAATATCTAGACGTGTCAACGTTTAGTGGCGATATGGGTCTTTCTTTATGCAAGACGAGTGAATTAACAGCCACGAGAATATTAAAGATGTCCGGTAGTGATTCCGGCAATGGTGGGTAGTGAGCTCTCTTCGGGCCAATCGGCCTTCTCTGTTGTTGTGGTGGGGCGTAGTTCCCCGGGGGTGGAACATGATGGTACTGAGCAGGTGGCGGTTGTTGTTGCTGGGGATGGAAGGGTCGTGCCACATTGTTCTGATAGAAGTTGTTTTGTAGGGGAGGACGATAGGGTTGCTGACCCTGTTGGTTCTGATGGAAGGGGAGTGGTAGGGCTTGTGGAGGCCTGGGGTCGGCTTGCTGGTTGGGATTGCTAACCGCACTCACCTGCTCATTTGTCACTACCCCTTCTGTCATCCCACCTTGAACACCAGTGCCCGGCTTCCTAAACACCCTCGGCTTTGGTGGCTCGAACATATGCATGAGAGGGGAATCTTTCAGTTGTGTCTGGACATACCGAGCCCTCTCGTACAGTTCTTCCATGGTGTTGAGCTTGTTCATTGCCAGGATATGCCTAAACTGGGGGGTAGCATTTGATATAATCATCTTCACCTGCTCTGGCTCTGAGATGGTATCCTTTATCCTCTCTGCCAGAGACCTCCATCTATCGGCATACTGGACGAAATCTTCATCCGACTTCATTTTTTCGGCGACCAGGTCAGTGATAGAAAGAGACGGGCCAACCCGATCCCGGTATCTCTGTAGGAAGTTCCTATGAACCACGTCGAAGTCCTCAGCCTCACTCGGCTCTAGGGCGTAGAACCATTCCAGTGCAGGGCCATCTAATGATCTCCTAAAGAGGTATGCCAGGGATCTTTTATCATTCTGCCAGAACGAGGACTCATAAATGAAGTCCTTCAAATGGGTAGAGGGGTTGCCAGTGCCGTTGTACCTACGGTATGTGGGCATCTCAGAAGGGGGAAGGCGAAATATTGGTAGGACAGGCAGAGAAACCTCAGGGGTGGATTTTACATCCACCATTTTCTGTAAGTTTCGGAATTGCTCATCCATCTTGTTCAACTTGTTCAAGAGGGACTGGGTGAACGGGTCAATTGGTGAAGGTGGCGCTTGCCACGGAGAAGCGGTAGGCCTCCCGGAGACCTGAGAAGGAAACCTAGGACAGGAAGGGTATTGGGGTCTAGCAATGGATAGGCCCGGTTGGATTGGTGTTTGGAGGGAGGCTAGCGCCGGAGATTGGGAGGGGAATTGGAAGGAGGGAGGCTGTTGATTTGCCTGCCCGAGAGGTGAGGGGGAGGGAATGGCCTGTACAGACTCTTGGACATGAGTGGTAGCCGGATTCGGCTCCGTGGGAGAGGGGGAAACCGCTTTCCCTTTCAGAATGGCCTGGAAGGCCTGAAGTTGCTCAGGGTTGAGCTGGGTGTTGGCGAGGACACCTAACAGAGAGGAGATGTCCTGGGGGGAAGATGTATCCCCGGCAACGTTCGGCACCTCATGTGAGGGCTCGTGGGATGGACCGGCATCCACAGCATAGACATGAGGCCAACCTTGGTAGCCCTGGTCCGGGCTGTATTCTACGTAAGAGCCATGACCCGAGTCATGCATTTGGGGCTCATAGCCGAAGGCGTTAGCCTTGAAAGCATCGTAATTATACTCGGCCATCCTTAACACTTTTCCAGAACGTAATAACATACACCAGCACACAAGCAGCAGAGATTAACACACAAGTGGATGCTTTACGTCTTTTTTTGTTTTTGTTTTAACTCTTTTTCTTCTTCTTCTTTTTAACGATTGTAAAAATTCACATAAAATTTGCAAAAATCCTAGTTACACCTTTGTTTTACCGCCGTGTGAACTAGGGACACTCGACTCACCACGAATGGGTTGACTATCTCCAGGGAACTTTAGTGGTACAACCTGCCCAGTGAACGAAGAGGGAATCATTCGCTGTCGGGGACTTACGGAGGTCCCAGTGAAGGAGATCCTAGTCCGTCGAGAGGAATTCCTGACGGAGAGTCCTTCCTTCACCGAGAGAGGGTAGTCCTTAGAAAGAAATAAAAAGAAAGATAGAAAAGAGGGACGGACGTATGCGATGAAATGCTGACAAATATATAGAGCATAACAAAATAACAAGACAATCAAGATATAACAACACACAAGAGATGATAAAGCAAATCACAAGAGGCGGCAGGAGTAACTAAAAGAAAGTAACTGAGAGATAAACAACACGCAAGAGATGATAAAGCAAATCACAAGAAGCTGCAAGAGTAACTAAAAGAAAGCAACTAAGGTCCCACCGTGATCGCCAATCTGTGGAAGCCGAGGAGGGATCCACTTAAAAGAGGAGAAAACGAAAACTCGCTGTGACTAAAGGCTAATAAGGGGCATGAAACGTGCCAATAGAGAAAAGAGCATACGTAGGATGCTAAAGGGATGTGATCGCCAGAGGGGTTACCTCAATGAAAAGAAATGATCGCGTGTACCTTGTACGAGGCACGGAGACCATGAATCGTCGAGAGCGAGAAATGGCGGGTTGCTTCTTCCTCCCCCTTCGGCTGGCCGACGGAGAGGACTTTCTTTAATTACCCTTGCAAAACAACGACAAACAAGTAACGAGTGGATCAGAAAGATGAAGGTGCAGTATTCAATTCTAACGATGCAAGTAATGAAATGATGGCAGGACACACACCTGGTTGGTGTTGTCTTTTAAAACCCCTCTCGGACACGAGTAGGAGGAAAATGCTTATGATGAATTGCGATTATGCCAACGTAAGAACGGGAAGAGACTCCCTCATAAAAGGGCGGGGTGGAAGATATGATATGATGAATGCGAGATAACTAGGAAAGAAGAGAGGAGAATGGCTTATTGGATGGTCGATGGCGAGGCCCGGCGGAGCTTCGACAGTGCAAGGACGATGCGGGGGCACGATGGGCGAAGGCGGCCTTTCTCCCGTGAGCATGGGCACCCAGGAATCCGGTAGAACTTCCCCCCCTACAAAACATCTGTGGGTTAGAAATAGAATTCGGCAGCCTATCGGCTCTCTTTTTTCGACCCCCGAAACTGAGGGGGGTAGGCCTCTATTTATAGAGTTCCGGAGGATGGAGGCGTCCAGGGGCCTGGACGCCTCCATCACTTGGATCTTTTTTAAACGATAATCTGACATGCTGACGGGCAGTCAGTGGCCAGGGACACCCGTGACCTGGATGATGGAGGCATCCAGGGGCCTGGACGCCTCCATGACATTGGATTCCTTTCAAGCTACCCGTGAGCTGAATCCCCTGGACGCCTCCATGACATTGGATTCCTTTCAAGCTACCCGTGAGCTGAACGATGGAGGCGTCCAGGGGCCTGGACGCCTCCATAATTTGGATTCTTTTCAAACGACAGGCCGAGCAACGGGCAGGATGCCCGTGAGCTGATTGATGGAGGCATCCAGGGGCCTGGACGCCTCCATAACTTGGATTTTCTTCAAACGACGGGCTGAGCAACGGTCAGTCGATGGCAGGTTGATGGAGGCGTCCAGGGGCCTGGACGCCTCCATAATTTGGATTCTTTTCAAACGACAACTCGACCAACGGTCGGGGGTACCCGTGAGTCAAATCATGGAGGCGTCTAGTCTCCTAGACGCCTTCAAGAATATATATATATTTATTTATTTATTTATTTATTATGTTATTATTATTTTTTTCATTTTTTTGTCATTTTATGGAGGCGTCCAGTGGGTTGGACGCCTTCATGATTTTTTGATTTTTTTATTATTATATTTATTTATGGAGGCGTCCAGGCACCTGGACGCCTCCATGATTTTTCAATTTTTCTATTATTTTTATTATTTTATATATATATGAATTTATGGAGGCGTCCAGTCTCCTGGACACCTCGAAGATTTTTCACGAAAAAATTTAGAAAAATGTAAAAAAATTCAAAAAAATAGGAAATCACCAGAGTAATTAAAAAAGTGAAGGCCGCCTTGGGGTATCATAGTGTAATATGAGATTTACTCAATGTAATGTCAAGAACGGCGTGTCTACAGGCCTCCTCTGGAATTTCACCATCCAAAGGGACAGATGGTCCTCGGTTTATCAAGAAAGCTATTGTGTTAATTGCATCTGCCCAAAATATTTTTGGCAGTCCGGCATGTATCCTCATGCTCCTAGCCCATTCATTCAAGGTTCTATTCATGCGCTCCGCAACTCCATTCTGCTGTGGTGTTCTTGGAACAGTTCTTGCCATCCTGATACCACTAACTGCACAAAAGTCCTTGAAATCTTTGTTGTCATACTCTCCACCATTGTCTGATCTCAGACACTTCACCTTCAAACATGTCTCATTCTCTACAAGGGTCTTCCAATTTTTGAAAGTAATAAATACATCAGATTTTCTTTTCAAAAAATAAACCTATACCTTGCGAGTAGAGTTATCAATGAAGGTGACATAGTAGAGTGAGCCTCCAAGAGATGGTACTGGTGAAGGACCCCATACATCTGTATGTACAAGCTCTATCTTCTGTGTCTTTAAAATTCTTACTGTCTTTGAGAATGTAACCTTCTTTTGCTTCCCAAAAATGCAGTCTTCACAAAGACCAACTTCCACATATTTCAAGCCAGACAACTTGCCTTTTGATAGCAGTATCTTCATCCCTTTCTCACTCATGTGACCAAGCCTGCAGTGCCATATGTTAGAGTCAACTCCTAAATGAGCCACTGCCACTGTATCTTTGTTGTTCCTAGTCATGTAGAGAGTACCCATCTTGTTGCCTCGTGCTATCACTATAGCACCTTTGGTTATTTTCCAAGATACACCCACAAAGGTTGTGTCATAACCTTCATCATCAAGCTGTCCAACAGATATCAAGTTCCTCTTCAAGCCAGGTATATGCCTTACATTCTTTAACTTCCACAAAGTGCCATTTGTGGTCCTTACATTGACATCACCCTTCCCCATAATATCTAAAGGCTCATCATCAGCAAGATAAACCTTCCCAAAATTTCCAGCAACATAATTTTACATACTTTCTTTATGTGAGGTAGAGTGAAACGACGCACATGAGTCAAGAATCCATGACTCTAAAGGAGTGTCAACACAAAGAACTAAAGCATCTTGAACTTGTTATGCTGTAGTTGTATTGGCGGACTCTTCATTGTGATTTTTCTTCTTTGGAGCCTGTGGACACCAAAAATTACACGCACAGATATCCAGCTCAGCCCAGCATTAACAACGGCACCGAGTGAAGAAGCCCCGGAGGGACTGGTCATCCGGACTCCCCAAATATGCACACTGCCGTGAAGCCGTCTCTGGAGTCACGATAGTGAAGAGAAATCAACCACCAAGAGCCCCCACAATCCATGGGCCTCGAAGAAAATTAAATGGGCCACAACTCGTGCTCACAACGGGCTCAGAACTGCCCATTTTAGCCCTTCAGCGGCACAACCTTTTGGCCCTTCAGCGGTACACCCCTGGGCCTTCAGCGGCACAGCCTTTTGGCCCTCCAGCAGTACACCCCTGGGCCTTCAGCGGCACAGCCTTTTGTCCCTTCAGCGGTACACCCCTGGGCCTTCAGTGGCATGCCCTTGTGCCCTTTCAACGGCACACCGTGCAAGCCTTCAACGGCACACTATTTCAAGCCTTCAACGGCACACTATTTCAAGCCTTCAATGGCACACTGTTTCAGGCCTTCAACGGCACACTATTACTGGCCTTCAGCGGCACGCCCATTTGGGGCTTCAGCGGCATGCCTTTTTGGCCCTCCTGCGGCACACTTATTGAGCCCGCCAGCGGCACAGCGTGAAGGCGTTTCAACGCCTGAACAACGTGACGCCCATGCCCTACATATCCTTGGCGCGCAGTGAGCTGTCCGAGGTGTCAACCAGAGGTTGGGCCACGCAGGCTACTCCCCTGACGTCCAGGACGGGTGAAGTCAAACCCCATCATGACTAGCCGCTTCCCGCCTCCGACTGCCGTGCTCGAGAGCTCCCGCTGCTGGGAGTATAAAATCACTCCCATTTCGGCAAAGAGAAGGGGGACAGACAGACGGGGAGAAGAGGTAGGAGGAGAAGAGACGAACAGAAAAAGCCACCTACGAGAAGAAGGAGAAGAGAGAAGAGAAGGGCGAGGGTTCCAGCGTGGAGTCTTCCGACAACCACCAGGCAAAGAAAAGAAAGAGAGAGAGAGAGAGAGGCTTCATGTAACGGGGAAGTGGGGAAGAGCAGGGAGTAGTCACCCTTGTTCGGCCCCAACACTCCCCCCATTTCCTTCTTTTTTTTTATTTTCATGATCTCCTCCCCTCCCCTGTCCGTAGTGTCAGCACGAATGTGCTTTGCAATGTATGTGGCTGGCCGTGGTCGTTCCTCTTCGTGAATAAAAATCACCATTCTTGGGTTTCTTGTTGCTTCCGTTGGTTTGTGCCAGGGTGCATGGTATGTTGTTCACTTTCTCTCCTTCTCCGGTGTCTTGGAGTCTCCATGTCGGTATCGTTCCCCCGCACGATCCATGGCCTTACGCTTAGTCTTCGGCCCAAGGGAGTTTATCCTTCTATTCTCTTGGGGCTTCGTGAGCTCGATGCCCTCCTTCCTAGCCTCCAACCTCAGCCGTTTACCTAGAGGGAGAGGCCTCCCTCTTCTTCCCTTGAACATCCTGCCACTGACGCCCTCCTTGGCCTTCCCCCTTTCTTCAATCCCCAACCCACCTGGCTAACCCTTAGTCTTCATCCTTTCGCCCAGCCTCCCTAGCTTCCAGCCGTGCGTCCTGACTAAGCCCCACGCTGATACACCTTCAGCGGCCTTCACCGGCACGCTTCATTTGGCCCTCAGCGGCACACCTTCAGCAGCTCTTCGCCGACACGCTTCATTTGGCCCTCAGCGGCACGCCTTCAGCAGCCCTTCGCCGGCACACCTTTGGCCGCTCTTCGTCGGCACGCCCCTAGCGGGCCTTCAACGGCACACCCTTCTATCTCCCTGCCCGGCACACCCTCCAATCCTCTTCTCTTCCCCGGTGCACCCCCAGCCAGTCCCAGACGAGTCCCCCATCTGTCGTTTCTTCCGGGTTTTCTGAAGTTTTATTAAAGGTGTTGCCGCCTTCGGGCGCCCACCTCCAGTTGTCAGGTTCCGCCACTCTATGTGGGCGCGTTCCCTGTATCTCCCTTACGCTCGGGTCAAGGGGAGATGCTGCCGAATTTTTGTTAGAAAATAATAAGACGTTAAAAGGCAAAATGATGCAACAAACAAATGGGATAATAAATACACACCAAAAGAAAACAAAAGCAACAAATAAATAGAGCAGCAACATAATGCAAGAAGAAGGAGAAAAGATTTGTATAAAACTACGCAAAATTCAAAGAGAAGAAGAAAAGAAAAGCCTTAAAAATAAGTAACAGAGGAGTGGGCCTTCAGCGGCACGTCTGTTCCAGCCTTTGCCTGTACGCCCTCCACCATCATTGGCCGGTACACCTCTAACCTTCCTTCAGCGGTACGCTCTAACAACCCTTCAACGACACACCTTCTCGGCCCTTCAGCGGCACACTCCTCTCACCCTCCGAAGTGGAACACAATGTATAGACTTTAGATTGATGCACGAACATAGCAACAAGCACTGTATAGACTTTGAACTGTAATGTATAGACTTTGAGCTGGCCAACGTACAGACTTTAGGCTGGCCAATGTATGGACTTTGAGCTGCAATGTACAAACTTTGAGCTGCAACGTACAGACTTTGAGCTGGCCAACGTACAGACTTTGGGCTGGCCAACGTACAGACTTTGGGATGGCCAATGTACAGACTTTGAACTGCAATGTATAGACTTTGAGCTGACCAACGTACAGACTTTAGGCTGGCCAATGTATGGACTTTGAGCTGCAGTGTACAGACTTTGAGTTGGTCAATGTATGGACTTTGAGCTGTAATGTACAGACTTTGAACTGCAACGTACAGACTTTGAGCTGGCCAACGTACAGACTTTGGGCTGGCCAACGTACAGACTTTGGGCTGGCCAATGTACAGACTTTGAACTGCAATGTATAGACTTTGAGCTGGCCAACGTACAGACTTTAGGCTGGCCAATGTATGGACTTTGAGTTGCAGTGTATAGACTTTGAGTTGGTCAATGTATGGACTTTGAGCTGCAATGTACAGACTTTGAACTGCAATGTACAGACTTTGAGCTGGCCAACGTACAGACTTTGGGCTGGCCAACGTACAGACTTTAGGCTGGCCAATGTATAGACTTTGAGCTCCAATGTATAGACTTTGAGCTGGCCAACGTACAGACTTTGGGCTGGCCAATGTGTAGACTTTGAGCTGATGAACCCAGCCAATGTACCGACTTTGAGCTGGCCATTGTACAGACTTTGAGCTGGCCAACGCATAGACTTCGAGCTGATGAATGTAGCCAATGTATAGACTTCGAGCTGATGAATGCAGCCGATGTACAGACTTTGAGCTGAAGAACGTATAGACTTTGCATGCTGGTTGAATAGACAATGTATAGACTTTGGGCTGATGAATGTACGGACTTTATGTCGCAGCGACCGGCCAATGTGCAGACTTCAGCCCTTCAGCGGCACGCCAGCCTGCCCCTTCACCGGCACACTCTCCCAGCCCCTCTCCGGCACGCTCTCCCTGCCTTCGCCGGTACACCCCTTTTTGCCCCCAATGGCCCACTTTTCCTTCCAAAATAAATATATATAAACATATATAAATATGTCATGATAATGATAATGATAATAATGATAATAAATTAATAAAAATTATGATAAATAAATAAACCTGAATATATATATATGAGAAATAAACAAAAAATGTGAAATAATAATAATAATAGTAAAAAAGGAAAGGGAAAATATAATAGTAATAATAATAAACAAAATGAGAAATCATCTAGAATAAATACATAAAAGGGAAATAAGCAATAAAATATATATGCACATAATTTAAAGCCCAGATAAAGAAAATGGTAAAATCTATGTTACAGCCCCGTCTCTCCCGTGACCCGATGCTGAAGGAACAACAATGCCGCCCTTCCAAGTTGGGCCTGAGTCTTGGGAATTATCCCGACATGGCCAGGTCCCGACCTAGTCTTGGGCCGACATTCCAATCAGACCGGACTCGTTCCTCAGGCCGGATCCCCTCCGAGCCACTACTAAAATTGCCACACGTTCGGCAAACATTTGAACGGGTTCGCCTCGGTTTTCGCCGTGTTTCTATCACGGACCTGTGTCTGAACATGAAAAGACCCGTGAGCAACCAACATGGCCGACAGCTCCTACCCCGACTGTGGTCATGACCTAGCATTGCTCTGGGCCGATAGCTCGTCAGATCGGATTCACCCTATCGGGATTTGTTCCCGCCCTTTCATTGAAATTGCCGTAAACTCGGCATACACTTGTACGGGGTTGTTCCTATCCACGTCGCACCTTCAATATGGACCCTTGTCCGAATATCAAGTGGTCCGCAAGTGACCGACAGAAATCTGAATAGAACGAGATGGCTCCTGTCATCCCTGGACCCTATATACGGGAATATCAATAAGGCCTTTGTGGGCTGTGCTTGGACCTTGGGTCCGTCCCGATTATGGTCATTGTCTGACCCACACCCTCGGCCTATAGCTCGCTTCCTTCGAACATGTTTTGGTTTTGGAATCTAGTCCCGGGACTCTTCCCCGTTGCCCTCCGGCACCGGGAACATTAATGATGCCCACGCAAGCCCCGTTTGGACCGCGGGAGGCGCCCCCGGTATGGTCCCGACTCGATCTCGCACCGGGCCAATAAATTCGCTAGTTTCCTGCTACACTAATCGAGATTTAACCGAATGTTTTCAGTGTCTCGGAATAATGTTATTTGCCGTATCACATCATACATATGTTCCAGGTCCTCCTGCGACGATTATGATACTCTCAAGCTGGACACCTGTCTGAATATTAAACGATCTCCCGAATGACCGACACGTTTCGAACGTCTGATTCCCTAGACACAGGGCTTTTCAGCCGATTCAAGGGATATTCCCTCGTAGTCCCTTGGCACCAGAAATATTAATGACGCTCATGCAAGTCTTGTTTCGACCGCGGGGGGTCCACCGCAGTATGGTCGCAGCTTGCTCTTGCACCGGGTCAACAGATTTACTGATTTTTGACCTCTCCAACTGAGGCTCAGCTGAACGTTTTCCGCTCTTCCAAACAATAAATTTGCCGTACCTCGGCATTCATGCGTTCCAGTTTTCCCGCGACAACCACGATTTTCTCGAGCCGGACATTCGTCCGAACATTAAATGGTCTGTACACGACCGACATGATCGCGAATGTTTTTTACTTACCCTCATACGGGGCTTTCGATGCTTCCTAATAGACCTTTCGTGCAATTAATTTCTTGGCCATGAGGCCCTGAATCTGGCGATTAATCAAGGGTGTTCCCTCGTATGGGGGATGTAAATGACGTCGTGACCTTTATGGCGCGACGGGTTTTTGTCCCGACACGAACTACACAATCGTCTGACGAAGTCAGATCGAGCGCACCATGGGCTCTTCAGGGCCCGAATAAATTATCACTTCGGTGACTGGCACGCCCATGCACTTAATAGACGAACCACCTGAACAAGCGAATTTTAGTGCGTCCACAAGTCTGGCACGCCCGATGGGACCTAAACCACCCTTCATCTCTTCGCCGGGATTTCGGGCCTCGTGGCCTCCTAATTAACGATGTTTGCCTGCTTTGATGAATGGCAGGTGCTGTCTTCGCCAGTCCTATGGGGAGAAAGGCCAGACTCGGTGCAGCTGCCTTCGTGGCCTCGAGGACGCTACTTCGAAGCATATGCAGCTTCCAGGAATCATGGGGGCTGTTATAAAAAAAAAGAGAAGAGAAAGAGAAGAGAAGGGAGGGGAAATCAAACCCCCTCCCTTTTTTTCCTGAAGAAGAAAGAGAAGAAAGAAGAAAAGAGGAAAAGAAGAAAAGAAGAGAGAAGAAGAAGAGAAGAGAAGAAAAGAAGAAAAAGAGAAAAGAAAGAAGCAAAAAAAGAAGAGAAAAAATTGGCAGGAGAGGGTTGTACGGCCACGTCCGTCGAGACCCGTGTTGAACGAAGATTACCACTGTGGGGTTGATGCGGTGGAGCGAACCACTCATCCCCTCCCTGAGGGGGTGAGCGCTCTCCTGCACCTCCACCCTAGTCAATCATACAAAAAAATGGAGAAATAAAGAAGAAAGGAAGAAAAGTTGGCCAGCATCGCCGACTGAAAGAGCAAGAAGAAACATGGCATCCCGCCCCACTCTAGGAGGTCCCGAGTCCACGGTGTAATGACCCCGCTCGTTCCTCCTTCCTGCTGCCTCCATCCGGAACAAAACGGCCCCCGAGTGGTTGTTAAAAGACCCAGCGAGCCACAATTGTAGCTTGGTGAGTGGTTGCCCGCTGTGGGGAATGCTTTATAGCAATGATGTCAAGCACGGCCACCACTCCCGAAGAGAGCATGCACATACCCCGCCATGGGGGATGAGAAGAAGATATATACCCTGCTACGGGGGCATAGGAGGCAAAAAAAGAAACACACCCCATTCCCAGGGGCACATGAAGAGAATCCGCCCCGACTGAGGGGCACACAAAGAAAAAGCTACACCCGACTTCGGGGCATTTGAAGAAGAATCTGCCCCGACCTAGGGACGTAAGAAGAAATAGAGCTGCACCCCGGCTTAGGGGCATTTGAACGGGAAATACACCCCGATATGGGGGCACATGAAGCAAAAGACATATCTCGCCATGGGGGCATAAGAAGAAGAGAATTCATCTCGGCCTGGGGACACATAAAAAGAGAAACTCACCCTAGCTTAGGGGTATATGAAGAAGAAACGTACCCCGGCTTGGGGGCATAAGAAACAAAAGCACACCCCATGCTAGGGGCATATGGAGATGAATGCACCTCACCTTGAGGGGCGCAAAAAGCATAAGAACACGCCCTAGTTTAGGGGCATTTGAAGAAGCTACATCCTGTCTTAAGAGTATAAGAAGAAAAGAATCCACCCCATCTTAGGGGTATTTGAAGAAGAAACACACCCCGCTATGGGGGCATAGAAGCCATAAAGAATACGCCCCGGCTTAGGGGTATTTGAAGAAGAAGGATACCCCGTCTCGGGGGACATTGCAAGCAGCGATACACCCTGCTTGGGTGCACAGGAAGAAAACCACACCCCACTCCTGGGGACACATAAAGAGAGTACACCCCGCCATGGGGCACATGAAGAGAATCCACCCCGACTCAGGGGTCAATGAAGCAACAAAGAATACACCCCGCCTTAGGGGAATCTGAAGAAGAAGCATACACCCCACCAACGGGGGCACAGGAGCCATCGAGAATCCACCCCACTTTGGGGGCACAAGAAGCAGACATTCCCCAGCGTGTCGGGGCAGAAGAAGAACAATCCCCCCTCGGGGGCATATAAAAAAAAGCAAAAGATACACCCGGTACCCGGCGCACATGAAGAGAAAGGCACCTCCCTCTGGGAGCACAACAAGCAACAAAGATACACCCCATTCCCAGGGGCACATGAAGAGAAATACACCCCTGCTCCAGGGGCATATGAGACAAACTATACCCCGATTTAGGGGCATTTGAAGCAAAGACTTCACCCTGCCTCAAGGGGGGCATAAGAAGCGAAAGATATACCCCACCCCGGGGGCACAAGAAGAAAACACACCCCACCTTGGGGGGCGTAAGAAGCCAAGAGATATACCCCGCCACGGGGCAACGGAGGCAAAATGTATTCCCCCAGGGGGCACGTAAAGCAACATACCCCTCGCCTCGGTAGCATATGAGGCCAAGAAGCTACATCTCGGCTCGGGAGCATAAGAAACAAAAGATATACCCCACGTCCGGGGCATATGAAGCCAAGAAACACACCCCCGTCTCGGGGGTATTTGAAGAAGAAGCATACCTCGCCTCGAGGGCCTAGAAGCTATAAAGAACACGCCCCGACTCAGGGGCATATGAAGAGAAGTCCACCCCGGCCTAGGGGTATTTGAAGAAGAAGCATGCCCCGCCAGGGGACATAGAAGCCATAAAGAATATGCTCCGGTTTAGGGGTACTTGAAGAAGCTACATCCTGCCTTTGGAGCATGAGAAGAAAAGAGAATCCACCCCGGCTTAGGGACCTTTGAAGGAGCATACCCCAGGCTCGGAGTCCATGAAGCAACATGCACCCCCCCCCTGGGGGGGGGGGACATCTGAAGCAGAACAAACAACATCCCCCGGCTTAGAGAAGCGTATGAAGAGAGGAATACACCCTGATATGGGGGCACGTAAACAAAGAAGAAGAATTCACCCCGCCTCGGGTGCATAAAAAACAAGAACCACACCCCGCATCAAAAGCGGCAATACACTCCACTCTGGGGGCACTAGAAGCGGAATACACCCCGTGTCGGGGGCATATAAAAAAAAGGGGGGATACCTCGCTCTGGGGCATCAGAAGCAGCAATACGCCCCACCTTGGGGCATCAAAAGCAGCAATACACCTCACCTTGGGAGCATAAGAAGTAAACATTCCCCCCGGTGTGTCTGGGAAGAAGAAAAGAATTCACCCCGGCCTAGGGGTATTTGAAGAAGAAGCATACCCCGCCAGGGGACATAGAAGCCATAAAGAATACGCCCCGACCTAGGGGTTTTTGAAGAAGAAACATACCTCGCCTCGAGGGCCTAGAAGCTATAAAGAACACGCCCCGGCTCAGGGGCATATGAAGAGAAGTCCACCCTGGCTCAGGGGTATTTGAAGAAGAGACATACCCCACCTGGGGGCATAGAAGCCGTGAAGAGTATACCCCACCATGGGGGCATTTGAAGAGAGCTACACTCCGCCTCGGGGGCATTAAAAAAACACACCCTAGTCTGGGGACATAGAAGCCAAAAAAAATACACCCCGCCTGGGGGCACAGAAGCGAAGAGGCAAAACACACCCCCCCCCCCTCAGGGGGGATGCACACCAAATGAAGCTACGCCCCAACCTGGGGCACATTAAGAGAAAAAAAGAGCAGAGTAAAGAAAAAGACACGCACGAGGCATACGTGGTCTTCGAGCCCGCCTCATCACACAAAAGAAGAGAAGAAAAGGAAAAGAGGACACATGAGGCAGACGTGGTCTTCGAGCACGCCTCATCACGCAAAAGAAGAGAAGAAAAGGAAGAAGAGACACATGAGGCAGACGTGGTCCCTGAACCCGCCTCTTCACATAAAAGAAGAAGAGTAGAACCAAAAGAAGACATATGAGGCAGACGTGGTCTTTGAGCCCGCCTCATCACACAAAAGAAAAGAAGGAAAGAAAGAATACACATGAGGCAGACGTGGTCTTCGATCCCGCCTCATCACATAAAAGAAGAGAAGAAAAGGAAAAGAAGACACATGAGGCAGACGTGATCTTCGAGCACGCCTCATCACGCAAAAGAAGAGAAGAAAACGAAGAAGAGACACATGAGGCAGACGTGATCCTGAACCCACCTCTTCACATAAAAGAAGAAGAGCAGAACCAAAAGAAGACACATGAGGCAGACGTGGTCTTCGAGCCCGCCTCATCACACAAAAGAAAAGAAGGAAAAAAAGAATACGCATGAGGCAGACGTGGTCTTCGAGCCCGCCTCATCACATAAAAGAAAAGAAGAAAATGAAGAAAAGACACATAAGGCAGACGTGGTCTTCGAGCCCGTCTCATCACACAAAATAAAAGAAGAAAAGGAAGAAAAGACACATAAGGCAGACGTGGTCTTCGAGCCTGCCTCATCACGCAAAAGAAGAGAAGAAAAGGAAGAAGAGACACATGAGGCAGACGTGGTCCCTGAACTCACCTCTTCACATAAAAGAAGAAGAGCAGAACCAAAAGAAGACACATGAGGCAGACGTGGTCTTCGAGCCCGCCTCATCACACAAAAGAAGAGAAGGAAAGAAAGAATGCACATGAGGCGAACACGGTCTCTGCACCTGCCTCTCTACAAATAAGAAAAAAGAGAAAGAGTCACGAGGCGAACATGGTCTCTGCACCTGCCTCTCTACAAAAGAAGAAGAGAAGAAAAAAAAGAGAGTCACGAGGCAGACACGGACTTTGCACCCGCCTCTCCATAAAAGAAGAAGAGAAGAAGAGAAAGAACAATCACGGGGCGAACATGGTCTCTGCACCCGCCTCTCCATAAAAGAAGAAGAGAAGAAGAGAAAGAATAATCACGGGGCGAACATGGTCCTTGCACCTGCCTCTCCATAAAAGAAGAAGAGAAGAAGAGAAAGAACAATCACGGGGCGAACATGGTCTCTGCACCTGCCTCTCTACAAAAGAAGAAGAGAAGAAAAAAAAGAGAGTCACGAGGCAGATGCGGTCTTTGCACCTGCATGTCCATAAAAGAAGAAGAGAAGAAGAGAAAGAACATCCATCGGGGCGTTAAACCGAAAAATATTCAGCCATCGGGACTTCAAGCCGATAGATATTCCACCAACGGGGCATTCAACCTGAAAATATTCCGCCGACGGGGCGTTAAACCGACTAGACCTTCCACCGACAGGGCGTTAAACTGACTAGACCTTCCGCCGACGGGAAGTTAAACCGACTAGACCTTCCTCCGACAGGGCGTTAAACCGACTAGACCTTCCGCTGACGGGGCGTTAAACCGACTAAATCCTCCGCCGACGGGGCGTTAAACCGACTAAACCCTCCGCCGACGGGGCGTTAAACCGACTAAGCCTTCCACCGACGGGGCGTTAAACCGACTAGACCTTCCGCCGACGGGGCGTTAAACCGACTAAACCCTCCACCGACGGGGCGTTAAACCGACTAAACCCTCCGCCGACGGGGTGTTAAACCGACTAAGCCTTCCGCCGACGAGGCGTTAAACCGACTAGACCTTCCGCCGACGGGCACTAAACCGACCAACTTTCAGCCATCGGGGCTTCAAGCCGACAACTACCCCTTCATCGGCCTTCGGGTCGATAGCTATTTAGTTATCAGCCTTTGAGCCGACAGCTACCTCATCATCGGCTCTTAGCCGACAGCTACCTCATTATCGGCCTTTGAGCCGACAGCTACCTCATCATCGGCTCTTAGCCGACAGCTACCTCATCATCGGCTCCTAGCCGATAGCTACCTCATCATCGGCTCTTGGCCGATGGCTACTCCTTCATCGGCCTTCGGGTCGACAGCTATCCAATCATCGGCCTTCAAGCCGATAGCTACCTCATTATCGGCCTTCGAGTCGACAGCTATATAATCATCGGCTCCTAGCCGACAGCTACTTCATCACTGGCACCTCAGCCGACAACTTCCAGTTAAAAAAATAATAATAATAGACCTCTCACTTTGGTTCGGATCTTCCCCGGCCAGAGGACAATAGAATAAACCTTTCACTTTGGTCCGGGCCCTTCCCCGGCCAGGGAACAAAAGAGACCCGTCTCTTCGACTCTCACATCCCGCTACCCAACGCCCCTCTACAGGGCCATTTCGGCCGGGGCCCACTGTCAGGGTTAATCCATCTGTCCCACCGCACTTCCCATAACTTCGGCTCCTGCAGCCCGCTTCCTAATTTCAGCCCTTATGACCCACTCCCCTAATGTCCCTTGGGTTCTGTAGCCCGCTTCCCCAATACCCTTTCAGTCGTTCGCGGTCTGCTTCCCTAATACCTCTACTACCACTACACTTATACGTAACAACAATATTTTCTTATGCCACAAAAAAAAACAACAAAAAAAAAACACAGAAAAACAAACAAACAAAAAAATAACAACAAAATAACAAAACAAAAAAGAAGAAAAAAGAGAATGCTTGATTGCCTTGTTTGCATGGTTGCTTAATATAGAATAATGGACCTCCTTGGAATTTTCTAGGACCGTGTTTCCTTGCTAAATAATATCGCCCGATTCCGGATGCACGGGCGTCAGGGCACGCGCTTGAAGGGAACCCTATTATGGCGGGTGCACATGTCAAGGGGAAGAGTCATGGCTGAATCTCTAAGCCCAACTCACAAAATAAACCTGAGGCAACGCTCCCACACTTAGCACATAGCGTGTTCAATAGCTTTTAACTATAGGGATTGCCCGAATTTCTTCTTAGCACTCTACGGATGCTTGAATTCCTGCACTCGCGTGAAAGGTAATCGTGAGGAAAAAGCTGCCTACCCCCATTGTAAAAAAAATAAAAAGAGAAAAAAAAGAGAGAAAAAAGAGAGAAAAAAAAGAAAAGAGAGAGAAACGTGAAGCCGAGTAGCCGGGAATCCCCACTGAAACAAATGAGGAGACTCGCGCGAAATGGTGAAGCGAATCACAATAAGGACGAATCTTAGTAGCCGGGAATCCCCATTGAGACACATGAGGAGACTCGCGTCGAACGGTGAAATCCGCTACCAAAATAAACAGATGGGGGCTGTGTGAAGCTACCGAAAGTCGAAAGCCTGGAACTAATGTGTAGGCACTAGAGTGATCCTCGAATGTCACCAGGAAAGCCTGCATATCCCTATGGTTAGGGCTCTTTGTTCACACATTTGCACTGCCATGCCACAGAGAATTACCTCGGGTGAAATGCGTGAATTTAGGCTATGCATGTAAGACATGCGATATCCTCTTGACGGGTGCACCACCCCCCAATTGTGCCTCGTGGCCCGCACCGTGTCTACGAATTTTGGGCGATGTCCCTATCCTATCCCCTATAGAGGGAGCTGCCTTACTTATATTTATGTTATGTCTGCTGATGAATGCTTGCATGCTTGAATAAAAAATGTATAATATAAAAAAATAATAAAAATAAATAATAAAAATATGTGTATACAATAAACTCAATTTCAGCTAGCGAAGCCTACTTTCCCAACGCTGGCTCGTAGAGATCTTGGCCCCCATGGCCTACCTCTTGCCCTCGCGGCTCGTTAATCTCCCAACTCCGGCTTCTATAGTCTGCTTCCCCGATTTGGGCGTTCACATCTTGCACCCCAATTTTGGCTCTTGTAGCCTGCTTCCCTGATTTGGCTTCCGTAGCCTGCTCCCCATAATTCCGGCTCTTGCAGCCTGCTTCCCTTTGGCTTTTATAGCCTGCTTCCCCAATCCGGCCTCCACAGCCCGCTTCCCGTAACCTTGGCTCGTGTAGCCTGCTTACCTTCGGCCTTTGCGGCCTGCTTCCCAATTTGGCTCCCGCAGCCCGCTTCCCATAATTTCGGCTCTCGCAGCCCGTTTCCCGATATCTTTGGCCCTTGCAGCCTGCTTCCCAGAACTCGGCTCTCGTAGCCTGCTCCCCAGAATTTGGCCTTCACGGCCCGCTTCCCATAATTTTGGCTCTTGCAGCCCGCTTCCCAATACCCTTTGCTTTTATGGCCTGCCTCCCCAATTCGGCTTCCATAGCCTGCTTCCAACTTTGGCTCTTGTAGCCTACTTACCTCGGACCCCATGGCCTGCTTTCCCAATTTTGGCTCTAGCAGTCTGCCCGCTCCCCAATTTAGGCTTTTGTAGCCCGCTTTCCCGATTCGTGGACACTAAATAAATTATCACCCCATGTTTACGTGCAGGGGAATATAGAAGGGGAGAAAAGAGAAGAGAAGGTGAAAAGAAGAAGAGAGGAAAAAGAAACACTCTTGAAGTGCTCCAATGGTGTAGTAGCCTGCAAGGCCTCCAGCGGCACACTACTAAGTGCCCTCAGCGGCACACCCATTGTGAAGCCTCCAGCGGTACGCCCTTCTGCCGCTCCAACGGCACACTCCCGACGCCCCAGCGGCACACCGATGACATGCCCCATCCGGCACGCTCCCACGCGCCCCCGGCGGCACACCTTCGGAGTGCCTTACGTGGCACACCTTCCTGTGCTCTCTCCCGGCGTGCCCTTCAAGTGTCCCGACGGCACGCTCTAGCCAGCCCTTCAGCGGCGCCCCGCCCCCCTTATACGGCAAAAAAAAAGAAGAGGAAAAAAGGGGAAAGAAAAAAGTGGAAAGACGGTAAAAGAGGAAGAGAATAAAAAAGGAAGGGAAGGAGGGGATTTCGACAAAAAAAGAGAGAGAGAGAGAGAGAAGAAAATAAAAACGGAGAGGAAGAGAAAAGAAAAGAGAGAGAAAGAAAGAGAAAGAAGGGAAAATGATGATAATAATAATAATAATATATATATATATATGTATATACATATGTCCCCCATATGCACGCCCCTACGTATCGACGGACATCCGCACGGGCAAAGACGACTCCACCCCTGCGTTGGCGTCAGTTCCTTGCCAACAAATAAGTCCTTTTCCGGCGCAAGGCTTCGTGCCCTAGCCACCCGCTCTCACACAATATTGCCATTACATACCTTACGTCTGAATCGACCCAAAAAAAAACCCTCGTTGCATTGGCATTATCTTCTTACCAACGAATGAACCTTATCTTTCGGCGCAAGGCTTCGCGCCCTAGCCACCTTCTCTCATGCAAAATCGCCGTCACGGGCCTTACGCCCGGATCGGCATAACCTCTATCCTTGCGCAGGCATTCATCCCTTGCCAGCGAATAAACCCCTTTCCGGCGCAAGGCTCCGTGCCCTAGCCACCAACTCCATACAATATTGCCATTACGGACCCTACGTCCGAATCGGCACAAATTCTCCCATTGCGCTGGTATTTTCTTCTTGCCAACGAATGAGCCTTACCTTCCGGCGCAAGGCTTCGTGCCCTAGCCGACGCTTGCGTATCACTCGCTCGTCAAAAAAAAAGAAAAGAAAACAAAGTGGGGTTAAAAATAGAGTTTCCCTGCCAGACTTGCCCCTGCAAGGGGACAAGGGCAAAAATGGCAACAACCCAGCTGTGGCGAAAACTCGAAGGGGCGCTGCAGGCAAAATTGGGTACCCCGCCGCGTGAAAACCCGAGAGGGCGCGTGGGCAAAAGCAAGAGGGGGCCGGTGCCGGCGAAAATCCGAAAGGGCGCTTGTACCGGTAATGTGGTTCAAAAAAAAAGGAGAAAAGAAAAGAGACAGAGACAAATAAACTACGTCAGCCCCCGGCACCCTGTCGGCACTGGCGAAGAGACAAAGAGATCAACAAACCAGGTCAGCTCCCGACACCCTGTCGGCACTGGCGAAGAGACAAAGAGATCAACAAACCAGGTCAGCTCCCGACACCCCGTCAGCACTGACGAAGAGACAAAGAGACCAACAAACCAGGTCAGCTCCCGGCACCCTGTCGGCACTGACGAAGAGACAAAGTGACCAACAAACCAGGTCAGCTCCCGGCACCTTGTCGGCACTGGCGAAGAGACAAAGAGATCAACAAACTAGGTCAGCTCCCGACACCCTGTCGGCACTAACGAAGAGATAAAGAGACCAACAAACCAGGTCAGCTCCCGACACCCTGATAAGTGTCCATTTCTTATGACAATTCATTGCATATACACCATTTTATGTGCATATAATTAGGCAATTATGCATATTTCATAATTAACCTCAACTCCGCATTTAAATTAGAGCTTTCACGTAAATTGAGTAATTCGATTATCTTATTTAATAATAAATTAAAGTTGAGGGCAATTAGCATTAATTCTCCATTACATGAGCATTAAAGATTTATGTGCACATTGTGGTAATTTGTATGGACTAAAGTGCAATTATGTGTGTATAGGACACCGAAGGCAATTACAAACGAAGCCGGGGGCAAAACTGTCACCACCTTGTTGACCAAGTCAAAAGTACATATTTTGATTGGAGGGAAAAGAAATTCTAAAAGTTTGAAATTGAGTAAAAGAAACACATATTTCGGTTGGAGGGAGAATTGAATTCAAAGTTTGAAATAAAGGAGAGGAATGATGAGTCTTGGGAAGGGGGTTGTCCAAAGCCCAAGGAGGGTGTACTCACCTACTTTTTCTCTTCCCCATGCATCATATTCTACTTAAATCCCATCCATCCATCTCCTTTGATACAATCTCCACCCTCCATCTACCCAACTTTTCCTATAAATAGCCCATGACAAGAAGGAGAACGGTGTTTTTCTTTTGAAATTTCTCTCCCAACCTTAGGCCTCCGAGTTCTCCCTTGTAAGTTCGTTTTCAGCTCATGCACTCTTCATCCAAGTTCTTTGTTTTTAAGTTCTCTACAACTTCTTCTTCTGGAGCATCTTCTAGTTCCTTCTAGTTTTTAAGCTATTTCGTATTTTTCACTGTGCTGTCCTGTTCATCTACAAACCCATGTTTCTCTCTGTTCTTTCCCATATTTCTCCCCCATCTAGTCATTTTCGTCTCTTACTGTCTTCATGAAAGTTCTTTGTTTTTAAGTGTTCTACAACTCCTTCGTCTACATCATCTTCTAATTCTTTCTGGTTCGATAGTTATTTCTTATTTTTCAACTTGCTGTCCTGTGATTTCACTGTTCATCCGAGGTTCTAGTTTTTGTTACTCCTCAGTTTTGAAGCCCTTCCCTTCTTTATTTCTCTCTGAGTTCTTCATTAAAGTTCTTCCTCTCTTGTAGATCTAGATTTTCTTCTGCTATCACTTCCTCCAATTCTTCTTATTTTATGAGTTATATTTAGTTTTCCACTGTTTCACTCTCTCATCTTCTTCCTTCTTCATCTCCACACAAACCCTTCCATATATTCCTCTCTATATTTCTCTCCAAAGTTTATCCTCCACAACTCTCCTTTCATGGCGGTGTGCACATCAAGATGGGGGATGTTCCAAGGCTCGTGACGTGGACGACGACGGCTTCTTCATCCATCATTTTCCACGGTGATCTCTTTCAAGGCGGAGCGATCCTCTCCAAGGCTCGACGAGGAGGAGACGACGGCGTCATCTCCATTGCTACTACTATCTTCACATCTCATGCCCCTCTTTTTATTATTACTTTTGTGTTATGTTACTTCATTGTAATATTGTCACCTCTTTGTTGTAAGCTTGTCTTGCACTTCATGTACTCTTTCTTTTAAGTTAATGAAGAGACTTGTTCTTTTGATCTAGTTCTTGATCTTCTTCCATCTCTACCCCCTTCTTCTATCTCTTCTTTTCACTTCATGCAATTAATTTCTATAGCATAGGTGCATAATCATAGGTGTTTTAATTAAGTGTTTGGTTTGTTCTTCATTTCACTATTTTCTTTAAGCAAAGCCAAATCACAAGTGTTTTTTCAAAGGACTCTAAAGTTTTTAACTCTAAAAATCTCTTCTTCCCTGTGGATTCGACCCGTGCTTGCCATAGTACTACGCTCTCTTTTGATCATTTTGTGCGAGTTCGGTTTTAAGATTGTTATACGCGTGTTTTAAACGATGAACTTTCACGTTATCACACCCTGTCGGCACTGGCGAAGAGACAAAGAGATCAACAAATCAGGTCAGCTCCCGACACCCCGTCGGCACTGACGAAGAGACAAAGAGACCAACAAACCAGGTCAACTCCCGACACCCTGTCGGCACTGACGAAGAGACAAAGAGACCAACAAACTAGGTCAGCTCCCGGCACCCTGTCGGCACTGACGAAGAGACAAAGAGACCAACAAACCAGGTCAGCTCCCGACACCTTGTCGGCACTGGCGAAGAGACAAAGAGATCAACAAACCAGGTCAGCTCCCGACACCCTGTCGGTATTGGCGAAGAGACAAAGAGATCAACAAACCAGGTCAGCTCCCGACACCCTATCGGCACTGACGAAGAGACAAAGAGACCAACAAATCAAGTCAGCTCCCGACACCCTGTCGGCACTGGCGAAGAGACAAAGAGATCAACAAACCAGGTCAGCTCCCGACACCCCGTCGGTACTGACGAAGAGACAAAGAGACCAACAAACCAGGTCAGCTCCCGACACCCTGTCGGCACTGACGAAGAGACAAAGAGACCAACAAACCAGGTCAGCTCCCGATACCTTGTCGGCACTGGCGAAGAGACAAAGAGATCAACAAACCAGGTCAGCTCCCGACACCCTAACGGCACTGGCGAAGAGACAAAGAGATCAACAAACCATGACAGCTCCCGACACCCCGTCGGTACTGACGAAGAGACAAAGAGACCAGCATACCATGTCAGCCCCCGATGCCCTGTCGGCACTGACGAAGCTATAGCTCACAATGGGTCACTCAGCCTGAGAGAGTCCTCCTGCATCATTGGAAGATTTTCAATGTAAGGTTTCAAACGTTGACCATTGACAGTGAAAGTTTGACCAGTTTTAGGATCAAGAATTGTTATTGCACCATGGTCAAATATTTTAACTACCACATATGGTCCATCCCATCGGGATTTCAATTTGCCAGGGAATAATTACAGTCTAGAGTTAAAAAGCCAGACATTTTGGTTGATTTGAAAAGTTTTTCGTGAAATGTGTTTATCATGGAATGCTTTAGTCTGGGCTTTATAAATCCTAGAGTTCTCATAGGCCTTATTGCAAAGTTCCTCTAACTCATTCAGTTGAAGGGCTCTATGAGAACTAGCCTGTGCTGAATCAAGATTAAATTGCTTGATTGCCCAATAGGCTCTATGTTCCAATTCGACTGGCAAATGACATGGCTTTCCAAAAATGAGCCTATAAGGGGACATGCCAATGAGAGTTTTGTAGGCGGTCCGATAGGCCCATAAAGCATCATCTAATCTTTCTGACCAATCTTTCCTATCAGGCCTAACAGACTTTTGTAAAATGTTCTTGATCTCCCTATTAGAAACCTCCACCTGGCCACTAGTCTGGGAAATGGTAAGGGGTAGCAATCTTATGTGTTATCCCATACTTCCTAAGCAAAGTCCGGAATTGAGAATGGATGAAATGTGAACCCCCATCACTAATGATAGCCCTAGGACACCCAAACCGAGAGAAAATGTTCTTACGAACAAATTTCATGACAATTTTGTGATCATTAGTCCTTGTGGCTATTGCTTCTATCCACTTAGACACGTAATTCACCGCCACCAAAATGTACTCATAACCAAAAGATGGTGGAAACTGTCCCATGAAGTCAATTCCCCATACATCGAAAATTTCCACAACCAGGATAGGGTTTAAAGGCATCATGTCCCTGCGTGACATGTTTCCTATAGCCTGACAGCGCTCACAAGATTTGCAAAATATGAATGCATCTTTGAATAATGTTGGCCAGTAGAACCCACTCTGTAAATCCTTGGCTGCTGTTTTCTTACCTGAAAAATGTCCCCCACAAGATAAGGTGTGACAAAATGTCAGAATGCTATGTTGCTCACTCTCAGGGACACACCTCTGAATGATTTGGTCTGGTCCTAAATGGAATAGCTCAGGGTCTTCCCAAAAGAAGTACTTGAGTTTAGCAAAGAAACGATCTTTTTCTTGTTTGGACCAACCTTCAGGAATTTTTTTCACAACTAAGTAATTTACAATGTGCGCATACCATGGGGGTGAAATGTGGCATACACTAAGGAGGTGCTCATCTGGAAATGAGTCCTGTAAGGGTGTGGTGTCTGATGTTATAATTCGGGACAAGTGATCTGCAACAACATTTTCACTTCCTTTTTTATCCTGAATTTATAAATCGAACTCATGTAGTAAAAGGATCCATCTAATCAACCTTGGTTTGGCATCTTTTTTAGACAGCAGGTGTCTAAGGGCTGAGTGGTCAGAAAACACAATGACTTTGGCCCTAGCAGATAGGATCGAAACTTTTCAAGAGCAAAGACAACGGCAAGTAACTCCTTTTCTGTTGTAGTGTACCTAAGTTGGGCATCAGCGAGTGTGTGGCTCGCATAGTAAATCACCACAGGCTTTTTGTCTACCCTTTGTCCCAAAACAGCACCTAAAGCATAATCTGAGGCATCACACATAATTTCAAAAGGCAATGACCAATTGGGAGTTTGTAATATTGGGGCATCGGTCAACGCCATTTTCAACTATTCAAAAGCCTCAAGACATGATAGGTCAAGATGGAATGGGACTTCCTTAGCCAACAGATTAGTGAGAGGTCTAGAAACTTTGGAGAAGTCTTGGATGAACCGGCGATAGAAGCCAGCATGACCCAGGAATGATCGGATTTGTTTTACTGAGGTGGGTGGTGGCAGTTTGGAAATGAGCTCAACCTTGGCTTTATCTATCTCAGTTCCTCTTGCCGACACTATATGTCCCAGAATAATGCCTTCTTTAACCATGAAATGGCTCTTTTCCCAACTGAGGACAAGATTAGTGTCAATGCATCTCTTCATTACTTTGGCTAAGTGATCAAGGCAGGAATCAAATGTGTCCCCAAAAATGGAGAAATCATCCATGAAAACTTCTAAAAAGTTACCCACCATGTCAGAAAAAATTGCTAACATGCATCTTTGAAATGTTGCAGGTGCATTACATAATCCAAAGGGCATTCTCCGAAAAGTAAATGTCCCGTAGGAACATGTAAATGTGGTTTATCTTGATCTTCAGGGTAGATAGTCACTTGATTGTACCCAGAATACCCATCTAGAAAATAGAAGTATTTTTGCCCTGCTAATTTTTCCAAAATTTGGTCAATGAATAGGAGGGGAAAATGGTCCTTCTTTGTCATGGAGTTGAGCTTCCTATAATCAATGCAGACCCTCCATCCCGTGGTCAACCTAGTAGGTATCAACTCTTCTTGATCATTGGCGATCATAGTCAGTCTTGATTTCTTTGGGACTATTTGGGTTGGACGTACCCACTCACTATCAGAAATTCGGTAGATGATACCGGCATCTAGCCACTTGACCACCTCATTTTTGACCACCTCCTTCATGTGTGGATTTAATCTCCTCTGCATGTCTCTGCTTGGTTTTACATTCTCCTCCATATAAATGTGGTGCTGACAAATGGATGGACTAATCCCTTTAAGATCAGCGACAGACCAACCTATAGCCCCTTTATTAGATTTAAGGACCTCAACTAGTTTCTCCTCACGGTTAGGTTCAGGTCGCTTGCTATGATGACTGGCAAGGTTTGGTCTGGACCTAGGAATGCATACTTAAGGGAGGCCGGCAATGGTTTTAATTCAACCTGAGGAGGAAATTGTAAAGATGGTAGAGCTGGTTCAGATTTAAGCTGAGGCAAGGGTTCAACTGGGGGCCACGTCCTAAGTTGAGTTGACAGGATGTCAACTTCTTCTCTCATTCTGATCCTACTATCCCCTTCAATCTCCAGTAACTCCTCAATGGTGTCAATAACATAGCAATCTCCTTTTTGATCATGAAATTTGGATGCCTTAAAAATATTGATGCCAACTTTTTGGTCCCCAAAAGATATGTCCATAACTCCTGAAGCACAATCTATATTAGCTCTAGCCGTGGCTAAAAATGGTCTACCCAAAATGATAGGAGTATGTTTGATTTCTTGGGGAGAAACCATGTCCAAAATAAGAATGTTGGTAGGGAAGTAGCACTCATTCACTTTAACAATGACATCCTCAATAAGGCCCTTTGGAGTCTTGATTGATCTATCGGCGAGCTGGAGAATAATGGGTGTAGGCTTGAGCTCACCGATGTCAAACTGCTCATAGATGGAGGTGGGAAGTAAATTCACACTGGCTCCTAAATCAAGGAGAGCCTTATCAAAGGTCACACCCCCAATATTACAAGAGATAAGGGGCTCTCCAGGGTCCTTTAACTTCCTTGGAAGTTGGTTGAGGACTACGGCACTAACGTTCTCAGGAAGCCGAACCTTTTCCGGGGTCACTCGTGGCTCCCGCCTAGGAGTGCACATTTCCTTCAAGAATCTAGCATAGGTTGGGACATGTTTAATGGCATCGAGGAGAGGGATGGTGATGTGTACTTGTTTGAAGAGCTCCATCATCTCCTCATTGTGGGCCGGTTGTTTCTTCTTGGGCTTTAAGGCATTGGGAAATGGCACTGTAGGTTGGTAAGTGCTAGGCCCTTCATCTAGTTTTCGCTTTCCCTTGACATCCTTTTCCTGGTTGGGTTCCTCTTCACTATCAGAAGATATTTCTGGGGCCTGAATCAATGAAGTAGAAGTAGACTCCTGGGGATCTTGGAGGACTTTACCACTTCTTAAGGCTGAAATTACTTTTGCATTTTTGAGTTGTAGGCCTTTTTGTGGTACTTGGCCTGATGGGTGCTGAAGGAGAGGAGGAATTTGCTGGTTCATGGGGAAGTTTGGTTGTGGGAAGCCCGGGGGATTATTTCGTGAGTTGGCAATGGACTGACTTGGCAGTTGGCCCACTTCCCTTCTCATGGTGGCTTCAGCCAATTGGCCTAATTGGGTTTCCAACTTAGAGATAGTTTGCTGGTGGGCTTGAAGGGTCTGTTGGAAAGATTGACTTTGGGCTTGAATGGTTTGTTGGAAGGATTGATTTTGGGCCAGAATTAGTTGTTGTAACTGATGGAATCGATCATCAGTTTGGGAGTCCTGGTGGTGATGCAAAGGAGGTTGATAGGTTTGTTGAGAATTGGAAGACTGCCCATAATTGGGCTGAGGAGGTTGGTATGGGGCCTGACCCTGGTTGAATCGGGGGAGTGGTTGTTGGACTTGCGGTCCCCGACCATAAGCATTTCCTTGAAATGGTGGCTGTGCTTGAAATTGGTTTTGGATGGGTGGTTTGTGAGTTTGAGACGTAGAGGGGATGGTGGGCTGATTGGGAGATTGTTGATTTCTCCAATTGAAATTGGGGTGATTCCTCCAGCCCGGATTATAGGTGTTAGAAAATGGGTCATAGTTGGACTTAGAGAACCCCTGGGCTGCTTGGACTTGCTCCTGTATAAAAGGTGGTAACTGGGCTGCTGTTGGGCAATCGGACACATGATGGTCGGGGCCAGCACATAAAGCACACACCTCATGGTGTGTTGGGTCGAGTATGGGTTGGACGTAGGTAAGATGGTGGTTTCTTGTTTGTTCTGGGCCAGGAGCTGGTCTCATCCATCACTTTCCACGGCGATCTCTTTCAAGGCGGAGCGATCCTCTCCAAGGCTCGGCGACGAGGAGATGACGGCGTCATCTCCATTGCTACTACTATCTTCACATCTCATGCCCCTCTTTTTATTATTACTTTTGTGTTATGTTATTTCATTGTAATCGTATCACCTCTTTGTTGTAAGCTTATCTTGCACTTCATGTACTCTTTCTTTTAAGTTAATGAAGAGAGTTGTTCTTTTGATCTAGTTCTTGATCTTCTTCCATCTCTACCCCCTTCTTCTATCTCTTCTTTTCACTTCATGCAATTAATTTCTATAGCATAGGCGCATAATCATAGGTGTTTTAATTAAATGTTTGGTTTGTTCTTCATTTCACTATTTTCTTTAAGCAAACCAAATCACAAGTATTTTTTCAAAGGACTCTAAGGTTTTTAACTCTAAAAATCTCTTCTTCCCTGTGGATTCGACCCGTGCTGGCCATAGTACTACGTTCTCTTTTGATCATTTTGTGCGAGTTCAGTTTTAAGATTGTTATACGCGTGTTTTAAATGATGAACTTTCGCGTTATCACACCCTGCCGGCACTGGCGAAGAGACAAAGAGATCAACAAACCAGGTCAGCTCCCGACACCCCGTCGGCACTGACGAAGAGACAAAGAGACCAACAAACCAGGTCAGCTCCCGACACCCTGTCGGCACTGACGAAGAGACAAAGAGACCAACAAACCAGGTCAGCTCCTGGAACCCTGTCGGCACTGACGAAGAGACAAAGAGACCAACAAACCAGGTCAGCTCCCGGCACCTTGTCGGCACTGGCGAAGAGACAAAGAGACCAACAAACCAGGTCAGCTCCCGGCACCTTGTCGGCATTGGTGAAGAGACAAAGAGATCAACAAACCAGGTCAGCTCTCGACACCCTGTCGGCACTGGCAAAGAGACAAAGAGATCAACAAACCAGGTCAGCTCCCGATACCCTGTCGGCACTGACGAAGAGACAAATAGACCAACAAACCAGGTCAGCTCCCGACACCCTGTCGGCACTGGCGAAGAGACAAAGAGATCAACAAACCAGGTCAACTCCCGACACCCCGTCGGCACTGACAAAGAGACAAAGAGACCAACAAACTAGGTCAGCTCCCGACACCCTGTCGGCACTGACAAAGAAACAAAGAGACCAACAAACTAGGTCAGCTCCCGGCACCTTGTCGGCACTGGCGAAGAGACAAAGAGATCAACAAACCAGGTCAGCTCCCGACACCCTGTCGGCATTGGCAAAGAGACAAAGAGATCAACAAACCATGACAGCTCCCGACACCCCGTCGGCACTGACGAAGAGACAAAGAGACCAGCATACCATGTCAGCCCCCGACGCCCTGTCGGCACGGATGAAAAAGAGAAGAAGAGACCAACATGCTACGGCAGCTCCCGACGCCCTGTCGGCACTGATGCAAAAGAGAAGAAGAGACCAACACGCTACGGCGGCTCCCGACGCCCTGTCAGCACTGATGAAGAGGAGAAGAGACAAGCATGCTAGTCAGCTCCCGACACCCCGTCGGTGCCGATGAAGAAAAAAGAGACCAGTACACCCGTGGGCACCGCCTGGCTCATCCTTCGCCTGCGCTACCCGTGGGTGGGGGGCATTTGTGGACACCAAAAATTGCATGCACAGATATCCAGCTCAGCCCAGCATTAACAACGGCACCAAGTGAAGAAGCCCCGGAGGGACTGGTCATCCGGACTCCCCAAATATGCACACTACCGTGAAGCCGTCTCCGGAGTCACGACAGTGAAGAGAAATCAACCACCCAGAGCCCCCACAATCCATGGGCCTCGAAGAAAATTAAATGGAACACAACTCGTGCTCACAACGGGCTCAAAACTGTCCATTTTAGCCCTTCAGCGGCACAGCCTTTTGGCCCTTCAGTGGTACACCCCTGGGCCTTCAGCGGCACAGCCTTTTGGCCCTCAAGCGGTACACCCCTGGGCCTTCAGTAGCACAGCCTTTTGGCCCTTCAGCGGTACACCCCTGGGCCTTTAGCGGCACGCCCTTGTGCCCTTTCAACGGCACACCGTTCAAGCCTTCAACGGCACACTATTTCAAGCCTTCAACGGCACACTATTTCAGGCCTTCAACGGCACACTATTTCAGGCCTTCAACGTCACACTATTTCTGGCCTTCAACGGCACGCCCATTTGGGGCTTCAGCGGCACGCCCATTTGAGGCTTCAGCGGCACGCCTTTTTGGCCCTCCTGCGGCACACTTATTGAGCCCGCCAGCGGCATAGCGTGAAGGCGTTTCAATGCCCGAACGACGTGACGCCCATGCCCTACGTATCCTTGGCGCGCAGTGAGCTGTCCGAGGTGTCAACCAGAGGTTGGGCCACGTAGGATACTCCCCTGACGTCCAGGACGGGGGAAGTTAAACCCCATCATGACTAGCCGCTTCCCGCCTCCGACTGCCGTGCTCGAGGGCTCCCGCTACTGGGAGTATAAAATCACTCCCATTCCGGCGAAGAGAAGGGGGACAGACAGACGGGGAGAAGAGGTAGGAGGATAAGAGATGAACAGAAAAAGCCACCTACGAGAAGAAGGAGAAGAGAGAAGAGAAGGGCGAGGGTTCCGGCATGGAGTCTTCCGACAACCACCAGGCAAAGAAAAGAAAGAGAGAGAGAGAGAGAGAGGCTTCATGTAACGGTGAAGTGGGGAAGAGCAGGGAGTAGTCACCCTTGTTCGGCCCCAACACTCCCCCCATTTCCTTCTTTTTTTTTATTTTCATGATCTCCTCCCCTCCCCTGTCCGTAGTGTCAGCACGAATGTGCTTTACAATGTATGTGGCTGGCCGTGGTCGTTCCTCTTCGTGAATAAAAATCACCCTTCTTGGGTTTCTTATTGCTTCCGTTGGTTTGTGCCAGTGTGCATGGTATGTTGTTCACTTTCTCTCCTTCTCCGGTGTCTTGGAGTCTCCATGTCGGTATCATTCCCCCGCACGATCCATGGCCTTACGCTTAGTCTTCGGCCCAAGGGAGTTTATCCTTCTGTTCTCTCGGGGCTTCGTGAGCTCGATGCCCTCCTTCCTGGCCTCCAACCTCAGCTGTTTACCTAGAGGGAGAGGCCTCCCTCTTCTTCCCTTGAACATCCTGCCACTGACGCCCTCCTTGGCCTTCCCCCTTTCTTCAATCCCCAGCCCACCTGGCTAACCCTTAGTCTTCATCCTTTCGCCCAGCCTCCCTAGCTTCCAGCCGTGCGTCCTAGCTAAGCCCTCGCTGATACACCTTCAGCGGCCCTCGCCGGCACGCTTCATTTGGCCCTCAGCGGCACGCCTTCAGCAGCCCTTCGCCGGCACACCTTTGGCCGCTCTTCGCCGGCACGCCCCTAGCGGGCCTTCAACGGCACACCCTTCTAGCTCCCTGCCCGGCACACCCTCCAATCCTCTTCTCTTGCCCGGTGCACCCCCAGTCAGTCCCAGACGAGTCCCCCATCCGTCGTTTCTTCCAGGTTTT
Source organism: Amorphophallus konjac (assembly GCA_022559845.1). Lineage (NCBI taxonomy): Eukaryota > Viridiplantae > Streptophyta > Magnoliopsida > Alismatales > Araceae > Amorphophallus > Amorphophallus konjac. The sequence continues at coordinate 228,216,151 of CM040117.1, forward strand.
CCAAAGTTTTATTAAAGGTGTTGCCGCCTTCGGGCGCCCACCTCCAGTTGTCGGGTTCCGCCACTCTATGTGGGTGCGTTCCCTGTATCTCCCTTACGCTCGAGTCAAGGGGAGATGCTGCCGAATTTTTGTTAGAAAATAATAAGACGTTAAAGGCAAAATGATGCAACAAACAAATGGGATAATAAATACACACCAAAAGACAACAAAAGCAACAAATAAATAGAGCAGCAATAGATTGCAAGAAGAAGGAGAAAAGATTTGTATAAAACTATGCAAAAATCAAAGAAAAGAAGAAAAGAAAAGCCTTAAAAATAAGTAACAGAGGAGTGGGCCTTCATCGGCACGTCTGTCCCAGCCTTCGCCGGTATGCCCTCCACCCTCGTTGGCCAGTACACCTCTAACCTTCCTTCAGCGGTACACTCTAACAACCCTTCAACGACACACCTTCTCGGCCCTTCAGCGACACAATCCTCTCACCCTCCAAAGTGGAACACAATGTATAGACTTTAGATTGATGCACGAACATAGCAACAAGCACTGTATAGACTTTGAACTGTAATGTATAGACTTTGAGCTGGCCAACGTACAGACTTTAGGCTGGCCAATGTATGGACTTTGAGCTGCAATGTACAGACTTTGAGCTGCAACGTACAGACTTTGAGCTGGCCAACGTACAGACTTTGGGCTGGCCAACGTACAGACTTTGGGCTGGCCAATGTACAGACTTTGAACTGCAATGTATAGACTTTGAGCTGGCCAACGTATAGACTTTAGGCTGGCCAATGTATGGACTTTGAGCTGCAGTGTACAGACTTTGACTTGGTCAATGTATGGACTTTGAGCTGCAATGTACAGACTTTGAGCTGCAACGTACAGACTTTGAACGGCCAACGTACAGACTTTGGGCTGGCCAACGTATAGACTTTGGGCTGGCCAATGTACAGACTTTGAACTGCAATGTATAGACTTTGAGCTGGCCAACGTACAGACTTTAGGCTAGCCAATGTATGGACTTTGAGCTACAGTGTACAGACTTTGAGTTGGTCAATGTATGGACTTTGAGCTGCAATGTACAGACTTTGAACTGCAATGTACAGACTTTGAGCTGGCCAACGTACAGACTTTGGGCTGGCCAACGTACAGACTTTAGGCTGGCCAATGTATAGACTTTGAGCTCCAATGTATAGACTTTGAGCTGCAATGTATAGACTTTGAGCTGGCCAACGTACAGACTTTGGGCTGGCTAATGTGTAGACTTTGAGCTGATGAACCCAGCCAATGTACCGACTTTGAGCTGGCCAATGTACAGACTTTGAGCTGGCCAACGCATAGACTTCGAGCTGATGAATGTAGCCAATGTATAGACTTCGAGCTGATGAATGCAGCCGATGTACATACTTTGAGCTGAAGAACGTATAGACTTTGTGTGCTGGTTGAATAGACAACGTATAGACTTTGGGCTGATGAATGTACGGACTTTATGTCGCAGCGACCGGCCAATGTGCAGACTTCAGCCCTTCAGCGGCACGCCAGCCTGCCCCTTCACCGGCACACTCTCCCAGCCCCTCTCCGGCACGCTCTCCCTGCCTTCGCCGGTACACCCCTTTTTGCCCCCAACGGCCCACTTTTCCTTCCAAAATAAATATATATAAACATATATAAATATGTCATGATAATGATAATGATAATAATGATAATAAATTAATAAAAATTATGATAAATAAATAAACCTGAATATATATATATGAGAAATAAACAAAAAATGTGAAATAATAATAATAATAGTAAAAAAGGAAAGGGAAAATATAATAGTAATAATAATAAATAAAATGGAGAAATCATCCAGAATAAATACATAAAAGGGAAATAAGCAATAAAATATATATGCACATAATTTAAAGCCCAGATAAAGAAAATGGTAAAATCTATATTGCAGCCCCGTCTCTCCCGTGACCCGATGCTGAAGGAACAACAATGCCGCCCTTCCAGGTTGGGCCTGAGTCTTGGGAATTATCCCGACATGGCCAGGCCCCAACCTAGTCTTGGGCTGACATTCCAATCAGACCGGACTCGTTCCTCAGGCCGGATCCCCTCCGAGCCACTACTAAAATTGCCGCACGTTCGGCAAACATTTGAACGGGTTCGCCTCGGTTTTCGCCGCGTTTCTATCACGGACCTGTGTCTGAACATGAAAAGACCCGTGAGCAACCAACATGGCCGACGGCTCCTACCCCGACATGGTCATGACCCAGCATTGCTTTGGGCCGATAGCTCATCAGATCGGATTCACCCTATCGGGATTCGTTCCCGCGCTTTCATTGAAATTACCGTAAACTCAGCATACACTTGTACGGGGTTGTTTCTATCCACGTCGCACCTTCAATATGGACCATTGTCCGAATATCAAGTGGTCCGCAAGTGACCGACAGAAATCTGAATAGAACGAGATGGCTCCTATCATCCCTGGACCCTATATACAGGAATATCAATAAGGCCTTTGTGGGCTGTGCTTGGACCTCGGGTCCGTCCCGATTATGGTCATTGTCTGACCCACACCCTCGGCCTATAGCTCGCTTCCTTAGAACATGTTTTGGTTTTGGAATCTAGTCCCGGGATTCTTCCCCGTTGCCCTCCGACACCGGGAACATTAATGATGCCCACGCAAGCCCCGTTTGGACCGCGGGAGGCGCCCCCGGTATGGTCCCGACTCGATCTCGCACCGGGTCAATAAATTCGCTAGTTTCCTGCTACACTAATCGAGATTTAACCGAATGTTTTCAGTGTCTCCGAATGATGTATTTGCCGTATCACAGCATACATATGTTCCAGGCCCTCCTGCGACGATTATGATACTCTCAAGCCGGACACCCGTCTGAATATTAAACGGTCTCCCGAATGACCGACACGTTTCGAACGTCCGATTCCCTAGACACAGGACTTTTCATCCGATTCAAGGGATATTCCCTCGTTGCCCCTTGGCACCGGAAATATTAATGACACTCATGCAAGTCTTGTTTCGACCGCGGGGGGCCCACCGCAGTATGGTCGCAGCTTGCTCTTGCACCGGGCCAACAGATTTACTGATTTTTGACCGCTCCAACCGAGGCTCAGCTGAACGTTTTTCGCTCTTCCGAACATAAATTTGCCGTACCTCGGCATACATGCGTTCTGATTTTCCCGCGACAACCGCGATTTTCTCGAGCCGAACATTCGTCCGAACATTAAATGGTCAGTACACGACCGACATGATCGCGAATGTTTTTTTCTTACCCTCATACGGGGGTTTCGATGCTTCCTAATAGAACTTTCGTGCAATTAATTTCTTGGCCATGAGGCCCTGAATCCTGGCGATTAATCAAGGGTGTTCTCTCGTATGGGGGATGTAAATGACGCCGTGACCTTTATGGCGCGACGGGTTTTGGTCCCGACACGAACTACACAATCGTCTGACGAAGTCAGATCGAGCGCACCATGGGCTCTTCGGGGCCCGAATAAATTATCACTTCGGTGACTGGCACGCCCACGCACTTAATAGACGAACCACCTGAACAAGCGAATTTTAGTGCGTCCACAGAGTCTTGCAATCTTTCTTTAAGTGTCCCTTTTTACCATAATTCCAGCACCCATCACCACCAAACTTTGATTGACCTTTCTTCTTGGACCTGGATCTGCTCCTATTTTGACCCCGCTATTTTATTCTTCCCCTGCTCTCTATATTCAAAGCAGAACCTGAGACTTCACCTGATTCCCTTCTGCGAATATCTTCGCTTAGAATCAAGTCTCGAACCTCATTGAGCTTCAATTTGCTTGAACCGGAAGAGCTACTTACAGCCATCACAGTTGCACCCCAACTTTCAGGTAAGAAGCATAAAAGAATCAAGGCCCGAATCTCATTATCAAAGTTTATTTATACATAACTCAACTGAGTTGTAATCACGTTGAATTCATTGTTGTGATCTGTAACAGAAGCACCTTCGGCCATCTTCAGATTAAATAAACGACGCATCAAATATACCTAGTTTGAAGCCGAGGGCTTTTCATACATATTTGATAGCGTCTTCATCAATCTTGCCATGATCTTCTCGTTCACGATGTTGAAGGTGACGTTTCTGGCTAACGTCAAGCAAACAACTCCGAGTGCTTGTCAGTCTAGTAGATCTCAATCTTCTTTCTTCATCCCTGTCGACATCGTTCCAAGAAGCGGCTCGTACAGCTTCTTCTGATACATGTAGTCTTCGATTTGCATCTTCCAGAAACCGAAGTACTTGTCATCGAACTTGTCAATCCTTACCTTTCCTTCATCTGCCGCCGTTGCTCCCACCGTTCTCCTCAAACCAGAATAAGGCTTTGATACCAGTTGTTAGGGAGACGGAGTACCCAGACGAGGAGGACAAACAACGGAAGAGGAAGAAGAAAGGGAAAATAGAAAGTAAACCACAAAAACACATGGATTTTTTACGTGGTTCGGAGGCAAGGTGCCTTCCTACGTCCACGGCCATAGCAAGATTCCACTAAGAAAATCACAGACTGATTACAATACAAAGAGAGAGTTCACCCTTTTATACTAGGAGATTAGGACGTCATTAGTCAGGGTATTAAGGACAATAATGCCCATGTTAAACAAAAATCCTCTTTCGGGGTACATTAAACATGCATGCTCGCATGTCCCCCAAGATACTCTCCTGAGACCGAGTATGCGCTCCAGAGACTATAAATGCTCCCCCACCATCAGTCAGGTTAATGTATTGCCAAGACCAGGTTGGTGCAATGCCAATACTAAGGTCGGTGCATTGCCAATACTAAGGTCGGTGCATCATGCATGCCGACCTTCTCCAAGTGACATCGACGTGCCTTGAGCCCGCAATGCATGCTCCCCTGACATTGAGGATGCTCCCCTGGAGCAGCGATTGCTCCCGAGAGACAACATGTGCTCGCCATGCTCCCCTGACGCTGAGAATGCTCCCCTGAAGTAGTGGATGGGCTCCTGAGACAGAGTGTGATCCTGTGCAAGGGCGCACGATGAAGAGTTCTGACTCCACACTCTAACAAAGTCTTCTACCACAATTTTCAGGGGAGACTTTAACACAGCGGGATTTGGGGGCACAAGGAACGTTACTTGGGGCGTGTTTGCTAATCCGGTGGGGTTAACGCATCGAGTGCGTTAATCGACTCCGATTAACAGTGTTGTGTGCGAGAGAGCGGTGAGACCCACGCCACTCTCTCACGTCAACTCCATCATCCTAACCCTGAAACAAAGGGGCCCTTGTTGTTTAGTGCTGTTTAATCCCGTTAGACTCTCTGGTCATCTATGACTTTTTTTCTTCTTATTCTGTGTGTTTAATTAGTATATAAGAACAAAATGACAAGGGATTTAATTAGCACAAAAAATATATCGTGTTTACGTAAGTGTAAGAAAATCTTATTTTCTGTCCAAGTGATTCCGCATCACAAAACCTTCATCCAAGAAGCGCGCCTTGTCGTCATTTGAAGATACCTGATGTTTGTGAGAAGTAGGTCTGTAAGTTAATTGTCCCACTCGTACAAGTTGGACTAATATTAGGATTAGTTTTGTGTTCCACTGCAACGCCCCTTTGGAGCTGAGGGGCACTTAATAATTACATTCTTCTCTACATGCGAGGGTCAGGTCAGGCGCCGACCACATCCAAAATTCACGCCAATATGAACGGACGGCGATTAAAATTCTCGATTCCGTACGATGCGCATTAAGATCTGTGCATGGCGGAGTGAGAAGACAAACGACAGTGAAGACAAGAGTTCAGCAGGTTATTCTCTTCTGGCGCGGCTCTGGCGCACGCAGGAACATTGAGGTTGCTGAAGAGGGGGGAGAAAGCAGGCAAGAATTCCGGAAGCGAGGGACGTTAATTCCCCTAGTGGGCAGGTGTACGTAGACCTGTAGGGCTGATGTTAGCATCAAGTCAGATCCCTTGAGTTAAGGAGAGTATCATCCGAGTTAAGAATAGTTAGTTTGGGTTACTGCACACCCTTCTTATATATATATTGGACGTCTAGGATGCGTAGTAATTAAATTAAATTTAATATATTTATATAAATTTATATGGGAAGGGGAGGGTCTACCACCTCTAAAAAATTAAAAAATAGACCAAAAGATAACTTGATCGAGTAAAAATTTATCGATTTTTCATTTTTTAAGTCGTGCAACTTAGATTTAAGTTGTGCAAACAATTAGAGGAGGTTAGCCCTCGTCTCCTTACGTTATAAAAAATGAGTTTACTTAACGCACACCCTACTTATGGAATAATTAAACAAGGGTGGGCATCAAGTCTTTCTCCGTTAAGGAATGGAGTCTCACCCTTTTGGTTTATCTTGGAACAGGAAGTCTGGGGCTTCTATCCCCCAACACACAAGTGTGTCAGATGCTTGTTTCTGCTGTCGCGCGTGGACAGACTACTCGCCATTTGGTAGTTTCATTTGGTTTGAGCATATTCTTTTTACTGTTCAAGTGTTTTTAACAGGGTTTAAATTCAGTTAACCTCACTGGAAATATCATAGTTAGATTAATTGTTGTATCACTTGCCTGAAAGAAAGAAACATTTTGTGGGAGAATAATGATTGCTGCGACCCCACCCCCCTACTTACAACTCCATGGGGGTGTAGTGATTTTTTTTTGAAAATTTTAGGAGGTGGGATTTATCCCTCTCTAACTTGTCGTGCAATCCAATCTTAACACAGGATGACCAACAAATTCCAAAAAAAAAAACTGACCCGTGTGAACAAATCTGTTTGATTTTTTTGAGATTTTCTAAGCTGTTGGATAGAGGTGTATCTTTCACGGCAAGTTAAGGAGACGTGAACTCCACATCATAAAATTTTCAAAAAAAATATTGCACATCTAGAGGTGTAATTAGCCCGAGAATGCAGCGGTCATTGCTCTGTGACAGGATAAAAGAGACATTTAGCCTCTATCTATCAACGAGATTTTACTGAAGCTCTTGTTCTTTACCGCAGTCCATCTTCCAGGTGATACAATCACACGAAAAAAAGTGAAATGGACGTGAGAATACGAAGTGTTTCCAATTACAGAGAAAATCTTTGGATGATATTAGCATTCATATTTGAACTCTTTCCATGGGAAAAAAACCTGTATCTATTTTGACTATTATGTCACCTGTAAATTAAAAAAGATCATGTTGTTGGAAGCATATTTTTTGCTTTCTCACCTATATATATATATATATATATATATATATATATATATATATATATATGAGAGCAAAGACCTCTTTTCAATATAGGATCGCTAAGTTTCCATTTTCATATTGACAAAAGGGTAATATATATATGGATGTGAAGTAAAGTTGTAAGTTTTTATCCAATTGATTCAACTAAACCGATGAGATGTGACAGATGAGAGAGAGGTACTTGGAGAATGAGGGTTTGCAGATTTGCTGCATACTGGATGTACAACAACTATTGTTCTTGGCAAAACCTATTTAAAAAAGGGTAATATATATATGGATGTGAAGTAAAGTTGTAAGTTTTTATCCAATTGATTCAACTAAACCGATGAGATGTGACAGATGAGAGAGAGGTACTTGGAGAATGAGGGTTTGCAGATTTGCTGCATACTGGATGTACAACAACTATTGTTCTTGGCAAAATTACATAGACTTCGATGTCGACCCAGCTGGCTCACTTGGAACCAGAAAACCCATTTAAAAGTGAATGGACTGACAGTAACAGGCTCGAGAATCCTAATTATGGTTAAAAAAACTGAGCCGAAGAGAATCGATAAAAGTATGAAGTCAAATAACCCTTCACTTCCCAAGCTTTTAATTTCAAACCCTTGATGGGATAGTGCATCCAACGCATTTCAGCTCGGCAGATGTGAGTTCCAACTAGAAATAGAACTTGTCTGATCAGAAGAGCTAGGAATCCCTGGGAACCAATCTGGGAAGTGGAGGAGAATTATGCGATGGATCCAAATAATATTAATGCCTTTTAACATATGCAGAGCTAATTTGAAGAAAAAATAAAGACTAGGCAAAGGAAAATTAAGCTTTTCCATTACCTGCAGGAGGAACTATAAACATATTCCCTGAGTAGGGGCCCCTTGGCAGAAGGAAAAGCTGGTGATTGAGTTGCCTGCTACAAGCCCAAGAATAAGATATAAACAGGGAAACAAATGCTGCCCCCTTCCCGCAGCGGCCATGTCCTGTTGTACGGACGTGGGGCACTTCAGGTGATGCAGGGAACCTGCGATTTTTTTCTAATTGCTTAAATGCCTCAGTGTAGCCTTCCTGAATGTTTGGACTGACATAAGATTCTTAAAGTAAAAATGGACTTAAGCTTGATGTGTTACTAACTTTCCATTCTTATTTTTTAGAAATTAGCATAAGATATTGTGATTCATTGATATTCTTGAAACCAATGATGTTATAGCTTTATTAATTTGACCAAACCCTTCTCTGTTAATTAGTTATTGTCAAATTCTACTGTTTCTCTGGTCCAATCGCCTGGCTATAATTTATAGTAATGATGAGGACAGCGAAAGAATAACATGTGATATATCCAATTTATCTTATTTCATTACGTCGATGACAAGTGCGGACGATACCTGATAGCTGTGACAGTACAACAACCGTTTAAACATTCGAAATGACTCACAGTTGCCTACATATTTTTTTCTTCAGGGGCTAAAGTGGTTATATCTTAATTTTTTAATCAAAAGAATTTAAACTTGAACTAGCTATCCAGATATATATCTCTTAATGGGAGATATACACTGTCACACAAATCATAATTATTTTACATTTATACAAGTGTCATTGTAAATTCGAAACCATCACTAAGGGGGGGGATACTATGCCACCCGGGTACGCCACCCCGGGTGGCGTGCCCACACCCACCCCTTATTCCACCCCGGGTTCTCCCTCTCCCACAATAATGAGAAAATCTTGTCTAATCTCTATTCGATCTCAATTAAGTCAAAATCATCCAAACAAGAATAACTCACTCAGCCCCGGTTAAGCCATCCTACCCGAGCCCATGCTGTGTTATCAAGGTGGCCCTAAATATTTTGGTATATTACATGTACGTATCATTGAGAAGGTCAAAAAATAACTCGGTTAATCATTACCCCAAATAATCATGATCTCTATGAAATTAAGGGCTGCCCAGCATATAGTATTACTAAGATGTTCCAAGAAAGGAAGCCCCAGCAATATCCTCAATTCAAGGACTAGATATAAAACTAAGAGGAAAAGAGTGCACCACCTAATTACAGAATGTGGCCGGCACCAAGTTCTTTTGGAACATCGAACTCACAAAGAACCATTCGCAATTAGTTAGGACCTTGTGAGATGAAGCAAGACTGTGTGCATCATGGCATCTAGCTTCCTTTTGACGAGTTTAAATCGCTACTAGATGCATGACAAAAGATCGATATAAACACGCAGATGGCTTGTTAATTTAGCCAATCATTGGATATACCTTAAAATTGAATAAGATTGCTTATCTTTGTGTAGGAGGCCCAAGATGCACCAAAAACTAAGAGGGATGAACTATCGTTTTAGTTATAAGATGGAGAAAGAAGAGCTAGCCGAAGAATGATAACATGTACATGCAAACAAACGACTAATATATAAGAATTTATTACAGATATCACGAACAAACAAATCACTAGATTTAAGGCTTCTGAACCTATCTACCACCTAAGTCCTCGACAGAAATTTTCTCAGACTAGAAAACATACCATTGGTACAAACATTACTTGAGATCCGTTGGTAGTTCACACAAAGCTAATTAACAATGGTACGTATAACCTCCTATCCTTTTCTTTCTCACCAGGTATGGAACAAAATAAAGTAAAAATATTAGAGAGAAAAAAAGAATTTTCATAAGTAAATTAAGGTACGCAAATAAGAGAGCGAAGTGCTAATTTACAAGGGGGGGGACAGTAGAGACAGAAAACAATAGTGATCTTTTTAAAGATTTTCTGGAATGATCCAATCTTCTTGGGAGCTCTCCAATTAAGCCCTTAGATGTTGTGTAAGGCTCACGCTTGTCTGTGCGTTAGTATTGGACCTGATTGAAAGCATAAGTTTTCTTATCATCAAAATCAAATGCCTGATCACATACCCTCATTGTGCCTCTCCTTCCCCTTTGTGCTGAGTGACGAATGCCATGTTCTTGTGCATTTGCAAACCTCATATAATACCTTGTCAATTATGATAGTGTAGAAAGTTTTGTTTTTTGGACAAAACATTTACTAGGCTTCACTGACCTATGCTTTTAATGTGAAGCATGGAGGCTCGAATGAGTTAGGGACATTCTAGCTACAAAAATGCATGTTAGAGCAAAAGCAACAGTGTGCTGCGTCGACAATACTGATCCACATGGTATTGGTCAAGATGCATGGTTGCGCTATGAATTGATGTCTTAACAGTTAGAAGTGGCGGAGAAGACCTTGCAAGCAGTTTCATGGTCAAGTTTTAGCATGGAAGACCAGAGTCGAATATTTGGTGGGCGGACGAGGCAAGAAAGTTTGACAAAGGGGTGATCTGAAGCGAGGTGAGAAGGCCATTGGCATCTGGGCCTTTCAAGATAGACAAAATTAGTGGTTTCTTGGGGTGATCCAAGGAAAAAGACACCCTCTTGAAGGGGTCGTTGAACAGTGTAAAATGCAGTAACTATAATATTTTTACAGGATTTTATGTCAAACCAAATGGCTCATAAAATCAATAAGAACCCAAGACAAAAGACCTCAATTATAACAAAGCACGTCAGCCTAAGGTGAGTGAAAAAAAGAATGGCATTTCAGGCCCCTCTTACATATCAAGAGGTACAAGGAAATAACATAAAGTCAGTATGAGATATGTCATGAAGAAGGTAATATAACATTTTGGAACCATTAAGGTGGTACATTAATATGTAGCTTGAGCCGTGCTTTGCTCGGTATTGTTGACCTGATTGAGCACGCACAAATCTCACTTTTTATGATTATGCGAGAGGAATAATTTAATCCCCGATTCCATGATGACATATTCTCAAAGTCCCTCTCTGACAACAGGATAATTAATTAAGGTGGAATAAGATACTTGAACTCGACGAATAAGTAAAAATGTGTAGCTTGACGAGAGTAGGTTCTTCCACCTTTAACTTAGAGTTTTTCTCGAATAACTGACTCTAACTAAAATTTAGAATCACTTACTCCACCTCTAATCCGAATAAATCCGAAATAGTTTTAAAGTAAAAAATTTAAAAGAGAGAGAGAGAGAGAGAGAGAGAGAATATCCTACATGAGTTTAACTAACCTCATTTTCCTATTCCATTTTTAAAGAGGGCCAAAGCATTTTTCAGATGTAGTGAGGTTCATAAGGGGAATGTCACTTCATGTTTACTCTGATGAGACTTTGAAATTAGAATAACTGTACGAATAAGATGAAATTCTCGCAACGGTGACAGAATTCTCTACCTAATTTAAAAGTGTTTGGGTCCATCGTCTAGTAGGTTCGAACACACCATTGGCTGGCATGCTAGCAGCCGGCGGCCGCGGCACCTCTGGCCCCCTTGATGCTAGGGCGAAGTCCTTTGCTGGGTGCAAATGGGGCCTCGTCGTCACATATAAAAAATTTATATAATTAGTAATAAACATTTGCAACATGCCGGCAATAATGACTCACATCTATCAGAAAAAATAATTTTAATGAAAATTCAAATAAAATATTCAGAAATCTTTGCCCATCTCTCTCTCTCTCTCTCTCTCTCATGATATTTCCAACACTGACGTCCATCCTTCAATGTATTCCGTCTACCAACTGTAGCAGTGCTGTATATCCTTCAATGTATCCGGCCGGTTTAGTGATTTTGAGAGCTTGGATAACGATCGAATTAATCCTTGAAGTGGCCAGCAAGCAATTAGCTTTCTCACAACTCTACCTCGGAGAAAATCCAAGTGCTGATTTGAAGGCCATACCTATATACCTTCAAATCAGGCCCACGTATCCCCTTTTTGAAATTTATTAGTAAAATGTTCGCATCGAAAAAGGAAAGAAATTAATTATACAGAGGAAAACACATCTTTATTTGTTCATTTAATTAGTATGTGGTGGATATATACTAGCTAGTATTTGGTGAATTACACTGTAGTTCTTTTTTTTTCATCAAATGAGCTTCACTTGACCACGTATTTACCCGTATATATATATCTTATTCAACATAAATTTTAATTTTATATGTCTTTAATTATTTACCTCTAAATTAATACGAGTTTGGTTCCCCTTTGCCGTGACTCTTCCACTTTATTTGGACAATTACGGACAACGAAAAATGTCAGAAAAATCCAAACCCCCCCCCCCCTCGAAAACAGAGAGACCCACGTGTATGTCCCATTGTAATTGACGCAATTGATCGGAGTAAGAAAATTGACACAACAGAGAGGGAAAATCCGGGCAGCAAGGCGGGCAGGTGCGGGATCATGTCCTACGATGGAGCACAAAAAGGAACTTGTGTCAAACGCCAACGTTTCTCTTTTGGCGGGCAGCAGCCCGGGCACGAGTTAGGGTTCTGATCAAGAGAAAAGGCTGCTTTTACAGCTAAGCACCCGCAAACTATAATAATAATAATATATACATATATATATTTCCCCATCACCCTAGTCTTGATCCTAACAGTTGAGGACCCAGACGGTGCTTGCATCCGCCGAATCTCGACGCGTGCATAAGACGACAAAAGGGCTCGTGGTCCCCCAAGGTGGGAGTCTCCACGGGCCACGCCAACTTGTTATAGTTACGTGCATAGAATGACGCGGAAGACGCGAACTGCGATGGATGATGCTATTAACGCCATAAGCGGAGTCAAAAGTCTCATACTTTTAGGACCTGTATCCAATGTGCCTGGGCGCCTTACACCCCATCACATGTCACGACGTGGCATTATTCCATTGGTTAAAGACAATGTACCATGGCACACTCATTTAGACCCAATGACCACACCGCCAAATTCCCGTAGCCCTCCTATATAGCCTCCTATTAACAGCGCCCCCCCCCCCCCCCCCCCACCTTCCTCTCCTCATCCCTTGCCTCTCGTCTCCTCCAACTCTTCCATGGCCCTTCTCTCCCCCCACGGGGAGAATATCATCTCCCCTTCCCAACCCATGCACCGCCATGGCTCCTGCCCAGCCATGGAGGTGGCCCAGGTGGAGAGGGAAGCGGTGTCAAGTCCCCGCCGGCAAGTGGGTTCCCCCGAGGGCTTATACCGGAGAGCCCGGTGGTGACCCCATTTCCTTACTGCATCCGTACCATTATTGTGATCAAATCATGGGTGTCTCCTGTCCTTTCACTTTTCCAGATGCAAGCCGCGGTATCTGGCGTCTGTAGGGGGCGAGCGAGGCTACATGGGAGAGGGGGGATCGGGGTGCGAGTGCGAGTGATGCGGAAGCCTCCCACGACGCCCGCTGTTGCGTGTCTTCTTTGTGGGTAACGCATGGGACGGCTGGCTGGCGATGGAATGAGGAGGACGGGGGACTGGTGAAGGCAAAAGCCTGTTTTTTTTTTACCCCCTTCTGTTTTGCTCTTCTTATTCTCCTGCTTATTTCTTCATGTGGGTCTGCGTGCGGGGGGCGGGGGGTTGATTGGGGTGAGGAGGGGGCCGGATCGATGTGACACTGTGCATAGGGAGGCGAGCAAAGATTCCACCGAGAGCGTGGGGCTCAGCAAATGACAGTCCTTTTTTTAAGCAGTACGTCACCACATGCTCTTGTTCGTGGGGGGGGGTGGGAAGGAGTGCATGCATTAGTTTTGCCCACAGTTCCCGTCCTACTCCTCTGCTCCCGGATCCCTCATTCATGTCTGGCGACCAGAGACGGTGCTTCGCTCTCCGTTATCTCTCTCTCATCCTCTGCTCCCCCCGCCCCGGACCCCCCCCCCCCTCATTCCGTCTCTGTTGTGTTCGCTCCACGATGTGTTCTCCGTTCGATCGAGATTGATGGAAACAGTCGGCGTTTGCGGGAGTAGCATCATCAAGATTCACATGGATCGGGCGGTGGGTTGGTCGGATTGGATGATCTCATCGGGTGAGATGAGAATCTTGATGATGCTGCATCGGCAATCGGCGACTATGCAGGCGAACGTGTGTGCTGCTTCGGAGTTCGGATCCCGTTTCGATGAGCAGAAGCCCGAGATTAACCTAAGTAATTAATCCTTCCAGTTCTTCTTCTGATCATCTCTCTCTCTTTTCACTGGCGTGTGGTGTGTTCTGTTCTTTGGGGTTTTGGATCTTCTATTACAGTACAGTTGCCGGCGAGTACGAAAAGGCAAAGCAAACGTCCTGAGCTTCATTCCTTTTTGCTTTTTTTGTGAGGTCACCAGTAGTAACTGGATCTCCTAGATCAATGCAGGGAGTACCTTTCGAACTTCTTATTAGTAAATGTTGTGTTTTCTGCATGCGATTATCCATTAAGATATGTATTCTCAGATATTTCCTTATGGGTTTTCCATCTCTTTTTTGCATCTTTTACCGCGTTTTACATAATTGTTCGAATGAGCTACTGCTGCAGGTTAATTATGAAGATTTTCGAGCATAAATTCCTCCTGTCCTTTCTTGATTGTATGCTCCCATTTTGCTAATGTAGATGTTTATGCGCTGTCCTTGGGCTGATAGTACAAAGTTTAATGCATTTCGTGGTACCGATTGTTGTTTATATTATTGTATATCTCCGAGATTTCCAAAGCGTTCTATTCCTCATTTGCGCTCAGTGAAAAGGCAGCGATTTAATGAGGGTAAGTAGCTAGCCTTCCATTTTGATTGGCCGTGCTAATTCTTTTGCTCAAAGAAAAGATTGACCATGCTAATCCTAATAAGGCTCCCAATCAGTGCCATTGATCTTATTCGTGCTGCGAACGGAAAAGGGTTGAGGCGGGGGGGGGCGTATGTGAGGGAGGGAGGGGGTGTGTGTGTGTGTGTGCGCGCGCGCGCGCGCGTGTGTAAGAGAGAGAGAGGGGGGGAGGGGGAGAGAGAGAGAGAGAGAGAGAAAGAAGGGGGAGGGAGGCAGGAAGGGAGTGTCTGCTTGTGTGTGTGTGTGTGTGTGTGTGTGTGTGTGTGTGTGTGTGTGTGTGAGAGAGAGAGAGAGATGGTGCATGCCAATTGTGCACTTCATGAGGTCAGTATCATGCTGCTACCCACCATTTGATTTCCTTACACATTCTCCAACTAGATTGATGTGTATTTGCCTATCTGAAAAAAATTATTCCAGCAATGCAAGAGGAGATCAAATGGCCCTTGGACTCATTCATCCGATGTTCATCCCTAGAGGTGGCGATTCTCATTCTCCATCTACCATTTTGCTTCCAGATCGAAATTCACGCGATGGAAAAGATTTAAGTTCGCCTTCATCTTTATAGCTGTTCACATACCTGCAATTGTCATGTGTCTCTTTCTTTTCGTCGCTTTTTTTTTTTTGAACTGATCCGTTGCCAAATCAACTAATTTCCCATTGCCACTTTCGAGTGTTCAGCTGTGCTTTTTGACCCTTCTCTCAGTGGAATTTCTATTGATGGTCTTTTTTCTGCAGACTAGGTCACCATCATGTACCCTAATTTGATGCGGGGGATACCAATAGTACTGGTAGAGGAATGCTTCCTTCTATTAATTAACGCCAGAGGAGAGTTTGTATTTCGTAACTGCCTCCTGTGATCAAACAACAAAGGATGAGAAATAAAAGAAGAAGAAACTTCTCGCATCAGATGAATGGATGGATCGTTACATCGTTGGCATCTCCTCAGAAAGAGAAGGCTTATGCAGGGACCTGAAGCTGCGCCATGATGGGGAACATGTCAAATGCATAGACAGCTTGGCATTAACACTGCCTATCACTCACGCAAGTGGATCTGTCATGAGGTACGTACGTGCTACAGATCCCTGCTTGAAAACGGGACCAGTAACTGGGGGTCATCCCTCTCTCTCTCTCTCTCTCAACGGGCTCCCCTCCCCCTCATCACTCACTCACGCACAACCACGCACAGACACCATAGACAAAGTTACCTGAGATACTGAGCCTCAATTTGATATATACACGTCCAAATTAATTGAACGTACTACAGTCTGCCCAAGTGTCCTCCTCCTCCTCCCCCTCTATGTCTACGTATCTTCTATATCTACCATTCCATCTACTTATCTCTCTGTCTTCTCTACTTTCTCTCCTGTCCTTCCCACCACTCTCTGCTAGCTAGAACGGTTTACAATTCACAAATGTTAAAGCTCATGCATCAAAGAGATTAATGTTAAACACTTAAATGGTGCAGTTTGGTTGAAGGATATTCATTTACTTGTTGTATTAGCTGTACAGTGTCGGGCAGCGTGTACGTACGCTGCGATATTTTCCGCGGGCCCATATTTACCTTCTGCAAGTATAGGATTTTCCTTGTCTTCCCTAAGTTTAGGTTTGCAATAACCACGTCTGTAGGGATTCTAGAAGAGAGTTCTCCCAAACTAAACGATGCTTTTGATGTCTCTTGTGGTTTCGGTTCAAATTTAATTCCACTTTATGTCATGTACACTTACATATGGCTCACCTAATTAAGTGGATTCGTATCTGCCATTATGAGTGCTTCAGTTTACCTAAATCTTTGTGACAACTATAGGATGGTATGGTGTTCGCTGTGCATGTGTACGTTTGTGTGTGTATATATATATATAGGATAGCGGTCATATGGTGTCTGCATGATGCCACCACATGATCATTATGAAATCTAGTGCTCGGAGAGTGCTCAGAGTGCTCCAAGCATTCAGAGTGGAGAGAGAGATAGGAAGTTTGAGACGTGCTTGGAGTGCTCAGAAATGATAGAATATGACTGCTCGCCCTTCCTCTGGAGCTCTCTCATTTTTTTTATAATAAGAGATCTATACAAAGAATAGAATACAATGTGTACAACCTACTAATACAAGGGTGATTTCTATGATTTCTGATCCATGTTTTGCTTGTCTTGCCATTCTATGCTTGCTTGTCATGCAAGGCTACAGATCGGCTATCAATCTTTGTGTCCAGCGAATATGAGCCGGCAATGTGGTTGCTATTATTTATCACGTCGGTATAGTTCTCACTAACCCCCCCCCCTCCCGCAAGCTCATGGTCGTATCGACGACATGAAGCTTGTCTCGTAACCAAGTAAACCGAGGTCGGGGCAATGCTTTGGTGAGGAAATCAGCAAGTTGATCTTTTGTGGAAACAAAGGAGACAACCAACTGTTTAGATGAAATATGTTCACGCACGAAGTGATAGTCAATTTCGACATGTTTGGTACGTGCGTCAAACACTAGCGCCGATGTTATCACACCACAAGACCGGCGGAGAGGAGATGACGACCTCGAGCTCATGAAGCAAGGAGCACAGCCAGATGAGTTCAGCAGTCGTGTTGACCACAGCTTTGTATTCAGCCTTGGTGTTGGAGCGGGCCATTGTGTGCTGTTTCTTGGAACTCCAAGACACAAGATTATGTCCAAGAAAAATTAAATAGCCACTTGTAGAGCATCGATCAATCGTCGAGCCTACCCAATCAACATCACTGAATGCATTAAGCTGGAGTGGAGAGTCACAGTGGAACAGTAGCCCATGAGTGATCGTGCCCTTAAGGTAGCGAAGTAACCTCTTGATCGCCACCCAATGAGCAGGTTGGGGATCATGCATAAATTGGCAAGCCTTGTTAATGGCAAAACAATATATGGGCTTATAATAGTGAGATACTGAAGGGCACCCACAATGCTGCGATATAGGGAGGCATCTCGCAACGTGTCAGGAACTGAGAGAGACATGCCATTGTCGGTGATAGCAATTGGTATTGCAAGGGGCTTGGCACCATCCATCTTTGTGCGACGAAGGAGGTCGACCATATATATACTTGGATTGAGAAAGTACACGGCGGTAGGGTGAGACTGGAGCACAGTCCCCAAGAAGTAGTGAATTGTGCTAAGATCGCGGACCACGAACTCACGCCCAAGAGAGAGTATCAAGTCTTAGACTCCCTCGGTGTCCGTGCCAATAATAAGGATGTTGTCAACATAGACAAGGATCCAGATGGCTACAGCTGGGGAGGACTTGTAGAAGAGAGAGGTGTCCGTCTTTGAATTAGTGAAGCCAAGCTCTTGAAGACGAGAGCTAAGGCGTTTAAACCATGCTCGAGGTGCCTGTCAAAGACCATAGAGGGAGCGATGGAGGAGACAAACATGATGCGGGAGCTAAGGATGCACGAATCCGAGAGGTTGCTCCCAATGAAAATGGTCTCCTCCAAATGTCCACGAAGGAAGGCATTGGAGACATCAAGTTGATGGATCTCTCAACTGTTGCTAACTGCCATCATGAGGAGAAGATGAACCGTGGTGATCTTGATCACCAGACTAAATGTGTCGGTGAAGTCCACACTCGGCTACTGGTAGAATCCCTTGGCGACGAGACAGGCCTTATGCCGTTCTAAATAACCGTCAGATTTATGCTTCAATTTGAACACCCATTTACACCAAACAACATTCATATCGGGTCATCGGGGAACCAAGGACCATGTACCATTGCGAAGAAGGGCATCAAATTCGACCGCCATTGCTGCCCGCCATGTTGGGTCCTTGGTGGCTTAGGTGAAGCAGGTGGGCTTTGGAGGAACAAAGGAGTGGGCAGAGAGGCACATGGGCAAGGGATGGCACTAGACCAGCATGGTTGCAGGACCCTGAGAGGCCCTAGGCGGGGAGCCAAGGTCTGACAGCAAAGGATGGATCCTGGTGACATCCGATGCGTACAACTTATCAAGAGAGCGAGTCCGCCACGGGGGAGACGAGGAGGTACCCGGGGGGAACCCATGGTCAGACTGCGCTGACATTGAGGGTGTCGAGGCGGGTGCCGCCAATCCTACAACTCGAGCGACTACGTGGTGGGATGAGGAAGCGTCCGTGGCCAGGATCCCTCATCCCATGTCGTAGGCGGGATGGTTGAGCGGCACCTCAATGGTGACATTCGGGTCGTGGCATCCAAGCTGTGTGGGCAAAGCCTCCAAGCCCACATCTGGAGTGTTGCATGCGTGTTGGGCATGGGGTACTAACAAGACATCGTTCGGCGGTGGGCAAACACCAGGCGGTGTAGGTGGTAAGTCAGCAAGAGCACCAGAACGCGGTAAGGGAGCTACTGTGTAGGAACCCGAAGATGGCCTAAGAACGCTTAGGGCAGCAGTCGACGACGATGAGGCTGACGGCGGCTGAAGTACCTACTCAACAAATGGAAAATTGCACTCATCAAAAATAACATGACGAGACATGTGGATGCGGTCAGAGGCTAATGACAAACAACGATAAGCATAGTGAAGGGTGTTGTACCAGAGAAAAATGCAGTGATCTGAGCGAGGAGATAATTTGTGTGGGGCGTATGGTCACAACCATGGGTAGCAGGAACAACCAAAAATGCAAAGAAAGGTATAGTCTGGTAGTTTATTGAATAATTTCTCAAAAGGTGTAAGATTGTGAAGGACATTCATGGGGAGTCGGTTGATGAGGTATATTGCAGTAGAGACGGCCTCGTCTTAGTATTTGTGGGGAACAGATGTTGCAGACATGACGGACAGTGTGGTCTCCACAATGTGGCGGTGTTTACGTTCAGTTGTACCATTTTGCTAGGGGGTTTGTGGACATGAGACGCGATGAAGGATATATACCACATTGATCTAAATGTTTATGGAGATATTGAAATTCACACCCCAGTCGGAGTGGAAGGTGAGATTTTTTTCGAAATAGCTTAACATGAAGTTGAAATTGACAAAAGACATCAATAACATCTGACTTGCCGTTAATTAAAAACAACCAAGAGTATTTGCTAAAGCCATCCACAAAGAGCACATAATAAGAAAAGTCAACATGAGAGAAGGTTGGAGTAGGGCCCCAAAGATCTGAATGTATCAATTGTAATGGTTCTGAAGAAGTAGACAAAGATTGAACAAATGGTAACTTATGGCTCTTGGAAATCATACAAGACTTACAAACGAATGAGGATAACCTATGAGTTGTTGGCAACCCATATTTATTGAGAACTTGAGACAAAAGACAGATATTAGGATGACCGAGACGAGTGTACCAGATAGGAGGTGAAGCATGTTCCCCGAGCAAAGCCTGAAGGCTAGTGGACTATAGTGATGAGAATCGATAGAGGTTGTCCCTAAGTTGACCGCAAAGAAGGACCTTCCCCGAAGTTCGATCCTTCACAAGATAAACAGTGGGATGAAATTCAACAAACACATTATTATCTACGGTTAGTTATCGAACATAAAGAAGGTTATGGGTGCTGGAGGGCATATGAAGAACATGATTTAAGTGGAGAGGACGAGTAGGAGAAGGTAAGATCGCTGAACCAAGGGTGGAGATACGCAAACCTTTACCATTGCCAATGTGAAGCTTATCATTGCTGGTGTATGCCAAGGGATTGAGTAGCATGTTGTAGTCTGGCATGATGTGGTGTGTGGCACCACTGTCCGGGTACCACACAGAGAATTCTGAGCTAGGAGGATAAGAAGGTGCATAGGGCAGTACATAGGGCCTCGAGAGATGTTCGGGATGGGCTACATGGTACGTCGTTGGATACATGGGGACACCATGATGTGTAGGTGCAGCAAGTCAAGCTGGTTGTTGTGTCTGCATTGGAGGCTGAAGGGTAGGTCCACCAGAGAATGCCTTGTTATAGCTCATGACACTCGAATCCCCGGTGTCCAAATTGGAGACATATTTGACATCGAGGTTGGTTGTTCCTGCCTTTGCTGCATCCACGACCACCACCACTTCCACCACTATGGCTGCCTTTGGAGTGGTTTGAGGAGAAGTTTATAGCGATGTTGGCATAGATAAATGTAGCATACTCGAAGGTAGATGATCGGTGTTGCTCTATGAGAGTCTTGTGAGCAGTGGGATAAGCAAGAACATCTTCCAATGTATTATCATCAAGGTGAGTAGTGACACTGGAAATTAATGAAGGCCTCATATGTGGGTTCGAGTCCTACAAGGATGATCATCACGAGGTCTTTGTCATCAACTGGATGCCCAATTGATGTGAGTTGATTCGCCACTATTTTTATGCCCTAGACGTAATTGTTGATCGAGGTTGCCCCGCGCTTGATCCGATGGAATCTCATCCAGAGTTGTAGGACACAAGAACGGGGACGTGACGCGTAGGCTCAAGCAAGAGCCTCCCAGACCGCCTGGGCGGAGTCATGGCCAACTATGAGTGGGAGAAGGGGCTCAGTGAGAGAGGAAATAAGCCAAGAGAGGACCGGCTGGTCCTTCTTCTCTCAAGCGATGTAGGTGGGGTTTATCTCCTCGGTGGCCTTCCCATCAGAACCGGTGGTCTTCAGTGCAGTAGGAGGGGCTAGTTCAGTGCCATCAACGATGGAGAAAAGCCCATAGTTTTTCAAGAGCGGCATGAAATGTGCTTTCCACATAAGATAGTTATCGCGGGAAAGCTTGAGGGATACAAAGGGCATGATGTTAGGAGGAGAAGAGTTTGAGGTGGCCATAGATCTTAGGCTGTTAAGTGTAATAGCTCTGATACCATATGAAATTTAATGCTCAGAGTGCTCCGAGCATTTAGAGTGGAGAGAGAGAAGAGAGAGATAGGAAGTTTGAGAAGTACTCGGAGTGCTCGGAGATATTGTCCCCAGAGTGGAGGTGGAGTTTTGTCCTTGTAAAAGGACCCTCAAAGGGGAAGACTCTGGCCTTGCTAATAAACACATGTCTATCTTTATAGTTTCTGATTTGGGATCTTGTGAGCCCTCTTCTTAGGCCTCCACAAGATCTATACAAAGAATATAATACAATGTGTCCAAATATAGACAACCTAAGGGTGATTGCTATGATTTTTGATCCCATGTTTTGCTTGTCTTGCCATTCTCTATTTTTTTTTTCATTAACTAAAGTCATACTTGCAAGGGACAAGGGGAGAAACTCGACCCCAGTCACCTTCCAAGAAAATTTTATATATAGCAAGCAAAGAGGAGAGAAGAAGAGTGGGGATACAAGGGACAACGAGGGTCGGGGGGGGGGGGGGGGGCATCCTACAAAGGAAGGGAGGAGCCCAATTACAACAAGGGGGCAAGGCCCAATAAGCCAAAAGAGGGAAAACCTACAACGAGGCCCAACACAGGGGCAAAGTAACAGGAACGTGGCCGTCGGGACGCCGGTGACAGCAATAGCGTGGCCGGCGTGGAGAACGCAGAACGCCGTCGTTGGAGACAACAAAGCTTGGTCGGAGGAGGTAGCCGCCTGGCCCACAACAGGGACGCCGGAGCAAGAAGAGCCACCCACCCAGAAGGCGAGAGCGCAATAGAAGGCGATCCCTCGAGCGGCGGCAGGACACGAGGGTGGTCGGGGGACCACGCCAGAGCAGAGCCGATGAGCCCACCAGCGGCGGCGGGCAGACAAGGAGGGACAGTAGGGCGCGGCAGCTGCCGCAGGCACGGGCCCACAGTAGACGCCGCGACAGAAGACGAAGGAGCCGTCAGCAGGACAGGAGGAAGCGCCACCAAGAAGGGACACCACTCTGGGACGGACTGCCCTCGCCAATGCAGAATATGGAGAGCAAGGCCGCCGGAGGCGACAGCAAGGCCGGCGGACGGGGAGCGCGCTTGGGAAGGCCACCAACCCAAAAGACGTGGGCGCATCAGCAGGAGAGACCACGAATAGGTGAGGGACACGAGGGTGGTTGGAGGGACCACGCCGGAGCAGAGATGAACAGCCCACCAGCGGTGGCAGGAAGGCAAAGGGGGGCAGCAGCAGCAACCGATGGGAGAGCGCCATCGCAGACGGGACGCAAGGGGGTGGCGACGGGAGAGAGAGCAGGGGAGGCAGGAGGGCCGAAGGGAGGCAGGAGGGTCGACGACCATGAAAGGAAGGGGAGCAGGGAGGAAGCAGAACAGCTCGAGGGGGGGCAACCGAGGGGGGGGCAGGGGATAGGCAAGGGTGCCGTCGCGGGCAGGGGAGCAGGATGACAGGGAGAGGAGGCACGGACAACCGGGGGGAGGAGAGGGAAGACAAGGGCAGAGGCAAGCAGGTCAAGGGGGAGGCAACAGGAGAGCGAGTAGGGGGAACAGACGGGAGCAAGAGGGGGGGGAAGAGGGGGCCAAAGGAAGGAGGCCAGAGGTAGACACAATCGGAGGTTGGGGCAGAGGTGGAGGTGGAGGCAGGAGGGTCGGAGGGGACGAAAGGGAGGCCAAAGGAGGGGAGGCGGGATGACGGGGTGACAACCGAAGGGGGGGCCAGGGGGCTGGCAAGAAACAAGGAGGAGCTGACGAGGGAAGGGAGAAGGGAGGAGGCCAAAGGGGAGAGGAGGAATTGAAGAGGGGGGGGGAAGGGGGGGGAAGGGAGGGCTGGGAGGACGGACGGAGAGGGAGACGCACAACAGGCATCCACCAGGGGGAGGGGAGCAAGGGGGACGAAGCAGGAAGGGAGTCACTGGCGGCAGGAGTGGACGGCCAACGACGGAGGAGGGGCAGGGAGCGAGAAGGGGCCAAAGGACAAGAGGCAGGAAAGGGGGGGGGAGGGGGCCAAGGGAGGGTGGCCGAAGGTGGGAGGAGCAACGAGAGGGGGGGGGAAGAGAGCAGGAGGAGGGACCAGGGGAAGAGAAGTCGGGGTCGAGGCAGGCGACTGCGGGGGAGCAGGAGGGAAACAAGAGGGGAGGGGCAGGGCTAAAGGGAGGGAGATGGAGGATGGCCGGAGGAGCAGTAGACGGAGGATGGCCGGAGGAGGGTGGAAACAGAGCAGTTTTGCCATTCTCTATTTACTTTGTCATGCAAGGCTACAGATCGGCTACCAATCTTTGTGTCCAGCGAATATGAACTGTCAGTATGGTTGTTATTCTTTATCACGTCGGTACCATTCTCACTAACAATCACTCCCCATATTTGAAGTTTTTTATTTATTTTTTATTTAAAAAAATTAAGATGGGACACAATATCTCATATCTTAGAGTAGGGCTCATGTCACCAAAAACTTACCTTAGAAGTAAAGAAAAATAGTTGTGAATAGTGACTTGAGACCCAAATCACTATTCATGTCCCTTTTTCTTCTGTTGTCGTGAGTCCCGAGTAAAATAAGGGACTTAGGTCTCACTCCATGATAGGAGATCTCTTGAGCCACATCTTTAAAAGAATAAAAATATAAAAAATATAAAAATTGACTATAAATATGGGAAGTGATCGTGACGTGCGGCATCACCTAGTGTCAGCACCATGTGATCACTTCCCACATATATATATATATATGTGTGTGTGTGTGTGTGTGTGTGTGTGTGTGTGTGTGTGTGTGTGTGTGTCCTTCTCTATGGAAGTGATTTATTTCATGTGACGCGCGCAGTAGTCTCATTTAAGGTTTACCTTTGTTTTCCTTGTATTATCTTCAATTAGCGCAGCCAAAAGAATCTTCCAGTCAGACTACATGACATCCATTGCCCATTGGGGATCAAGACAATTCGAGTATCTCCACATTCTAAATCAATGACATGTTTTAAGTGCTACCTATCTCAGAGTCTATAAAGACACCTCTCCAGTCGGAAGTGTGGCTCTCCAAATGCTCCATTTGAGTGGGAATGTATGAGAGAGGAAATAGAGAAGACTGTTGAGGATAATCTATGGGCGTCTCCCTCTTTATCTCTTGAGATTGCCCTCATCTCATTGTCTAGGTTTTGAGTTCAAGTTCGATCTTCTAACATGATATCAGAGCCTAATCCATTCAATTGTGCCATTCCGGATTCAGTGTCAGGTGGAGTGTTGAGATTTAATATCGTATCAGATAATCTGTGGACGTCTCCTTTCTTATCTATTGAGAATTCTTTCAACTCAATGCCTAGATTTTAGGTTAGATTTCAGATCTCTAACATATGCACCATTTTCCGGTTATGCATTTCCTTGACTTCGGCCAAGACATTCTTATTATCTACCATAGTGGTTTCTGAGATGACCCAAAAGAGGAGTTCAGGGGATTTGGTATATGCGAGAATACGGTTTTGTGAATTATTTCCCTGCAAGGTTAATGCGATTCTTACTTTGTCCTACCATACTCATTTCTGTGTTCCTTTCCCATCACCATGCAGTCACTGGCTGTGGCCCGAAATATCAGGACCAGAGTACTTTAAGGGGGATTAAATGCATGTAGCACTTCCCGGCCGGAACTCCGTTTCAATTTATTCTTAATCAAAACTAGTTGATTACTGAAAGCCTTTCAGACTAGAAAGCCCTTGGACACATCCAGAAGGTGCACACATTGACATATCTGATGAAACTTTTGTTTTGAAGCATTTAATTCGGCCTCCCATGAGTTTCAATGCAGTTATCTCAAGGGGATCATATCAGGACAAGAGATCTAATTAGAAGCCGTTTATATGTCCTTTTTTTTTTATTTCTACTTAAGAGTTTCCAGACGGGAAGTTTTCCAACATTGGAGAAAAACTAGGGCTACTTACTAGCTAGCTAAGGGAACATTTTTAATTGTGTGCCAGCCAAAAGAATCAAATATTAGGCAGATGCACCACTCTACATCATTTGTCATGTTAAAGTAGAGGTTAAAGTGGCTTCTAAGTAGATGTTTAATTAAGCACACTGGAAGCTACTACCATTTTGTTGATCTTGTCTGCATGTAGGACTGCATTTAGCATTCTTTATACTTGAGATATATAGTCTTCAATATGGACAGTTATTCCAATCTCCTGTTGTCTTATCACTTGCACCAGTCTGCTTTGGTTTTAAATCTGCTTTGGTTTGTCGACCGAAAAAAAAAATCTGCTTTGGTTTTAAAGTGAATAGTGTATGAAATGCTGGTTATCGATCCGTTCGCTTGGAAATCCCATTGAAACATTAATGCATTGTAGAAATGGTTTCAGTTGGCACCCCACCTCCCTTTTTTCGTGGAGGTTATAGTTTCAAATTCTGTATCTCGCGGTTGTATGAAAAGAGGGATTTAAACTACGGATTTGTGAGGATCTGTGTCGGATCTATATTGAAGTGTTTCTCCAGTCTAGGAGGAATACTCAAAAGACTAACAGAAATTTACAAATCCTGTGACAAAACAATGAAGAACATGTAATTGTGGATGTCGTTAATTAGCATAAGAGTATATATAAGAATCCTTCATAGTACGTAGTAGTGAGAAGAGCTCTCGCAGCAGGCAGCGAGAGTAATGGTTTCAAAGAGAGAGTCTTCCCGATCGAGAGGACTATTCGGGGGGTTACTAATCTGGTTAATTAACGGACACTCATTTTTGACGGGCAAGGCTACAAGAGATTAATTATCTACAGTTGGACCGATCCAGACTAATCAAGATATATGGTCTACGTACGTATAAGAGCTAGGCAAGATAAGAGACAAATTAGCTGCAACTTCGGTGCTTCAGATATGACACACAGTCTGGTCATTGATGATATGTTGTTCTGAAGATTGGATTGTCTTGGACCTTTGGGTCTGGCCAAATGAACATCTCTGAGCAAATTTGAACTTAAAATACAGAAGGGCGTTAATATTCTATTTTTTTCCACCTCTTGTCTGAATCTCTCGTCTGTCTGCCTGATGAGTCCCTTTTGCCTCCTGCTGTACATGTGACCGCATGAAACTGGGCATGTACTTGTCTCTCCATACTATATCCTTGGTTAAAACCTTGGTAATTCCTTTTAGATGTTATTTCCACAGCCTTGTTATCGTTAAATATCAATGCTCGATCACTTTGATCGAGTTTCTGTATCTTGTGGTCTTATAATTCTTATTCCGAAGTTAATCCAGAGCTAAAGTCGGGATATATATCCCGCTGCCAAAGTGTTGCTTATTAACTTCATAATAATTGCTAGTTGATGCTTTAATTAATTACCGATCACACTCAGCTTCATGGATAGCTGCCTTGGGTGTCGAGGTTAGGCCCTAATGACCCATACACCGTAGATTGAGGAATTCGTCACAAGTACATATATATATGACAGCCAATAATGAGATTACGAGACCATTATATGGTAGCACATTTTACGAATAGTTTCTTCGCTTCTCTCCATTACACTCGATCGGACTCATTCTCAGGCAACTACGTACCAATTGAAAGACAATTCATAAAACCGCCGCACGAAGTAATCTTGGTAAGATTGGGTTGTTTAACCCATCCTAATAACAATGCCATTCAACCGGACAATCTCCACTTCAGCTTGCTTCAAGCGATCAACCTCGACAAAGACCGACCCATCTCCCAGGTTAGAGGCCACGTACGGTTGGTCAAGCCTGAACCAGCCTCACAAAAAAAAAAAAGAAGAAGAAGGAAATGTCGTGGGTTGGACCAGGCGAAGCTAATTCAACCTTCCAGTCACGCTAGTCCACTTCTGGGCTGGCCCAGCCTCAGAACAACGGCGACAATTATTAAAAGAGCCTTTAAAATGTCGATAGCATATGTCTCCTGCCTGTAGTATAACATGTACCTTCCAACTAAGCTTCCGTTAATTTGAAAGCAAGAGAATATACTGAAATATTCTACATAAAATTATGTTTATACAAAAATGAGTTACAAACGACGCCCATGTCTCTTTATTTCAAGTAGTTGTCTCAACGTACGATAATAATTTTGGCAGTTGCCCATTTGTCGATTTCACAGCCTAAATTAGCGATTAATGTTGGTGATCACCTTAACGAAGGTCAAGTAATTAAGAGGCGATAGTCATAGGGTAAGCATATATGTCAATTTTTTAACTTTATGAAGGGTATTCATGATATTGACTTTTACTTAGTTAAGAGGTACTGTTCCCAAAATATGCACTATATATTAAGGCTGTATGTTTTAAAGAGTTTATGATAGATTAACATATATACTCCCTTGTGGGATGCATGTTTATATGCAGATGCCTCAGAATATATGAAAGTACATGCGAAAACTAATTAATAAAGCACACTATTTTTCTTGTAGTGAGTAGATGTCATCTAGAGCCATTAGCTAGCCATTTAAGAGCCTTCTGAATTGAAGGTTAATTAACAAAGCACACTAATTTCTTCATATATATGTTCACGCATATCAGTTGTTCATAATTGAGTGCTCCACTGAGAATGCCCCGTTTTGCCAGGGTCGACCCAACTCAAGAGCCATCAGCGAGCATATTAATTTGTACGTGCGTTGCAATGCATAGCATGTGTGCATGCGGGCAAAAGAAATTAAAGAAAGAAAGAAATCGAGGTCCGGGTTCACCTAAGAGTGGGGACAAATTGAAGTCCCACATGTATAAGATTGCGTAATTAAATAAATTAAGAATAAACATATATCAAAGCTAGGCGAAATATTCCAACTCTTTGTGACGAAACTAGTGTTCGCATACAGCACCATTTGTCATATTATATGTGCTCTGTGGATGAGCACTTAATTTGATTAGCTCCCTTGGCCCCTGGCTTTACTTTCTACCCCTTGTAATTTCAACCCGATGCATGCATTAATAATATGTTCGGTGGATACAATAAAATATCATGCCATTCTCACTGTTCCAACAAGAAAGGACGGGAACGACAACAACAAATAGAGGTCTTCCCTTACCGACTCCATTGTCCTGCGTGCATTGGCCCCATCCGTTTGCTCACATCACGTATAGCAATATTGGAGAAGAAAGTTGGATCGACATATACCAAGACGAACAGATCACCCGAATTATTCCGAGAATTTTTTAGCAAACCGAAGAGACAAAACCTCTCTCTCTCTCTCTCTCTCTCTCTCTCTCTCTCTCTCTCTCTCTCTCTCTCTCTCTCTCTCTCTCTCTCTCTCTGTGTCTCTCTCTCTCTCTCTCTCTCCACACAGGCACACGCTTTCTATCAATCAATTTGTTATACCTCCAGTGATCCCTAGCTAGCTAACAGCATATAGCTACACGCTAGCACACTCCATCATAGACCAAATTCCGAGCCAGCACATCCCTACGTGTCTCCTGTGAGAGCCCGTGTTTTGAAATGCTCCAAAAACTTTCCAAACATGCGAAGGGTTAAGAGGCGGGTGTATCAAAATGGTTCAGGTCTCCATCGTCGCCGCCGCCAGTGCGAAGAGGTAGTGGACTCGGCCCCTGGGTGCGGGGAAAAATAGCGGTATCTAGCTATTTGTCTTCGCAGATAAATCAATTAATAAAGGAGAAGCGGCGAGCTAGGAGGATTAATGGGCGGCCAGGAGGGATGGCCTCGGTGCAGCTACGCGTGCAAGACCGGATTCATATTTCTAAACATGCACTTGGGAGGAAGTGTACGTGGATTCTCTGCACTCGCTGTGCTCAGACCGCCGGCCGATCGGGCCACCGTTCGTATATACGGAGTCCACGCAGCTTGGCTGACATCTTGCCAATGACAGAATATATATGGCGCTTCTGCAGTTGGTCTCTATTATTATTATTATTACTCTACCTAGCTTGTTCCCACCAGAACATGGGTTTTCTTGGCTTCTTGGCTTCCTCTAGAGATACCCCCACTTAATTGGGTGGTTTGACTCTCAAGCGGAGCACGTATATACGTTCGCGCTCGTATATATATATATGTGTATGTGTGTGTGTGTGTGTGTGTTGGGAGAGGATCATCATCAAGACATTAAGCGGCTATATATGTTATAGGAAGTGGTGATGTATTGTAAAAGATTGCCGTTGTGATCTGGGTGTCCTTCACTTATCCCTGTTCTTACGTACATATCCTTGTCGTGAAGCATGAAATTCAAGTTTAACGAATATCTAGCAATAAAGTATCTATTGTTAACCTTCAAAGGAGCCAGAAGAGAAGTAAAAACGTTCAACTTAACGTACGTACGTACAATCATATTTTTTGGAGCTAAGAGTGTCAAAGAAAACAAAGACTGCTTATAATACGATACGTTGTTAGTGCCTGAGAGTTATGGTTCGAGATCGGATCGAAGTCCATGAAATTGCTCGAAGCTTTCGTTAAATTCCCGAACTTAATGGGATATAGAGGTTTTAAAAAGGAATATCATTATGATGGTTATATATATAACACGACTATGGTTATTACACATTGTTTTGATATTACTAAAGTTACAATAACCGCGACTCGAAATATTTCATATATATTTTGAAACCTTCTCTAGTTACATATATTCTTCTGTTTAGAGCGTTAAACATTTCGTTATGTTACAATTTATCACCTGATAAGTACATTATTGAAATATCCATATATATATAGACAACAGCACTTGTCAAAGCGGATAAACTACACTTGCAATTTGAGGGAACTCATTGACAAAAATGGTTATAAGTTTCAGCAGAGCTCTTACTAAATTATGATGATCCGAAAGTAGGCCGGACATGAAGTATCAGGATTTCTTTTTAACAAAAAATAACTGTTAAAAAAACAATATTTCAAATAGGGATCTTAACCTTGCAGGCACCCATTCTCCTCGAGCATCTTGCATGTGAGAGAAACATTATGTATAATCCATATTCATATATGTTTGTATAATCCATGTATATATTTACATGTACGTGTATATATATTCATATTGAAATCAGCCACATGAATATTTTACGAGTTGTCATCTGTCCCTATCTTCAGTTAGCTTACCGTTCATTGAAATGGAACATAAAAAACCTTTTAATGAGTTATAAACCTTTAGAGAGAGTTTTATATACACTAAAACATTAGGAGACTTTCCATATATACTTGTCTAATTTCTAGGGTGCCTTGCGCTAGAAGCCTTCGTAGATCGATCAATCATTAACTTACGACTGATGCGGCATAAAATATGACTTATATGCCTCATGAGACCATCATCATCATCAGAGTCTTATCTCAATTATTTGGGGTCGACTACATGAATCTTGTTCCGCTAAATATTTCTATCATGTGTTATATTCATATTTAAACTTAAAAAATTAATGTACTTCCTAATAACATCACACCATCTCATTATAGGCCTTGTCGACTGAGCTCTTTTACTAGCATCCACTAAGATTCGGTCACATCTTTTAACCAGGGTTGAGTTAGGGCGACGAAGCACATGTCCAAACCACCTGAGTCTATTTTCTCTCATTTTACTATCAATTGGGGCTATCTCCAAGTCCTTACAGATGCGTTCATTTCTAATCTTGTCTTTCTTAATCTTGTCACACATCCATCTCAGGATCATCATCTCTTGTGAATGTGTTCCTTTCGTACTGCCAAAAACTCGGTACCATATAACAAAGCAGGTTTCACAATCGTTCTATAAAACCTCTCTTTGAGTTTCACAGGCATACGACGATCACAAAAGACTCTTGATACGCTTCTCCATCTTAACCAGTCTACCTTAATCCTATATTTAACATCGTCATAAATCTCCCCGTTCTCTTGTATGATAGACCCTAAGTACCAAAAGTTACTACTCTTCGGAATGTTATGTCCATCAATTAGAATCATGTCTTCCTGTATCACTCTCCCATTACTAAAATTGTAATGCATAAACTCTGACTTGCTCCTACTAATTTTAAAATATTTAGACTCCAAGGCATGTCTCCAACGCTCTAACTTAACATTTACAGCATCAATACTCTCGTCAATTAAGATAATATCATCTGCAAATAATATACACCAAGGGATATCCTCGTACAATTATTTTGTTACTTCATCCATAACTAAGGCAAAGAGATACAAACTTAGTGCAGAACCTTGATGTAAACCTATAGAAACTGAAAACTTGTCAATCTCTCCAGCAATAGTTCGAACATTAGTAATAGCACCTTCGTATATATCCTTAACCAAATCAACATATCATTGAGAAACTCATTTCTTTCTTAATGTCCACCAAATCAATTCTCTCGGTACTCGATCATACGCCTTCTCCAAATCAAGAAAATCATATACAATCTTTTCTCATCTCTCTATACTTCTCAATTAGCTGTCGTAGTAAGAAAATAGCTTCTGTAGTAGATCTATTCGGCATAAAACTAAACTGATTTTTCGATACAGTAGTCATACATCGGAGGTGTTTTTCGATTACTCTTTCCCAAAGTTTCATAGTATGACTCATAAACTTAACTCTACAATAATTATTACAGTTTTGAATATCTACTTTATTTTTATAGAAAGGAACTACAACACTTTTTCTCCGACCTTCTGGCATTCTATATTCCTTTAAAATTTTATTGAAAAATTTAGTTAGCCACTAAATACCAATGTCTCATAGATCTTTACATATTTAAATAGGTATGTCATATGGTCCTAATAACTTGTCCACTATCATTTTTAAAAGTATAATTCGATAATTAAGTTTAAAAAAGAGTACTGTTTTCTTTTCGTTAACCCAACCATAAAGGATACTAATTAATAACGATCACTCTCATTTTCCCAATAATCTCCAGAGAGAAAAAGACGAATTAATCTCCCAACTATTCGTTCACTTTACGTACATCCCGCATGGGTGAGACAGATTCCAGTTTTTGCCCCAGGGTCAAGGGAAGAGTCATGAAGGTGGCTACCATATATATATTGTGGCTAATGATGCATATATGCACGCAGCTGATCTTAATTTGTTGTGAACCTTTTTGGACCATTCGGTGCTTCTCACTTTTGGTTGCTCCTTCAAGATCTCTAGGGTGGGGGTGGGGATCTGCAATTGGGAAGGACGAGTACGCAACAAATGGATTCCCGGGACCGACAAGAGGCCACCTCCTTGCAAAACCCTCTTCGTCGATCAAAGGAATAGAGAAGATACAGCTTTGTTTCTCTGCATGCATTGGGGGGGGGGGGGCGGGCTTTGACTACGCCTTACAAGAAAAAGTCAACTCGGGTCGGTATACCCACTGGAGAGGGTGTGGCGTCTCTTTCCTTTTCAACGTTTTCACACTTTTCCAAAGTGCTCCTTGGAGCACACAATGGGGCCTGTGTTGGGGGCCACGATGGAGATGCGGCGCCAAGGATTCCCTCCGCAACGGGGGGCCTCGCTTGAGAACTCAAAAAATATTGGGAGGCAACCGTTGGGGATCTCCTTCGGCTATTTCCAGGTCACCTCCCCATCCACAAGCCCCCGGTATAAATACAGACACCACTGTGCTCATGATTCCTCGATCATATCACAGTGTTCCCCACGTTTTCCTTCCTATCTCAGGGCTCTACCCCTCGATCCGGCCTTCCTCCTCTGAATTGCAAAGTGAGCTCTCTCTCTTAATTTCTCAGTGTGTTTGTAAAGAGAGTGAGTTTAGAATGGCGGGAGGTACCGGGGAGCCAGGCAGCTCCATGCATGGGGTGACGGGGAGGGAATCGGCCTTCGCCTTCGCGGTGCACTCGCCGGCGGTACCCACGGACACCACCGCCAAGTTCGCCCTGCCCGTGGACAGCGAGCACAAGGCCAAGGTCTTGAAGATCTGGTCCTTCGCCAACCCCCACATGCGCACCTTCCACCTCTCCTGGATCTCCTTCTTCACCTGCTTCGTCTCCACCTTCGCCGCCGCCCCTCTCGTCCCCATCATCCGGGACAACCTCAACCTCACCAAGGCCGACATCGGCAACGCCGGCGTCGCCTCCGTCTCCGGCAGCATCTTCTCGAGGCTGGCAATGGGCGCCGTGTGCGACCTCCTGGGACCGCGCTACGGCTGCGTCTTCCTCGTCATGCTCTCCGCCCCCACCGTCTTCGGCATGTCGCTCATCTCCTCCGCCTCCGGCTACATCGCCGTCCGCTTCATGATCGGCTTCTCGCTGGCCACCTTCGTGTCGTGCCAGTACTGGATGAGCACCATGTTCAACAGCCAGATCATCGGCCTGGTGAACGGCACGGCTGCCGGGTGGGGCAACATGGGCGGCGGGGCCACGCAGCTGATCATGCCCCTTGTCTACGACGTCATTCGCAAGGTCGGCGCCACCCCCTTCATCGCCTGGCGCATCGCCTTCTTCATCCCCGGCTGCATGCACATCATCATGGGCATCCTCGTCCTCACCTTGGGCCAGGACTTGCCGGACGGCAACCTGGGCACCCTCCAGAAGAAGGGAGACGTTGCCAAGGACAAGTTCACGAAGGTAAACATAGCAATCACCGTCGTCCTTAGAGCATTAATTACAGCACTAGATTTACATATCCTTGTACGCATACGCCATTGCTTGCTGCTTAATATCGTCATGTTATATATCCCAGCTTGTGATCTACACCTCTTTTAACATAACATGTTGTTGTCGCACCAGGTGCTGTGGTACGCAGTCACGAACTACAGGACATGGATCTTCGTTCTCCTCTACGGCTACAGCATGGGGGTGGAGCTCACCACGGACAACGTCATCGCCGAGTACTTCTTCGACCGGTTCGACCTCAATCTCCGGACGGCCGGCATCATCGCCGCCAGCTTCGGCATGGCCAACATCGTGGCCCGCCCCTTCGGTGGGTACCTGTCGGACCTCGGCGCCCGCTCGTACGGCATGCGGGCGCGGCTCTGGAACTTGTGGATCCTGCAAACCATGGGCGGCGCCTTCTGCCTCTGGCTCGGCCTCGCCAACTCCCTCCCCATCTCCGTCTTCGCCATGATCTGCTTCTCCGTCTGCGCCCAGGCCGCCTGCGGCGCCACCTTCGGCGTCATCCCCTTCATCTCCCGGAGGTCGCTGGGCATCATCTCCGGGTTGACGGGTGCCGGGGGCAACTTCGGCTCGGGCCTCACCCAGCTCCTCTTCTTCACCAGCTCCAAGTACTCCACGGCCAAGGGCCTACGGCTGATGGGGGTCATGATCATGGCCTGCACGCTGCCGGTGACCCTGGTGCACTTCCCGCAGTGGGGCAGCATGTTCCTTCCACCCTCTACCGACGTCGTCAAGTCCACCGAGGAGTTCTACTACGGGTCGGAGTGGACGCGGGAGGAGAAGGAGAGGGGACTGCACCAGAACAGCATCAAGTTCGCCGAGAACAGCCGGTCGGAGCGCGGGAGGCGCGTTATTGGCTCCGCCCCAACGCCACCCGACACCACCCCTGCGCACGTGTAGATCATCAGAAAGACAGAAGCCATCAACAACGCATACTCGTCTGAAGATCTGCGTGGGCCGGGGTTTGAAAGGATAGGCAAATTAAGTTGAGGAATCATCATAAATAAGATATCCATGTGGCCTTGGCTAATGTGTTCGAATTTGGAAGAATTACAACTTATATAGAGATATATACGTCTCTGCAATGTACGTATAAGAATTGAACCTCTGGTTCAAGTGAGTGTTAACAAAACAGCTTTGTCTCGTCTTCTATGTATTCTACGTACGTACGTAGCCTTGAAAGCCAGAAACCGTACGTCCGAGGTATATATGCGTTTGTGTTTTCAATATGGTAATATAGATGCATACTTGGTGAGGGCGTATTCGCTTTAAAAGCTAGAAGAAACTGTCCGAGTGGTATATTAGTTTTTGCAATGTGGTAATACGTATATATACTTGGTGAGGGGCGGCGCCGTATTCGCTTTAGAAGAAACTGCCCGAGGTATATATATATAGTACTGGTATTTTCAATATGGTAATATCCTAGGTGAGGGCGCGTATAGTATATATTACCAATGTTAAGACCGTATTAACTTTAAAATTAAGCTAGAAGACACCGTCCTAGGCAGATATATTAGTATTTATGGCAATATATTTGAAGAGGGTATATATATGTGTACGTATCACCAAAGCTATTGATCTGAACCGCAAATCATGATCATACCTGGCATAGAATTAAACGGTTTTCACCAATATTATTTCTCTTGCATCTCTGAAATTATTAACAAGCTTTGGTATCATGTGGCTCGGAATTAATTATGGGCACGAAATAGCCCGCGAATACCTGTATAATGTATAGATGGTGTTTGATAATATATCTATCCAGCTTACGTCTAGCGTGCTTGATCGATATCGGTTCTCATTTAGACCACATGGTGGACGGTCACCTAGCTCGATCCACATAGCTTCTTCCAAGCTAGGAGGACTTCTTTGCTCATATAAACCGACTCTTTGTTGTTGTACGTTACGATGTACAAGCTTCATTTGTTTCAGTCTAATTAATTAATTCCCAAGTTTAAGCGAGGGAGGTGCTATTCGATCGTCTCACCACTCACCATATATAATTCGGAAACTCTACAAACTCAACTGGGGCAGGTCTTATTTCTATCGCCTTCCTTCTTCGGTTTCAAAGTACAAGCACACAGAACCATCTCCACATTAATGTTTGCCACGGACCGATATACATATAGATGCATGGCAATCATATCTATTTCTTTTAATACGCAGCGATGACTTAAAGATCGAGTCGGCAACAACGAGCCAGCAGGATGAGAAGTTTAATTATTGCAGTCCACAGGTCGATACATGGGAGCTCGATCGATCGATCGATCGCCAGCATCTGCTGGCTGTGCTTAATTCTGGGTTGGACGAGAGGGATCGACATGATTAAAGAAAACTCCTGAAATGATCGATGGTGGCGAACAGGTAGCCATTAATTCCAGAGAGGTCTAGGGCAGCACCACTGCATGACCAGGCTTCCCACCGCGGGATGAATACTACGCCAGATTCCGGTGGTGAAGAGCCAGGAGGATGCGAACTTTTTATAATCTCCGGTATCTGCTTGTGCTTTGGGAATTGGGATGGACGGCAGAGACGAATCTTTCGTTTTTGAGGAGCGAGTGCTTGAACATTATGTCTTCAACGCATCTCCAAAGAGATTTTATGTTTCTGAAAAAGCAATCACACAAATTTTGGGATGGACGGCAGAGAAGTTTGTGTGTTTTAATTTTTCTGTATCAATGAAAATTGTAAGTTTATCACTCATGGTTTGAATTTGCACGTACATCATTAATGATGTTAATTGCAGACACAAAGATTATAAGATAATTTTATATGTAAAAAAAATCATTTGAATATATCAAAAAATAATTTACATTCCTTTTTGCATATTATTAATTTTTTAAAGATATGTGCATATATAGATAAAAATGATACATCTGTATTTTTTTCATTCTAACGATAGTTAATATTTATGAAAAATCATATCAATAGCTTGTAACTAATGTAATATATGGACCTAATCTGTACATATATAGTGGTTCTAGAAAATGTCGTCCATTACTTTAACTCGTTCGTTGTCAAGTCCAACTTTTCATACGTCGACCCATTTCTTTCTTCCTCACAGATTCTTGCTAGTTCCTGTGTAGTGCCATGGTCCACGTACGTAATTGAGAATTTTGCCCTTCGTGTGCCTCTGTAGCTAGCCAGCTGTAGAATTACTATTCCAACAATATAAAGTATTTATGCATTATTTAGTCTATTTTTTATTTTAAACTAATTTTTAAACATTATATTGTTATTGGATAATCAATAAGTAAACAAACTTGACAATAGAGTGCAATGTTATTCGGCCATGAAATACAAGATCTATATATGATTGTTGTTATATCATTGTATGATTATTAAAATTTTTAATTTTAAAAAAATAGATTAATTTCAGATAATATATTATTATTTAAATAATTTGTAGTGACTGTTACGATCGGATCATGTGTTGGGTTCATCCAGATATGATCAGAATCGCCCGAGTCCGGCCGAATTGGACCGAATCTACGAACCATGCTCATGGGAATTAATTTGTAGTTCCTCCACATCATTTCCAGTCCCTTCAAAGACCCACCATTTTTTTTTCATCCAAAACAGTACTGGCAATCTCTCTGAAGACAAAGATGGTTTTGGGTAAATTGCTAAGAATCCCCCGGCACACAAACATGCAGCTTCAGAGTCAGACGACTCGCCGTATTTTATAGATCTGTGCATGCTTTTCCCACCATGTGTCTTCTTACCACATTCCATATCTCCTTTGCTTTAGAGTGCACAAAAAATACATGATTACTATTTACTGGTGCCACATGTAGGGCATCATTATGAGTTTTGCCCGTTGCACTATATGAGATGTAACCCTATTTTTTTTTTTCAAAAAAAAAGGTCGGCATCAATCTGACTTACATGTCTGTGCCGTCCAACCTATGATCGAGCGGCTGAAAAAAAATAAATAAATAAAAAGATCAAACATAAATGAGTTCTAAGTGGTCGGCCCGTTATTTTGGGAAATAGGAGTACCTGGTCTTTTTTCTCTGATTTTTTCATCCTTATAATCAAAGATCAGCATAGACATATAGGTCAAATTGAGACCGGCCTAAAAATATTTTTATTGGAAAAAAATGAGATTTCACACATATATGGTGCAGTAAGTCGAACTCGATTCATCATGTAGAGTGCGTAAATGAACAGTAGCATAGGTCGTGTTTGACAATCGAGGTAGGCTTTCGTTTTTTTTTCAAAAGTCATTAGAGATAGAAAAAACATAATATTGAAGAGTTTTTGAAAAGTGAGTTATTTTCTCTTTATCTCTCTCTGGAACCTAAAAGATAATTTTTGAAAAAAAAATGACGTGACCTGAATGTATTTTGTTTGACTTTTGAGAGTTAAAACTTCCGAGATCGAAAGTCAAGGTCCAATACAAATGTCAAACGTGACCTTAAGAGTAGATAACCTTGCCATGTTGTCTCCCATAGTCGTGGCACTTGCCATTGTCGGATGAGAAACATTAGCTATCCGAAACCGTCTGGGACGGGATTAGTTCATATGGAGTGGGCACACGGGACGGGTAACCATCCGGGACGAGTAATAAGCATTTCCCTTGTCGGATTGATCTCCACACAGCGTTTGGGAATTGGAATTATTGAAGCCTTTGATGGCTCCAATGTTCAAGAGAAGCTGCCCGGTGGCTCGGGCCTCTTGCGGCCAATTAGGCGGCCTTCCTCCGTCACACCAAGTACTAATGGCCACTTTGTTATCGAAATTATCGGGCATGGTTTACACATCGATGAGAGAGAAACATGGGGGGCTCACACTCTCTCCTCACACACATTCTCGTTAGTTGATCCCGAGCACCGTATTCGACCGTCTGGGGTCGAACACGATATCCCAGTTCCAATAACAAAGCGGCCCTAACTGATTGTGGATTAGCGTTGGTGATGCTGGGAAACACTGTTGTCAAAGCCTCCCTGTTCAATCCACCTTCGGGAGTCTGAGATAACTCGTAACTAATGTTCATTTGCTCATTCGTAAGTTGTCCGTGAGTTCTACTCTGCCGAGATTCTACTCGTTTAATAACTGAGTCTGAGTTCTTCGAATGGTTATTCCTTTTTTTAAGTCATTTGATATCTCTATACTCGTTTGAACTATTATTAAATGAATGAAAAGAGAGAGTTGTCTCTTATATTTACATATTAAATAAAGCGTAGTTGTACTTTAAATTAACTACTAAGTAATTATGGCATTGTTCACGTGAGTTCGAGATTTTCTAATCTTGAGAAAAAGAGATACGTGTGAGTTAAATATTATTGGATTTAAACACAATTCTCTCACACTCCGTGTAAACTCAGATATCACTCTGCTAAGTTCCCCGCCAACAAGAAAAAATAATTTTTGTCAAAGAAATATAATTGAGTCTTAATTGGATAGGTACACAAACATAAACAAGTCAAATATTTTTACATTCAATTTAATTCATGTATTAATATAAACTAACTCATTTTGTCGAACGAGTTGAATAAAATTTCTATCGAGTTTGTTCCCCAATTATTATGTAACATACATGTTCACTTACACTCCTACATCTGTCCTCTCCTATTAAAAGAGGCTGAGAATTCAACTCTACTGCTCAACGCTCGCTCTGATACGGACGAAGTGGGCTATCAACTCCATGTGAAACGCGAAGACATGGGCTGCAGGTTTCGGTGGAATTAAATGTGGCACCTTGGAGAATGGGGCCATTGCTGCAGCACTGAAAAGAAATGGAATAACTGCCTACCCAAGGAGGTCACGTTTGTGACCCCTTTAGCCGCCAACAATGACCCAAGTTCCTCTACCATAGTCATGGCCATAACTATGACTAAGCCCTCCGTTAGGATGGTCCCTTCGAGATTTCCAGGACCACCGCATCCAGTAGCCAAATCATTCCCGTGACGTTCGAACCTTTGTGTCTAAAGAAATGGAATAATCTTACGTTACTTAAGTTTTACTTTACCGGGTGTTTGAGAGCATTTTTTTTAAAAAAAAAAATCTTCCTGTCTAAAAAATTATATTATATTAATTTTTAACTTACTTTTTAAAATTGACAGAAATAGATATCTACCTATTTTATGTCAACCTGTTTGATATATAACAACGTAGAAGTCTGAACATCTTAGAAAATACGTTCCTTAACACTGCCTCCTCTGTTCCCGTTCTTCCCGCTGAATTCGTCCCACATAAATCTCCTCGAAAGCATTTAACTTGGAGTCATACACCAAGCAGACGAGATGGTCGAAAGGACGATGGCCGACGGCTCCGACGGGTCGACGACCAATCCTGCGGTTGGTGGGAGGGCTGATCCGACGGGGACGCCGATATCCTGCGGTTGGCGGTGAGGAGGAGGCCCACCACGCGGGAGGGCAGCCCCGCGAGCACCGACGCCGAGTGGTGGACCCAGAGGAGGCACAGCCAGGACAGCTGCCGCGCGCTGCGCCCCCGGCCCTTGCCGGAGCCGGCTGCCGCCGCCGTGAGCACCAGGCGCCCCCCGGAGCCATCGGCGCCGACGTCTTCCTCAAAGGTGCAGTTCACCACCACGACGGTGTACACCCGGCCGTAGCCCCAGTCGAGGAGGATCTTGCAGCCCGGCGCGACGGCGGCGGCGCTGCCGTTGCCGTGGGGGATCCACTCGCACTGGAAAGTGGGTTTGGCGAAGACGTGCAGGGGCTTGGAGGAGAGCCCCACAACGGCAAACGTGTTGGGGCCGCCACAGTAGAAGCCCATCTGGATAAACAGGTAGGCAGCGGCACCAACGGGGTTGAAGGCCCGCCTCACCACCGCCGCGGAAGCCCCATTCGGCCCCGCGGCCACCACCTCCACCGCATCCTCCTTCACGGGGTGGTAGTTCTCCGTCGTCGGTGGTGGCAGAGATCTGGCAGACGAGGGAGAATACTCCGAAGAGAGGTCACCGGCGACGGCGAGGAGGGGCGAAGAGGACTCCCGGGAGAGGCAGGTGCGGAGGTCGGAGGTGGGGAAGAACCCGGAGAGGGGCGGCAGCACGGGGGCGAGGGAGAAGACGGCGAACAGGAGGAGGAGGGAGGGATGCTTTCAAAAAAAAAAAAAAAGTGATCGAGACTTATTTTTATTTCGAATAAATTTTACACGGAATAAAATTCTCTCTCTAAAATTTAGAAAGGAATATCAAACGTGATCAGAGGATCTCTTACTCTTATTTTTAAAATTGAGAAAAAAAAGAGAGAAAAAATAACAATCAAACACCCTATTAATGTTTGATTTTAAAAATAGATTTTTTTCTATATAACTATTTAAAATCAATTATAATCAAGAAAGGAGGATTTTTCCTTGGCACATCGGTGAGAAAATGGTTTGCGAGGCGAAGTTAGATACCACACACACCAATCTCCAGTATGCAAAACAAACGGGGAGGGGTAGTGAGAAAGAAGAGAGAGTGCTCACATGCACGTGTGAATGTAGTATGCGCATTCGCACATGAGAGAGAGCAAATGCAGTCACACGTGGAATTCACTTGTCAACCACCACCAAATATACAACATTAGTTGTGGAATGTTAGCGAGAGAGAGAGGGGGGGGGGAGAGAGAGAGAGTAAATGCACAATTGCAGATGGAACCCAATTTTTACAACCCCCCCCCCCCAAACCCACACACACAAATGGAGAGATGGAATGATAGAGATGGAACTCACTCTGCTGTGAAAGGAGGACATGCTACATCTGTATATCTTCTTTCCCGAGCAAGGACCTTGCTAAATGTAAGGACCGACCTTGCATAAGCATGCTTTGTATAGCTCCTAAGTTTGTATATAAATAGATCAAGACTCAAGAATGCACCACATTCGTGCGCTTTCTTCTCAAATTGTTTCTCACCTTAATTTACATGAGAAGATACACAGATATAGCAAGTCCTCCTTTCACATCTGCAGCCATCTTGATCAAATTATCAAACATCCAAAAAGTGTTGGGCAACAGGGTAATACAATAGAAGTTGTAATACAAAATATTTGACCAAAACACTATAGATAAAAGAAAACATACAATGACCAAATCAGGTATGGCAAAATAAACATCTGGCTATAAGGATAGCCAGAATCCCGCAACTAGACACATGAAACATGATTCATCCTCAACTTTGACAATAAGCATAAGTACAGATGTCAGAATGGAAACGGGAGTAACAAATAAAGCTGTTGAAATTGTTATTCAGACTTTTCACAGTAATCCCTTGGCATCCACGCTTGAACAAGTTATAGATAATGCCAAGAGTGACAATATAAAGCTGTCCAAAATGTTATCCAGAGGCAATGTTCACAGTAGGCCCTTAGTTATCCATGCTTGAACAAATTACAGAGTGCAAAGAAACCAGACTGTCGATATGCATCTGGCAAAACTGGAGGGTTACTGAAGTTATAGCCATAACTTAGATGGGGACCTGCAAATTTTTGCGATGTTAGATTGATAATGTCATGGGAAATAATTCGATAAAGCATCACTCGATGATATGTAAGGAATAAAAGGAAGAAACAAGCAGTGCCCAGGCATTTCAAAAGAAGTTAGTAAGATAATGAAATATTGGGAGAATCAAATGATTCCTAGCCATTGAAGAAATATACTGTAAGCAAACAACGAATACTAATACAACTGTTTCTCAGAGGTTATGATTTACTTCCTAGCAAAGATATCCAAAACATGGAACAAATGGGAGAACATATGCTAAGTAACTCCTTTCTGTCAACCACTCACCAGTTTCTCTACGGAATGTTAACTACAACACATCACAATGCAACCAGTGTTCTTGTACCAACATATTATTTACATCAGGATAGCAGGAGGGTATACCATTGGTTTTAGCCATCTTCAGCATTACTGGAACCCTCATCATTATAACTTTCAATGATGACCCAGTCTATCATTGGAGATTATTTTTAATTGGCCAGCTTTCTGCCTGATGTCAACTCCACAAATTTTGTTCAAACTTCCAAGACTATAAGAGGCCAATGCCTACCAGGGATGGCAGTGTCAATTTCGGACTCGGTTTCGGACTACCCAGTCTATCATTGGAGATTATTTTTAATTGGCCAGTTTTCTGCCTGATGTCAACTCCACAAATTTTGTTCAAACTTCCAAGACTATAAGAGGCCAATGCCTACCAGGGATGGCAGTGTCAATTTCGGACTCGGTTTCGGCCGAGTCCGAAACCGAAACGACTCGGTTTCGGTTTCGGCCGAAACCCAGTGAAAAGGTTCAAAAAAATTCAAAATAAATCTAAAAAACCAGAAACAAATCGAAAAAATATAAATAATCACATAACAATCAGAAAATTCATTAGACATACATTTGACTGTAAAGAAATTGGATTAAGTGTAATAAACATGAAGTAGGCATTGAAGTTCAAGTATTGAACATGTTAAACTAATATTCTTGAGTACATACTAAGCATGAAGTAGGTTCAAGCAGTACAATAAATCTAATTAGACATAGTAAATGTTACAGAAATTAAATGATCCTTACCTAAATGATGATGCACTAATATGGATAATAACTAGAAGAACTTTCTCCCTCATCGTCTGGCTTTTGATGTTGATATCCATTAAAAAGTTGCATGTATTGTGTATATTCACTATAACCAAACAATGAGATAGTCAAGTCCTGCATCCCTCTTTGGATCCCTCTTGGAGTGTAAGGTTGTTGGCTTGATTGAAATCCAGAATCAGCATAAGAATCTTGAAGATGAGAAGAGGAATAGGATGGAACTGGAATTCTGGTTGATGACCCCACCTATAAATGGCTACTTCCTGTTGGCCACCTCCATAACCTGATGGATGCCCATATTGGCTCTGTGAATCATATCCTCGCTCACTATGACTGTATCCTCGGCATGTGTCTGCGTGGAAGGAGGAAGTACCACCATATGTGCCACTGCCAATAGTAGCACCTGTAGTTGCACTGGGATCAGAACCATCATCATCATCGTCATCATCATCATCATCGTCATCATCAATAGAGCCATAAGAAACCAGTCACCTTTTAGCCTTTGAGGATGTTTTTTCCTGTTTTGGTGTGATTTTTTCAATCATCTTTGGCATGAGTCATTTATCCCTTAGCGTATGCCTCACATAAATATGCTTCAACTGCTCAATTGTCGGGTCCTCTCGAGCAGCAGCACTAGTCCTCTCAAACATCCCATGCACTGATGTACTTCTTCTTAAGGATGGAGGTGACTTGACCATTCTAGGAGTGATTGGCCTGCTATCTGATTCTGAGTGTCTAGTTGGCTCAAACTCAGACTGCTCCTCAGTGTCATGAACAAACAAAGCTGAGTCCCTTCTCTAGTTCGCATGAGTCTCTCTGGCCCTCTTTGTTGCTCTTTTGAATTCTGGATCTCTTGGCTCATCTTCATCTAGTATGTCCTCTGCCCATGTTCTATCATCAACATCAAAAACGGGCTCATCAACCTGCTCTCGTGTCTCCACCCAAAACTGCAAGAGATTATCATCATCAAATAAAGCGTCCACATCAATTTCTGGAGTTGCATCATCTGCGACGCGTTTGTCCCCCAGCTGTTGTCTTAGTTTCATATTCCTTATTCTTAACCTCATATTGTAGTGGCAGTAAACTAATTTTTCTAACCGTTCAGCCTCTAGCCGATTGCGAACCTTTGAGTGTATAAGGCTGAACGTGCTCTAATTTCTTTCACATTGGCTTGCTGGTGTAGTTTGACTGAGCACCCTAATTGCAATGAAAGCCAATGCATTACTGTCCACATCTCGGTTGTTCACCATTATCTACCAGTCAGCTGTTCCACCAACCATAAACAAATAAATGTAAGTTGTAAATAAAGATCAATTCTCCATGATGTACTAATACATATTGAGATTAAGAAAGTACAAAGATAAAGTATACCTGGACTCACTCTTCCCACAGCGTATTGCA
Organism: Amorphophallus konjac; assembly: GCA_022559845.1. NCBI lineage: Eukaryota > Viridiplantae > Streptophyta > Magnoliopsida > Alismatales > Araceae > Amorphophallus > Amorphophallus konjac. The sequence goes on from CM040117.1 coordinate 228,261,094, forward strand.
ATTGGGAGTCAGAATACATCCCAGTCCTCATTCTATAGTAGTTCATCTACAAAGATAAAGTAATAGATTAACATAACTAGTTAAGTAAATTCTATACGTCTTATCGATAAAATCAATAATGGTCAACCTCTACTTCGGCCTGAAGTCTCTTTTCTGGTGTCCTCGACAAACGACCAATGACTTTTAAAGTGCCTTGAAACACCTCGCCATCAACATGTGCATTGGCATCGTACATAAATCAAGGGTTGAGGAAATAATCTGTATTTGTGTATAGTTAACTAAATGTTAGATATAAAATAACCTAGGGCGAGTTTGATAAACGGTTAAAGTCGACAGGGATGAGATATCCTTGGGCGGGTGACTTGCTCAAATTAAGAGACAGAATGGCTCACTCGAGGTCGACCTATACCCATTACCCAGGGGTGTCAACCTACGCCTGGGCATAGGTCGACCTATGCCCAGGGGTAGGTCGACATGCCCCTGGCATACCCAGGGGTAGGTCGACCTATCCCTGGGCAGGTCGACCTACCAAGGTCCCAAGGCTGCTAGGACCTATCCCTGGGACCTAGCTAGGTCGACCTACCCAGGGATAGGTCGACCTACCCAGGTTCCCAGCAGCTTATCAAACTGCCCAGAATAAGTCATCCTACTCGGTTACTCTAATTTATCCCTGGGTGGTACCCTACCTACGCTTATCCTAACCGTGTTACTCTAACCTGTAGTCAAACTCGCCCCTAAAGAACAATGTATGAATACAATTAATCACTCACTAGCTGCATGCAAGTCGTGGTGTAATGTGGTGTCTCATCTATGGTCAATACTTTTCCACCACTTTGCATATTCTCTGGGAAGGGAATCCTGCAACTCTAATTTGGCACGGTCCATAGCCTCATACAGATATCCCATATCATTCTTCTCATCGCCATCCACCATTCTTAGGACCTTCACTAGGGGTGTGACTACTTTCATGTATCGTGAGACCCTACCCCACAATTTGTTATCTTCCACGATGTGACAGACATCCAAATAATCCATCTGAGCATCAATATTAGACTTGTCTATGTATTCTCGCAGGACATTGTGGTACATGAAAGCTTTCACCTCATTCTTATACCTGTGCAGAGACTCCAAAAAAATGAAATTTGAATCACATACGGATCATAACTATAAGGATAAAGTAGAAATAATTGAGCTCAATCTTATACATGTGCAAAGACTCCAAAGAAATGAAATTCGAAGCAAATCTGGTTGGCCCTGCACAGATGATATCTCGCCTCCCACTTGCTTGCTCCCTGAACATATTCAATATCCTAGGATGGCCATAAATATACTGGGTGATTTTATGTGCCTTGTCAATTGTATTCTTCACATGATTTTCCTTCCCTATGTCTTCAAGTATCAGATCCAGATAATGTGCTGCACATGGGAGCCAATATAAATGCATGCGCTTCTGCATCAATTTCTTCCCTGCAGCCTTATAACTGCCTTCATTATCAGTCACTACTTGCACAACATTGTCCTCTCCAATTTGATCTATCATCTTATCCATCAAATGAAACAAATAATTGACATTTTTTTATAATTTGAGGCATCTACAGATTTAACAAATAATGTACCTTCGATGCAATAGACCAAAAAGTTAATCATGGACTTCTTCGTGGTACCAGTCCAGCCATCACACATGATGGTGCATCCTCTCTCCATCCATAGATGCTTGAAGCTTTCAACCCAGTCATAGAGCTCCTCAACCTCTCCCTCAAAGCCACGCCCGTATATGTCTCGACGTGACAGAGCCTTCAAGCCAGGGCCAGCATCTGCTATGGCATCTAGCATAGGTTGGAAATATTCGCTTTCAGCTGCATGTGCAGGGACACCTGCATGGAAAACTATTTGCAGATACTTTTAAATGCATGCCCTACAACTTCTGCTGATTTTTTTACCTCTCTCAATGCTTACTTGATTTTAGGTTGTGTAGCATGGGGCCTTCTGTGCAGATAGTTGTCCATGGGGCCTCCTCTCTGCGGGGCAGCACCAGTGTCAAGACGTCGTGCAGCTGTACTGGAGTAAGTCCCTGAACCTATGGGTGCTTTTCCTTTCCTTCGAGCAGCTTGTTCACGCTCCATTACTTTAGTCAGCTCTGGATCTGAATCCTTAGTGCCTTCCTCATCATCATCCCTCCTTCCCCTTCTGCCCGAAATCTCCTCAGCAATTTCAACCTCATCTTCAGTCCTTTATTGCATCCTCTCCTTTTTGCCCAGAAGGCACTAACGCATTTCTTCTCGGACCTCTCGAGGACATCTGTCACATTGTCTCACCTCTCCTCCTACCCCTGCCAAATGTTATTTTCCTCTAGTAATTCCGCCATGTATCTCCTTACCACAATAATTGCATTTCACTTTTCTTCTCCCAACATCAACTAAGGAGAGGTGGGCCCACCCCGGATCCTCCTGCCCTTACTGCTCCTGACTTTGTTCATGTCTAGGCATGATGTTGCATTAAGATAGTCAAAGACAAATAGTTGTAAGTACAATGAAAAAAATGCAATTCAACATAATAGAGCTTCAAATTATTCAATGAAGCTTAATTGAGCTTCAATTGACCCTAACTAAACCTAATTAGACAAAAGCCCCAAATTTAAGGGTGTAATTAGGACTTAATTATAAATTTTACCCTAATCATCCTTCATTAAAATTAATTACCAGCATGCTCCCACCCTAAATTATTCAATGAAGCTTAATTGAGCTTCAATTGACCCTAACTAAACCTAATTAGAGGAAAGCCCCAAATTTAAGGGTGTAATTAGGGCCTAATTATCAATTTTACCCTAATCACCCTTCATAAAATTTAATTACCAGTATGCACCCACCCTAAATTATTCAATGAAGCTTAATTGAGCTTCAATTGACCCTAACTAAACCTAATTAGAAGAAATCCCCAAATTTAAGGGTGTAATTAAGGCTTAATTATCAATTTTACCCTAATCACTCTTCATAAAAATTAATTACCAGCATGCTCCCACCCTAAATTCTTCAATGAAACTTAATTAAACTTCAATTGACCCTAACTAAACCTAATTAGACAAAAGCCCCAAATTTAAGGAACTAATTAGGGTTTAATTTGGAGTCTTAACATATTTCATGGTTTAAAACTAACCTACAACAGAAAAACTAACCTACAACAAAAAAAACTTTCAAATCAACCAAAAAAACACAAAACAAAACAAACCCCAACCTCTCCCTCAAGAAAACGTAGCTACACAACGCTTCTTTACGGCGGCGGCGGCGGCAGCGGCGGCAGCGGCGGCAGCGGCAGCAAACCCTGCAGTCTCCCTCACCCTATAGCACAGCAGCAGCAGCCCCTCAGCAGCTCCCTCACCTTGGCACTGCAGCAGGACACTTTCTCCCTCAGATCTGAGGGAGAACAGGAAGTGAACTCCCCTTAAAAGGGGAGTTCACGTGGGTTTCGGTCCGAAACCTGTAAGTTTCGAGCGAAACCGGTATCGGTTTCATCCGAAACCATTAAAATTAATTTTTTTTTAGTTTCGGACCTGCTACAGTGAGCAGGTCTGGTATCGTTTCGGTTACGGCCGAAACGTATCGGTTTCGGCCGATACTGCCAACCATATTGCCTACAAACTATTTCTGAAAGTTAAAAAAAAAACACTTTCAAAAGATTTATTTGGTTAAAAGAAACCAACAAAATGATACATCAGGTTTGAAACAAAAAAAGGAAAGCAATTGACACTCCAATAAGAGACACATGATCATCTGAAAATAATGGAAAAAGGAGTCTGTACACAAACAGAGATTATTAAAAAAGGGGAAATCCCTTCCAAAAGCATCTTACAGATGCAAAGCCTTATTCCATTCATAACAAGCACATCAGAGGATCATAAGCTATCCCTGGCCATTTGCATCAGATTGAAACAACAAAAGTAAAGCAGATGAGCAACCACTCCCAGAACAAACTTAATTGATGCCTCGGTAAGTCTCCAAGAAACTGTGAAATACCCATGACAAGCACATGCACTCCAAAGAGGGCAATCTTTATGATTACAGTCAACAAGGACAAGAAAAGAAGAGACGAGGAAAAATGTCATTTGACTCAAGAAGAATTGCCATTTACCTGCCCACTCCCTCCACAGGTTCTACAGGACCGAGTTGACGAACACTTGTAACAGTAACTCCACTTTTTGGGAAGCCTTGAGAGTATCACAAGAAACAAAAGGTAAGGAAGAGTTCTATAAGTAGTTCAGCAAAGTCAAAGACAAGGATATGATCCATACGCTGCCGTGTATCGAGTGGCCATATTTTTTGCAGTCATTCTTGCCTTCTCAGCTTTTTCCTCTGACAACTGCTTAAGTATGAATCCTTCTCCATTGCAAACTGTGCAGAGGCCAGAACCCTCACAATCTTTGCACATTTCGGTAGGACCCTGCCTAATAAAAATTGAAGAATAAGAAACTTAAACCACTAGCATTTATCAACATTATACAGTCATTTGGAACATACATCCGTTTTTCCAGAGGCTTCGGTCATCCTTCTTAGAAAGGTCGCTGATGCACCCACCGCAACAGCTGCAACTACAATGGATACAGCCGTCTCAGGTAATGCAGACAACACAATGAACCTTTCTCTTCTTCGTTCAAGTGAGTTGGGAGCACACGGAGACCAGGCATTGTTTTTTCCCAAATCTTGGAACCTTGGCTTCATTTTTATTAGCGCTAAATGGCATCAAATGATAGAGTCAGCTAAATGTATCAATTAATAAAATAAAAAAAGTGTTGTAGACCAACCATTAATTGACCATGTATGCATGAAAACCAATGAAAAGTGTGTAAGAGGGGGAGGGGAGGTGAAGGGGGGTGGTGGGACTGTCACGCCCCATGACATGCTGAATTTCAACAGAATGCTCAATGGTTGCATCAACTGCCAAAAACCGAGGAGTCACATTTGAAAAGTCCCAAAAAACAGATAGAAATTTACAAGAGAGTATGAGAATTATTTAACTAATGTTGCAAATATAATAAACAAACTTTCAATAGCCCCTTCCAATGATGTCATGAAATATGGTTCAATAAGCAACGAGAAAATGTAACACCTAAAGAAACAGTCAACCAGCAGAAAAAAGATAAGGATGCAATTAGAAACCAACCATTGTGTGGATGGTTAGAAGTATTGGTCATTGGCAGGGGCATAATATGTGGATGTATGATCTCACAATAGATGGTTTGTAACATAGAATTACCCCCTTGTTCAACTGACTATGCAAAAGGGGGAGGGTAAGTATTTCTACAAGTTCCCTTGTACCTAAGGATGTAACAAAATTTCTCAATTAAATGAGTGCACTGGCATGCCTTAGGGCAAACTGACTTAAAAGAACAGAAAAGACAAATAGAAGAAATTTTATGGATTGTGATGATACATTTTCAGATAGCAACGTGGATTCCAGCAGGGCTTCAATCAAAAAATGAGGTAAAGACAAATGTTAAACTTCCAGTAGCTCTTATATTTTATTCTGACTTTCCTGAAGAATACTTGTCATCAAAGACTCAGAATTAGTGCAATAGACATCAAACTAGGTGGCCGAAACCCACCTGGATAGGGGACAAGACACCTGGCCCTGCTTGAGATCTTGCATGTAAAACAAACTCGGATCGGGGGTTCGAATAGGACATACCCGATCCCAATCCAGTCTGGATCAGGTCAGTGGAATCGCCGATCCACTGGAAGATATGGATTGCCTGATTAAAAAAATATTAGAAAAAAATTTAAAAATCAGTGGAAAATGAGAAAAATTGTGGACATAGAAAACTTAAAAGATGATTATAGAAATGATAAAAAAATATAAAAATAAAGATATAATGTATCACATAAAAAGATACAAAAGGATATAATATATCAGATAAAAAGTATAATTGGTTGTAGTAACATTTCCTTGGCATTAATATAAAGATGCAAAAAGATATAATGTATCATATAAAAATAAATAAAATACAGCTTAAACAAGGGAGCTTTGTGGCATATATACCATTGCAAGGTTTGATTTGCAGCTACTTCATTGCAAGAAATGCACATGCAGAAGTACCATTCTTTTATGACTTTACATGAATTCTACCACTCGTGATCCACAGAAAAAAGCAGGGCAAATTTTGTATTGGGCCAAATCCACCGATTCTTGTTCGATCTGGACCAATTCAGCCGATTTTGCTTATATTTTTCTAATCTTGAGCCAGTTCAGCCCCAAACTCGGATCACCACCCCGTGATTCAGATACAAATTGGCCAATCCCAATCCAGATCAGCCAGTTCTGCATTCCATGGCTAAAGCACAACAGGTGGACATGCCACCCTTGCTCCACCATATTACCCATCCCTACACAGTGACATATGCCATGCAACCTTCAGCCAAGCTAACCATCATTGCCTAAGTACGCCAAAACTCAAAATGTTCATGGAGGCCTAGGGACAACATCAGCTTGCTAAACCCATCACTTGTTTTTTTCAAATTACAATGGATAATGTGCCTACACTTTTGCATAGGTACATACATTCACTCATCCATGCAAAGCATAAACCTAGTTTTCTTCTTTTTGCTACATGTTTTGCCAATGTCTCCTCAGGTCTTTACTACTGCTTCTACACTTTCGCCCTCCTCAATCATAAGCCCCACTTGCCTTTGACCTCTTTTAACTGATGCACGTGGTCTACACCAGTGGAGGATCTTCTTAGCATTCACCTACGTAGAATCTAAAGGAAAAGAGTTAACAATTTAAAACAACATAATATGCAAAAGCATATTTGTATTTTTTTGATGATGGGAAATGAAATCTTCCCGTAAAAGCTTGAACCAGTTTATTTTACATAGAGTGCAAATATCACCAAATTAAAATTTCTATAACAAAGTTGATAGCAGATATGCCAATGCATCCCCACAAGAACTGAAATTTTGTAACTGATACAGAATGCAATTTGCCAAGATCAAGATAACCAGTTTGGGCTTTGGAAGTCAAAAAAAAATCTGAGCAAACAAGAAGGATCAACTTTCAGTGCAGGCCGGAGGAAATAATATAGAAACTAAAACTGGTTTTGCCAAATCCATATACCCATCACTGAATCATGATCAAAGTGATTGAAAGTTAGATAAACAAAACAAAAGCAGAAAGTATAAAACATCAATAGAACAATATTTCAACAATTTCTGACCTATTCATGGGATAGTGCTTATAAATAACCCATGATCAGGCTGCAACGTTGGCATTCAGCCAAAAAGTTCACTTCCATGTAAAAGAAAAGAAGTTAGTCTTTGAAAATTCATTGGTGAAACCATGTGAAACTATGCCCATTGGTTTGATAAGGTTGAACAAACTCAATATCACTATTGCAAGATTTTCTTCTACATTTCAATTGCATCAATTCTGCTCATCCAGACTCTTTATAAGAAGATCAACTACCACCACCATGTCATGCGAGTTTATAAAACCAGCTCAATGCTAAAGAATGCTACTCAAAATCTACGCAATACTATTCATAGCCTCTAAGATTAAACACAGGAAGGTATATTGGTAAAAAGTTAAACATTTTCAAGATATGCCGTACTAGAAACGATATTTTTGGGCACATTGCTCCCATTGAGTGTCGGGGTTCATTTCCTTCTCAGGAACTGAACATTGAATAATCCCACTAAGAAATCCGGCGAAAATGAGCACGCCCCACTACCCGTGTCTGGACATCAACAGGAGACGTGAAGCCATAGGTCGCAGAGAAGCCAAGATTAACTATGACAAGAACAGAACTAATCATCCTTCATCATCGGCAAATAATAATAATAATATAACAAAAAGACCCAAATAGCTGAAGAAATTGTTGTGGGTTTTCCAAAACGCTACCAATCTCCTAGGCAATCAACCCAATTTAACCGGATAGTAAACAACATAGATCTTCCATCGCTCAGCAAGCGAAACCACCAGAAGGTCTCGTAACTCTGATAGGGGAAACACAAACGAAGAGCAAGAACATTATCTGGATTCTGGGGAACAGCGTAGAAGTTTGCCTCACCGTTTCCGCTTGGAGAGCATGGAATTGTGGCCGCACAGGTGAGCCGCAGCGCCATCTAAAATCCGGAGTATGCAGCCAATCTCATCACACTACCTATCGTCTTGGCAATACGAGAGAGAAAGGAATTAAAATTTTATAAAAATGGAAATTCTATCTAACCCTGCACGCCCATTGGCGGATTGGAAGTAGATGACGTCAGCGATAGTCCTCACCATTCAGGAGTCGCTGTCACCGCGAAAATTGAATCAGGGATCGAATAATCGGACCTTTATTTTTTTTTTTTGGTTGAAAACTTGTAATGGGCCTTCATTTTATGGGCCAGTGAAGCCACGTGCAGATATAAACCCAAAAAAAGGAAAGGAAAAAAAAACTCAAACAGCCACGTCACATTTATTTCAAAGAAAAAGAAAAAAAATTCACCTCACCTCGAAATTTAAACTTTAATCTTAGAAATTCTGAACAAATAAAAGAGTCTTCGAAATAAATAATTTCTTTTTTACTTCCAACTACTTGTAGGTCGGGCAATTTTGGAACCGAAGAGAAAGATAGACGCAAGAGAAAAAAGAAGGCGATTTCCCATGAATAATCTTTTGAAAATGTATGTGGAATCAAAAAATCGAAAGAGCAACGTCTGTTGTGGATTATTAAAATACATGCAGGTATGTAAATCATGCCATCCACGTAGGGTGTTAACTAGATTGGACTGGCTTGCACTTGGGCCAAAAAACTGACATGTTCTCTTTTATAGAGGCCCTGCCTAGGATATGAAACTCTAAGCGGGACTTAGGATAACTGAACAAAGTCAGTTAGGGTAGTGTATTCGTCTTAACCAAGCTTAGTTCAACTTTGAGACGCCCTCGTCTTGTTCGAAGTCAAATAGGAATATGAATGTTTACATATATATTGCTCTAAATATTAATTTTGTCAAATATATCCCTAATTTAGACATATTATCGTGAATATCCTTCGTTTAGTCTTGAATATTATAGTTATACCCTTCGGGTTTAATGCCGTCCATGGAAGTCAAATATTCTATAGAATATTCTATATATTGCTGTTAGGTGAAGTAAAATACCTAAAATACCCCTGGGAGAGAGGGAGAGAAGTATCAGTGCCTCTCCCCAGCCATCTCTCTCCCTCATAACAGCGTCTTAACTAGTGTCTCATCTTGAGTGGGACGGTCCAGTGAAAGACCGCGTTTATCATAACAACGTCTTAACTAGCGTCTCTCCTTAATGAGGACGGTCTATTTGTGGGCCGTTCAGTTATTGAGCGGTCTGGTGGGAACCGTTTACATGATTTATTAGATATTTGTTTGATTTTTTGAATTTCCACCGACAATCTTTTGTATGGTCCACGTTCAGCCGTTTAATACATTGAACGGCTTGTCTGAGAACGTTGAATCTCCCAGAGTCCTAAGTCGGGTGGTTTTTCAGATAATTATATGTTTATCTATTTTCTGGATTTATCACCGATAGGTTTAAACGGCCAAGCATTTGATTGTGCTATTCACTGAGTGGTCTATCAGTAGACCGGTTTATCCTCGAGAGTCCAACGTCGTGGTGACCGGTCTGTTCGATGGATAAGTGGATAATTTCTATTTTTAATTATTTATCACCGACAGCGTTGGACAGTCTAGCAATGGACCGTTTAATATGTTGGACGGTCTATCGCGCGACCGTGTATACGCTCGAAACCTGTGGATTGAATGAGTTTTCTCTCTCCATCCGAGGTTAAGTCCCGATCTTTCTACGTCATTTTCTCCGCGGTTTCTCAACCAAATGAGATGTCGTTTGATCATGGTGGAAGATAAAAGGTTTATCTACGGTTTTTGTTTTATCCTCTCGGATTAATGTCCATTGGAAAACCTAATTTCGAGATTGGATTTTCAAGGGTCTATAAATAACACCCTTAGTCCAAGCTTGAAAGGGGGGGAGATCCAACATCAACGGTGAAGCTATGCCGAATTTCTGATCGAACTGTAGCCAGGGAGGGAGACTTTCTACGTCCTTTAAGCCTCCGGTTTTCAGAGAGTATTCGTTGTTTTGAGTCATATGTTTTTTTTAGTTCTTTCTTTCTCCATTGCACGCTCTTTTCACCATCTTCTTCCCACATTTTTCACTGCTTCATAGCATTTCACACCCCTCCTATTAGTTTTTGACGCCCTTTAGGGGTTTAAAAACCTCCCAGGTATCGCCCCTTTCATATCATTATGTTTATTTTCCACTTCGTTCTATAGTTGCTACACTTCTTAGAGCTAATTTGGGTGTTATTTTTGTGTTCTACACTTTGTTTTGCAGGTCTGCATCATCGTAGCACGAGGCCCATCCCCTCTGGCCGACTCGAAGGGGTGGAGGATCAAATCCCACAACTTGGGAGTATGGCATTCTGGGCGGTCTTCTTCCGTCCGTTTGCAGATCAGAGCGGTTCTATTCAAGCCATTCATATCCTGTGAGCAGTTGTCTTCTAGCCGTTCTGTCGCCAGATCTGTCTTCGTCCCGCATCCTTTTCAGCGTTGTGAGCGATCTGTCGAGGGACCGTGCCATTCAATAGGCGGTTCGTCCAGGACTGCGTACTTTTGCAGCGCTACTTTCTTTGGGCGAGTGATTTCTTCCTTTCCAAGATACGTCATACTCCTCGGTACTTCGTGTCTTGGTGGCGATCACGATCACACACACTCATTCACCCTTTCTTTTCTTTCTTTCCTTTGTTTGGCTTGTTTTTACACTTTGATACATTTAAAAAAGGGAAGGTAAGGAGAAGAAAAAAGATAAGAAAACATGTCAACAATCGGAGTGCCGACCCTCTCCGCGTCAGCGCCGTGTCACCGGGTTTAAACATTGACAGATTTATAGGTTTACATTAACAAGTTTGCAGGGGATTAAAGGCACGGGATTACGAGGATAATAGGGTCAGATTTATGCTTGAAACCTGAGCAAGAACACCTACCTTAGACGAATAACATATACCCTTGGCCTAATCCTAGCGAAATCCTTCTCTGCTCTTCCAGTCATCTCGTACAAGGCTCATCAAATTTAACTAATCTTCAAGCCTTCATCACCCACGAGCCTTCATGCTACCTTCTCACGTACAAGCATCCTCCTTCAACACCCACGAAGAGCCTTCTACGAAGCCTCCCTGCTAGAGCCGCCCATCACGTTGGGTAGGTTGGTGAAGGTTTTACACACGGGGGCTTAAAAGACCAAATATATACAGGGTAATCTTCTAACTCTAACCAACCTAATTAGGATTCCCACTTATAGAGTCCGAATAAGCTAAAGCTCTAAATGCCGTTGGATGATAACCCAACGTCCAATGCTACAGCTGCCGTGGACCTTTTAAGATGGGTTTAGCTTAGGGTTTATCGCGAGGCTTTAAGTTTAGGTTCTTAATATTATATAGGTAAAGTAACCAATTTAGTGTTTGATTTAATTTCAACTAACCTCTAGTATAATAAAATTCCAATCTTTTATCTTTTAATATTTTAAGTAAGGAACTAGATTTAATTTAATATTTCTTACCTCAATTATTTTATTTAGATTAAAACTTCTAAACTAATAATTATTTAATTAAATAATTGTTTAACTTACCTCAACTTAGTTCCCATCAACGGGTTCTTCTATAATTTAGGGTCTTAATGGACCTAATCTAACTAGCCCAAAAATTAATATTCTAAAAACCCAATAACTAAAAGATTTAAATGAAATAAAAATTCATTCTAGTTTATTTTGATAACATTATTATGAGCTTATGCAAATATCTTATTTAATTATTATTATTTTTAAAATATATATATTTTTCATAACTTTTGATTATAGTGATTAACGATTAAATAAGATTCATTTAAAGTCTTGTTATAATTATATTTCAAAGAGTCATGCTGCACAACAAACTAAGTTAATGACTAATCAAACACATGATTCGCCAGTATTATTTTACGTGTCTTTATTTATTTTTATTCTTAAATATCTTTAATGAATAATATCAATTAAAGGATAACTCGTCTTTTCTCTATTTACAAGTTTTCCCTTTTTATATTTTCTTAAATATATTATTAAAATATTACACATTAAATAATAACTTGTTATCTTTCACTTTTACGTGTTTTATGATCACTCGAGTTCTATCTTTATTGATGTTCTTAGATATCTTTAAGTGTTTCCTTAAATTAAAGACATCAATAATAATAGAACCTTTCAATAAAACATCATAAATTAACTAATTATAATTTAGATGCGATAATTATTACTTTTCATCGTAAAGGTATTTCTTTCAAAATAAAAATATATTACAAAAATCTATTTAAGAGATTCTATAAATTAAATGTATCCCTAAACACTTCATTAATTAAACTAATAAGGTTATAATTGCTACCTCTCACTTTAAGAGTTTTTTGTTATTTTATAAATATTTTCATATACTAAATATGTGTTGCCAAAATAATAAAATATTTCATAAATAACATGATTAGTTAACTAATTTAAATGTGATAATTCATATTCTAATACTAATTCTCATTTCATTTACGTATTGTTTAGAACATTTTAAATCAAAAAAGTACCATTAAAATAATAACATTTTTAATGAACAGCATTCAAATATGTTAATTGCCAAATTGGGTTTACATTAATAATGTAAAGAAAATTTCATAATTAAATGGGTTCCCCTTTTTTATTGATTCATAATTCAATTGAACTTTTAATTGATTATTTGTTTATTATATTTTAACACATCAGTAATTTATTTTTTTCCATTTTATTTATTTTCATAAAAGCTTATCTAAATTCTAACTATTTATGATAAATTACTAGACTTAATTTACAACATTTATTCGTACTTATATTTCTTTTATCATTTTTATTTTGAATATATATATATATATATATATATATATATATGTATTTCTATTTTAGTCTTAAAATTATCTGGGGTGCTACGTACTAGTAGCCATGCAAGTGTGTTTTTCTTACATAGTCATGATGGCAAAGGTGGCTTGTCACGTCCCGACGCAGAATATCGGAACATGGCAGTTATAATCATTCACGATGGACAGAGCAATAACGAGATTAAAAGGGCACAACTGCAGTAAGGAAAGAATAGCTTCAAAGAAAAGCACCAACTTCTTCACAAAGAGAGAAAATAAGAAGTTCCAACCTCCATATCCTTCTTACATAATGACTCAATTAACAAACGAAGTGAAGATTACAACTCGAATTGAACAATTGGACTAACAACATACAACGACTCTTTAAAACAACTTTAAGATCACTCCAACGACTATCTATGATATCAGCAAGGTTCACGCCTATTGGGGTCCACGCCAGGTCTTTACTCTTGCCCATCCACGTCCGTTTGTATTTCATCACCAGAGCTACCTGAAAGGGGGAAAGCTGAGTGAGCAAACGCTCAGTAGGCAATAGCAGGTAAGTTTAAGTAATTAACCAAGTTAAGTTAGATGTCAAACTATTAAATGCAACAAAAGTAAATAATCACAAAACATGATGGGAAAAAGAATAGACAGAATAGAGGTATATCAATTTCATGAATTGGCCGTTCAAGCATGCAAGTAACAAGTCATGTATTGATAATATTCCAATAAGGAATCCAGTGTCAATGGCAAAAGAAAAGGGTAATGAATGTCTTAGACAACATGTTAGTCAAGTACTCGGAGCAATGTCTCACCGTGTCATTACAACTCCCCGGAGCACTAGTACTTTTCGGACGCTCCTCCCAGGACCAGACCGGACCCTTATGCTGCGTTAGCATTGATTTGGTGGATCCATGATCCCAAGTAATATCTAGACATTCATTGGAATCGGCCAAGGAATTCCAAGGTCAAGCTACGCAACTTATCTCTTGGATCAAAAGGAATTTCCATAGTCACATGAGAAGCCATAAGATTATAGCTGGTAATGTCAAGGATAGTCAGGGTGAAATGCAGCACAAGCCATCCCTGACTTGCCCAAAGAAGCATACACAAGAAACTTGCGTAAAATAGGGTTATGGAAGAGTGACGGTCATGCACGGACCGCAATCATCATAGAAACGGCCTATATTGGACCGCCAGGAAGTATATTGGGCCAAGGCACAAGCCCAGCGCCAAGGAGATAAAACGGTCCTCAATGGGCCGCTAACAGATTAAAGACGGTCCCCACTAGGCCGCTTCCAAAAGGAAGACGGTCTATAATGGACCGTTCAAGACAGAGGGAACTTACTAGGCCATAACCAAAGGAAACGGTCTCCAATGGGCTGTCCCACACGAAAATGGTCATGATAGGGCCGCTTAGTGGTAAAGACGGTCCAGGAACGACCGCAATGAAACTAGGCCCGGCAAGACTAAGGAGTCGACCTAATGGGCTCCCAGCCCGCCCAAGGCAAGGTGGGACCAAACCAGAGTCAGCCCAACCTTCTCAGGTCAAACCAGAGGCTATTAGGTCAATTTAGACATGGCTAGGTTAATGGAAGTCAAGGAAAATGACCCGTAGGACCTGGCTCGTGGGCCAGAAGGAAACGGTCATGACTGGACCGCTTAAAGCGCTAGGCGGTCTAACCCGGGGCCGCCGCCGGACAATAGCGATCGTGGAATGGCCGCCTTTAGCACAGACAGCCCCGAACTCCGGGCTGTAAGCCAAGCGATTCGGTCGAGCAATTGGGTGCAGGTCTTGAGGGTACAACCGGCCCGGCGTCCTAGTGAGAATCCCAGGCTCGCAGGGTCTTACGGAGGTCTCATAATGGAGGTCCTAATCCGATGGAAGGAATATCCGACGGAGAGTCCCAACCATTACAAGATTGAAGGGTTAATAAAACATTGGAAAATGGTATATAATCGGTCAGTCAGTACCACCGGAGTGGAGTGACTGTCAGAACAACCCTAGATATTTTTTTTCCACACTTATTTCACCATAACCATTGTGACATGTTGATAAATTTCAAATTTTATAACCAAGATCACGTTGGAGAACATAATGTGATAGAATGGACAGATGAGTTTAATCATGAACATAGTAAGATCAGTTCCTTGAATCATATTCCATAATTTACCAATTTCCTTGTGTGGGTTTCTGTCCTACACATGTAGTCCAGCCGAGGTAATAAATATAATCAAAACATACCCAAAAATAAATCGTGATACGAGACGGTCTATATAGGACCGCTAACAGAGGCTAGCAGTCTATCGAATGACCGCTTTGGGTGACGATCAACAAAACTGGCAGATAGATGAAAACGGTCTATCGAGCGACCGCTGGTTACAATGAAACGGTCTATCGACCGACCGCTAGGGTCCCGAGGCGGTTCTTGTTACGACCACAAACATGTCGACACTCCCGGTCTTCGGCGATCTTTGATAGACTCTAATTCCATCACTAAATTCGAACGGTCTATAGCATATAAATTGGGCAAAATAAATCTAACGAAAAGAGGATATAAAAATGTATAACATGTCAGGATTAATTTGGATTTAAGCCTGCCTCCACCGAGCAATGACTCGATCAAAAGATGCTAACATGGACGGTGCCCTAACTTGTCATGCTGTGACTAAAAAGGGTAATACACATGCTACATGATACAATAATTAGAGCTTTTTATGCTAGTAAAAATAGGACTTCGGGACGCTTCTAATGGTATATTTTATGATGGATTTGGGCTACGATTGCCTACCTTAATCGAAGGAAGAAGACGAACGCAAATAACTCGGACCGTATGAAGAACACCTCGCTCTCGTCACCGAATACTCCCACGTCCTCGCTCCTCGCCAGCAACCGCAGCAAACGTCGATACTAGGTCGGGCTAGGGTTAGTTTTATAGGGTCAATTGATTCTGGAAGGGTCCATTGTGTTATGTTAGATGGACGCAGTCTATCTCCACGAAGTGTGGATCTAGAGGGGGGTGAATAGATCTACTGCCTAATTAAAAACCAGTAAGAGGTTCTAATGCGGAATATAGGCAGAACTACTGAATCACTAACCCGAATATTAGATTTGAACAAAAGCGAATCAAACTATGAAGCTGAGTAAGAAATCCAATTGCACACAGTTCATAGACAAACACACAAACACAAGGCACCCAAGATTTTTAGGTGGTTCAGTCAAAGACCTACGTCCACCCCACACTTAACCGAGTATGGCTTACTGCTGCGCAGTACAGCTTGCGTCTGCTGGGCACTACAGCTTGGCCTACAAACCGCTGAGCAACATAGCTTGCTGTCCGAGACAAGTCTCGCCTGCTGAGGATTACAGCTTCACCTGTCCAGTGGAATCCTCCACTGCAACTGCTGGGGCTTACAGCTTACCCGTCCAGAGGCAGCACCTCTGCTAACAGCTGACTCACAGCTTGAAGAAACAAGTGTTCGGAAATTTAAAGACAGAATCAAAACGAAATGGAAAGCCCAAATGGGAATGTAGCTCGAATGAGCAAAGCTCAGCTCTGGTTTCTGAATCAAGAGACTGAGATACAACCTTTCAAACAAAACTCTCACAATCTCACTCTCTCAATCAAGCTCTCTCAAGTCATCTCTCTCGATCTTCTCTTCTTCTCTATTTTTCTTCTCACTGTGGATCGGTGGCTCTCTGCTGCTTCAGTCTTTCAGCCTCACTGTATATACTTTGCCACTTGATCGATCTGCCTTCATCTGAAGACGAAGACACTCTTTTATATCAGCAGCAGGTTGGATAAGGGCGTGTGGCTTCCACATTTCCCGCCCATAGAATTCGCCAGAACCGAGGACATTTCATCCACATGGCAGCATCCTGGGATGGGCTGCTTCCACGTGTCACCATCGCAGCACCTCGTCCTCCTTGGATCACGAGCCAAGTCACCAATCTCTGTAAAGAATCTCTGTCAGACAGAGTATCGGATTATCAGTTGTAAGTTTAGAACCCTGTACAGACTTTGTGAGATGCAATGCATTGTATATGCTTCACTGTATGGACTTTGTGAACTCGAATGCATTGTATAGACTTCGTGAATGGGAATGCAATGTACAGACTCTGCCCAATGTGTAGACTTCATATAAGAAGGCAACAGCTGTACAGACTTAGGCAATGTAAAGACTTGGACAGACAACTGACGATGTATGTACTTCAACTAAGACAGACGATGTACACACTTAGCCAATGCAGTGCAATGTATGGACTTCAAACAAGACGGACGATTTACACACTTAGCCTGAACCACTGTATAGACTTTCATGAGACGCTCAATGAGACGCTCAATGTACACACTTCAAGTCCAGTGTATAGACATTGCCTTAGACTCTAAATGAGACGGACGTTGTGCAGACTTTAGCCAATGCAATGTATAGACTTTGGGCTCGCCATGCAGTGTATAGACTTAGAGCACAAACGCCACGATGCAATGTATAGATATGCTAGTTATATGAGCTGCACTGTATAGACTCTGCTATGCATGAAGACGAGTGTATAGACTTGTGAATCTGGGGGGGGAGTCGACCCATCAAAGAAGGGGGTCGACCCATGATGCATGAATGTATAGACTTATGTTCTAAGCGATGCACAAACACAACACAAGGCAGTGTATAGACTCTACGTGCAATGTGTGGACTTTGAGTGTGTGTGCAGTGTGTAAACCTGTGAAGTGCATAGAACACACATACAATCTGATAAGAACAATTTCATCAAAGCATAAACAGTTGCCAACCAATCAAAACAAGGTGTTGCCAATGAAGTAAAGCATATGTCAACATCATCAACACAGAGGAGTCATAACAATGTCCCCCTTTTTGATGATGGCAACCCCTTATCATATAGAATAGCAATTACCTGCCATACAGATGATGAGAGACATGATTTGTTATTCAGATTGTCATGCAGATGCTATGCATGCATACTACGAAATGTAAGCAACTCCCTGCAAACAAAATCTCCCCCTTTGCCATAACATAATGCATACACTTCCCCTGGAATGAATTCAGAATTCATACAATATTCTCCCCCTTTGCCATCAACAAAGAGGAGGGAAAGTGAGTACAAGGGAAGGAACAAGAGATATCATCTGACTGGCATTCTGAACAAGTAGTTCAGGAATAAGCATTCTAAAGCATAGAGTCTTCAGTCATATGAAGTTATAAACTACTTTCAGATAGAATTCTGGTTTAAAGACTATAAAATTTTGAGTTCATGCACTACAATCATTGGATAAGAGTTCTGTGCATGATAAAACAATAAACCAGAAACACATTTTCATGAGAGATTCAGTTTCAAAATATCTTACTTTCATAGACTCAGGAAAAATGATTAAGAGATACCAGGTCATGTATTGAAAATAAACAAATTGACATCCAAGAAATTTCTTGTGAAGGAACAGCATTTTCAATATGAGTTCATTTTGGGCATTCAGGTACCATTTGCCTTTTTGCGTAAGGGTATACGTTTATCAGACGCCAATACCCCTAGATACTCAACATCATGGACCATTCTGCCAATGATCAAACACAATAAAACTGATTTACACCTTTTTGTGTGAGGGTACACGTTTATCAGACGCCAGTTACCCCCAGGTACTCAGTGAAACCAATCTACTGTTTTGATCATTTTATACAGAGATAGCTGATACACCTCATGACATGAGTGTTGTCCACTTCTTTGATGGATCACTCAATTTCTCAGTGATTTACCAGTCATTGCTCTGCCAATGTTATTTTTCAATTGATTTTCAATGTTTTCAACATCTTTCTTAGCTGTCCTTTATTTGTTTCAGAATGACTTGTTTAAGAACAATACACATACTTAGCTTCTCTAACATGATTTCAGATGAGTTTTCAGATTTCAGATATAAGTAGCTTTGTCTGACATGAAATAAGAAAAGGGTTGAAAGTTTTATCAATTTTCAGCTTTCTTATTTATTGATTGTAATCTTTAAACTCCAAAAATTATAAAATTTAAACCATTAAGTCAGTCTTTAAGCAATTAAAATTCTTATAACTGAAGAAGTCCGTTTTCTATTGCTTAGGAATCAGAACTGACTAACAGATTGTCATATGTCAGATTCAACTCATTCAGGGCCAAAGAATGAATGAATTCAAGAAAGTTGATGACCACTCTGAATTTCTAATAATACTCCCCCTGTCTATATGCATGTAGTTTTGCAAATGGCAAGAATTGGATACGAACTGTTATAATATGCATTACTCTGCTCTGTTCTATATGCATGTGGTTTTAGATGAAAGAAACCTTAGACACAATCATAACTAAATGATATACAATGAATAATATGTCATGCATGCGTGGTCTAGTCTAACATTCAACAATCACAGAGTTTTATTCAAGCTATCAGATGCAAGTCCAAATCAGAAATTTTATTCAAAGCACCTAAAAAAATTATTCATCATGCTGAAATTTACACAAGCCAAGTTCTCTTCTAAGAAATTTGAACCTTTCATTCCCATGAGGCTTAGTAAAAATATCAGTAATTTATTTTTCAGTTTCAATGAAGTTCATTTCAATTTCATTTTTATTTACAACATCTCTCAGAAAATGGTGTTTTATCTCTATATGCTTAGTCCTAGAATGATGAACATGATTTTTAGCAAGGCATATAGCACTAGTATTATCACATAACATTGGAATACATCCCAATTTTATCTGATAATCATCCAATTGGTGCTTGATCCATAGTACTTGGGCAGTACAATTACCTGCAGCAACATATTCAGCTTCAGCTGTAGACAAGGCTACAGTGTGTTGCTTCTTAGATGCCCAAGATACTAGACAGCCGCCAAGGAATTGACAATAGCCACTAGTGCTTTTTCTATCTACTCGACACCCATCATACTCTGCATCAGTGTAGGCTAGAAGTTCTAACTCACACCTAGCAGGATACCATAAACCTATCTCTTGGGTCCTAGTAAATACCTAAAAATCTTTTTCACAGCTTTAAGATGTGATTCTTTAGGACTAGCCTGAAATCTAGAGCATAAACACACTGAAAATTGAATATCAGGCCTAGATACTGTAAGATATAGAAGGGATCCGATCATACCTCTATATAGCCTTTGATCCACTGGTTTACCTTTAAGATCTTCATCCAAACTGGTTGAGGTACCCATTGGAGCAGCTATTTCCTTGAGGTTGTCCATTTTGTACTTCTTCAATAAATTCTTTATGTACTTGGACTGAGAGATAAAAGTTCCATCCTTTGTTTGTATAACCTGCAGTCCAAGAAACAATTTGAGCTCGCCCATTGAGCTCATTTCAAACTCATTAGTCATTATCTGAGAGAATTCCTCACACAATTTGGGGTTAGTTGACCCAAACACAATGTCATCCACATAAATTTGAATGATAAGAATATCTGAATGACTTACCTTGGTAAACAATGTTTGATCAACTACACCTCTTGTGAAGTTCTTGTCAATGAGGAATTTGCTCAACCTGTCATACCAAGCTCTAGGAGCTTTCTTTAAACCATATAGAGCCTTTTTGAGTTTATAAACATGATTGGGGAAGTCTAAACATTCAAACTCAGGAGGCTGCCTCACATAGACATCCTCACTGATTTCCCCATTTAGAAAAGTAGATTTCACATCCATCTGCTGAAGATTAATTCCTAGGGAACATGCATAAGCCAATAATATTCTGATAGCTTCTAACCTGGCTACAGGGGCAAAAGACTCTTCAAAGTCAATTCCAAACTCCTGATTATACCCCTGAGCTACAAGTCTGGCCTTATTTTTAATGATATTCCCTGATTCATCAATTTTATTTCTGAACACCCATTTAGTCCCTATGACTGTTTCATGATCAGGAGGTGGAACCAAATGCCACACCTTATTCCTGTCAAATTGATTGAGCTCCTCGTGGGGCATTAATCCAATGCACATCTTTGAGAGCACAGTCAATGGACTTGGGTTCAACATTTGAAACAAAAGCATAAGCATTCAATTCATTTTGAATTCTCAAGTGGCCTCTAGTCCTAGGGGGATCATGCAGATTTCAATTACATTATCTACAGGATGATCTTTAAGATATCTAATGTTAACAATTGGATTGTCATGATTTTGATTTACCTCCCCCTGAGCTGTAGGCTCTTCTTCATTAGGCTCTTCATTTCCTTCCTCATTTTCGGATTGGTCTGCAGAATTTCCTTCTTTCAGAATGTCACCACTGTCTTCATTCCTGCATTGACCAACATCAGTCTTTAATGAGGATTCATCAAATACTATATGTGGAGATTCTTCAACAGTTTTGGAATTCAGATTATACACTCTATATGCTCGGGTATTTTTAGAATAACCAAGAAAGATTCCTGATTCACCTTTAGGTTCAAATTTGTCAAGATCTCTTTTATCATTAATATGAATGAAACATTTACAACCAAAAACTTTGAAATGAGCAATAGAAGATTTCTTACCCTTTAAGATCTCATAAGGTGTTTTCTGAGTAGAAGGTCTTACCATGGCTCTGTTAATTACATAACATGCAGTATTTACTGCTTCAGCCCAAAACTTCCTTGGTAGACCACCTTCAACCAAGAGTGTACAACCCATCTCCACTAGGGTTCTATTCCTTCTCTCCACTACTCCATTCTGCTCAGGTGTCCTTGGTGAGGAGTACCTATGGTTAATTCCATTTGACCTGCAGAATTCATCAAACTGTGAGTTTTCAAACTCACCTCCATGATCAGTCAAGATATTTTTAATTTTCTGATTTATTTTAACATAGAACTCTTGAAATTCTGAGAATGCATCACTCTTATGAGATAAAAAATAAACCCAAGTATATCTAGAAAAGTCATCTACCATGACAAACCCATACTTCCTCCCTGATAAGCTGACAGATCTGGTTGGCCCAAAAAGGTCCATGTGTATCAGCTCATAGGGTTTAGAAGACATATTTTCTGTTCTAGACTTAAATGACTTTCTAGTTATCTTTGACTGAGTGCATGCATCACATATTTTATTTTCTTTCTTGAAGGAAACTTCAGGAAGTCCTCTAACCATGCCATACTTATTCAGTTTATGCAAAACAGTATAACTAGCATGACCTAACCTACGATGCCATAAAAATGCTAAGTCTTCTCTACTAGCAGTAAGGCATATGTTAGAATGTTGAATATCATCTAAATCTATCATGTATGTATTATTTATTCTTTTTCCAGAAAATTTGACAATTTCAGAATCAGGTTCAAAAACCTTGCAGCATTGAGAATCAAATAAAACTTTATATCCTTTATCACACAACTGGCTGATACTAAGTAAATTATAAGCTAACCCTTCAACCAGCATAACATCATCAATGTAGCAGGTAGAACACTTACCTACCTTACCTGATCCAATAATCCTACCCTTTGTGTTGCTTCCAAAGGTGACAAGGCCTCCTAGTTTCTCAGTCAGCATGCAGAACTTGGCCTTATCTCCTGTCATATGCCTGGAGCAGCCACTGTCCAGGTACCACAAGTTGCTCTTGGCTGCCAGGCATACCTACATACACAATTAGGTAGAGAGGTTTGGAACCCAAGACTGATTGGGCTCCAGAACAGATGAAATAGAAGCAAAGCAAGAAAGCAGACTTTTCAGAATCCACATTTGTTTAAAAGAACTTTGTTCAGTGAATTTTACAGTTTTCCTTCTGTTATTCTTTCTCTTATTTTTGTTGTTTTTCTTCTTATTAGCACCAACAGAGTTATTCACAAAATTGTTGTTGTTATGCCACTACTTCGGCCAGGTTGCATTCATAAGGTTTTGGTCAAAGTGATATTTGGGCTGGCTGAAAGATTGGAAATTCCTAAGTATCCGACTACCATACCCATTATCCCAATTTTTGACATAGGGTCTGTAAAATTGTGTAGGTTGATGAACATACCCTGTATGCATCCCTTGAGTTCTAGTCCACCCAAACCCATTAGGATAGGTTGACTGTGTGGGGTAGTAGGACTGAACTCTAGGCGGATTAAATTTGTTGTGCTGACTCCTGAAAGCATTTTGTCTTCCCTGCACCCTTGACCCTGCTGACTTGTTCACAGGTTTTTGTTGGGTCTTTTTCTGTGATGGTGGTGGTGAGGATTTTTTGGCATTGACATGGGGTTTGTTTGTCTGAGCAGACTGACCCCTAACCTTGGGTTGAGCACTAGAGTTAGGTTTGGAAGTGCCAATTCTACTAGGCTCACCAATTTTCTGTTTGCCCTTCTCCTCTGCAGTGGGCTGTTTCAGATTCACATTTGTGTTCACAGCATTATTAGAATTCATGTTAATCAGAGGTCCTCTCTCCTTTTGTGCAACAAAGGAAATAGTTTTCATTCCAAAGCTCTTAGTTGCACTAGAGTTAAATCCTAGGCCCTCTCTCCTGAAATTAACCTTCGACCCCAATAAAGCATTTAAGTTTTCATATCTTTGGGTCATTTTCTCAATGGTTCTCAACTTATCCTCATTGTCTTTCTGAATTTCATCAATAGACTTTTTCAATTCATTATTTACATTGAGGACAGCTTCATATTTTTCAGAAACAATTTTTATCTCACTTTCATATTTTTGAATTTTCAGTTTCCATGCATCAATTTCATTGTCTAACCTCACATTTTCTTCCTTAGAAATTTTCAGCCCTTGCTTGATTTCTTCAATTTTAGAACATGTGAGTTTCAGCTTACTATTCTCAGATTCTAAGCATGCAATTTTATCAGTTAGAGTTGTATATTTTTGCATGGAGTTAATATTTCTTTAAGATGCATGTTTTCCTTTCTAATATCATCAGCTCTATCAGCTATGTCATGGTAGGCATCTACCCAATCAGCAATAGTGAAATTTTCAAATCTAGTGATTACCTCATCTGAGTCCTCCTCTCTGTCTTCGGAGCTTGTTGCCATAAGGCAAATGGGCTTCTCAGATTCGGTTTCATTGTCTGAGCTGCTACTGAAAGAGCCTTCATCTTCATCACTCCAGGTGCTAACCATAGCTCTCCCTTTCGTGTTCTTCTTCTTTGACTTGTCCTTGTATTTCTGATTCTCTGGACAGTCAGCTTTCATATGGCCTGGTTTCCTGCATTGATAACAAGTATTAGTTTCAGTTTTCTTAGCAGGGTTATGTTTGTACCTTTTATCCTTTCGGCCGCCACCATACTTCTTTTGGCTGACGTCCTGCTCCTTTCCTGAGGAATCTCCTGAACTCTCTGGTCATCATGGCCATCTCAGAACGAGTTATGTCTTCTTCATTCAGGGTCTCCTCTGATGATGAACTGCTGGAGCTGGATTTGCTGGATTTGCTGGAACCAACCTTCAGCGCTATCGGCTTCTTCTTCCTTTCAGCTTCTTCTATTCTTGGCATATTAATCTCATATGCCATCAGCGAGCCAACTAGCTCATTAGCTCTTGTATTTCGCAAGTCCCTTAACTCCTCCATCACTGTAGCTTTCGTATGCCAAGCATGAGTCAGGGAGTGCAGTATCTTCCTCACTACATCATATTCTGTCTGAGGTTTCTCGAGACCTCTGAGACCATTGGTAATGATTGTCAATCGAGCATACATTTCACTGATGGTCTCGTTCGGCTTCATCTTGAATGCTTCGTATTCTGACACAAGGAGATTAGCCTTCTGCTCTCTAACCTGAGAGGTCACTTCATGAATGACTTCCAGTGCATCCCACATCTCCTTAGCTGATTTGCAGGCTGATACGCGGGAGAATTCTGTAGGGTGCAGAGAGCACTGGATGGCGTTTATGGCACTCCAATTCAGTGTAGACCTCCTTATCTCCTCCTTGGTCCAGACTTCCTCATTAGGGGACAGCTCATAAGGTCCCTTGCTGACAACCTTCCAGATCTCGTAATCCTTAGCCCTCAAAAACACTTGCATACGGTTCTTCCAGTATGCGTAGTTAGATCCATCGAAGAATGGGGGCTTCGTGGTTGAGTGTCCTTCAGCTATCATCCCTCGAGCATCCATCTTGACCTTTCCTCTTCGGGCGATGAGTTCCTGTAGAAGAGTATGGCTCTGATACCAAGTGTTATGTTAGATGGACGCAGTCTATCTCCACGAAGTGTGGATCTAGAGGGGGGTGAATAGATCTACTGCCTAATTAAAAACCAGTAAGAGGTTCTAATGCGGAATATAGGTAGAACTACTGAATCACTAACCCGAATATTAGATTTGAACAAAAGCAAATCAAACTATGAAGCTGAGTAAGAAATCCAATTGCACACAGTTCATAGACAAACACACAAACACAAGGCACCCAAGATTTTTAGGTGGTTCGGTCAAAGACCTACGTCCACCCCACACTCAACCGAGTATGGCTTATTGCTGCGCAGTACAGCTTGCGTCTGCTGGGCACTACATCTTGGCCTACAAACCGCTGAGCAACACAGCTTGCTGTCCGAGATAAGTCTCGCCTGCTGAGGATTACAGCTTCACCTGTCCAGTGGAATCCTCCACTGCAACTGCTGGGGCTTACAGCTTACCCGTCCAGAGGCAGCACCTCTGCTAACAGCTGACTCACAGCTTGAAGAAACAAGTGTTCGGAAATTTAAAGACAGAAGCAAAACGAAATGGAAAGCCCAAATGGGAATGTAGCTCGAATGAGCAAAGCTCAGCTCTGGTTTCTGAACCAAGAGACTGAGATACAACCTTTCAAACAAAACTCTCACAATCTCACTCTCTCAATCAAGCTCTCTCAAGTCATCTCTCTCGATCTTCTCTTCTCTCTTTTTCTTCTTCTCTGTTTTTCTTCTCACTGTGGATCGGTGGCTCTCTGCTGCTTCAGTCTTTCAGCCTCACTGTATATACTTTGCCACTTGATCGATCTGCCTTCATCTGAAGACAAAGACACTCTTTTATATCAGTCGCAGGTTAGATAAGGGCGCGTGGCTTCCACATTTCCCGCCCATAGAATTCGCCAGAACCGAGGACATTTCATCCACATGGCAGCATCCTGGGATGGGCTACTTCCACGTGTCACCATCGCAGCACCTCGTCCTCCTTGGATCACGAGCCAAGTCACCAATCTCTGTAAAGAATCCATGTCAGACAGAGTATCGGATTATCAGTTGTAAGTTTAGAACCCTGTACAGACTTTGTGAGATGCAATGCATTATATATGCTTCACTGTATGGACTTTGTGAACTCGAATGCATTGTATAGACTTCGTGAATGGGAATGCAATGTACAGACTCTGCCCAATGTGTAGACTTCATATAAGAAGGTAACGGCTGTACAGACTTAGGCAATGTGAAGACTTGGACAGACAACTGACGATGTATGGACTTCAACTAAGACGGACGATGTACACACTTAGCCAATGCAGTGCAATGTATGGACTTCAAATAAGACGGACGATTTACACACTTAGCATGAACCACTGTATAGACTTTCATGAGACGCTCAATGTACACACTTCAAGTCCAGTGTATAGACATTGCCTTAGACTCTAAATGAGACAGACGTTGTGCAGACTTTAGCCAATGCAATGTATAGACTTTGGGCTCGCCATGCAGTGTATAGACTTAGAGCACAAACGCCACGATGCAATGTATAGACATGCTAGTTATATGAGCTGCACTGTATAGACTCTGCTATGCATGAAGACGAGTGTATAGACTTGTGAATCTGGGGGGGGAGTCGACCCATCAAAGAAGGGGGTCGACCCATGATGCATGAATGTATAGACTTGTGTTCTATGCGATGCACAAACACAACACAAGGCAGTGTATAGAATCTACGTGCAATGTGTGGACTTTGAGTGTGTGTGCAGTATGTAAACCTGTGAAGTGCATAGAACACACATACAATCTGATAAGAACAATTTCATCAAAGCATAAACAGTTGCCAATCAATCAAAACAAGGTGTTGCCAATGAAGTAAAGCATATGTCAACATCATCAACACAGAGGAGTCACAACACATTGAAGGGATAGAGTCCCACGCACGCGGGTCGCGCGTGATTCGCCCTTGACCAAGTCCCGCCGCCGCAACTTGCCCAAATTCAAACTTTAGGGCTAGGGTTTTGGCGAGAAATGAGAGGGCTAATGGGCTTCCGATCGAGACCGATCTAATGGGCTTGATTTGGGCTCTAATTAAGCAATCTAAGGTCCGGTTACTTAAGGGTCCGATTTTAGCCTCAACTCCTTAATTCGGCTTGGTTAGGCTTTTAATTAGGGTTTGACCGAGAAGGACAATAGTCTAAACGTTTCGTCCTCTACTTGATTATAATTTTTTTCAGATTTTTATAAATTGGTTGAATTTAAACCAAAAAGGGGTTTCCAATTTAATAATCAGAAACTTTCGAAATAATTTAAAATTTTTGTTTAAATAAATTCTCGGAGTGCTACGTCCTCCCCCACTTTAAGGAATTTGGTCCTCCAAATTCACTGCACTTATCGAAATGGGGATAGTAAGATAGCTGACCTTAGAATAAATCGGGGTATTGCCTTCGGATAGCATCTTCAGACTCCCAAGTAGCTTCTTCTGTTCCACGCCGACTCCACTGAACCTTGACCATTAGTATGGACCGATTTCTGAGTTATTGTTCCTTCCGATTCAAAATCTTGATGGGCTTCTCCTCATAAGTCAAATCTTCCTTTAATTCCAGATCCGCATGTTGAATGATGTGAGTGGGGTCATAAATATATTTTCGCAACATCGATACATGAAAAATATTGTACACTCCAGATAACTGAGGTGGTAAAGCTAATCTATAAGCAACTTCTCCAACTCTCTCTAAAATCTCAAATGGGCCAACGTATCTCGGACTTAGCTTGCTACGAATGCAAAACCTTCGAATTTCTCTCATAGGCGAAACCTTCAAGAATACATACTTGCCGACTTGAAACTCCAAGGCTCTCCTTCTATTATTAGCATAACTTTTCTATCTTGATTGTGCCACATGCAGACGATCTCGGATAACACGAATGTTCTTGGATGATTCTGAAATGAAATCCGGTCCCAGCCATTGCTTCTCTCCTACCTCATCCCAACACAATGGTGATCGACAACTTCTTCCATAAAGAGCCTCGAACGGAGCCATCTGGATACTGGACTGGTAACTGTTATTGTAGGCGGACTCAATCAAAGCCAAGTGCTCATGCCAGCTGCCTCCAAAGTCAATTATGCAAGCCCTTAGCATATCTTCAACGATCTGGTTAGTTCTTTTGTTCTGCCCGTCCGTCTGAGGATGAAAGGCAGTGTTGAAATTCAGACGGGTTTCCAAGGACTCTTGCGGTCCTCTCCAAAAATACGAAGTAAGCCTGGGGTCTCTATCTGACACAATGCTTACCGGTACCCAATGCAGTCTTACCACTTCCTTCATGTACAGGGCAGCCAGAACATCAACTGTCCACTTTGATTTGATGGATAAAAAATGTGCAGACTTAGTCAATCTATCAACAATGACCCATATCGCATCATAACCACCACGAGTCTTTGGTAGACCCATGATAAAATCCATGCCGATGCTCTCCCACTTCCACTGTGGTATATCGAGTGGCTTTAACTTTCCGGCATGTCTGAAATATTCAACCTTCACTTATTGACATACCAGACATTGACTCACGAACTCGGCCACTTCCCTCTTCATGTTTGGCCACCAGAAGGTCCTTTTTAAATCCCAGTACATTTTTGTACCTCCATGGTGGATAGTATATTTGGACCTATGGGCTTCTTCCAGGATCTTGCCTTTTACCTCGCCCAAGTCAGGGACACAAGTTCTTCCTCGAAATAACAACCTGCCATCATTGGCTAACCCAAAATCTGGTCTATTGCTCAGACTTTCTTTGATCTCTACCAACATCGGATCATTTCCTTGCAGGGACTTGATTTCTATCAATAATTCTGGACGAAGCTGAAACTGAGTGATCATGACCCAACCCTCACTAACATTGAGGTCTAGACTAGCCAACTGTTCCAGTAGTTTCCATTCTTGTAACATGAGACTTGACAACTTTGCTATCGACTTTCGGCTCAAAGCATCAGCCACCACATTACCTTTTCCAGGATGGTACTCAATAGAGAAATCGAAATCTTTCAAATACTCAAGCCACCTTCTCTGCCTCATGTTAAGTTCATTTTAAGAAAATATGTATTTAAGGCTCTTATTGTCAGATAATACAGTAAAAGCCTCTCCATATAAGTAGTGCCTCTAAATTTTCAGGGTAAACACCACTGCAGCGAGTTCCAAGTCATGGACGGGATAATTATCTTCATGCTTCCTCAATCGTCTAAAGGAATAGGCTATCACCCTGCCATTCTGCATAAGCATACAACTCAAGCCAATGCTCGAAGCATCCGCGTAGACTTCAAATCCTCCTTCTCCAGAAGGCAAAGCCAAAACAGGGGCAGTGGTCAAACAGTCCTTCAGAGTTTGGAAACTCCGCTCACAATCTTCCAACCACTCAAACCGATTCTCCTTGCGGGTCAATCTAGTCAGGGGTACCGCAATCTTGGAGAAATCCTTAATGAATCTTTGATAGTAACCTGATAGGCCTAGAAAACTTCTTACTTCAGTTACATTTGCAGGCCTATCCCAATTTCTTACTGCCTCTACCTTCGAGGGGACAACAGAAATTCCTTCTTTTGTGATAATGTATCCCAGAAAAGACACTTCCTGGAACCAGAAATCACATTTACTAAACTTGACATACAACTGATGATCTCTCAATAATTCCAACGCCATCGTCAAGTGCTCAGCATGCTCCTCCTTACTCTTAGAGTATATCAAAATATCATCAATAAACACCACGACCCACTGATCTGGGTAGGGTCGAAACGCACTATTCATCAACTGTATGAAAGCTGTAGGAGCATTCATTAGTTCAAAAGGCATTACCACAAATTCAAAATGCCCGTACCTGCCATGGAAGGTTGTTTTAAAGATCATCGTCCTTGATCTACAGCTGATGGTATCCCGATCAAAGATCAATCTTAGAGAAATATTGGGCTCCCGCTATCTGATCGAACAGTTCATCTATTCTCGGCAATGGGTACTTGTTCTTGACAGTAAGCTGGTTCAATTACCGGTAGTCAATGCACAGTCTCAACGAACCATCCTTCTTCTGCACGACCAACATTGGGGCTCCCCACGGGGATGTACTCGGACGAATAAACCCCTTCTCAAGTAACTCAATTAATTACCTCTTTAATTCTCTCAACTCCGTAGGAGACATACGATACAGAGCCTTAGAAACAGGGGATGCGCTAGGAATTAGATCAATAGAAAAGACTACCTCTCTTTCAGGCGGAAGTCCCGGAAATTCCTCAGGAAAAATATCTGGAAAATCTCGAACAATAGGGATGTCCTTAATCTCAAACTCCTTCTTATTGGTTAAAGAAACCAAGGCTAGAAATGCTTGACATCCTTTCTTCAATAACTTCTCAGCTTGAAGAGTCGAAATAAGCGGCACAGACTTAGAGTGCCTAACCCCAACAAAAGAAAGCTTGGGGTGTCCAGAAAAAGACACGGAGCTAGTTCTACAATGAACATTGGCCTCATATCTAGCCAACCAGTCAACTCCTAGGATTACATAATAATCCTTCATTTTCATGTAAATCAAATCAACTGGCATATTCTTTCCACTAACCAAGATCTTACTAGAGGGATAAAAGTACTTTATTGCCGAAACCGAACCAATAGGGGTTGAGATTTCCAATTGACAATTCAATAACATTGGTTTCACAGGCAAGAATTTAGCAAAATTCTGAGAAATAAAGGAATGTGTTGCTCCGGTATCGAAAAGAACATACGCCGGCTTATCAAAAATAATAAGTGTACCTTCAACAAGTCCACCCTCCTCGGTGGCCTCAGTCTCAGTTTTCCATAGGGCTTGGAGATTACCCTGCCGCTTCTGGCCTCCATGCGGCTTGTTCGGAGTAGCTTGATCTGATAGGAGGGGACACTAAGGAATATGGCGGTCCCGACTCCCACAATGAAGACAAGCGCCTAGCTTGCGCCAGCATTCTTCCATCTTGTGACTCGGACGGTCACAGTACTTGTAAAGAGCTTTGGATGATGCAACCGGACTTGACTTCTTGTCATCACTCCTCGGCTTCTTGTCCTTCCACGAACTAGACCCGTCAGTGGGCCTCTTCTTGCCATTATTGGGTTTGAAAATCCCAGAACTAGTGGTATGCTCTTTCTTGGTGTTTCTTCCTTGAATCCTCTCGGTCATTTCCATGGTATCTTCGAGAACTTGTGCCTTTTTTACAATCTCGGCATTAGTGTGGATCTCTAAAGGTGCCAATTGGTTAATATACTGAAGCTTCAATCCTTTGAGAAACCTTTTGGCCTTCATCTTTTTCGTAGACACCAAATGTGATGCATAACGAGACAGCCTGGAGGACTGAGCTTTGTATTCAGCAACCAATAAGTTCCTTTGTTTTAAAGCAGCGAATTCTGCCGCATTCTTCTCTTGCACCCGGTCCGAGAAATACTTGCTATTAAAATGTTCCTTAAACTTGTCCCACGTTGCATGCCTATTACCGAGCGTAGCTTCTACAGCTTCCCACAAAGCACGTGCATCACGTTCCAGCTAGAAAGTTGCCAAGAGCACCCTGTCTTGATCACTGCACTGCATAACTCTAAAGACTCGCTCTATCTTCTTCAGCCAATTCTCAGCTTCATCGGGATCCGCCGATCCACCAAATCGTGGGAGATTCAATCCTCAAAAATTCTGCTGGAGATCACCGGCTCCATGGTGTAATGCCCCGGATTTTTTGGATATTTCTCAGATCTTGATCCATGGGTTTCGGATTGCTTTTGTGGGTCCCGGATTGAGTTTAGCGGTTTACATGTGTTTTGTGCTTTACGCGTATTTTTCCCTGATGTGCCTTCGGAACTCTGTGTAGGGTGAACCGTCGCGTTCTCCTACTCCGGGACAGCACCGACGCATTGTGCTCTTCTCGAGGATCGCGGAGGAAATTTTTCTTAATTTTCTAAATTTCTAAAATTTTTAGATTTTTCTATATATATTAACCCTTTTTTCTCTCTCTCCCCATCTCTCATTTTCTCACTCTCTCCTCTCTCTTCTCTCACGCTCTCCCTTCTCACCCTATCTTCTCCGGCGGCTGACGGAGCGGGGCGGGGGCGAAGCGGGACGACGCGGGCGAGGAGGACGGCGAGGATGGGTCGAGGATCGGGGGACGGAGGCGCGGTGAAGCTCGGGTGCGAGTTCGTGTCTCGGTGATGGTTTAACGGCGTTTTCTTCGTAGATCGGTGTC
Organism: Amorphophallus konjac; assembly: GCA_022559845.1. NCBI lineage: Eukaryota > Viridiplantae > Streptophyta > Magnoliopsida > Alismatales > Araceae > Amorphophallus > Amorphophallus konjac. The sequence goes on from CM040117.1 coordinate 228,293,298, forward strand.
CACGGCGCGTCAAATCTTCGGTGGAGGTAGGGAGATGGATCCCCAGCTCGTGTATTTCCTTTCCCGCGATTCTGGTAGGCTGTGGTGAGCCGAGCGGGCTTATTCTTACGTTTTGGGGAAAATGCATGATTTTGGGGAGTGAGCCGGATCTAGCATTTTAACGCGTTGTTTTGTGATTTGATAGCACCATTGGATGCCTTGGGGCTTGGGGAAGGGTTTCCCCTTTGTTTCCCCTTCACGTGGGCGTGAACGGGGCGTGGAACGGAGTTTTCCACCGAACTCGCCATTTTCGGGTTTCCGGAATAGAAACGGTCCTAACAGGAACCGTTATTAGGTGAAGCGGCCCTCAGGGAGGCCGCTACTTGTCCGTCTCACCGTGCTTTGGGGCTGCGGTCCTGCGATAGACCGCTATGCCTGTCTTAGCAGTCTAAGGCAGACTATTTTCTTAGTTGGGCGGTCATGGTCTGACCGCCACTTGCCCCCTTATGTCGGTTGGCTAAACTGTCACGCGATAGACCGCCTAACGAGTTCAGCGGTCTGGTGTGGACTGCTTGGCACTATGAAGCGTCCAGGGCCAGACCGTTTTTCCTCTGGGAGTCAGCGTGACTCCCGAGGATGCGTGATGCGGGACGGGACGCGAACCTGGGACTCTAGCTCGCGGATGTCACTAAGCGAGGGAAACGCGGGATTGTGCGGTTGAGAAACTGGCAATGAGCCTCGGGTATCGACTTTTTCCGCGTGCTCCGATTGAGTCACGGGACGGGTTCACTCACTCACTCTCGCAGCGGTGATAAAAATAAATATCGAGCTAATTAACCTATCACTCTTGCAGCAGCATATGAAAATATATGAATTGAGTAAAATGCCAAAGTAGGAGGGTGACAAGTGTACCTTCACGCTCCGGGCGTGGGGAAGACGATCCCAGTCAAAACTCGTACTCCCAGTACACAGTAAATGAATAATTACAGCTGTGAATTTAATTGCCCACTCCATGCAGGGAGGTAAAGGGATACAATGTGACCCAGTAGTAGCGAACTCGGGTTGACGGGCAGCAAGTCGGAAGGGCTTTCGGGCCAGAGACGGGCTGCTGGTCCGACTCGATTCCGACTCGGTACTGTTCCAACTCGGTACAGCAAGGGAACTCAGCAACTGGGACGGTGGCTTCCGGTCGAATCCTTGCTGCGGCGACTGGCTGGGACGCTTCTGATGGGTTGCCGTTCGATCTCCCGGAGCGGCGGTCGTCGAAGGTGAGCCGACGTATTTTACCGGAATTAACTGGTGGACTGAGTTGCTGGCCTGTTCTCGGATCTGAAACGCGTGCCTCCACGAAAAGAATTTCTGCGGCCAGATCCGATGTCGGATCGACGTAAAATTGGTACCGATGGATAGAGGACTCAGAGGGTACAACATATAATTATTTCATATCCATCAAGTGAATGGATTGAAAATGAAAATGACTGTTCCTAAAAGGTTTCTGCTGGCTCGGACTTACAGACACACAGGATAGACTGAGATCTGCCTGAAAACGAATTTTTACCGATAGGAAAACAATATATCTAGACTCCAAAAAAATTATGGGTGGAAGGGGGGTAAGTGAGGAACACGTATGATTTTTTTGGGGATATTTGGAGATGTATAAGGGGGTGAGAAAAATAGAAGAACAGACTCCTATCCTGCAGATCTGCTGATTGGCAGACTGTCACGGGTGGAATTAAAATTACGGAAAAAATACCAAATGACCTCTGATTGGCATGAAATTTAAGATGGAGATAGGAGATAACAAGAGGAACAAACACTCAAAATTGCAGCTAGATCAGATCTCCTGATTTGGAGATAAATTTCAGGTTCAACCTTCTGTCCTGATATGGACAGAACTCCGACGCGACGACGGTGGTGGTGCGACGGCGACTCGATGGCGATGGCGACGGCGGCGGCGGTGCTGAGCTTCTCACTCAGAGAGGGAGATATGGGGAGGCTTCACACCTCAAGAATTTTACAGAAATCCATCTGCAAGGGGGTGGGAGAGAGAGGACGCCCTTGGGCTCTTGGAGGCAAATGGCAATTTTCTGATTTCTTCTTCATTAATTATATGAAATACCAAATTACAAGGGTTATATAACTCCAACCTAAAGACCTAATTACCCTCAGATCTAGGGTTAGGGGAGGGGCATACAAGGGATAGAAGATATTCTCCCCACATGGTCAAAAAAACTAAAATAAAAAAATAATTAATCGGGGGTGCGCCCCTTGGACAAAGGAAGGGAAATTGGATTTTCCTTCCTTTTTTATCCTTGGTCCAAGTTTGAAAAGTCTAGTCTAAGCTCACCTTGGACTTTGAACCAGCCCTACAAGGGCCGTAGACCCAAGTGGACTAATGGGAGAGAGGGTGGGGGACCCTGATGGACCCACTGGACTTTTACAAATAAACCTAAAGACTTTAAAGGCTAACCCTTTGGCTTATAATGCCTTACAATTGTAAACTCAATTAGCCAAGGGTATAAATACAAACAAAAAGACACAAATGCAAAACAAAAATGTTAGTGCCCGGTGTTGATTCCCATCAATTCTCCCCGGATGGGAAGAACTCGACCACGTCGAGTAAGGGGTTGTTTGCGATGGGTTTTATCCGACCATCTTGTTGTTTTATTTCGTGTACATATGTATATATGTACATATATATATATCTCTTATTTCACGTGTCGATCAACCAATTAACTAACTGGTAATTAACTGACTGATTGACGACGCGGGCGTGCCAGTCACGTAGGTGACAAGTTTACTATGCGCTCATTCTGACCCATGTCGGGCGAAAGTGAGGTTCGGTCGGGACCAGCAGTCCGCCATACCATAGAGGTTATGACGTTAATTACATCCCCCACGAGGAGGGAACACCTTTGATTAATTGCCGAGATAATGGGCTGTTGAGGCCGGAATAAAGGATGCGACGTTATGAACATGATGGAATCATGTGCGATGCATCTATCTATCATGCAGGAGAGGCATGGTTCATTGAACTGGAGACCCTTGGTACACGGCGGAGGACGCGGGTCCGGAGACCACCATCGCGCATAGCGGAGACTTCCAATCGGGCGTAACACGACCTTCTGTCAACGTCATTTAATATACCTGGGGGTCTATGCAAGTATGCAAGCATGATGATGATAACTATATTAAGCATGGAAACAGAATTGTGAAAGCGAGGAGTGCTCACTCACGTTTGTCGATCTCCGCCAAGTGAGGCAAGAATAATAGCACAAATCGGATAGCAAAGCTATTCGGATCCAAACATCACTTCTCTTATTCAGTTTATTAGGATTCGCTGATTCCGGTCACGGGAGACGTAGGTCACACCGAGGGTAGGTGGATGATTAGAACAACATCAGGGCTTAAGACCGATACGGCCACGCGTAAGGGTAGAGTTCCCCGGCACGGTCAATCGGCAAACGGAACAAATCCGGCGCGGCCAAAAGTAGGTAAAAGTCTAAACTGGCACGGCCAAAACGTAGGAAAAGTTTTAAAACGGCGCGGCCATAGGCACTTGTTAGCCCGGCACGCAGGGAACGGGGCGCGCCGGTTTAGGGCGCGCCGGGAATTGGCCAGCCAAGAAAACGGAATTTATGAGTCTATTGCTAATCCGGCGCGGGGGGGACCACGCCGTATTAGGGCGCGCCAGACTAAGACCGCGCCGTCTTGATTTGTTTTTGATGCCTTTTTGAAACCATTAAGTTTGTTAAGCTTATTTTGAGAGTTTTAGAGTTATTTAGGCCAACTGTTTGTTTGATTGAAGTCCAAAATCCTTCGGAAGTGATGCAGTGAGTCAGTGCGAGGTTCATACTCGAGCACTGAGTTGATTGAGTCCAGAACGAGCGTCTGATTATGGCTTTACTACTCTGAGTCTGTCCAAAATTGGGTAGCATCTCCCCTGAACACGAAGAGTTGCAGGGGAGGAACGGGGTCATACTCACTCATGGAGTAAGCCCCTAAACCGCCGTTCTGCACAGTGGCAGCCAGCAAATTCCCATTGGATAGGATACCCCGAGGACTAGCCTGCGAGGGGCACCAATACTCCGTGGGTGAAGATAGAAGGATGAGGCCATTGATGATGGGAGCATCACCCCGAGGGCTAGCCTACGAGGGGTGGACAACCCACAGCTTATGGCACATCCATTGAAGGGACCGGCCGTTAGGAGAGTGGAGCTCCGAGGGCTAGCCTACCAGGAGCATACATCCCTTGGCCTTGATCGGGTCTTCGATTGTCGGGGCTAAGCTTGTTGGGCTAAGACCCCTGTCAATGTCTGCTATGGCCTCGAGAAAGCATCTACCATCGAGAGGTAGAGCCCCCGATCGCCCAGCAATTCCATGAAGCAATAGGGGAATATCCCCCTCCCCGGGTGATTAAGACGGGATGAGAGAATCTCGGAACGGTTCAAATGACCATGATGCAGAGGGGTAGTAGATGCACAGATGAGACGGGCCCATCGTAGAAGCATATGCTCGAACAGTTAGGACGCAGCATTCAGGGGGATGGATCCGGCCGTCCCCAAAGGCAACTCCCACCTTGCGAACAATGAGAGCAGTACGAAGGGAGGAGTTAATGGAAACTAGACCCTCGATACCACGGCGGGAAGAAGCATGCGCATAAGCACAGCTCTGTCCACGAGGGGATACAGAGATCCTTAAATCAGAAATGAAAGCAGTCGATCGGAAAGACTCGGGGAGGGGTCGTTTCTATAGCCCACGATGCTTCGGGGCATGATCGGGACTTCGGGGAAACCGGAATCAAAGACCACGCGCGGAAGAACTCAAACATTCACATTGATATAGATAGAGAAGGGGACAGAGGCTTCGAGCATTCATTCGACCTGCTGGTCTAAGCATTTATATATATATTACCATCCCAGAAACGGGAATGGGATAACATTTACATGTTAAGAATCCGGCGCCGGCATCATTGCTCGGTCGCCGTTCATCAATGGCAGAGGCAGAGGGACGTGCAGAGGCACAATGATAAAGCAAAGGGAAAGAGAGAATTGCAGAGGAGGGGGAGGGGGGTCAGCTCGTATCATCGCCATCCCTCCCCCTCTCGCTTACATCTGATAGATGGAAACCTCAAAAGAAAAGAATCCACGAAAGGCAGAGGGAGATAGGCGCCGACGCCCACCTGTTCTTGAAACAGAGTATCGTATCTTCAGCGAGCGAAGGAAGAGGAAGATGGCCGGCGGAGGATGCTCAGAAGAAACCCTGTTTTCCCAGGAAGCTCTCTCCCGATTCCTCCTTTTCTCCCTCTGTCTCCTCTTCGAAAGCCTCTCTCGAAAAACTCTCTTCTATCTTCTTCTATCTGCCCTTTTCTTATTTCTTTTTTTCTTCTCTTCTTTCAATCGAACAGCCATACATATATAGGAATAGGTGTGAGACCTTGATCCGGCGTGGAGATTAGCGCGCCGGGTAAGGGCTCCACTCTTTTGCGCGCCGGGCTAAGAAGGCGCTGGATAGTGGGGTTCTTGCGTGCCGGGATAAGGGCATCAGGTGGGGGGGGGGGCGCGTCAGTTTAGGGTGCGCCGTGCTAACGTTCCTCACGCACTTCGAGCCAATCGATGAGTCAGGGGATGATTCCGGGGGTCACCGTGAACACTTATCTTGCCAATGCTCCTCAAAACCTTGACGAGATGTCTTGTCGAAGCTCCCAGGTTGACGTACGGCCATTCTCGAGACTCCATATAGCTTTGATTTGATCACACTGGCCTTCCACTGACACAGCCTTCGGCTCTGTGATCCGTGCTGCTGGCTCGGCCTAGCTCGTTCCCAAAGCTCCTTAGGGGGTGGGGTAACACCAGGGATAGTTCCGCCTAAGCTGGGTGATCATTCGGCCACTAACAGGCCCATCTTGGCGGGAAGTCGTACCCGTGCCGGGTGATCAGGATCTTCTGCTGTCAGAGCTTTCGGTCCTCCGTCTCGGAGAGCCAGGGGGACTCTTTCATCTTCAGGAGAGCCCTTCATGAGGTGGGAAGCCACTGGGTAGACCGTTGTCCTTGATCGGACAACGGGTGTAGTGTATGCGGCACGACAGAGTCGATGCCGGTTCATTGGGCAGGCTTGATCGCACTGCCGATTGGTTGTGAGTTTATCTCGGCTCTCCTGAGGTGAAGTCCCCGTGTCCATACGGGGTGACTCGAGGCTCTGGCAGCTTGAGAAATCTTCAATGTGTTGATCTTTATCGGCTTCCGTGCTTCAGCGGGCCGGGTCCTTTGTCTTTGTGGCTTGGTCACCGACGATCATATTTTGGGTGCCAACAAATACCCCCCAGACATGGGTGTTGCGAGCAAGGCACGAGTGCAGCAAGGCCGACGGATGAATTTCACCCGGACTGGTCTCATCTTCGGTTGATAGGAGCTTGGGATGGCCCTTAATCCGGCACGGATGTTAACCCGGCGCTGTTTAGATGTTAATACGGCGCGGGTAACCCGGCGCGCCCCCTTGGCCTTAGACGTTAATCCGGCGCGGCCCTAGGTGTCTGCCTGTTAATCCGGCGCGCTCCTGGCCCCTTTGCGCTTGTAATATGGCGCGGCCCTGGCGTTTGTTTGTTAATCGGGCGCGGCCAATTTCGGCGCACCTTTTGTTGGGGGGATGTTAATTCGGCGCGCAAAATCGCGCGCCAGATTAACCACAGGGGTTCCCCCCCTATATATTTTCCTTCGATTCTTTTTCTTCTTCATCACTTTCATTTGCGCAACTTCTTTCTCTCTCCTCCCTTTCTTCTCTCTCTGCGGCGCCTAGTGAGCTGAGGGCGAGAGCGGCGGCGGTTTTTCTTCAGGGTGAGCGAGATGCTGCCCTTTTGGGCTTCAAAACCCTTTCTTTGGGCCCCGGGAGGCTTCTAGCAGGGCTTGCCCTCGAAGCTATTTCCCCGGGTGTTCCTTTTAGCCTCGGTGAGATGCCGATGGCTGCTTTTAGGGGCCGTTCCCTTAGTGGACGCGTTCCCGCTTTCCTTTGGTAATCTCCCGTGCTGGGGAGACTATGCCAAAATTTTGTCAGAAATCTGCCTTTGATCAGCTATTTTCTGACTTTTGCTTATCGTTTGATGTGCTTCTTTGCAGCTATTATGGCATCTGGCTCTTCTTCTCGTGCCGTGGTGACGTGGGCGAACGTCAATTCCCTTGATCGGGGGCACGGTCAAGTGGCCGTGGTTGCGGAATCCTCAGATTCGGAGACAGATACTGTGGATACCAGCGATCTCCTCATTCTTGGGGGCGACTCCTTTCATTATGACAGGGAAGGTGTCACCCGGAGGGACTACCCCAAAGACAAGCACCTGATGTCCCTTCTCCAACGCTTCAACCTTCAAGGGAAGAGGGACGTGTTCGTTGTCCGAAAAGTTGAGCAGGCCCTTGTTGACACTCAAAATTTTTACGGACAGCGAGTTCATTCTAACTCCGGCCATTTTGAAGCAGACAAAAAAAATATTATAAATGAAAGAATAGATAATGGTGAAGAAACAAAAAGAAGAGAAGAGAAAAAGAGTATAAAAAAAATAAAATAATATGTATATATATAAGTAATATATATAATTAATTATAAATAATCAAGTAAATAAAAAGGGGAGGACTCTCTCTCTCTCTCTCTCACACACACACACACACACCGCGCCGGGCCACCCTCCTCCGCGGCACACACCCACCGCGCCGGGCCGCCTCCACCCGGCACACTTCTAGCGGCTTCTTCCCGGTGCACTCCCTGGGCGCTCCCCCGGCACGCCTTCGTTGCCCTTAACTGGTACACTACCGGGCCACCTCAACGGCACGCACACATTGTACCGGGTAACACGCAAGAAACCGCACCGGATAAATCCCTCTCCTTCCCCACCGGATATACATCTAAAACCCTTGCTCATCCCGCCGTATCACCTCCTCTCACACGTCCCACCGTGTGAACACCGCCCCACTACTATTTCTCTCCACCGTGCCAAAACCCCTCACCTCCCACCGGACGAGCCTCCATTCCCCTCCACCGGGGCACGCCATGCACTGTCCATCCCACCGGATGGCATCCTCTGCGTTTGTTCCATGAGACTACAGCAACAGCTTTGGCATGCGGTACCTGAAGCCCCCACATATCGTTCTTGGGAAAGGATTTGTTGCCGGAATCAAATACCCCCTGCTCGCTGAACGTGTATCATAGCACAAGGCTCACCAAGCAGAAGCAATACGGAAGGATGGCGATTTAAAGCTTGTGTTTTGTGAGGGAGCCCAAGCTCTAGTTCGCGGAGATCTCCATGCGGGTTCTGTTATGGTGGCTAGTGATTCAATGCAATAGATCCAGAGTTGGCATTCTGTGAACCCATGGGGCTTTGATGTTGGTGCTTTCTTAGGAAATTTGATTTTGGCTTTCCTTGCACAAGATGGACATGCCAGTGGAGAGAGTGATCGAGAACTATACAAGAAATGGATTTTGAAGACAATTGAAGATACTTGGAACCTTTTCAGTGAGAAGTCTTTTATCACTTTGGGATGAATATAAAAATGGCCCTAGTGAGGCATATCTTGCCTCTGTATACAGCAAATCAGAACTTCTCCGGCGTGCTCAGTAGGTGTGCATGAAAGATTTGTTTCATGACAACCTTGAATTTGGTGCTGCCAGGATGATAAGGAGAATTGTGGGTATGGCTCATGCTGAGGACTTTGAATCAATCGAACATGCCTGCAAACGAGCCTACCGTGAATGATGGGCCCTTGACTTTGTAAAGATGCTTCTCAAGCGAAGATGTCATTCCCATTCTATCAACGAAATTGCAGCGGCACATTCCCTCACCCCCGGCACGCCACCGTGCCGACTCCACGGCACACACCCACTGTGCCGGGTAACACCCCAAAAGCTGTGCCGGACAACACGCTCCGCCTCATCCTCACCGTTCCACCACCCACTGCACCGCGTGACACCCCTATTCATCACACCACATACACCTCCTCACCAACACCCATCATCAGATCAACCTTCACATTCCTTCTGTTTCATACCCCGTTCTTCATTCATGCCTCCAGTACATCTACACTGGGTGGACCCAAATTGCAGAGTCAGAGCTTGGTTCATCCCGAGACTTAAGTGTGCAATTTCAAATCCCACCACTAATAAAGCATCGTGAAGAAATTATTGGCCGTTTTAAAGTGAACGAAGCTGCTTGATTATGGGAAAAGTGTGGAATTGATGTTCTCTGATCCTTGGGTTCAGCACTGTGGTATCTTTCCAAGCGAACTCCCTCTTATCTGGAGTGCACCATCTTCCAAGATGTCCACAAACGGAACGCTGGGAAGCAGTGCTTTGGAGATCTCCTTGAGTGATGTCTCCGCAGAAGCGTTTACAGTCACGCTTCAGTTCATGTACACTGGGAAGCTTGAGATGGGAGATGAAACTTGAATGGGTGTTTTATTGGTCCTACTTATGTTGGCAGACCAATTTGGGTATTAGACGGCTACACTGGGAGTGCTGCAACTGCTCTCTGGAATACCTCTCAGAGGATTCAGTATGCCCAATCCTGCTAGCAATTCCTCAATTCCATCCTGCAGATTGCTTGAAGAAGCATGTGAGAGGAACTTCTCAAAAGAAAACATTTTTTATTTGTGCACAACTGCCAGTGCTGAATTTGTGTTATTAGAGGAGGAGGTCTTTAGAGACATTCTCCAACATCCTGGCTTAACTGTTGTGGTGCCTGCAAGCCAGGTCTATGCTCGTCGTGGCTGGGTCAAGGCCCTAGTGCGTTGCTACCCTTCAGGGTCTTTAGAATCCCCATGACAGGACCCACCGTTGATGCTTCAAATCCATGGAATCTGGGCATTTGTTTCATAAAATTGGTGTACGATTCGTAAAGAAGGGTGCAAGCTTTTCTACTCCTTTTGGCACGTACGGGACTACTTCTGTAAAAGCTCCCCTCGATAAACACGATGAATGTTTAATCTGGTGGCTCTTCGAACATACATATCCGGCAGCATCCATTTTTCGTTCGACAGCACAAAGGTGGTCTGGCAGGAGTGCTCCCCCGGCACACCTTCGATGCCCTTGCCCGGCACGCCTCCGAACACAACTTGGTGAAATAATGCCACGTTTGAAGTTTGGGACCCAGCGTCCCCCCATCCGGCAGCAGCCAAAGCTGGCCCATCCGGTGAAGCCCCTCGACCCGTATGCCCCTCTAGCCGGTACACTTGCCATGGACTCCACCCGACACGCTTGCTGCTCACCTTGGCCGGCACACCCCAAGTGGCCTTTGGCCGGCACACCCGCAAGAGCCTCCACCCAACGCGCTTGCTGTTCACTCTAGCGGCACTCCCAGCGCCACCTCCAGCGGCACACTCTCAAAGCCCCTCAGCGGCACACTTGCGAAGGCCTTCGGCGGCACACCTGTGAGGCTCTCTAGCGGCACGCCTTCCTCAGCCCCCAGCGGCACAGCGTTCGGCCCAACCATGCCGGTTAACGCTCGTAGTCCTTGGCGCGCAGCGGAGGCATGGCAGGCCCATACCTGGACCTTGCTGGGGGTGTCGTCACCCCACCTACTCTAGTCCCCGGCCATCATCCGCTGGTCCCGGGGTATAAAACCCCTCTGCTTCGACGAAGAAGGGGAGGAGGGAGACCACACCATACACCCAGAGAAGGAACAGGCATACAGAAAAAAGGGAGAAGGGAGAAGAGGAAGAAGGAGAGCCCCGTCCGCCCAAGCTCGGCAAGCCCAAGGAGCTCCAGGGGAGAAAAGACCATAAAGAGAGGAAGAGAGTAAGAAAAGAGAGAGAGAGAGAGAGAGAGAGAGGTTCTATGTAGCGGGAGGTAGCAGGGGAAGAGAAGGGAGCCGTCGCCCCTGCTCAACCTCGGCTCTCTCCTCACCCCCTTCTTATTTTTTTTTATCTTCTTGTTCCTCTTCTCATCCCTTTTGTAGCTTGTTTCAGACATACTCTGTAACGCTTGACCCTTGGCCAGCCATGGTCAGTTTCTATCATGAATAAAAGACGCCCCTCTACTGGGTTTCCTGTCATTCTCGTTGGTTTCTTCTTATGATATGTTTTGCCACTTGCTTCTCTCCTTCTCCGGTGTCTTGGAGTCTCCATGTCGATGTTACTCTCCCGTATGATCCCTTGCCTTACGCTTAGTCTCTGGTCCAAGGGAGCTTACTCTTCCCTTTTCTCGGGGCCTCACGAGCCCAATACCCTTCTCTCTGGCCTCCACCCTCGTCCACTTGCCTGAAGGGAGAGACCCCTGCTCTTCTTTTGGACACCTAGGCACCCACACCACCATTGGTCTTCCCTTTCTAGCACCAACTTACCTGGCCAACCCCCATCCTTCACACGCCCTTGACTCGTCCCTTCACCTGTACGGTCCCTGGCCGGTGCACCCTCACCCCTTTGAGCCTTCCCCGACACGCTCTCAAGAACCCAGCCCGGTACGCCCTTATGGCTCCAGCCCGGTGCATCTTGCAACCCTCTTTGCCCGGTGCACCCTGCTGCCCGCTTCATCCGGCGCACCTGCTGCTGGCCTCCACCGGCACGCTTGCTGCCCCTCAGCCCGGCACACCTTGGCCACCCTTAGTCCGGCACACCTATCCAGCTTCCCATCCCCTTCTAGCCAGCGCACTAGCCATCAGTTCCCCCTTTCTTGCCCGGTGCACCTCTAGCCAGTCCTAGAGAGGCCTCCGGTCCGTCATCTTTTCCGAGATTTCCGAAGTTTTATTAAAGGTGTTGCCGCTCTCGGGCGCCCACCTCCAATTGTCGGGTTCCGCCACTCCTTGTGGGCGCGTTCCCTTTATCTCCCTTACCATCTGGGTTAAGGGGAGATGCTGCCGAATTTTCATCAGAAATAATAACATGTTAAGAGGCAAAAGGAAGCAACAAACGAACGGAATGACAAATAATGAATCTCTTGATAAGCAAAACTCCACCGGTGGCACAACAAGGACCGAACTAATCAACAACCCGGCAGACCAAATGTCTAATCTGTAAGAAGAGGCCGGACATGATCAAGAGGAGGAAGAGTTTATATAGAACTACATGAAAATAAAAAAAATAAAATAAAAAGAAATAAGATAAGAAGAAAAGAAAAGCCTTAAAACAAATAATTGAAGACTGATTGAACCTCCACCACCACGCCCTGATTGGCCCTTCAACGGTGCACTCTAGTTATCTTTCAGTGGCATGCTCATCCAATTCCTTCGCCGGCACACTCCTCCTAGCCTTCAGCGGCACGCTTCAAAGCCTCTTCTCCGGCACACTACCTCTACCCTTCAACAACCCTTCGCCGGTACACTTGCCCAGTACCATCTCCTAAACCCTCAGCGGTACGCCCAGCGGCACACTTCAACCCTCAGCGGCACACCCATCTTGATGCCCAGCGGCACACTTTGCTCCTCAACGGTGCACCTCCATCCTGCTTCACCGGCACACTCCCACCACCATACTCCTTCACCAGTACATCCCCTTCGAGCCTCCACCGGCACACCCTTTCCTACCTTCGCCGGGCGCATCCTCTTCTCCCTTCACCGATACACCTTGGGACGCCCTCGTCGGCGCGCTCCCCATCCTCTACCCGGTATGCCCTCCTTTCTCGGGCCTTCGTCGGCACACACACACACACACTTTAGCCCGGCCCACTTCCCCATACGCACCAATGCAAATAAAAGAAATATAATGGCAATAATAATTAAAATAAACCAAAAAATACAAATAAATAAAACATATGAATGTTCTAACAAAATAAATAAATAAACAGATAAATGAATATGTATATATATATATATATTTGAACGTGTAATAAATAAATAAATAAAAAAAACATGTGTAATAGATAAAAAAAATATACAATATATATATATAATAGTGACATTACCCAAAAAATGTATAAAGAGGAAATAAGCAACAAAATATATGAACATATGTATATATTTGGAGATCCAGATAAAAAAAATAATAATAATAATAGTAATCCATATTGCATCCCCGTCTCCCCCTGTGACTCGGCGTTGAAGGGACAATAATGCTGCCCTCGCAGGTCGGGCCTGAGCCTGGGGAATTGCCCCGACATGGCCAGGCCCCGACTTTGCTTTGGGCCGACATTCCAAACAAGCCGGACTCGTTTCTCGCCCCTGGGCCCTTCTGGGCCATTATTAAAATTGACGTGCATTCGGCAGATATTTGAACGGATTCGCCCCGGTTTTCCGTCGCGTTTCTATTACGGACCCGTGTCCGAATATGAAAAGGTCCACGAGTGACCGACATGGCCAGTGGCTCGTATCCTAATGCAGACTTTGGTGTGATTTATTCATGTCCCTTTTTTTTCGCGCAGTTAGTATTATTTCTTTCGGCCGCAGGGCCCCTGATTTCGGTAATTAATCAAGGGTGTTCCCTCGTATGGGGGATGTAAATGACGTCGCGACCTTCATGGCGCGACGGGATTCGGTCCCGACACGAACTACACAATCGTCTGACGAAGTCAGATCGAGCGCACCTTGGGCTCTTCGGAGCCCGAATAAATTGTCACTTCGGTGACTGGCACGCCCACGCACTTAATAAACCAATAAAAGAGTACAATAACAAATAACCAGATGTAATAAAAAGTGCGTCCACAACTCTGGCACGCCCGGTGGGACCGATCCACCCTTCATCTCTTTGCCGAATTAGGGGCCCTGCGGCCCCCTTCTTGTAATACTAATTGCGCTATTTTTTTTTTGCAAATGCAGGAGAATCGCACTTTGACACCAAGGATGGCGACCACCTTCGGTTCCCAGCCCGCCGAGAGCCACGTCAGGGGTGGCTACCTCGCTATCTCCCTCAACTTCGGGAGCTTTCCTCCCGTGGTTGGCTTCCCCAACTTCCTTGGGGTGGCCTTCGTCAACATACTGGACGTGGAGGCGTCCGACAAGCCCAAGATCAACGCTCCCACCCAGGGAGTTACTGAAGCTGCTGCAGACCGAGCCTCGGCCAGAAACAACAACACCGTCCCAACCGGGACGCTAAGCTGCAACGGGCACCACGTGCACCAGACTGTCAGCCCACCTCACCAGGGATCGGCGTCTCACCGGAGGAGGCTCCGAGGAACAATGCTGGCGCTACCCCGGGGCGCCGAATCTGTAGCTCCGGGAAATCCATGACCGTCGGGAGCGTCCGAGTTCACCTTGATGGACGGAGGTCTGAAGTAATGCCAGACCGCATCGTACCAACCGTTCCAGTACGGAACTCCTTCCAATTGCTGGCCCAAGAGAAGCCGGACCGTTGCGGGTCCAAATCAAAGGGGAGGTTGGCCCCTAAGCCAATCAGTTTTAAAGAAACCTGGGTGCCCAAGCAGCCGCGGGCCCCGACTCCAGGAAGAGAAAGAGAAATAGAAGAGAAGACAAGGGTGTTGACCCAAGCTTCCGGAGGCTAACTCTCCAGCCCCGCATCCATCGGGCCGAGACTCACCCACATAATGAAGAACAAGGTGGGATGACCAGGCGAGACTGCTTCACCCACAAAATTTTGGCACCAGTTAACGTGCCACGAGCTCTCATCCGCCTTGCTAAAGGGCGGAGTTATATTGTTCGGGCTGTCCGGGGGCACTCCCATAACCTCGACAGTACCACTTTGGGGATGCAGCAACCCCTAGAAGCTGCGAATGCTATGAGTAAAGTCCGGGGGCGACGAGCCGCAATACTCACCTACAATAGGGCTGTGGTGGCCGCCCACTGCGGGTCCTTGCCCGGAATCATGATGATGTGGCACCAGTCCGTGCTGAAGAAATAGATGCAGGCCTGGTCACGATGGTTGTAAATGTGATCACGGCTGAAGGTGATAGTGGGAGAGCATCCACGCCATCCGAAGAAATTCCAGCTGAAGAAAGAGGCGTCCCCCTCAACCCCTCCATGCACGACCCTACAACGCTGAGGCTGTTGCAGGAATATCGACAGGAGATTGAACTACTGAAGAAGCAGCTAAATGAAAAGAATTCACAAGCGTCTACCGCCAAGCACCCCGAAGTCCCCTCTGAGACACAGGGAAACAATGGCCAAATCCTCGAGGCTTTCCCACAGGCGACTGCGGCTCAACCGGCGCCTAACTACACAGGGGGCACTCCCTCCCAGCAACAACACACTACCACTACGGCGCAACCCCCAGTGCTCTCATACCATGGGATTGCCGTTACACCTCAGGCAACGGTGGCGACACCGCAGGTGCAGCAAGCCCACCTCCACCCAGGCTCGGTCGACCAAGTGATGGCGAGTAAAATGATGATAGATCGGATGATTGAAGAGAAGCTGACCTACAGGGGCAACAAAGATTATGCCGCTTTTGATGTGTACAAGGTACCTTACCCTGTCCACCACGCTGCCAGAAGGTTACCTCCCGGCGTCAGCAAGCCGCCGAAGTTTGACAAGTTTGACGGACATGGTTCGCCGAAAGAACACATAGCCTACTATATCAATGTAATGGGCGACTTGGCAGCAGATGAATCTTACCTGCTCAAGTTCTTTGGGTCTTCCCTCACAGGACTCGCTTTTGAGTGGTATTCAAATTTGCCAGTTGGGTCCATTGACGACTGGCCAGATATGCAAAAGAAGTTTCGGGAACGATTTCACGTTGCCGAAAGAGAAATAACCATGGCCGAATTGTATACTTCCAAGCAGAAGAATGACGAAACTGCTTTGGAATATATTAAAAGATGGCGGAATCTCAGCATGAGATGCAAACGGCCGCCACACCAAGAAGACGCAGTGCAAATCTGCAAACAAAATTTGAAGCGGGAGATCCTCGAAAAGATGATTGGAATTGAAATCAGGTCATTTGGCCGACTAAACAGTGTGGTGGCAGAAATCGAGGCTTTCCTCTCCTCTATCCCTGTGGCTTTTAGCCAGAAGGCTGAATCAGCCGGCAAACGGCCCATGCCTGAAGAAGTTCATACAGTCGACTTCAGGGTGTTCGAGCGGCAAAGAAATAAAGACGAAGGGGTCTTCGTCGGCCCTCCTCCGGCTAAACCTGCCGAACAGCAAGAAGGGCCTCCCTTGCGGGCCAAAATGATGAAGCCTTACTCCTTTCCTAAGGAGAAGACCCGACTCTTGTTTGAATGGGCCACCAGATACAATAAGGTCACCCTGATAGAGCCGAAAAGGCCAGGTGATCTTAGAAGAAAAGACGACCCCCGTTTTTGCCCATATCATCAAATGCTTGGGCACTCCATTGAAGACTGTTATGTGTTTAAAGACATTGTCGAAGGTATGATCAAGAGAGGAGAGCTCCAGATGGGCGAATCCAGAGTGGATCCTCCATGCCCTCACGAGCTTCCCGACTTTAAAAGGGCTGTCAACATGGTGTCCATAAACCAGCAGCTGCAAGACGACCCGGTGTGGGGGCATATACCAGCCGCAGGGGAAGAAGAAGAAAAAGTCAAAGGGTAAAAAGGGAGGCGTTGCCTTCTCTTGCAACACATTATCAACCAACCCAGACCGAATGACTGAAGAAGCAGAAGATGAAGAGATATGCTTCGTGCCGACCCAGATGACCCAACCTGAAGCTTCCACCTCTCGCTATGCCGACCAGCCTCGAGAGGCGTGGGGGCACTCTTTGCTGTCTCATGAAGAAGTATGCCATCATGCTCCCTCACGCAGGGGTGTGGGGGCAAGAATATCAAGCTCTCAAACATTGAACGTGTCTGATCACGGATCCAGAGGAATTATCGTCTTGCCTGAATTCGAGGCGGGGGGCAGCATCTCTAGCTCCTGCCAACTTGAGCCCACTCTTATAATGGAGTTACTCCAGGAGCTCGAAATAATGAAGAGAAAAATGGGAGAGATGGGCTTAAACCCACCCAACCCACACCTGGATCCGACAGTTCCGGCGGCAATGAATAAGCCAAGTGAGAGGCAAACAGAAGAAACGAAGTCGACTGAGGGAGAATTTACCGAGGCAAAATTATATGAGACCGGGCAAAAAGACGATGGGTCCGCCCCAGGCTATATAAGAAGAGTGGGAGACCCCCATGAAAGATGCAGTAGCCCTCCGAATTGCGAAGACATCATTCGGAGATGTGAGAGAAATCTAAAAGATGAAATCCTACAAAGGGTGATGGACATCAAAGTCAGAACCTTTGAACAGCTAAGTGAGCTGGCAGCCGATGCCGAGGTTTTCCTGACAAAGTATTGCTCGGCTACTACTACCCCGGGCCGGGAGAACAGACCAGCCGGCGAGCATCTGGCGCAAAAGGGACTATGCATCTCAAATTCTGGGGCTTTCGAAACACAACAGAAGCAAATAAAAGGGGCAGCCAGGGTTCCTCCCATTCAGCCTGCTGAACAAGCGCCCTCGTTGAGGGACAAGATGAAGAAACCTTATTCCTTCCCTAAGGAGAAAACTCAAATGTTGTTCGAATGGGCCCGTGCATGTGGCAAGGTTGTCCTCCCGGAGCCCAAGAGGTCGAGCGATGCCAAATGGAAAGACGACCCTCAATTTTGCCCTTATCACCAACACAGGGGGCACCCGATTGAGGATTGTTATGTGTCCAAAGATATCATTGAAAGTCTGATTCGGAAGGGCGAACTACACATAGGCGAGCACAGAGTGGACCCGCCGCGTCCTCACCAAATGCCCAACCTCAAAAGGACGGCCAGCACAGTTTCACCATGCCAGTTGAAGAGCAATGCACTATGAGGGACATCTCAAACTCCCTGAACTGTAGTAAAAGTCGAAAAGGAACCAGAATACATGTGGTACCCTATCCTGGGGGCAAATGTTGAAGCAGATAGAGACAAAGCTGATCGTGGCTCGTCGAAGATGATGGGTGACCCCTCGTAGGTCATTCCACGCGAAAAGAGACAGCGTAATATGCAATAATTCCGAAGCTCTTGGATTATCAGCCTTTGGGGTCGATAGCTCCTCAACCAACATCCCAACCATCGGTGATCAGATCGACAGCTGTTTGAAGGTATTCAAGAATGTTCAGGTTTTGTAATTATCGACATTTAAGTCGACAGCTTCCTAATCATCGGTATTTAAGCCGACAGCTTTCTAATTATCGACGCCTAAGTCGACAGCTTTTAACTATCGGTATTAAGCCGACAGCTCTTCAATTATCGGCCCCTGAGTCGACAGCTATTCAATTATCGGTTCCCAAGCCGACAGTTATCCGTTTATTGGCTCTTGAGCCAACAGCTTTTCAACCATCGACTCTTAAGCCGACAGCTTTATAATTATTGGCTCCCATGCCAACAGCTATCCAATTATTGGCTCCCATGCCAACAACTATCCAATTATTGGCTCCCATGCCAACAGCTATACAATTATTGGCTCTCATGCCAACAGCTATCCAATCATTGGCTCCCATGCCGACAGCTATCCAACTATTGGCTCCCGTGCCAACAACTTTTTAATTATCGGCCCCTCAGCCGACAGCTATTCAATTATCGGTTTCTGAGCCGACAGCTATGCAACTATTGGCCCCCATGCCAACAACTATCCAATTATTGCTTCCCATGCCGACAGCTATTCAACCATCGGCCCCCGAGCCGACAGCTTCCTAATTATCGGTTGCTAAGCCGACAGCTTCTCAACCATCGGTGTTCGAGCCGGCAGATGTCGAATTAATAAACAATCCCGCCTTCGGCCTTTGGCCACCCCAAAAGAAAAAACCTTTCACTTTGGTCTGGATCCTTCCTCGGCCCGATAACAAAAAAGAAAACAACAGCCTCCATAAAGTTGGCATCCTGACCTTCCGTCTAACCCAATGAACACCATACCTTTACCAAAGCTGCTATCTAAACAAAGATTGTTCCCGGTTAACACCGATTCTTCATCCTATCGGAATCCACGAAAAAAAAAACAAACACAGAACAAAAAATAAAAAATAACAAAAAATAACAAAAAAATAGCAAACAAGCAAACAAATAAAAAAACATAATAAGAAATTAAGAAAATAATAAACCAATAAAAAACAACACAAACAAATAATAAACAAACAAATAAAAAAACACATAATAAACAAATAAAAAATGATAAAACAAACCAACAAAATGAGACCAGATAAAAAAGAGAAGAATACACAAAAATAAATAAATAAATAAAATAACAAACAAACAAACAAACAAACAAGCAGAACAAATAATAAAAAAAAACTCTTGCATGGTTCTGATTTTGAATGCTTACACTTGCATGTTTGCCTGTACTATAGCATAATACACTTTCCTTGGACGTTCTAGGACTAAAACTCCTTAAATAAATAACATTGCCTTAACTCTGGATAGGTGCGTGGCATGTCGCATCCTGAGGGGGGAGGAAACCAGCTTTGGTGAATGCACACGTCGGGGGGAAGAGTCGTGGCTATGCCGTTAGCAGAACTCACAAATTCACCCGAGACAAATTCTTACACTCCGCACACAACGTGAATCAATAAGCTTTGACCATAGGGATTTCAGGTTTTTCTCCTAACACTCTATGGACGCTCTAATGCCTGCACTCACATGAAAGGTAATCGTGAGGAAAAAGCTGCCTACCCCCTGTAAAAAAGAGAGATGAATGATAAGTGTAATGTGAATCCGAGTAGCCGGGAATCCCCACTGAAACAAATGAGGAGACTCGCGCGAAATGGTGAAGCAAATTCTGTTAATGTGAATCCGAGTAGCCGGGAATCCCCATTGAGACAAATGAGGAGACTCGCGCGAAATGGTGAAGCAATTTTAATAAAGATGAATCCCAGTAGCCGGGAATCCCCACTGAAACAAATGAGGAAACTCGCGTCGAACGGTGAAGTCTGCAACCCAAATATAGAATATACAAGGGGGCTGTGCGAAGCTACCGAAAGTCGAGAACCAAAAATGAACGTGCGGGCGATAGAGTAGTCCTCGAGTATTACTTAGAAAGCCTGCATATCCCTATATTCAGGGTTTATTGCTCACACGCCTGCACCCCCACGCCACAGAGAATTGTCTCAGGTGAATTGTAGTTTTGACTATGAACATAGGCTATGCGGTGTCCCTGTTGCGTGTGCGCACCCCCTTTAGCTGTGCTCCATGAACCGCACTTGGTCTGTGAATTATGGGCATTGTCCCTATTCTATCCCCGAGAGAGGGGAATTACCTTATATGTACTTACATTATGCCTGCCATGATGAATGCCTGCATGCCTCTGTGCTTGGGTAAAATAAGAACGAATGAAATAAACAAAATGGATGAATGAATAAAAAGAAGAATGAACAATAAGAGGTGAATCAAGGAAAAGAGGGAGGGGTTGAACAAGCCAAGCGATTATAAATAAAAAAATAAATAAAACAACAACAACAAACAAATAAACAAAACAACAAAAAATAAAACAACTGAAAAGTAAATAAGACAAAAACCAAAAAAAAACAAAAGAATCATCATCAGTAAACAAAAGAGAGATAGAGAAAAAAGGAAAGAAAAAAAAAGAGAGAAAAAAAGAAAGAAGAAAACAGACGGAGACCGTATAACAAAAATGAATGACCGAAATGATTGAAAGGAAAAGAAATGAATGAAAAGAATGGTGATGATAAAAGACAACTTTTCAATTATCGGCCCTGAGTCGACAGCTATTCGATTATCGGCATCTCAACCGACAGTTGCCCAATTATCGACTTCTAAGTCGACAGCTATTCACATATTGTCTCCTGAGCCAATAGCTTTAAATTATCGGCCTCATAGCCGACATCTTTTCGATTATCGGCCCCTGAGCCGACAACTTCATAATTATCGGCCTCTGAGCCGACAGCTTTTCAATATATCGGCTTCTAAGCCGACAGCTCCCCCTTTTTAACGGCCCTTGAGCCGACAACTTTTCAATTATCGGCTCCTGAGCCGACAGCTATTCAATTATCGACCTTTGAGCCGACAGCTTTTCAATTATCGGCCCCTGAGCCGACAACTTCATAATTATCGGCCTCCGAGCCGACAACTTTTCAATTATCGGCTCCTGAGCCGACAGCTATTCAATTATCGACCTTTGAGCCGACAGCTTTTCAATTATCGGCCCCTGAGCCGACAGCTTCATAATTATCGGCCTCCGAGCCGACAGCTTTTCAATTATCGACCTTTGAGCCGATAGCTCTACAGTTGTTGACCTCCGAGTCGACGACTATCCAATTATCGGCCCCTCGGCTGACAGCTATTCAACTATCGATTTCCGAGCCAACAGCTTTCCTCACCATCGGCATCCATGTCGACAGCTGCCCGGAGTCCTTCAAAAAAAAAAGAGAAGAAGAAATAGAAAAGGGGAAGAGAAGAGAAAAAAAAGAAGAGAAAAAAAAAGAAGAAGAAAAAAAAAATAAGAAAAAAAAAGAGAGAAAAAAAGAGAGGAAAAAGAAAGAAAGAAAATGATGATGAATGATAGTGAGCTACACCCGCAGGCTCCACTCGTTCGTCCCTCTCTCTCGGCACCTGCGGGTGGGGGGCATTTGTTGACACTCAAAATTTTTACGGACAGCGAGTTCATTCTAACTCCGGCCATTTTGAAGCAGACAAAAAAATATTATAAATGAAAGAATAGATAATGGTGAAGAAACAAAAAGAAGAGAAGAGAAAAAGAGTATAAAAAAAATAAAATAATATGTATATATATAAGTAATATATATAATTAATTATAAATAATCAAGTAAATAAAAAGGGGAGGACTCTCTCTCTCTCTCTCTCTCACACACACACACACACACCGCGCCGGGCCACCCTCCTCCGCGGCACACACCCACCGCGCCGGGCCGCCTCCACCCGGCACACTTCTAGCGGCTTTTTCCCAGTGCACTCCCTGGGTGCTCCCCCGGCACGCCTTCGTTGCCCTTAACCGGTACACTACCGGGCCACCTCAACGGCACGCACACATTGTACCGGGTAACACGCAAGAAACCGCACCGGATAAATCCCTCTCCTTCCCCACCGGATATACATCTAAAACCCTTGCTCATCCCGCCGTATCACCTCCTCTCACACGTCCCACCGTGTGAACACCGTCCCACTACTATTTCTCTCCACCGTGCCAAAACCCCTCACCTCCCACCGGACGAGCCTCCATTCCCCTCCACCGGGGCACGCCATGCACTGTCCATCCCACCGGATGGCATCCTCTGCGTTTGTTCCATGAGACTACAGCAACAGCTTTGGCATGCGGTACCTGAAGCCCCCACATATCGTTCTTGGGAAAGGATTTGTTGCCGGAATCAAATACCCCCTGCTCGCTGAACGTGTATCATAGCACAAGGCTCACCAAGCAGAAGCAATACGGAAGGATGGCGATTTAAAGCTTGTGTTTTGTGAGGGAGCCCAAGCTCTAGTTCGCGGAGATCTCCATGCGGGTTCTGTTATGGTGGCTAGTGATTCAATGCAATAGATCCAGAGTTGGCATTCTGTGAACCCATGGGGCTTTGATGTTGGTGCTTTCTTAGGAAATTTGATTGTGGCTTTCCTTGCACAAGATGGACATGCCAGTGGAGAGAGTGATCGAGAACTATACAAGAAATGGATTTTGAAGACAATTGAAGATACTTGGAACCTTTTCAGTGAGAAGTCTTT